>JAKSZT010053928.1:42040744-42186077 GCA_026826555.1 Tolypeutes matacus
GATAGGGATAGGGATAGGGATAGGGATAGGGATAGGGATAGGGATAGAGATAGGGATAGAGATAGGGATAGAGATAGAGATAGAGATAGAGAGATAGAGACATAGAGAGATAGAGACAGAGATAGAGATAGAGATAGATTGTTTTTTTTATTTGAGAGGCAATGGACTAAGGGCTTTCCCAGAAAGGCATGAGCTTTCTGGTCTGGTAGGGGAAAAATATTCTCTATAGTCAGAAAATTGTCATTTTGCTCATTTCCTCTGCCAAGAATGTTTATCTTTTTCTTCAAGGGTTCAACTTCCTTCTCATTTCAATTTATCTACATGCTGTTTACCACTTCAAGGACCATCACATTTACAATTTCTATAAATTTCTTCTTAATCTTCAAATGTATTCTCTTTGCCCATAGCAACTTATGTAACCCCCTCCCCACTTAAAAAATCTATTAGGTTTATCTTCTGTATGACTGTGTAATCACTGACCAAAGAAGGGCTTTTTGAAATCTTTTGTGCTGCTGATTTGCCCATGTGTGTGTGTATGTATGCACATGCTATACATACATTAGTTTTGAATGCCTTAATGGTAGAATTCCATTTTATATCATACCCTAAAAACCCCAGATCATTGCAACAGTAGATACAGGCCATTATATATCCTGCTGTAACCTACAGAATTGAGTAGGAGAGAGTGTAAACTACAATGTACTCTATAATCCATGCTTAGGCATAATGCTCCAAAATGTGTTCATCAATTGCAATCAATGTACCACACTAATGAAAGAAGTTGTTAATGTGGGGAAAAGTGGGAGGTGTGGGGAGTGGGGCATATGGGAATCACTTATATTTTTTATGTAGCATTTTATGTAATCTAAGTATCTGTTAAAAATATATATTTATACCTAAAAACTCCAGCATCACATATAGGTTTGAATAGAAGGGACTGGTGAACCATGTGCAGGGAGGACTTATTTGAGTCTAATTCTGTCACTCTCAGGAGCACAGATTCCAAAATAGAACCCACTGATAAGGCATCAGTCTCTGGGGCTATCCCCCCTTATATAGGACCAGGGTGTCTCTGGAGCTCTCAGGAACCCCACTGAGTGGGATGATAGGCACTTAGATGTTCTATGAGCTCCTACTGAGGTGTGCGTAAGAGTTACCTCTGGGATGACCTCCCGACTCTCTTTGAAGTCTCTTAGCCACTTGAACTCATTTGTCTTTACCATTTCCCCCTTTTATTCAACGTCTTTTTCCAGTTGTGTTGCCAGTTGGCACTTGGGAAAAGTTTTCAATTAGCAATAATCGTGCCTCGGATAAACCTCATTGGCTACGATACTGCCACTGTGCAAAGCTGCCAGTTGGCACTTGGTATTAATCCCTCGTTGCCAGGGAGGCTCATCCCCGGGAGTCATGTCCCACGTTGGGGGAGAAGGTAATGCAATCATATGCTGAGTTTGGCTTAGAGAGAGGCCACATTTGAGCAACAAGGAGGCTCTCAGGTGGCAACCCTTAGGCACCCCACAACTGCAGGCTAAGTCTCATTTACAAGAGCAAGAGCAAAGACTCACAAGGGTAGTCATCAATTAAAAACAAAACAAAACAAAACAAAAAAAATCAGTGGGTCATCCTATTTTGACAGGCACTGTCCCTACACTCAGAGGACTATTGTTGCTCCCTTGGAGACTGTGACAGAGCTTTCCAGGCTAGGAATTCAGATTCCCTCATTTATTGTGTGATTATCCACCCATCGTGACCATGCCCCACCCCCCGATCCTTTGAATGATTTTGTATATCTTTCATGTATATTCGGATGAACCAATCCCCACGAAACCCCCCCCAGACACCCCCCCAATAGTCCCCCGCAGTACCCATTGTAACCCTTCTGTGATCCAAATCCTCCATGAACATTTAGTCCATAAAATAATCAAATACACTTACTAGGAAAAAGAAACAAGTGTGATAAGCGTACATGCAAGAGACAAACATAAGGAAACTCAGGGGAAAAAAAAAAAAAAAAGAGAGAGAGAAGGAAAGAAAACAAATAATCAAACAAAGAACAAAACAAAATAAAATATAATTAGTGGATTGGGACATTCAAAAAATGGGCAAAAAAGCAAAGGAAATGCCTTTAAAATATATATATATATATTCATTTTTTTTTCCTTTCTCTTTTCTTTTTTCCCTTTTTTCCTTCCCTTTATCACTGTGTTATCGGATGTCTAGTGTGCCATGACACCTTCCTCCTCTCAATCCCCATTGTCTCCCAATTTTTCATTTAATTTTCAAAGAAGTTTAGGTCACAGCAAAGTCACACACGGAGTGCCAGAGACTCCCAGATACCAAACCGCCCCCCCCTTCCCCACCCCATATTAACTCCGCCCTTTTTTTTTTGGTTGTTAGCATTGTTATAACTGTTATGCAGATAGCAAAATATAGCAACTAAACATTGTCAGTGATTTACAGTATAGTTTACAATTTAGATGATACAGTTTAATAATTTTGATCCACCTACCTATGTGCCAGGTGTGCATGAAATCTAGGTGGAGCTGCAACTCCTACCCTACAGCTCAATGGACTCATCCAAGTCACCTGGTGAGGAGACAACGATGGGAAATGGCCATCCCAGGGAATGGAGAGGGCCTGCATCTGCAGGCAGGATCATCCCACCCACCATATCCATGGGATATAAGCCCTCTCTCACTTGGAGTTGGAGTGGACATCACCATCCCAGTCCCTTCAGGATTGGGGGAAGAACTGTGGACTAGAGTGGACTTGATGGTATTCTCTTGTTCACATATGGTGATTCTAGCAATGCAAGAAATTATAACAATGAGGTGGAGCCAGTGGCCACTTGACACTTTTGGGGTAGGGAGGGGACGAGCAGTTGAAATACAGTGGCTTCTTTGGGAGTTGGAAGTTGCCCTGAGTACTGTTGTGGCAACGGATGTAGGCCATTTTAAATCAGCACACACCACTCAGAACTGAGTGGGAGAGAGTGTGGTCTACAGTGTAAACTGTGGTCTATGGTTGGTGGCAAGGCTCCAGGATGTGTAAGTTCATTGAGGGTGGTGGGCCACACTGTGGGAGATGTTTGTGTGGGATGTGATGGGAGGTGTGGGAGGTGGGCAACATGGGAATCCCAGTGGGTTCCGTGTAATATTTTGGGTAATCTAAGCACCTCTTAAAATATATGTATATATATATATAAACAACATTTTTGTAAGCAAATACACATATATGCATATATATTTATATATCATTTTGCAAATGTTTGTATGTATTTTGAGAATTTTGATTTTTATCCATAATATATATATATATATATATATATATATATATATATATATTTAAAAAAAAAACAGATCTTAGCTCATAGTAAATATTTAAAAGTTGTAAGTGAATGATCGAGTAGTATTCTATATTATTGGACCTTGAAGATAAATAAATCCCTGGGTAGGCTAATTTCTCCAGCCATTTCTAAAACAAAATTGAAACATTAAAACCCAGGGAAACATATGGATTTGATTTTTAGTTGATAAATAAATGATGGCCCGTTGCCTTCCTCATAATGTATACTTCCCACTTTAGTGTAACACCCTTATCCAGGATGGTGGCTCTCGATAAAAAGATGAATGTATTCCATTTCAATCCATATATTTTCCTAGACTTGCACTGGATTGTTCTGTATCTACGCTTTCTTGCTCACCCTGAAGGCTTCAGCTCCTTCAAAGCACTGTGCTGAACTGCATCAACTTGAGCTACAAAGACCTGCCATTTTTCAGTTATGCTCCCACAATCAAGATGAAGGCACACATTGCTCCATCTCCTTGATCAGTCATCCGACCCAAGAGCTGATGCATTCATTTCACTCAGTTATATGGGCCAAACCTGCCAACGTTTAAAACATTAAATGATTAAATGGAGTTATTTATTACCATAGCTCACAAAATGCAAGGTGTTTTCACATGAAAGGGAATTTTAGAAGGCCATGAGTTTTGTTTCTAATCTTTATTACTATTTTTTATATATTGCAACTGAAAAAAAAAAAAAAAAAAGCATAGTGAAACAAAACAAAACAAAACCCCAGAAATATCCCAACAAGCTCTCTCACTTCTGGCCTATCTGGTTCTCATTTTCTGATATGATCAGTTCTAGTGCATGGAAACCAAAATGCCAACCCAGGGATGCAAGAATTTGCAAGGAAATCTGTGCCTACCAGGGCAGTGGGGTTGGAGATAAATACACATTGTTGTTAGTCCATTAATTTCATGGGAGCATGGTTTTTTCACTCTAACCTAAAGGCCACTTTTTCTTAAGGATATTTTCTTCTTCCTTTCTGTTTCTATTTCCCTGTCCCCACCTCAAGGATTGCACAGGTAGCAAGGGATCTGTTTTCACTGCAAAGGCATTCACATGAAAAAACAGAGTTGTTATTATTTTTTGAAAGGACAGAACAAAGGATATATATTTACTGTGGATAATCACACTGTATGCTTCACTAGACTCTAGGTATTATTTTCTTAGCTCAATTAATCTCATTAACCTCAAGATTTTTAATTAACTTTACTAAAGTCAACGCAGACTGCACATGTTTAGCAGAATTGTTTGGAGATATACAGTAAGAATTAAACCAAATTGTTAAGTCTCCAGCCTCACTAACATTGCAAAAAGTAATTATCAATGTCTTTATATATATGTGTGTGTTGGGGAAAACATCTGTGCAATTCATTTTTCTGTGTTGGTAAACCTGAGCAAAACTGGAGGCTATTCACTGTGTAATAATATTTTAATCTCATTTATATAAATTTTCAAACAAATGCATACTGGTTTGTAAATTATGGTCCTCACTGGAAACTGCTGGTGCTGTGATTTCTTTTAATTCACAAAACACCTTTAGGTTCATAGGCAATGTAAGTAAGCTGACATGCTCAGAGGTTTTTTGAAAAACTGTAATTCAAAGTAATTATGAGGAAATAGAGGACTATTTGAACATTTAATCCAACTTTTCATGTCTAAATAGCCCTTAAAATGTGTTGATAGTTTATTCAGTGGGTGTCATCCTCAATTCTAATGCACCTTTGCTAAGAAAATAACAAATTATGTTCATGCCAAGGAGATTTTTCCTGTTAGGTTTCAGACCTGAAAAGTTTTGTGGAAAGATGATCAGACTTCAGGTATGCTAAATTGTCTATCACTATAAAGAATAATCGTTTGCTACATTTTATGTAGAACTTACTCCTACACCTAAGCCATATTTATTTTTATCCGTATATTCATCTTAATGTCTCATGTATCGTTTTTTAAAGCAGCTGAAAAATTAGGTCATAAATACTAACTTACTAAGGCTGCAATTCTTCCAAGATAAAAGGAGTTCTCATACTGAGGAGTACTTTTATAAGCCTTTTAGAATTTTACCAGAACTCCAGGGATTAGAATATCATCTGAACAGGTGATATACAAACGTAATTATCCATGTTTGCCTATGATTCCAATTGATGCGATTGGTCATGGTGCTATGGCTATCTGGCAAGTTGAAAAACACAATCGACACAAGTTGCTATTCTAAAACACACCACGAGCTCTGTAGAGTTAGATGCTAGTAAAGAAATAACAACATTTATGAATTTACAAGAGCAGAAGGTCATACATATAACCTGCTAACTATTCTTCATGAGGGTCCCTGTTGCCAAAATTCGTCATGGTAGAAACAATAATTTTTCTTGAAGCAAAGAATAAACTTTGATTCTCACCATCTTCCTTCTACTCTTCATTTCTAATCCTTGTCAAAACTTATCACTCCCCAACACACAGGTCTAGTTCATTCATGAATTCCAAAAAGTGTTTATTGAACACTATGGTGCCAGGAACTATGCTAAACTCTGGGGTTACAACAATAAAGAACACTCAACCCCAGCCCTCTGGAAACCACATTTAGGAGAGAAAGGTGAGATCTTATCAGCTGTGCATTACTTGAGGTTGTAATTATCTCTGCCTGCATTTGCAGTGCCACCTACCACCAGCAGGGGTAGCGTTGGCCAGTATGCACCATTTCTACCATCATTAGTTCATTTCCATTAACTGAGCTTCTGTGACCAAAGTGGATACCACAGCAGTGCAGAAGAGGCCCAGAGCCCTTTACCATAGTGCCTCAGATTAAATTAATCAGGTGTTTGAACAGAAAGAATTGGATTGAATTTTCCAGAATAGTGAGGGTATCTGCTTATGTTTCCAGGAAGGGCAGGGGTGTACTTATAAGGGATGGGACCATTGCTTCATGCTACACACTTGCTCTGCCTTGGACTCTGCTTCTTTCTGAGCATCAGCTGCACTCTCTCCTCATGAATTTTCCACCAGGGCCAACCATGACTGTGGCAACTCTCATTGCATACCCTTAGAATACCATGAACAGAAAGGAAAGAGGGTTTTGTTTTCCCAGATTCACCTTTGAAAATTTCTGGGTAAAGTCTCTAAGTTCTAGCTTGTACCACTAGTCTAAAGCTTGCAGCAGCCTATCCGAGTGAGCCACCACCCCTGTGGCTGGGGCAGGGTCTTGGATGACAGCAGGGGCCTAGTTAAAAAAAAACGGCCACTGGGAAATCCTTATCAACTGGCCCACCACCCAATCTCTGCAGATTGCATGGGCCCTTATATTTTCTTCTCCACAAGCATGGAGGAGAAGGCTCGGGCTTGAAGAAGAGTTATATTTGCTCATTCAGTCTAGGGATGACACTCTCACAGCTGATTTTTCTTTTCTTCCCCATCACTTGCAATTGTTCTTGACTCTTTTTTATATCTCTACCCTAGTCTCTATGCCTAAATTTAGTGATTTTCCTACTACTTTAAAAAAATTATATCTCCATGTCCAGAGTATAACATCCTTGTGGAGTATAACCTCCTTGTGGGCATGGGAGAGTCTAATCAAAAGAGCTACATGGATTTGTCTGCCCACTGCAGGAAAGATCCATGAGGTCTAAAGAAGAGTATTACACAAACTTCTACTTTCAAAGTGAAGAATCTACCTTCATGTGGATTTAGTCATGTGAGTGGAAAAGAATAAAAAATACAGACATCAGCTAGTGAAAACTTGTTTGATTATTCAAACACATTCAACATTTACTGACATTATTTACTTTTATCCATAAATAATTACACATACTGCATTAATAATCCATATTGTAACTGTGTTTATCTTTGTTTGAGGCATAATTTTTAGTCTTTAAGAGTCAAAATTCCAAAAAAAAGAAAAAAAAAAAACAAAAAAACAGTTTCTATAGCACAGATCCAGACATATCAGTTGCTTGATAAATGATTTTGGTTAAATACACTCAGCTATGCAATAATCATATGCAGTTTCAGTAATATACTGATAATACCTTTTGGTCATCACTTGTCCCAGGTGACTCTTGACACAGAAGACCCTGCGCATCTGAATGCCCACACCACACCTTGCTTCTCCATTCCAGCCAATGGTTGCATTAAGGGCAGTTACCAATGTGTCTTCAGAACATGGCCCCCAAGGCGATGTCTCCCAGGAGAGCTGCATACAGGAATGGTCATTGCATAAACGATATTCTTGGAGGGCCTGACTTGGGGGACATGGTTTTCCACCTGCAAAAAGTAAAAGTGAAAGAAAACACATGGTCATAGCTGACGTTGTTGCTAGGCTGTTATTGTTATTGCTGTTCTTGTTTTGTTAGAAGGATGGTCTTTTATGACCCATCCTTCCAAGGACCTAAACAACTGCACCCTTCTAAGGGAATGGCTCTTTTGTCCCCAAATAACAAATGGAGAAAAATATCTTGCCCTTTCTCTCCTAAATAACAGACAGCATTAATTATAATTTTATAATTAGATTATAAAATTATTTGACTCAAATGCCCACTTCCGGGGCATTTATCACTGAGATAAACTCCAAAGAAACCTGTGCTTCTTTTAATAGCACCATGCCTACATAAATTTTCCTGTTGGATATAATAGCCCATGACCTTGAAGTGGTACTAGGTAGAACACATACCCACACACATCCACACGTGCACACACCAACACATGCAATAACTACATGCAATCTCCCTTTCCTAGGAGAGGCATTATTTTTTCACAGAGATCCATTTTATGACACCAATCTTCAACCAAGGTGTACATTATACTGCAATTTTAGAAATCCAGAAGTATCTGTTAAAGTTTGACGAGAGAGCCTGTCCCTAAACTCTGAAATAATATCTGACAACATGCTATCCATTGTCAGGGAAACCAGACAGACATAAACCCAGACACTCTCACCTGAGTCAGACAATCAAATTTCATTACTGCTTTTCTTTTACATTTTTATATCCATGTAAAAAGTGGTATTTATCCATAGTATCGATCTTTTCCGATATTTTATTCAGCAAGCCAAATGCTCAAGAAGATTTGTGAACTTGCTTTTGTTATCCTTGTTATTTTTTTTCCTCATTAAATACTACTGACTATTTTTCCCTTCCAAAAATATACAAGACAAGAGCACTTTAAGAATATGAAAATCTTCACTCATCTTGACCCTGGACCCATTTTTTAAACAGAATCCTGTTTAAAAAGGAGTTCCTCACAGCCAGTGGTCATACTATGCTCTTGTTCTAATAGAGCCATAGAAAGATGAAGCCAAGGAGGATGTGAAAGAAATTACATATGTGTTTGGGCACAGAGACCACTGCTATAAATGACAGGAATATCTGCTCCTCCAATTTGTTGTGATATCACCCATTTACATTCCCATAGCACTTTTTAGCTTCCTCAAAGACATCTTCACAGCCTTCACCTTTTCCCCACTCACAACACACCAGCATGACAGAATAGGCAACCAGGGCATAAGAATCAGGAAGCTTGCCAAAGCTACTCGCAGTTCCAGATCAAGAAGTCAGGTCTCCTGGTTGCTAATTCAGAGCTCTTTTTTGCCAGAAATATTTTAATTATATTCCCAACGACATGAGCTACCCGAAACTGGATGTGAATGAACTAATTTTGCTTCCTTCTCTAAAAAAAATATAATGAAAAATAACATCCATCTGATTTCATGGCCCATAAATAGGTATGGGTTAAAACAATTCATGTAAATATGGGGATCCAACATAGATAAACTAGAGGATTAAAGAAAAGCATACCTGGAAAAAAAACTTTAAATTTAGATTCAGGTAATAGCAATATCACCTATGAATGGCTACAACCCCAATATGAACTTCTTAGTTAAATATTAGGGAAAAAAAACAACTGAACATTTGACTCAATTTTTGTTTAGGTGAAATTCACATAACATGGAACTACCTACAGAATAATTCAGGGGCCTTTAGTAAATACACAACGCTGTGTAACCACCACCTCTATATAGTTCCAAAACATTTTCATCATCCCAAAAGGAAACTCTAAACCCATTAAGCAGTTGCTCCCTATTTTCCCTTTCCTCCAGCCCCTGGTAACCACCAACCTGTGTTTTTTCTCTATCAATTCACCTATTCTGGATATTTCATATAAATGGAATCATACAACATGTGACCTTTTGCATCTGGTTTCTTTCCCATAGCACAATGCTTTGAAGGTGTACCCGTGAACAACTGACTCTTGTGTTGAAGCCTTTATTGCTACTCACCTTCTCCAGCCACTGCCAGTATAGTCCTTGACCTGGTCTGCTTCCCATCAGAGTTTTTATACGAACAGGATTGGGAACAGGATGACCACTCCATCCACTCGCCCACCACACAATCCATTCGACAGGGAATTTCACAAGCCAACCGTTCAGGAGGAGGAGGTGCTAAGCAGAAACTCCCTGATACATCTTCTCCTGAAAATAACCAGATCAAGACAGATGTTGGTTAATGCATAATCGAAACCAGGCCAAGAAACATTTAGGTTCATGCTCTTCTATTACTTCAGCTTAATTTAGAAGACTTCACCAGGTGTCTAAACCAATAGAGTGCAAAAAATGATGGTTTCCCTACCCTTTCATAGTATTTGTGTCAAGGAAAACTGCCAGGGAATCATTTGGCATTTAGAATGGTAGATACCAAAGCAAAACTCCTATCTGTCATCCTTCACAGGGACAAAGTTGGCTTCTTCGAGGAACAATTTAGCTATGGATGGCTGGAGACAGACATGATTGAGATGCCATTGACAACCATGTGTAACAAGCGTACATTTTTATGCAAAATGAAGTCAGAATGTGCTGGCCGAAAATGACACTTTATGTTGAGCATTCTATTATATTGCTAAAGAAGAATTTTATCATTCCAATTTTCTTTCTGGCACTTTCAACTCCAAATAGGTAACTTTAAGCAAGATTATCACATAGTAATTCTTCTGTTCTCTTTGTACATAGTGGTTAATAATCTTGAAACCACAATGGAAATGGGCATATGGCTAAAATGATATCATCTGTTGTGCCCAAAGTTGAAAGTCAGTCCTAAGTTTCCCCTAACACATTTTCTATTCATCCTTTTTTTTTTTTTAGGAGGTACTGGGTATTGGGCAAGTGCTCAACTATTGCGCTACCTCTCCACCCAATGAGAATTGTTTTTTTCATTGGCTTGTTTGTTTTTAGGAGTTACTGGGGATCAAACCCGGGACCTTGTACATGGGAAGCAAGTGCTCAACCACTTGAGCTATGTCGGCTCCCCTCTATTCATCATTTGAACGATCCAATGAAATGCTAAACCAAAAAAATAACTATAATTAAACATGGCGCAAATACATTCCAAATATCATGGATTCCCAATTTTGCTTTTAATCCAGTGCCTTTCTAAAATTACTATTTACAATCCTCTAATAACATATCATAGAACAAGATTTTCCAGAAGATATACAATAACAGAGGATGGCGTTTTATAATGAACAGATGTTAACAGTATCAGCATTGTTTCTAAGTTATTTTTCTATATTTCAAATGATTACAGTGATTTCAAAACTCTCAAGTTATTTATTAACATATTCTTAGAATTCAAATATTTGTCTTTATAGATACTAATTCAGTTCTTACTATTTCTCCCTGTTCACAGCGTCCTCATAAAAACAGAGGACACAAAGAACAGTGGTACCATTTATAGTTTGAAATAACAATATGAAATGCAGAATGACAAATATAGGAAAGAGGAGGTTTTGTCTTTGTGACTATAGGCCTGTGGAATTCTCTTTGTCATGATCTGTCTGACACAAAATCTAACCACTAAGGGTGCTGATATTTGTTGAGCTTCTCCTTTGTGCCAAGCACTGTGTTAAGGGCTCTGTGTATATTGTTCAGTCCTTATAAGTAGCCCAGAGACAGGTGTGATCTGTCTTACTTTGTAAGTGAGGAGTCAGTCTCAGAAAGGAAAGCTTGCTCAGGTCCACACAGGCTGGAGTCAGGAATCAAATCCAAACTCTCTGATTTTAAACCTCTGCTCTTCCCATGAACCATGCTGTGTCTAAATCTAAGGAGACGGGTATTCCTTTTCTGAGGAAATAAATAAAACAAGCCGACAGTGAGCAAGACTGCCTGAGGGAAAAGATGGCATACTGCTAATATTTGCATTCATATTTGTAAATGAGGCCAGGCTCATTGCCTTTGAGGTACAAATAAAACTTTTGAAGCATATTATGAGAAGTAATAGAGATTCTAGCAGATAATCAAGCTAAAAGACCAGTTCCAATCATTCTCTTTTCAGTCTCAATCTACTTTCAGGCTGCATCCACAGTACATGGGTTCACACATACACACTCAAACACTCCAAAAAAGCTGAAGGGTAGCATTTTCCCAAATACAGAAGCAGGCAGGCCAAAAATTGTCCAACTAGGATTTAATCCAAATTTAATTTTTCACATTTGTGAATATTATTAGCATATTTTTATACAAAAATACCTTTAAGTAGTGTCTTGCCATGAATATTTTGAAGAATAAGGATATTAATAAGTGGTCTTATTTAAAAGTAGGGGAGAAGCGGGGAAATATTGGGTTAAAAATAGTACAATGATCTCATAATTGAAGAACTCCTCAGAGTGTTGAAAATGCCAGTATACATTCCAAATTTCCTAGGAGGAAAATGGAATGTAGTATGTTTCAGACATATTTGATGAAAGGCCAACCTATCTGAGGACCACCTCTCTCCCAGATATGGGATTTGTCTCAACACACTTTGGGAGGTAGGGGGAACTAAAAGAAAAAAAAACACCTGCCTTCAAGAGTTACAAAATTATCAACTACTGTTTGTTGAGCACATACTATATTCAAGGCTTATGATGGGATAAAAATGCTATTATTTATTCCCTATACTATTATTTATTTAGGGGTTCAGAGAAGAGATGGTCTATGGGGGCATGACATGACAGAAGAAGGCTTTCAAAAAGGGCAGTGAGGAAGGCTGAGAATCAGTGGTAATGGGGAAGAGTATTTCAGGCAACGGAAGTAAAAACAAACGTAAGTGGTAGAAAGTACAAGGTCTTTGGAAGACAGCACTAAAGGTGCATAAGAAAGCCCATGTTGGAAGACTTATTTGAGATCAAATTCTGAATGACTAAGATTGATATATTAATTAAGTTATATTTCTTCCTTAAATTCCAAGTCTCTGGGGTTTCCCATGATCCAAATTTAACATCCTCCCCAGTCATCACACATTCAACATCCTCAGTATTCACTGCAGGTGTTCAAGTATTTCTTAAAACCTAAACTTCCTTATAAACCATTATACTCATTTCCTCAGTGCAATTAAATGTTAATACTACTATAAACATTTTGATAGCATGTCTTTACGGGCTAATTCAGAAATTTGAGCAACCAGATTAGACTTTCTTCAGGGAAGCTGGTCTAATAGTCATAAGCAGACACTGCCATCCATGCATGAGCTATTATTTATAAGAAATCTTGCAAAAGACAAGCAGCACAATGGATCTTGGACAGAAGTGTCTTCAGGTGAATACTGCCACCATCACCCATCCTCTTGATAGTACTTAACTTCTTTGAACAGCCATTGTCTCATCTGTAATAATGGAATACTAATATTTACCCTTAAAAGCTACCGTAAGGATTAGAAATAATTTATAGCAAGGTGCCTAACATGTGTAACAATATGGCTAACACATGGCACACTCCCTATACATAGCAAATTTTTGAAATGTTGTTTGCAAAGATGTATACCACAAAAATCAAAGGCCTCCTTCATCTGAAAAAAATCTAGATGTTTATGTCATAGCCACAGAAAGTACTGCTTTACCATTCATATATGTGTACAAATAATTAACAACAGCTCCTAGGTGGGTTCTCACAAAATGTAAATTTATTTATAATTATCCAGATCATTTTATTGATATGGTTGGCTAATCTAAACAATTTAAGATCCAAAAGAAATCACTTGGGCCTGAATAAGTGCATCTGCCCATCTGCATTGGTATAATCATCTTCCCAATGCACAAAGAGAAGCCATCTCAAAAGAGGAGCATTTATGCTTTCCTGTTTTCATTCTCTTGGAAGAATGAATGAGACCAACTGAAATCTCAGGCAAGCATGGAAAATAAAGCAGCATATGGGACAGAAACTTAGCTATTAAAAGCGATTTTCACAGGTTCTGATAATCTAATGTCATAATAAAATAGAATATATTTAAGAAAGAAATTGAATTCATCTTTCAAGAGGACTATATAAAATTACTCCAAGCTATCACCAACCTCCCTTGGATCAATAATGACAAACTGCAAGTTCTCTGCTTATACTGGTGATTCTGGGAATACGGGGTATGGGCCTCCTTCAGGCTCATCACTCAGTTCTGTTTGCCAGTGATTCTGCAGACCTTGGCACAGATAAGATGGCCAGATGAACATGTCCTGGCCTTACTTCCCATGATGGCCTGCCTATTCCCAGTTCAAAGTACAAGTGCTAGGATGAGAAAAAGATTCTTGCATAAAAAAATACACTCACTTCTTTGAGAATGTCTCTTTTTCCAGTTCAAATGTATATACTATTTAAAGATAAAATATAAATAGCTCACGGCAGACCCTCTATATGGTCACTGAGATTTCAATTGATCTTATTGACCCTTCCAAGAAAATGAAACCAGGAAAGCAAAAATACTCCTCTTTTGAGATGGGTTCTTTCTATGCAATGGGAAGATAACTATAACAATGTAGATGGGCAGATGTGCTTATTCAGGCTCAAGTGCTTTCTTTTTGGATATTGTTAAATGTATATGGTTGATATAGCTATCAGAGTTTGGTGTTTTTATATTAACTAATGTTTAAACCATACAAATGCTACATCCTACATCATGCTCTGTTGAGAGACTTCTAAGGAACTTGAATTCAATATTATGAACTACCACCCCTCTTTTATAATGATCAACAAACAACATAATCTGTAATTCTTAGTCTTCTGAACTAGACTGCAAGTGTCCAGAGAGAGAAAAGGAAAGATGAATATATGGGTAAAAGAAAAAGAAGGAAAGTGAAACTCAGACATCCACAAATCTATAGTACTATTGAAAAGTATGTTAGCATCTTGCCATTATACAACTTCCAACTGTCATAGTTTTCTGAAAATAATGCACACTGGGTACTTTATTGATAGTCCCTCTTATATATTATTACACTATTTATGGAAATAATGAAACAGTTATCAAAAACATGTCATAAAATTTTATGTCTCATTTAAATCTCAGAAAAGAATGCCAATAAACTTTGATGAAATGTTTGCCGACAGCTGAATAAGATATCAACTGGCAGTACATAGCAAATTTAGTGGAATTTATATATACTTAATTCTATTTTCTTAATCTAAATCTAAATGTTACCACCTCAAGTGCAAGTAGCCTCTGGACTACTGGACTGAGATCCTAATCAGCTAAGGCAATGTTTATATTTCAAACCAATAAAATGTGGAACAGAAGCTAAGGGCTAAACTGAAGCTATTGGCAACATATTCAAAGTGCCAGCAATGAAATTCATGTTTCTCCTTGCTAATTTCACAATTTAAAGTTTATGTGTCCATCTAATGGCATATATAGGAAGAAAAAGAAACTAACCTGATGTTAAGTATTATAATATTAATGATAACAAAAACAACATCAATGACTGCAATAAAGCAACAATAGCACCTGATATTAGGGAAAGCATAGACTAGACTAGACTTTGTGCTAACCTACTTACATAGAGCTATTTATTTGATATTCATATTAACATTTTGAGTTCAGCACTATTGTTACATTTGATAAACTGGGAGGTTATAAAAACTTGCTCAAAGACACATAGCTAGTAAGTGCATGAGCTGGGCCTAGAACGAAGATCTGTAAGATATTACAAGGTATATTCTTGTCCTTATATTGTATTGGTTCCAGGTTCATACCTCACATATGCCTTTTTCATCACATTGCTTTTTAGGTAATGCTAAACCAGAACTAAGAGATTCAACATAGTTCATCATCACTACCAGAAAATCTAGCCTTGGAGGGTGTACACTTCAAAGAGTGGGCTCCTTGATTAGCCAGGAATCACATCATGGGATAGGGTAGAATAGGACAATCCTTTTCAAAAATAGGCAAGGTAAGCAGATGAAAAAGAGATCATAAGGGGGAGACAGAAGGATGAGATGAAATGTCAGACCAAATAGGGAAAGAATAAAGTAGGGACATTGAGCAAAAATGGTTCAGACGATGTATGATTAGAGAAATGACACAAACACAAGCAAAAAGTATAATAATGATGTGAGGATGCTCACAAAGTAAAAAACAATGGAACCCTAACAGGTGATAAGAGAAAAGGAAGAGAACATAAGAACAAAGGCTAAAATACCTTGAGGAAAAACCCTAGAGAAACTCTCCAATAAAAATATTTTAGGAAAGAAATAATAAGAGCTGAAGAGAAAAAACAATACTTCCCAGATGAACACATTTGCAAGGCCAGGAGTTCCCTGAAATTGCATCCACACAGCAGGTGAGCTGTTTGTTTCAGAAGCAAACTTCTCTTTGCTGTAGTCTGATAAACTCTACCAATTTGCTCAGCATATGATAATAATCGCAGCTGACAATTTGGTCACTTGTGATATGCCTGGTACAGTACTATAATATTCTATACACATTAATTCATTTAATCCTCAAAGCACTAATAACAGTAAAGATGCACATAGCACATCCAGTTACTGCTCTAAATGAATTATATATTTATCGACTCATTTAAATTTCATTATCATTATGCACATTTATAGATGAGAACACTGAGACTTGGATAAGTTATAAGGTCAAACATAAATAGCATAGTGGAGCTGGGATTTGGACACATTCAGTATGGCTACAGAGTCCATTTTTCCATCACCATGCTTTACTGACCACCATGTTTTCTGGTTACTGTGAGGATGATTATGCCCCTGGCCACATGTGGCTCAGTCCAGTGGCAAGTCAGTCAAGGGTAAGTGGTATAACACCTTTAGCTCATGAATACTCTGCTAAACATTTCTCAGGGTGAGGGAAAATGTGAAAGAGCAGATATAGACTTATGACTGAGCACATAGCAGGACTGCTCAAAAAGAAAGAATTATGAAAAAATCTAACACCGTGTCTTAGTACATGAACGTCCCATTCCCTTGGGCCAGTCACACTTTCAAGGATGAGTAACCACTATTTTATGTGCATGTGTTTAAAAGGTTTGAAAACTACCCACTATGACTCAGATATAGAAAACAATTTCTCTATTTTCTATAAAAATAACTTCAACTTGATCATAAGTCCCAATTTCTACTTGGTGTCAAGGGTGGCCAGGGATGGGGGAGAATGTGAAAAATATTGTTTTCACTTAGACATGTTCAAGTCCTGTGGGTGTGAACACATTTGTAAACAGGACCTTTGAAAATATTATTATTTAAGCTATAGATTCATATATGAATAGGCTCTTCAAAGATCCTTTTAAGATAATGCAAAATTGAGTCAGAATGTACCTTAATCCACATAACTGGAGTCCTTACAAGGCAGAGAAAATTCAGACACAGTACATCAGCAGAATTCAGAAGTCAGAGAAAGCCATAGCGGGAGACCAAGGAGACAGATCACCGTATGACGGAGGCAGAGACGCAAGTCAAACAACTCCAAGGATGGAGGCAAGTTAGCACGGCACCAGAAAGCGAAGACTCCGGGAGAAAGCATGGCCTGCTGAAAACTTACTTTTGGTCTCTAGCCTCTATAATCGTTGTTAAAACTAACCCAATTGCTAAAACTAACCCAATTTGTGGTATTTGTCATAGCAGCCCTGCCAATCTAAGACACCACTTAAAGTAACTTGGCACCTCAAGTTACTTGAGCTCTTTTCAGAGCTAACCCAGTCTCAGTTTTTTAACATTTCTCCCCTTTCTCCTTTCTTCCTTTCTTTTTGGGTGGCAGCCAAGTGTAGGAGAAACACCTGTAAAAAAATATTACATACTCTTAGAATTCTACTTGTTCTCTACTGAGCTGTTTCAAGGGACTTGGACTTTGCGTGTTGTTATCTAGTTTTTGAAGGTACCCCTGCATCCACTGTTAATTTCTAGGGTGCCTGCCATGGCTTCTGGTTTTCTAGCCCACATACTTTACACCCTCCTAATCCTGACTCCAACCAAGTTCCAGATGACTGGGGCAATCAACATGTCCACATCCCGCACATAATAAAAAGGCCCTGGAGACCAGGATGGGGGAGGAGAGCAGCTAGCTCAGACCCACACTATACCTAAGCACAGAACATCGTTTCCTCACTACCACACCTCGCCCCTTTATATTGGGGTGTGGGGACCCTGTGAGCAGAGTCCCTTCCCAAAGTTTTAAAGAGCAGTAAGGCTCTAGCCTCTCTGCTCTTGCTTTCCAACCCATCTATCTGAAATTTCTATGGCTTTAATTCCCAGAAGAGCATTTCACATGCAGGTGAGAGGGGTGCCAGAACCATCACCTATTTCCTCTCTTCTCCACTTCCTCTCCAGGTTTCTCCCTTCTCACCCAGGAAACTGACCCATGTAGGACCCTGGCTCGTGTTAAAGTGACATTTTGCATTCTTCAACCTTCCTCTTTGATGGTTGACGGGAACTATTTAGAATTTCTGGACTTTTTACCCATATGCCTGGCTCTTGCTTTTGAAAGCCTGGTTTTCAGGATTGTTGTCTCTAAAATGAGCTTCAAGACTCTTTTTCTGTCTCTTTGTATTCGAGGTAGAAACATCTTAATTCTTTCGGTCACAGTGGATGTCTCAGAATCAACACAGAGGAAGAGAAGAGGAACACACTGATATAACTCAAAATAGGATATGAAACATAGTTTTCTCATGAGAGTTTTATAGAGAGACTATATAATTTTAAAAAGATGAATCCAGAATAAATAGCAAAGGAATAAATAAGTGATTTTTGCAATGCAGGAAGTGCATCTTCAAAGGAGAGAATGTTGGAGCAAATAAACCGGGCAGTATAATGAACGTTTGATGAGGAGCTGTGACAGATTTGAGTTTTACCTTTTATACCTACCAAAGATGTGACTTTGGAAAATTGTTGAGTTTCTCTGGGCCTCAGTTGCTGCATATAAATGAGGATGGGGTTTGGGCACAAAACTATTCTCCCTGATTATATTGCTGGATATGGCAATGGAGCAAAGAGGCTAATGTTAAAAATACTTTGGAAATCGCAAGCCACCATTTATATATAATGTACCTTTTTATCCCTGGTGAATATGTGGATGAAGGATATTCCAAAGAGAAAAACAATTTGGGCCAATTTTATCTTAGCTAGAAAAATTTAAGAGAAAGTGAAATTATTTTTAAGTCAGAAATAATAGTCTGTGTTGTCTGTCTGTCTGTCTGCCTACTTACCATATATTTATCTACTCATAAAAGGTTTTGGACCAGCTGAAATATGAAGTATACCTTTAGAAAGTACCTCAAGTTCTCTAGGAGTTTCTTAAATATTTGAAAATCTATACTTTTAAGTTAGATTGAATAGGTCAATAAAGTAAGTTTATAACATCAGTGAAAGATGATCATTTCTCTACATAATTAACCTTCAAAAACATAATTTTAATGTCTTACAAGGGAAATGTATCACAATTTAGTTAATTACCTCACTATAATTTTACAATTAGGATGTTTTCAAATTTTCTGTGACAGTTAACACTGAAAAGAACATTTTTTGACCATATCATTGATTACTTTCTTAAGGATAATTCTCTAGAAACATAACAAAGTCAGGGGATATGAAATTCATGGAGGTTCTTGGAAGAAATAAGTTGCCAATTTGATTTCTTTTTCATTATTTATGATCACTCATATCTTTTTAATTTACATAACAACCAAGCTTAGTATTTGTGTTTTGATAAACACATAGTCATATTCCCCATCCAAATCATGATACAGAGTAGTTCCATCACCCCCAAAATTTCCCTCATGTTTCCTCTTCATAGTCAACTCCTTTCCCCAGTCCTAATCCCTGGCAACAACTGAACTGTGTTCTGTCCCTACAGTTTTCTTGTTGTTGCTGTTGTTGTTTCCCCAAGATGTTATATAAATGGAATAATACAGAGTGAACCTTTTGGATCTTGCTTCTTTCACTTATTAAAATGCATTTAAGGTTCATTCATCTTGCTGTGCGTATGAATAGATCATTCCTTTTTATTGCTGAGTAGCATTCCATTGTATGGAGGTAGCATATGTTATTTACCCATTCACCTGCTGAAGAACAGCTGGGTTGTTTCCAGGTTTTTGTGGCTGTGAATTAAGCTGGTATGCAGGGTTGTGTGTGAATATAATTTTTCATTTTTCTTGGATAAATAATAATCCTTCTAAGGTAAGTGTTTCTTCCTATCCTCATGCAAGGTTTAGAAGTGAGTCAGTCTTGCAAGAAAACAGAGACTACTAAGTGGCCAACTTTAGTAGGTCACCATTTAAAAACTGATTGTACTGCCAAAGGCCTTCTTCCCGCAGGTTCCTCTCCCTGTAGGGACTTGACTAGCTCAGTTTTTATTTTTTATTTTTTATTTTATTTTTTTATTTTTATTTTTTTAAAGATTTTATTTATTTATTCATATATCTCCCCTCTGCTGCTTGTGCTCGCTGGGTCAGCCAACCACGCCGTGCAGGCGGGCCCGCCCCCACCAGGAGGCCCCGGGAACCGAACCCGGGACCTCCCATATGGTAAACGGGAGCCCTACTGATTGAGCCACAGCCGCTTCCCTCAGTTTTTAGAATTAACGTAATCTACCTTGGAATCCATGACTCTTATAGAAGAACACAGTGATTGTTTCTGTTAAAATGTTTCCATCTCTAACTTCCAGCAAAGGCATGGAGTTTATGACTAGCATATTTATCATATACTACACTAGAGATGCTTATTAAAGTTCAGATTCTTGTTTTAAGAGTTCCATTTCCATTTGTTCCAGTCTCTGTCATCAGCAAACTTACGTTAGAAATACAGGGAAGATGTTAAACAGAACAAAAATCTGGGTAAAATATATATAACTAGGCAGAGTAACACCATTCCTCAATATTTTTCCTTGTTTCTCTTTTTGTTATGCTAACCTGATTTTTCTACAAATTCTAGGAAGCAAAATAGAGTCATCATCATGTTTAAGTTTCCTGGCTGCTCAAACAAATGCCGTACAATGAGTTGACTTGAACAATAGGAATTTATCGGCTCACAGTTTTGAGTCCAAAATCGAGACATCATTAAGGCAATGCTTTCTTCCAGAAGACAGACATGTCTGGAGCTGGCTGCCAGTGATCCCTGGTCCTTGGTTTTTCTGGACCAAGGATCATGAGAAGCATGTGGCAACCTCTCCTAGCCTCTGCCTTCTCTTCCAGGTTCCACTGATTTTCAGCTTCTGGCTGCTTCCTGTGGCTTTCTTTCTGTGAATTTCATTCTGCTTATAAAGGACTCCAGTAAGACCCATCCTGATTCAGCTGGGCCACACCTTAACTGAAGTAACCTTATTGAAAGGTCTTACTTAAAATGGGTTCACATCCACAGGAATGGAGTAAATTTAAGAACATTTTTTCTGGGGTACATAGCTCCAAGTCACCATAATCATATTAAAAACAAAGGACTATATCATTCTGTAAAAGGCATTTATGTTATAAAATATATGTTATTTCTTAATGTATATCTGATAATAAACATTTATATCACGGTGATTATGCGCAACAAAAAAAACCACCTAATTTTATAATAAAAATTGTTTTATGCATTATTAGTTACACTAAGACATGCTTTGGTGACAAATGTGACCAAATAAAACTGGCTGAGGTCTTTGGTCTAGCTTTGTTTTATAATTTGAAAAGCGGAATGAGACATTCATGTAGAGTATTAAAGTTAAAATGCAATCTCATTTCACTTTGAACAGCATTGAGTTTCATCCCTGAGAATCCATTAAATTAATGGTGATCCTAAAATTAAAATTATAAACAGAAACTGATGCATCTGGGTATCTGGAGGGAGTAGGGCTATGTTGGAATTCTCTGTATGGGGTTTGTATTATTTTTACAACTGTTGTATAAGTTTGAAATTATTTCAAAATTAAGGAATTTAAAAAATGATTAAAAAACTGAATTCATAGCTTCAAGATATTAAAAACTCTACCCTAACACAATTAATGGATTCTAAAATCTTCAATCACATAAAATATAGAATTGCACCATTTGGGGGTTAATAGAATGGCTGGAAGGAGTCTGAGGAGTTGGTCAGCTGGGTGCTCCAGGATCTGGCATTTGTCAACACTCAATAGCCACTGTCTATTTCTGTTTAAATGAGAATGGGAACTATTCCAGGTCCTAAGGCTGACTGAGATTTCAAGTACCAAAATCAAGATTTCAAAATTAGTTGCTTGGTATTTGTTTTGGCAGTGCAATCTGCCTGGGAGAATACTGGGACTGAGAAGGAGGGGATCAACTTGCCTCTTCCAGTTGAATATATATATATATGATTATCTATAAATAGTACAAATACATAACAAATAATATACCATATTATTAAATATATTTTAGTATATATACAATATACTATATATAACCTAAAATTAAGCTAATATTTTAACAGTAATATTGTATTTTGTGGTGTGTGTGTGTGTATATATATATATATATACACTATATGTTTTACTGGTTAATCTGCTATTAACCTAATATTAAATATATTATAATATATAGTATAATATATGGTATATTCTATTATGGTATATAGGATATAAAATAATATATAGTATATAAAAACATGACAGTGTATATGTTATTTATGATTATCTCCTAAAAGTAAAACTTCAAGTAGAGGGTCAGATAATTTGTGGTGTGACAGCTATTATGTGTATGTAAACTTTCACTAAAATAAAAAAATTTGAAAGTAGCCACAGAACATCGGAGGCCAAAGGGTATATGCTTACGTGGTCCCAAAATACTAATATTCCTCAATGTATTTCAAATTATTTCACAGTCTCCTTCTAATTCACATTTTCAAAGACAGGACATACCTGATAAGTTTCCCTGTGACTTTTTTTTTTTACAATACAGATATTAGCTTGTGGAATCTAGAAGGATTTATGCTTAGGCAAATGACATATCTCTGGGGCCAAGATGGACCAGATTCCTGTCCTTGAACCAAAAGTCACGATTGCCTTGACCTTTTTCAGGTGTCAAGGGTCCAGAGAAATTTCATAAATACCCATGAAAGACATTTTGAAATTAAAACAAAACAAAACAAAACATAATTCCAGTGGCAAAAATAACAAATAAAAAATTTGTGGAGCACTTAACTGTTAACAAAGCAATTTCACACACAGTGAATTGAACAATCCTCACAATAGGTATTAATAGTCTTATTTTGGAGAGGAAACTGAGATACATGCAGGTTAATCGTGTTGCCCCAAATCCCACAGCCAAGACTCCAAAGAATATCTTAAACAAAGGTTTGCCTGCTAAGATCATTTAGAAATTCTACACTAAAAGTTCATCTAAAGGATTAAGGTATATAATAATGTTTAAGTAAATGGATTAAAAATGAAAATTATAAAATGTTTATTTACTTCCCAAATTAATGTACTTTTTCATTTTTATACAAAGGACTGCCTTTGTTAAGAAAATACTGAGTTTGAGATATTAAGAGAACACAATTATAACATACTCCCATGGGGCGGGAGGGGTTAGAGTCTGGCTGAGGGAACAATAACGCAATCTAGGTTGGCAGTTTTAAATGTGCTATGCCCCTTTGTTCAATGTCAAATTTTATGAACAACAACAATTTAACTGAACCATAAAATACATAAAATAGTTATCTATTTCTTTTTATGCACATCTCACTTCACTGCTGAAGTGAAGGCTACTTGAGATCACTCTGATACCTTTGGAACATTCAGTGCCTGAGAAGTTCCTTGCAATAATAAGTTTTCAATGAATCACCTTTGCAAGTTTTTAAACCCCAGAAAAAGATAGCCCAAAATATATATCTAGGAAAGAATAATGTTCCTACAATCAAAAGGATCAAAGTTAGGAAGAAACAACCATATTATGAATAAGTTCTCCTTTTTACCCAAATGAATTATTCTAACAGCACTTCAGAAGGAATGAAAGATAGATAAAGAGTTCAAAAGCCATGGGACATTTGAAAGCCTGATATACCTAGAGGGCTAAATTCTAGCTTCTGAAATTTTTCTAACTTTAACTAGGACATAATCTCATTAAATGACATAATGCAAAAGTGAACATAAAAGTTATACAAGAGAAATGTTAAACACTTTCAGAAGAAAAGATTGTTTATTGCTGTAGTCTTTGGTATCCTTCTCAATTCCACTTAACTGCAGTTTAAATGTATTGCTACACATCAAACCAAGTCACCCTAGCAATTTCTTATAAAATTCTCCTCAAAGTTTATAAAGATATGACAATAACTTAAAGTATTTTATAAAGAAATTAATCCTTGAATGTTTTGAATATTTAAACTTGAAAAGGAAAAAAACAAAAGAGGCTCCTACATGACTGCCAAACCAAATACTTCAAATCAGCTGAATTCAAAAATGAATTCAATGAATTCATTTTAACATCATTTGATAGAGTATTTCTTTTCCTCACACATCTATGCACCAATTATGTAAGTTTTTCCAGCTGCACATGACAGAATTTTTAATATTGTATGTCTACATGCTTAGGCAACATTTAGTTGTATTTATTGATTACTTAGTGGTATTAGCTACTTAAATGTGGATTGACTATGAAAACTCTAAATGATGCAACATCATTGAGAAGGAAAATTAATAATATTCCAAGTAAATATAACTGAAGCATTTCCTAAATTTAGATAATACTTAACTTGTTATCTCTCTATCTTCCAAGTAGTTAGAATTGCTGATAAATTATTGTTTGTGCCTTCTTATAGTGATTTAATTACCTACAGAATACAGTAGTATCTAGTTCAGATTCTTAAATTTAAGTATTAAACAAATGTGTTTACAAATATGACCAGGTTTTTAGACAGTTAATAGATAGAGCAGAAAATAAATTATATCAAGGTAAGCAATGTAATTGTGACCTAAGTTTTGACACAAATCTGGCACACCATGGGATGCAGTAAAAATCACTAGTAAAAAGAAAAAAATTCAACCCATTCATTTATCATTTTTAACCCATTTATTTTAAGTGGGAGAAAACATTGTGCACAAGGAGCTATGGATGCAAGGAGAATTAAAGCATATTTCCTACCTTTAAGAGGGTCAGAATCTATTGGAGTCAACTAAGCAGGCAAACACCCATCTGATTAGTGTTATAATACTGGCATTTGAAAGTAGCAGTGAAGGTGCAGAGGAGTATGTGCAGAGGTCAAGAAAGGCTTCATGAAGGTAATTAAGGAGCTGCAATCTGAATTAGTTCACAGTTTGGGTTTCTGTCCTTGTGTTCGTGGCCCATCTCCTATTTCTTAAGAGCTTCCCCCCACCCCCTGCCATACACACTGTCTACAAATAACTCAATGCCACCCTTAGCATTTCTTGAGTCATACTGACTACTCATGCTTACAGCATGCTTATTTTTCTTTCCATCTGCTTGAATGCTCCATGATTTATTGATACCCTCTTCGTCCTCCTGCAGCCTATTTGACTTGTGCTGTAGTGGCCAAAGGATGGAAAGCAAAGTAATGTCTAGAAATGTGTCATCACCTGTTGCCTCATATGAATTAATTTAATAGTTCTTGATTAACGTGGTTCCTTATAACATGTCCTTCTATGGCAGGGGGACTTGGTAGAAAAGCAGTGTACTGAAATGAGCCAAACTTTGAACAGGAAAGACCTATATTTGAGGAATAACATCATCCATTTTTAATTTCCTGGCCTTGTACAAATACTTAATTAACTGTTTGATCCTCAGCTTCTCATTGATAAGAAAATGTTGATAATAAACTACCTAGTTTACTAACATATAAAAGCATCTAGAAGACAGAAGTAGCAGCAGTTCACTGAAGACTAGACATATTATCATCATCCTTTCCACTTCACTTTCACATCTTATCTCTTCTCTCACTCCTTTAGACACAGTCCTAAATTGCCTATTTAAATATCTTTTCCTTTCCAACACCAGCATTCTGTCTCCCTTTTGAACTTTCCTTTCTAGAAAAACAGGGATAACCTGCCTCAAGCCTCACCTGAACAATTTGCATGCCTTCTTGGAAAGCCCCCAGTGAGTACGCATTCCTGTTCTAAGTAGATTAAATCCTCCCTTATCTAATTGCTTTTATTTTATCTAAGTATATTAATTTGTATTCCCAGCTCCAATAATGAAAATACATTTGTTATCCTGCTTGCATTCAGCTTCAAGTACTCGGTCTCAACAATGCTCCCATGAATAGTGACTGTCTAATGAAGTTAACCAAAATATGTGCTCCTCTACCTCCTGATAAATATTTCCTAAGCAAAACCTTTCAGAATTTTACTGTATTCACACATGGGCCCTGTTTACTTTTTATATAGAGTTCTCAAAACTCATTAGAATCACCTGGGGATCCAAAAGAATACTAATGCTAAAGCTCAATCCAAATTCAATTAAATCAGAGTGTTTAGGGATGGGGCTCCTTGATAATTTTTAAAAGCTCACCAGATAATTCTAATTAAAACTACAGTGTCAAGATTAAGAACTTCTGATATAGATTAGCAACTGGTTACATATGATTGTGTGATTGGGACTTTAAACAGTTTCATTTATGTTGCTTGTTTCTCCTCCATTAATTATATTGTTGAAAGTAAAGACTATTTTCCTGTTTAGTTTGTACCAGTACTAGATGCATGGCTTCAGGCATGTCACTTAACCTCTTTTAACCAGAGTCAAGATCCTCATAATGAGCCTCCTACCTCCAGGGCAGTGGCAAGAATTAAATGAGACCTCAGTGGTACGATAACTAACTGCACACAGCAGTCAATAGCTGCCTAAGCACCACCAATTAAAATAATATAACCTGCTTCCAAAATCATTCTCTATTATCTCCCTACCACCCACCACCCTTGGCCAAAAAAGGGGGGCAGGATATGAAACATGCAGATCTAAAAATGAAAAAAAAAAAAAAAAAATCAAAAGGAGAAGAATCTTTGGTCAAAATATAAACTATTTTCTTTTTCAGAACAGGCACGGATTTGTATTATCATCCACTTCAGCAATGTAAGAAAGTAAGTAGAAGATATCATTAATACGTAGAAATAAGCTAAGACAACAATCTACCACTAATATTATTTGCAATGGGATGATAAATATTATATTAGAAGAGCAAGTAGGGTCTGAATTAATGCAAACTCCTGTAAAAATAAATGTACAGCTGTTGTAGAACCACATCCCTGGAGTTTAAGATGCACATAATATTACAAGTGAAAATAGTTAAATTCAAAGGTAAGCCTCTCCAGGACACTAGAACCTTTAAATAGCAAGCTGTTTCTATGGCTGCATATTTGTAAAGAAGGGCAAATGTAGAGGAAAAGGACTTCCAATGTGGAGAGTGAACTTCAGAGCCATTTAAAGTCATAACAGTATAGGAGCCTCATATCTGCTTAACTCAGTGATAACAATAAGAAAACGGCTCTTGATTCTGTTGTACCAAAAGAAAAAAAAAATAAAGAAATTAAAATTACATAATTAAGAAATGGAATAGACTTTAAAAGATTAGGTCTAATCATCCATTTTGTTAATTTCCTGGCAATATCCCCAGCAAATGGTCTATCTTTACTTGAACTTTTCTGGTGGCAATAAATGTAGATCTTCCTTATACTGACTGAAAAGAATTCTTATAAAGTCCATTCCTTTGTGTATGTCTACACTTTAGGATCACATAGAACAAGTTTAACACATGTTCTACATGACAGACTTTTACATACCCAGTGACAACTTTTACAATCCCCAAGAAACTTTCATTTTTTAAAAAAATCTACATTTTTTCTATGGTTACTAGCACTCTATCAATCCATGAAACTGGCAATGAAAATGGTATCTGGAAGCATCCTGCTGTCTTCCTACCATTGGATATAGGCTATGATAGAATCCAAACTTGGATTTTCCAGAGCCAGTATAGGGACCAATGATCGTGGTAGACAGAGCACCCTTTTGGATCATCCATTCATGCTACATCTTGCCCTCCCAGCCTCTTATTCAGTAATTGGAAGTTATATTCAAATTCAGTATTCTATGCTGATGGAGTTTTTTGTCATTCATGATCCTTGACCCCAATTTTGTTTATTATTTTCATAGTCACACAGATGCCAATATGTTTTAATGATTGTTTCCTTTTAGTAAATCTGCTAAAAATCTATATTAAATTGCTATGTCAAGAGCTATGAAAAATACTGCATATCACAACTCACATTTTTTAAGTATAACTTTTTAAGTTTTAATTTGATTCTAGATTTCCTGATATATTTCCTGTAGGTAATATGCCCACACAAAGCCACATACATACTAAAGCAATGCTATACAGAGTCCTTCAGACTGTAAACCAAAGGAAAAAAGACCTCTGATAAAGGTAACCATACATATACTTATAGATGCAAATATTAATGTACTGAATTTTTTGATATGCAACTTCACTTTTCACTTTTTATAGGTTCTAAAATACAAATACATAAAAAGTAATGATAAATGTTATGGTGGGCATTTATGTAATGATATATTTTGTAACAAATTCAACAAAATGGTGGGGGACAGAGGGGTATAGGAACAATGTATGTGCACTCCACTGAAGTTAACTTGTTATCAATCAAATCTGAATGTTATAGATTTAGGATGTTAAATTAAAGCCCTATAGTAACCACAAAGAAAACATGAAAATTATATGCAGAGAGAAATGAAAAGGGAGCCAGAATGGTACAACACAAAAATAAAATTATATCAAAGTAGGCATTAATAGATGAATTAAGTGACAAAAAAAGCGTAAGACTTAAAAAGACTGAACATCAAAATATTAGAATAATGTCCTGCATTATCAACAGTTACTTTAAAT
This sequence comes from Tolypeutes matacus, assembly GCA_026826555.1. NCBI lineage: Eukaryota > Metazoa > Chordata > Mammalia > Cingulata > Chlamyphoridae > Tolypeutes > Tolypeutes matacus. The sequence continues at coordinate 42,069,165 of JAKSZT010053928.1, forward strand.
ATAAGTGGTTTATACTCTTCTTCCAAAAGGCAGAGATTAACAGAATGGGCCAACCAAATGCTATATACAAGAAACACACCTTATATTCAAAGACACAAATAAGGTGAGAGGGAAAAGATGGAAAACAGTATACCAAGCAAATAATAACCAAAAGAGAGCTATTGAAGCTAAACTAATATGAGATAAAATAGACTAAGTGAAAAATTGTATGAGGGACAAAGAATGTCACCATATACTTATAAATGGTTCAATTTAACAAGAAGACAATTATAAATATATATGCACTTAACAGCAGAACCCCAAAATATATGAAGCAAATATTAATATATCTGAAGGGAGAAATAGATGGCTCTATATTAGTAGTAGGAGACTTCAATATAATACTTTCAATAATTGATAGAACATCTAGACAGAAGATCAGTAAAGAAACGGAAAACTTGAATGATAATATAAACCAACAGACATATTTAAAACACTTCACCCAGTAGTAGAATACACAATCTTCTCTAGTGCACATGGATCATTCTCCAGGATTGACAACAGTTCAAAAGATGAGTCTCAGTAAAATTTAAAAGTATATATATTGAAATCATACAATGTATCTTCTCTGACCACCATGTAATGAAGCTAGAGATTAAAAAAAAAAAAAAAAACAAAAAAAAAAACAGAGAGCAAACTGGAAAATTCACAAATACTGTGAAAATTAAACAATACACTCAAACAACATGGTCAAAGAGGAAATTAAAAAGGAAATTAGTAACTATCTTGAGGCAAACAAAAATGAAAGCACTACATGTCAAAACATATGGAATGCAGCAAAGGCAGTGCTGAGAGGGAAATTTGTAGCTCTAAATGCTTACATTAGAAAAAGAAGACCTCAAATCAGACACCTAACCTTACAACTGTCCAATCTACAAAAAGAAGAGCAAACTAAAGTCAAAGCAAGCAGGACAGAAATAACAAGAATAGAGCAGAGATAAATGAATGAGAGAATAAAGTAACAATTTATAAAATCAATGAAGCTAAAAGTTGTTACTCTGAAAAGATAAATAAAATCAACAAACCTTTATCTAGACTAATAAAGAAAAAAAGAGAGAAGACACAAATAACTAAAATCAGAAATGAAAGGGGGGCATTACTACTGACCCCACAAAAAAAAAAGATTATAAAAAAATCTGTACACCAAGAAATTGGATAACAGATGAAATGGACAAAGTCCTAGAAACATACAAACTACCAACACTGACTCAAGAAGAAACAGATATCAACAGACAAAAAACTAGTAAAGTTTTTTGAATCAGTAATCAAAAACTTCCCAACATAGAAAAGCCCAGGACCAGGTGGCTTCACAGGTCAATCCTACCAATCATTCCAAGAAAAAGTAATACCAATCCTGCTCAAACTCTTTGAAAAACAAAAAAACAAAAAACAAACAAACACACAAAAAAATACTGATGAGGAAGGAACACTACCTAACTCATTTTATGAAGTCAACATCACCCCAATACCAAAGCCAGATCAAGATACTACAAGAAATCAAAACTACAGATCAATTTATCTTATGAATATTAATACAAAAATCCTCAAAAAAAAATACTTGCTAATCACATCCACCAGCACAATAAAAGAATTAAACACCATGATAAAGTGAGTTTTACCTCAGGTATGCCAGGGTGGTTCAAGAAAAGAAAATTAATTAATGTAATATACCACATTAACAAAACAAGAGGAAAAAACTACATGATCATCTCAATTGTCTTCTTACAGCTGAATAGTATTCCATCATATGTCTATAGCACATTTTGTTTATCCATTCATCAGTTGACTGGCACTTAGATTGGTTGTTTAGTGAATTTTACCAAACATTCCAAGAATTAAAACCAATCCTGCTCAAACTATTCCAAAAAACTGAAGAACAGGGGACAATTCCCAACTACTTCTATGAGGCTAACATCACCACAAATACCAAAGCCTGATAAAGATAACATAAGAAAAAAAATTACAGACCAATATACCTTATGAATATATATGCAAAATACTAAAAAAAAAAAAAGATTAGCAAACCAAATACAATAGCACATAAAAGTAATTATACACCATGATAAAGTGGGAAATATCACAGGTACGCTAGGGTAGTTCAACATAAAAAAATCAATGCCACACACCAAATTAATATAATGGACAAAAAAATTCACAACACACGATTATCACAACTGACACAGAAAAGGCATTTGAAAAAATCCAGCACACCTTCTTTGTCAAAACATTTGAAAACTAGGAATAGAAGGAAACTTTCTCAACATATATGAAAAACCCACAGCTAACATCATACTCAGTGGTGAAAGACTGAAAGCATTCTGTCTACAATTAGGAACAAGACAAGAATGCCAACTATCATCAGTTTTCAACACTGTACTGTAAGTTCTATTCAGAGAAAATATGCAAGAAAAAAAAAAGGCATCATCACGGAAAAGGAAGAAATAAAACTTTCCCTATTTGAAGATGACATGATCCTATATACAGGAAATCCTGAAAAATTCACAATGAAGCTACTAAAGCTAATAAGCCAATTCAGCAGTGTTGGGATATGATATTGACACAAAAATATCAGTAGTGTTTCTATATGCTAGTTATGAAAAATCTGAAGAGAAAATTCCATTTACAATAGCAACTAAAAGAATCAAATATCTAGAAATAAATTTAACTAAGGATGTAGAGGATTTTTTTTTAAGGAAGTACCAAGGATTGAACCCAGGACCTTGTACATGAGAAGCAAGTGCTCAACCACTGAGCTACATCTGCTCCCCAATGGGAGTTGTTTTTCTGTTTGTTTGTTTGTTTGTTTGTTTGTTTAGGAGGTACTAGGGATGTAACCTGGGACTTTGTACATGTGAAGCAAGTGCTCAACTGCTTGAGCTATATCCACTCCCCAGGATGTAGAAGATTTATGCACAGAAAACTGCTAATCATTGCTAAATGATACCAAAGAATACCTAAATTAATGGAAGGACATCCCATCCCATGTTCATGAATTGAAACACCAAATATTGTTAAGATATCAATTCTACACAAAGCAATTTCCAGATTCAACATAACAGCAATCAAAATTCCAACAGCCTTTTTTGTGGAAGTGGAAAAGCCAATACAATTTATATGGAATGGTAAGAGGCCCTGAATAGCCAATCTTGAAAAAGAAGAAAGAAGTTGGAAGACTTACAATTTTCTATTTCAAACCTTATTTTAAAGCTACAGTCATCAAAACAGCATGGTACTGGCACTAGTATAGACCATGGAATAGAATTGAGAGTTCAGAAATAAACCCTCACATCCATGGCATTTGATTTTAGATAAGCATGCCAAGTCCATTCAATGGGGAAAGAAGGCTCTCTTCAACAAATGGTGTTCAAAAAACTGGATATTCATATACAAAAGACGGAAGTGGACCCCTACCTCACACCATATTAAAAAATTAACTCAAAATGGATCAAAGACCAAAATATATATATGAAACTATAAAATTCCTAGAAGAAAACACAAGGAAGCATCTTCAATACTTTTTTTTAGACAATGGTTTCTTAGACTTTACACCAACAACACAAGTAATAAATGAAAAATATATAAATAGGACTCTATCAAAATTAAAACCTTTTGTGTATCAGAGGACTTCATCCTGAAAGTTAAAAGACAACCTACAGAAGAGAGAAACTACATCTCAGAAAAGGATTTAATTTCCAGGATATAAAAAGAAATTCTGCAACTCAACAACAAAAAGACAAACAACTCAATTTAAAAATGGGTAAAATATTTGAATAGACATTTCTCCAAAGAAGATATGCATATAACTAAAAAGCACATGAAAAGATGCTCAACATGACTGACCATGAGGGGAATGCAAATCAAAACCATAATGAGATGGCATTTCACAACCAATAGAATGGCTACTATTAAAAAAATAGAAAACAACAAATGTTGGAGAGGATGTTTAGAAATAGGAACACTTGTTCATTGCTAGCAGGAATATAAAATGGTGCAGCCACTGTGGAAAGCAGATGGCAGGTTCTTCAGAAAGTTAAATATAGAATTATCATACAACTCAGCAATCCCACATCTAGATATATGTCCAAAAGAATTGAAAGCAGAGACTCTAACAGTTATTTGTACACCAATGCTCACAATGGTATTATTCACAATAGCCAAATGGTAGAAGTAATCCAAGTGTCCATCAACAGATGAATGGATAAACAAAATGTAGTATCTGCATACAAAGGAATATTATTCAGCTGTAAAAAAGAATTCTGATACATGCAACAACATAGTCCTTGCAGACATCATGTTGAGTGAAATAAGCCAGACACAAAAGGACAAATAATGTTTGATCTCACTTATAATTGGAAAAATAATTAGAAGAATCAAATTTATCAAGTCACAAACTAGAATACAGGTAACCTGGGCCAAGGTAGGAATAGGGAATGGGCAATTAATGCTTAATTGGTACAGAAATTCTGTTTAGAGTGATAGAAAAGAGTTGATAATGGATGGTAGTGATGGTAGCACAACAGTGTGAATATAATTAATACCACTAAATTATATATTTGTATGTGATTAAAATGGGAGGTTTTAGGTTGTATATCTATTACTAGAATAAGAATAAAAAAGCATAGGCTTGTACAATATAAACCATGAGCCCTAGTGTAATCTATGGACTATAGTTAATAGCATATTATAATATTATTTGATCAATTGTAGCAAAGCTACCAACTAATGTAAAATGTTAATAATAGAGGAAACTGTGTACAAAGGGGTGTGGGATATGGAGGCTATCTCTCTTTATTTTCCACATGATACTTTTCTGTAAACCCACAACTTCTTTAATTTAAAAAAATTTAAATAATCAAATAAAGTATGTCAACCAGAATATCTGAAAAGGTCTTATTTGTTAGCCTCAAATTTCAATCACACTTAGACAATGAACAGCAGATTAAGTAATATATAAAAAGTCACAAATAAAAATTCACAGCTGGCATTGCAAGACAAAAAAAATATGGAAATCTGAAAACCACAACACAAGGGGAAAAGAACATGTACCATCTTCATTCTGACTATAACCAGGCATTCTCAGCTGGAAGGCCAGAAAACAAGTAGAAAATCTAACTTTTGTCATTTGCTTCTTCCTTAGGAATTTGATGTATTTATATCCTAAGTTGTTTTTTTTATTTCAAAAATTTAAAGAACAATCACACATACCATACAGGATTCCCATACACCATCCCACCACTAACACCTTACATTGTTGTGACACATATAAGCTATGGACAGTAGCAGTGTGACAATGTTCTTTCATCATCTCCTAAGTTTTTAAGGAGGAACACTGAAGTCATTTATATTTTTTAATTGTTTTCTTATTTTTAAAAATGTAGCACTAAACTAACAGATTGGAATTTTATTTCCATGGTGCCCACCCCAGTTGCCTTGAGGCAGAGTGTCTTTTACATAGAAATTCCAGAGGCCTTAATAGCATTCCTCTCATCCATCATTCTATTCCCATTATCATCACATCACTAATCTAGGGAACATTTGACATGAATTCCCTCGTGGCTCTAAACTGTTTTGCCTTGCAATAGTTTATAGTTATCTTTTTTTCAGACACTCATAATTCTTATGCTGAAGAGGGAAAAGTTGCCTATGAGGGGAGTGTATTATATAGTATTATACATGCACGTTCTCTGGAAAACAAAGTTCATGAAAAGGGATGTAGGATGATATACTTTTCTAAGTTCTTATTCAAATTTTTCATTTTAATCTACAGCAATCTGAAATGATAAATAGAGTGCATAGGATTCTATATGCGGAAATTCAAAGATAATACTTTTTAGGACACACACAGGCTCAGACCTTATTCCTTAGTGATTTTAATGTCTGCAATGTCATTTTCAGCCATCTCAAGTGCAATAAACAATTGCCAAAGACTACTTTCTAATTATTACAAAAATAATTAAGGAATTTTTTCTTATCTCTCAATAAAAAAGGAAGGTAGCACATTTGGGTTAGAATTCAAAATATCACCAGGCTCCATATGTAAATACAAACATATATACATGTATTCACCTATACTTAAGTGCATATATTTATTTTCCATTCCAACACTGAGAACTACAAAAATATACCTTATTAATTAAGATTTGAATTTTAATTAGCTGTCCTTATTGTCTTAAATACATGCTGGTGGCCAGAAAATCTAACACAATTGTTATTTTCCTTTACAGGATATGATATATCAAAGAACAGATTTATTTCTGGCATTTGAAAGACCAGTAAGGAAGATGGGAGTTCTCATTTTATTTGCTGCTTGGAACCCTGGATCAGGGAATACCTTATATCATGAATCAGGAACAGTTATTTTTTTCTCTCTCTAGAGAACAAAGTAAATTTAGGGGGAAAGTGGGGACAATTCTTAATTTTTAAAAAGTTTATTTCATAACTATGCTTTTGGCTATGATAGCATAGCTTAAAGCAGACAGACAATCCCACTGAGAGCAACTAAAATAGCCAAGTAAAATTCCATCTGCCTGCCTGCCTATCCATCCATCCATCCATCTGTGCATCCAGTCATCTTAAGCCTTAGGAGAACCACTGAGTCAAATATGAACCGGGAGGTCAAGATCTCAGAGAGATGGAATTGTAGATACTTGCTAACAATCTTGAGCCCTTCTGCCCTTAGGATTCTTGTGGTGAATCTTGGTTAAACTCATGGACCACAAACTCAAGAAACCCTAGAAAACCCAAGGAAGATAATTTTTTAAAATCATACATGGGCTTTGTTATGGGTTGAATTGTGTCCCCAAAATGATATGTTGAAGTCCTACGCCATGGTACTTGTCAATGTAACCTTATGTGGAAATGGGTCTTTGCAGATATAATCAAGTTAAGATGAAGGCATCCAGAATGAAGGTGGACCCTTATCCAGTACAACTAGTGTCCTGGTTAAGGAGGAAGAAGAGACACAGACACAGATACAGTGGGAAAGAGCCATGTGGAGACAGAGCTAGAGACTGGAGTTATGTTGCCACAAGCCAAGGAATACTGGGGTCACCAGAAGCCAGAGGAAGCAAGGAGGATTCTCCCTTAGAGACTATAGAAGGGAGCATGGTTATAGATTTCTAGCTTCCAGAACTGCAAGAGAATAAATTTCTGTTGTTTAAATTACCCAGTCCATGGTAATTTGTTACAGCAGCCCTAATCAGGCTTTTAAAAAAGCTGTATCCATAAAAAGAAATTGTAAAAAATGTACTACATTGAAAGGAAGACTCTTGCTTTTTCAAAAGACATTGCCATGACTGAACTTGCACAATGCATAATGGGGGGAAATATCATATGAAAGAAAAGATCCATATCCCAAATAAAAAGAGAACCAAAAACTCTCAAATATTTATAAGAAAAAGGCAGGCAGATCATTAGAAAAATGGACAAAGATTTGGGCAGGTACTTTATAGGAGAGAGATCCAAATGGCTAACAAAGTTATGAAAAGGGCTCAATTTCTTTAGCCATCAAGGAAATGCAAATTGAAACCACAAAATAGATATGGATACAGATCCACAAGAGTGGTTAAAAGGAAAAGAATGTCCACACCAAGACTGACAAGGTTGTGTAGCAGCTAGTATTCACAGACAATGCTGGTGGGATGAAAATTGAGACAACTTTGGAGAATTGATATCTACTAAAAATGAACATCTGCATAATCTATGGCATTGCAATTCTGCATCTAGGTTTTCTTTTTTTTGGAGATAAAAGTTTTTAAACTTTTTTTTAAACAGTCATTTTATTGATACATATTACACTTGATCTTAGCCAAAAGGCCGAGAAGCGATGATACATATTAACAAAGCATAAATCCATCCAAAATGTACATTTAGTGGCATCTGGTATAATCACATAGTTGTACATTCATCACTTCAATCACTATTAGAGCATCTTAATTATTCCAATAATAATAATAATAAAAACAGACAAAAAAAGCCACTACTTCTCAGTCTGCTTCCCCTGCCACACATAACTGCTATTCTGTTTCCAACTCTGTAGTTTATTTTTATTTATATTTTGTAAAAAGTCTATATATGCAATATCATCCCTATGCATATTTCACATGAGGTTTCACTATGTTATTCAGTCCCATGTTACATTTTTTTAGCTTTCCTTCTAGTAATATACATGACCTTAGAATTTCCCTTTCAATCACTCTCATTCCCATATAATAGTGCTGCTAGTTACAAACACTATGATGTGCTTTCACCATTTCTATTCATTTCCAAAGATTTACAACATTTTTTTTTACAAATTCTGCACAGTTTAACACTCAGCTTTCCATTCTCTACCCTCATTCTATTTTCTAGTGACCCATATTCTAATTATTAACTCCATGAGTTTACATAGTATCTTTAGTTCATAACAGCAAAATTATACAGTATTTATCCTTTCGTGTCTGACCTGCTTCACTCAACATAATGTCCTCCAGGTTCATCAATGTTGTCACATACTTCCTAACTTCATTTCTTCTTACAGGTGCATAATATTCCACTGTGTGTATCAATTGATGGACATCTCGTTTTTTTCCATCATTTGACAACTGTGAATAACACCACTATGAACACTGGTGTACCTACTACTGTTATTCCCAGGTCCCGTGACAAGTCTATATTCAACCTCCTTAGGAACTGCCAAACAGTTTGCCACAGTGGCTGTACCATTCAACATTACCACCAACGGTGAATAAACGTATTTAACTCCACATCTTCTCTAACATTGCAATTTTTTTACTTTTTAATAGTGGCTATTCTAATAGATGTGAAATGATAACTCGTGGTAGTTTTGATTTGCATTTCCCTAATGGATAGTGATGTTAAACATTTTTTTCACGTGTTTTTTTCACCATTTGTATTTCTTCTTTAGACAAATGTCTGTTCAAGTCTTTCGTGCATTTTTTAATCGGATGGTTTGTACTTTTACTGTTGAGTTGTAGTCTCTTTTTATATCAGGGAAATTAAAGTCTTATCAGATATATGATTTCCAAATATTTACTCCCATTGAGAAGGCTGCATTTTTATCCTTTTTGAGAAAGTCCTTTGAGGTACAAAAGTGTTTAATTCTGAGGAAGTACCATTTAGCTATTTTTTCTATTGTTGCTTGTGCTTTGGGTATAAGGTTTAAGAAACTACCATATACTTCAAGATCTTGAAGATATTTTCCTACATTTTATTCTAGGAGTTTTATGGTTGTTGCTTTTATATTTAGGTCCTTGATATATTTTGAGTTAATTTTGTATAAGGTGTGAGATAGGGGTCCTCTTTCTTTCTTTTGGATATGGCTATCGAGTTCTCCCATTACCATTTGTTGAATAGATGGTTCTGGTTCAGCTGAGAAGCTTGACAGCACTGTCAGAATCACTTTACTGTAGATGTGAGGGTTTTTTCTGAGTTTTCAGTTCGGTTCCACTGGTCAATGTATCTGTCTTTATGCCAGCACCATGCTGTTTTTACCACTCTAGCTAAGTAATATGCTTTAAAGTCAGGAAGTAAAAATCCTCCAACTTTCTTCTTCTTTTTAAGACATTTTTAGCTATTTGGGACCCCTTACCCTTCCAAATAAATTTGATAGTTGGCTTTTCCATTTCTGCAAAACATGCTGTTGGGATTTTTATTGGGTTTACCTTGAATCTGTAAATCAATTTGGGTAGTCTTGACATCTTAATGATATTTAGTCTTCCATTCCATGAATGTGGAATGTCCTCCCATTTATTTAAGTCTTCTTCAGTTTCGTTTAGCAATTTTTTAGTAGTTTTCTGAATACAGGTCCTTTATGTCCTTAGTTAAGTTTATTTGTAAATAGTTGATTTTTATAGTCACTATTATAAAATGGATTTTTTTTTCTGATTTACTCCTCAGATTGTTCATCAGTAATGTATAGAAATGCTACTGATTTTTGTATATTCATCTTGTATCCCACGACTTTGCTGAACTTGTCTGTTAGTTCTAGTAGTTTTGTTGTGGATTTTTCAGGATTTTCTAAATATAGGATCATATCATCAGCAAATTATAAAAGTTTTACTTCTTCCTTTCCTGTTTGGGTGTTTTTTATTTCTTTATCTAGCCCAGTTATTCTAGCTAGAACTTAGCACAATATTTAATAACAGTGTTAACAGTGGGCATCCTTTCCTTGTTCCTAATCTCAGTGGGAAAGCTTTAAGTATCACCTTAAGTACAATGCTAGCTGTAGGTTTTTCATATATGCACTTTACCATATTGGGAAAGCTTCCTTCTATTCCTATCTTTTGGAATTTCTTTATCAAGAAAGGGTGCTGTATTTTGTCAAAAGCCTTTTCTGCATCAGTCAAGAGGATCATGTGATTTTTCTTCTTCAATTTATTAATGTAGTTTATTACACTAATTGATTTTCTTGTGTTGAATCACCCTTGCATTGCTGGGATAAAATCCAATTAATTTAGGTGTATAATTCCTTTAATGTGCTTTTGGATTAGGTTTGCATGTATTTTGTTGAGGATGTTTGCATTTTTATTCATTATAGATATTGGTCTGTAATTTTCTTCTTTCATAGTATCTTCACCTGGTTTTGGTATTAGGGTGATGTTGGCTTCATAGAATAAGTTTGGTAGCATTCTTTCCTGTTCAATTTTTTGGAAGAACTTGAGCAAGATTGATATTAGATCGTGTTTGAATGATTGGTAGAATTCACCTGGGAAGACACCTGGTTCTGGGCTTTTCATTGGTCAGGTTTTTGATGACTGTTTCAATCTCTTCGTTGTGATTGTTTTGTTGAGGTCTTCCATTTCTTCCAGTGTTAGTGTAGGTGGATTGCGTGTTTCTAGGAATTTTTCCATTCCATCTACCTTGTCTAGTATTTTGGTACACAGTTGTTTATAGTATCCTCATGATCTCTCTTAGTTCTGTGGGGTCAGTGGCAATGTCCACCTTCTCATTTCTGATTTTATTTATTTGCACCTTCTCTCTTTTTTTCTTTGTCAGTCTAGCTAAAGGTTTGTTGATTTTTTGATGTTCTCAAAGAACCAATTTTTGGTTTTGGTGATTCTCTCTATTGTTTTTTGTTCTCTACTTCATTTATTTCTGCTCTAATATTTGCTCTTTCTTTCCTTTGGCCTGGTTTGGAATTAGTTTGCTTTTCTTTTTCTAGTTCCTTCAGGTGTGCAGTTAGATCTTCAACTTTAGCTCTTTCTTCTTTTTTAATGCAAGCATTTAGAGCTATAAATTTCCCTCTCAGCACTACTTTTGCAGTGTCCCATAGATTTTGATATGTTGTATTCTCATTTTCATTCGTCTCAAGATAGTTGCTGAATTCTCTTGCAATTTCTTCTTTTACTCACTGATTACTTAAGAGTGTGTTGTTTAATTTTCATATATTTATGAATTTTGATTTTTTTCCATCAATTATTGATTTCTAGCTTCATTCCATTATGATCAGAGAAAGTGCTTTGTATAATTTCAATCTTTTTAAATTTAGAGACCTGTTTTGTGACTCAACATATGGTTTATCCTAGAGAAGGATCCATGAGTACTTTGAAAAGAATGTATATCCTGCTCTTTGGGTTTGTAATGCTATATAAATGTCTGTTAGGTATAGTTCATTTACCATATTATTCAAGCTCTCTGTTTCTTTATTTATCCTCTGTCCAGATATACTATCCAATACTGAGAATGGTGTATTGAAGTCTCCAAGTATTATTGTAGAGACACCTATTTCTCACTTCAGTTTTTGCACTGTGTGCCTCATGTATCTGGGGGCAACCAGATCAGGTGCATAAATATTTATTATTTCTTCTTGGTGAACTGCCCCTTTTATTAATATATAATGATGACTTTCTTCATCACTCATTGCATTTTTGCAATTAAAATCTCTTTTGCCTGATATTAGTATCACTACTCCAGCTCTTTTTTTGGTCTCTTTGTGTGGAATATCTTTATCCAAACTTTCAGTTTCAACCTGGTTGTCTCCTCACATCTCAGGTGAATCTCTTGTAGACAGCATATAGATGGCTCATATATTTTTTAATCCATTTTATCATTCTATGTCTTTGGATTGCAGAGTTCAAGCCATTAACATTCAATGTTATTAATATAACATTTGGTTTTATTCTGATAAATATGTCATACCACTGCCTTCTTGCTTCCATGGTTTCTGATGAGAGATCAACACAATCTTATTGAGCTTCCCTTGTATGTGATGCTTTGCTTTTCTCTTGCTGCTTTCAGAATTCTCTCTTTATCTCTGATATTTCTCATTCTGAATAGTAGGTGTCTTGGGGTAGCTCTGTTCGGATTTATTCTGTCTGGGATACATTGTCCTTCTTGGATATTAATATTTATGTCTTTCATAAAGGTTGGGAAGTTTTCAGTCATTATTTCCTCAAATATTCTTTTTGGACCTTTTCCATTCTCTTTTCCTTCTGGGACACCAATAATGCACATGTTTGTGTGTTTCATATTGTCATTCAATTTCCTGAGGTGGTGTTCCATTTTTTCCATTCTTTTCTCTTTCTGTTCTCCTGTCTTTTCCAGTTCAGATGTTCTGTCTTCAAAATCACTAATTCTATCTTTGAGAAATTCAATTCTGCTTTTTTATGTGCCTCTAATGTATTTTTCTAATTTAAAAAAATTTTTTAAAAGATACTTAGATTACATAAATATTACACAAAAATTATAGGGATTCCCATATGCCCCACATCCCCCCACCCTACAACCTCCCACATAAACATCTCTCATTGGTGTGGCACATCACCTGCAATGGATATACACATCCTGGGGCTTTGTCACTAAGCATGGACCATGGTTCACATTGTAGACCACATTCTCTCCCACACAGTTCTGCATGTTATATGCTGATGTAAAATGGCCTATATCTGTCGCTGCAATGCCACTCAGGACAATTCCCAAGTCCCAAAAAAGCCCCTGTATTACAATTGCTTTTCCCTCTTCCTGGCTCCACATTAATGTTATAATTTCTTCCATTACTTGAGTCACAATATGTCTACAACAGAACACCAGTAAGTCCACTCTAGTCCATAGCTCTCCCCCCAATCCTGAGGAGTCTGGGATGGTGATGTCCACTCCACCTCCTAGTGAGAAGGGGCTTATATCCCATGGATAAGATGGATAGGATTATCCTGCCTGCAGCTGCAGACTCTCTCCATTCCCTGGGATGGCCATTGTCCATCATCATCTCCCCGCCAGGTGTCCTGGGTGAATCCTTTGAGCTGTAGAGTAGAAGTTGCAGCTGCACTGAGATTCCGGGCCCAGCTGGCACATGGGAAAGCCCAAGATTCCAGTCTCTGGAAGTACACCTACAAACTCCAGCACCACATATAGGTTTGAATAGAAGGGACTGATGGACCATGTGCAGAGAGGACATATTTGAGTTCAACTCTGTCACTCTCAGGAGCACAGATTCCAAAGTAGGGCCCACTGATAAGGCGCAAAACTCCGGAGCTATCTGCCCTGATATAGGACCTGGGTATCTCCTCAGGAGCCCTCAGGAGCCCCTCTAATTGGGGTGATATCCACATTGGAAGCTTAGGTCCTACTAAGATGTGCATAAGTGTAACCTCTGGGATGACCTCCCGATTCACTTTGAAGTCTCTTAGCCATACGAACTCATTTGTCTTTATCTTTTCCCCATTTTATTCAAGGTCTTTTTCCAGTCGTATTGCCAGTTGGCACTGGATATTAATCCCTCATTGCCAGGGAGGCTCATCGCTGGGAGTCATGTCCCATGCTGGGAGGAAGGTAATACATTTATATGCTGCATTTGGCTTAGGGAGAGGTCACATTTGAGCAACAAGGAGGCTTTCAGGAGGGAAATCTTAGTCACCCCATAACAATAGGCTAAGTTTCATTTTCAAGAGCAAAGACTCGTAAGGCTAGCCATCAATAACAAGAGCCCATCAGTAGATCATCCTCCTTAGCCAGACACTGCCCCTGCACTTGGGGAGCTGTTGCTGCTCCCTTGGAGAATGTGGCAGAGCTCTCCAGGCTGGGAATCTCCATTTATTGAGTGATTCTCCACCCACTGTGACCATGCCCCATGAGCATTTGAACAATTTTGTATATCTTTTATGTATGTTCAGGTGGACTTCCTCCCATGAAACCCCATCCCTGACCTCCCCTACAAACGATCCTCTCCTACCCAAGTTGTAACCCTTCTGTGATCCAAAGCTTCTTTAAAGATGAAGCCAATACAATAGCCAAATACAGTTAATAGGAAAATGAGATAATAATGATAAGTTTAAATGTAAGAGATAAAATACTTGAAAACTTAAAAAGAAAAACTGAAAATAAAATAAAATGAAAGGATTGGGATATTTGAAAAATGGGAAAAATTAATTTTAAAAAAAGATTTTTTTTGACATTTTGCCTTTTATCACTGCAATTTCGGGTGTCCAGTCTCACTCCCCAGTGTCTCACTATTTTTCACTTAATTTTCAAAGAAGTTTTAAGTCACAGCAAAGTCACACAGAATACAAGAGACTCTCATATACCCAACCCCTTCCCCCTTTTCTCACCCCATATAAAACCTTTTTGTATGTGGATGGTAGCATTGTTATAACTGTTATACAGATAGTGAAACATAGCTTCTCAACATTGCCAATGGTTTACAGTATGGTTTACATTTTAGACCGTACAACACTGTAAGGTAATGAAGAACATTACCACTGACCACTCCCCTTTTGATCTATTCTGTTCCTCCCTCCCCATCCCCACGGGGCCCATGACACCCCCTGACATGACTCATTGGATGACAAGATTCATAGTTACATGCATCAAGAAGTCTTGACACACTGGTTTGTCCTTCTCTATAAGGAAACGCCCTTGCTCATAAGGGACGACCACCTGTCCGTTTCTGGACAAATCAATCCTCCCAAAGATGGGAGTCCATCTCCTTCCCGCTCATTGTGTGGATCTCCACCCACTGATACAACACATTATTACAGGATGAACACTCAGACACTCCCTAGAAGCCTGCTCCAGATGTGCCCTGTCTCGAATGCCCCACCCCAACCAATACCCTAAACCAGTGACACTTCCTTGTCATATTGACATAAGAGCATTCGCACCGCTGCACGTTCAACCTCATATCCACAAATCCCAAGTGTTCACTTGGTCCCTCTCCCATCTCTTCCCCCAATATCCTGGGTATTCTAACCTACCCTTCCCAATCTAACCACCTGTCAAACCTGCACCACCAAACACAATAACATCATTACCCACTTGTCCTATCCCTTCAATATGCAACTACACACTATCACTTTACCATAGATTATGTCCGTATGGGTGATGGTTCACAACTTTCTCTTCTCTTCTCTTTCTTGTAACCTATCTTTCAGACAATGGTTCTTGAAGACTGCTCAATTTCCTTAATTCATATCAGTGAGGTCATGTACTGCTCATCCTTCAATGCCTGGCTTGCTTCACTCAACGTAAGATCTTCAAATTTCATCCATGTTGTTCTGTGTGTTAGCACTTTATTCCTTCTAACAGCTGAGTAATATTCCATTGTATGTATGTACCACATTTTGTTTATCCATTCATCTGTTGATGGGCACTGGGGTTGATTCCAACTTTTGGCAATAGTGAATAATGCCGCTATGAACATTGGTGTGCATATATCTGTTCGTGTCTTCGGTTTCAATTCTTCTGGGTATATACCCGGCAGTGGAATTGCTGGATCATATGGAAGATCTATAGTTAGTTTTTTGAGGAACCGCCAAACTGTCCTCCACAGTGGCTGGACCATTCTACAATCCCACCAGCAGTGGATGAGGGTTCCCTTTCCTCCACATCCTCTCCAACACTTATAGTCTGCTGTTTTTTTAATAGCCGCCATTCTAATGGGTGTAAGATGGTATCTCATTGTAGTTTTGATTTGCATTTCCCTAGTAGCTATGTATTTTTAATCTCATCCATTGTATCTTTCATTCCCATAAGCTCTGTTACTTTTCTTTGTAGGCTTTCAAATTGTTCTTTATGCTCACTCAGTGTCTTCTTAATATCCTTTATCTCTTTAGTCATATTTTCCTTCAATTCCTTGAACTGATATAGGAGAGTTGTGTGATTATCATTGATTTTTTGTCTTAAATCCTGTATCTCATCAGGACATTTGGTTTGTTCCTTTGGTTGGGCCATCTCTTCCTGTTTCCCAGTAAGGCTTGTAATTTTTCACAGATGTCTGGACATCTGAATATGCTGATGAATTTACTCTGATGGTCAATTTTTCTCTCTTGCCTAGCTGTTTTTTTTTTGTTTTTTTTTTTTTTCCCCACAGTTCTACTTTATTTTTGGTTCAACTTATTCTAAGTCTTTAAAATTTCCCATCTTAAGTTATCAAAATCAGGCCAGGGACTCATAATGGGGTACAGATTTTCTCCCAGGAATTGGGACTAAAGAAAGATCTAAAAGCAGTTTTTCTCCTTGCAATTTCCTGGCAAGCCAACAGATGGCACTCATCAGCGAATCTTTCTAGGGAGATGTTTCAATCTCCACTTTCCTGTGTTTCTGGTCTGACCAGAGCCAAAATTCAAAGTGCACTCTGCTGGCTAAATTCAGTAAAGAGAAGCCACTGTCCACCCTCCAATGACCCCTACTTCTTACCTTGTAACAACTGACAGGAAGGAAGATGTCTGTTCCCTCTCATTTAGCTGCAGTGAGCCAGGAGTTTTATCCAGGCTTAATTTCTTCAGAGTGGGGGATGGGGCCCTTCCTGGCTGCTGCAGGGGTTAGTAAGTCACGTTTGTTGCTTTAGATTCTTCATCTCTCTGTCCCTTACCCTCCTATTTTTTGTGTAGCACTGTTGTGATCTGCTGACCCCCAAAGCAGGTCCTTAGGACAGCTTTTGGCCCTTTCTCTGTTTTTACTGTGAGAAAGTTGAGACCTGCCTGTCTACTGTGATGCCATCTTCCTTCTGCATCTAGATTTTCATGCAAGAGAGTTGCCCATAGAAATGTCCATCATCTCCAGTCCTTCTCAATTAAAAACAAGTGTTTATTTTGTATGAAGAAACTTATAGAATACTGATCACAGTAACAATTTGCTAGCTGCACTGAGTAATTAATGTTCATATACTATAATATTGTTATTTTACATTTATCTCGTCTAATCCAGCTCTTTTTTGCTTACTATCTGCATGGAATAACTTTTTCCAACCTTTCACTTTTAACCTGGTTGAATCCTTATGTCTGAGGTGGGTTTCTTATAGACAACATATAGATGGCTCATATTTTTTTATCCATTCTATCAGTCTGTCTTTTGATTGGGGATTTCAATCCATTAACATTCAGTGATATTACTGTAAGGGAATTACTTACTTCATCCATTTTGTTTTTTGGTTTTCTGTTGTTATACCATCCTATTGTCTGTATTCTTATACTTTAGTTTACCCTTCCTAATAATCTTCATTTCTACACTCTTCTACAAATCTCTCACCCTTGTTTTTTCCTTTCAGGCTACAGCACCCCCTTTAGTATCTCTTGTAAATCTGGTCTTTTGGTAACATATTCTACCAGCTTTTGTTTGTCTGTGAAGACTTTGAACTCACCCTCATTTTTGAAGGATAGCTTTGCCAGATACAGAATTCTTGGCCTGCAGTTTTTCTCTTTCAGTACCTTAAATATATCATACCACTTTCTTCTCTCCTCCATGTTTTCTGATGATAGGTCAGCACTTAATCTTATAGAGTCTCCCTCGTATGTGATACTTTGCTTTTCTCTTGCTGCCTTCAGAATCCTCTCTTTATCTCTGGTATTTGTCATTTTGAATGGTAGGTGTTTCAGGGTAGGACTATTCTGATTTATTCTGCTTAGAGTGTGGTGTTCTTCTTGGATATTGACATTTATGTCCTTCATAAGGGTTGGGAAGTTTGCAGTCATTATTTCCTCAAATATTCTTTCTTCACCTTTTTAATATTCTTCTCCTTCTGGGACACTGATAATGTAAATGTTAGTGCACTTCGTATTGTCATTCAATTCCTTCAGACTCTATCCATTTTTTCCATTCTCTTCTCTTTCTGTTCTCCTGTCTTTTCCAGTTCATATGCTCTGCCTCTGAAGTCACTAATTCTATCTTCAAGCAATTCAAATCCTCTCCTGTATGCCTCTAATATATTTTTAATCTCATCTGTCATGTTCTTCATTCCCATAAGTTCTGTTACATTTCTTTTCAGGCTTTCATATTGTTCTTTATGTTCTCCCAGTGTCTTCTTAATATCCCTTACTTCTTTAGTCATATTTTCTAAAAATTCCTTGAAGTGATTTAGGAGACTTGTGTGATTATCACAGATCAATTATCGTAAATCCTGTATCTCTTCAGATATTTGGTTTGTTCTTTTGGCTAGGCCATCTCTTCGTGTTTGCCAGTACAGCTTGTAATTTTTTCCTGATGTCTAGTATCTGAATATGTTGGTGAATTACTCTGATAGCCATTTTCTCTTTCTAGCTTATTGTTTTCTTTTTTCACAGCTTGTCTTTGATATTTGATTTAACTTATTCTGAGTCTTTAAAATTGCCCAGCTTATGTTTCCAAAATCGGGCCATGGATTCACTAGTGGGACACAGATTTTCTTCCAGGGGTTAGATACAGAGAGCATGAACAGTTTTTGTCCATACAATTTCCAGACCTGCCAGCAGATGGCGCTAGTTAACACACCTTTCCAATGATGTGTTTCAGTTTTGGCTTTCCTGTGTTCCTGTGTTGAATCTACAGAGCAAGACACAAAGCAGGCTCTGCTGGCCGAATTCACTGAAGAAAAGCACCCCAACTTCCCTCTCCGTTCTCCCTTGAAACAGCTGAAAGGAAGTAAGATGTCTGTTTCCCTCAATTGGCTGCCAAAAGCCAGGGATTTTACCCCAGCTTAATATCTTGGAGGTGGGGGAAGGGGAGCCCTTCCCAGCTGCCATGGGGGCTTGGTAACTCATGTTTTTCATTTCAGCTTCTTTGTCTCTCTGTCCCTCACCCTCCTGGGAGTTGTGTAGCACTGTCCTGGTCTGCTGACAGCCAAAGTAGGTCCCTCGGACAGCTTTTGCCTCTTTCTCCGGTGTTTTTGTGGGAGCGTTCAGCTCTGCGTGTTAGTTGTCTCCATCTTCCCACAATCAAAATAGAATGGGTATTTTATTCTTTTAGATGCTATTGTAAATGTAATTGTTTTCTGAATTCCCTCTCCAGATGGTTATTTGCTAGTATATAGAAATACCATTGATTTTTGCATGTGGTTTTTTATCTAGCAATAAATTTAATCAAGGATGTAAAAGACTTGTACACTGAAAACTACAAATACTACTGAAAAATTAAAGACCTAAGTCAATGGCAAGACATCTCATGTTCATGGATTAGAAAAAATAATATTATTAAGATGTCAATATTACCCAAAGCAATCTATAAATTCAATGTCCCCCCTATCAAAATCCAGCTGACTTTATTGCAGAAATGAACAAACTGATCTTCCAATTCATATGGAACTACAAGGGGCTCCTGTATAGTCTATACAATTGTAAAAAAGAACAAACTTGTAGGATTCACACTTCTCAATTTCAAATTGTACTACACAGCTACAGTAATCAAAACAGGGTGGTACCAGCATAAGAGAGAGACATATACTAATGGAACAGAATTGAAAGTCCCAAAATAACCCCACAAATCTATAGCTAATTGACTCTGACAATGGCATTAATAACACGCAATGAGGAAAGAATGGTCTCCTCAATAACTGAATGGTATTGGGAAAACTAGATATCTACATGCAAAAAAATAAAGTAAGACATCTACCTCACACCGTTTACAAAAATTTACTCAAAACTGATAAAGGACCTAAATGGAAGACTTACATAAAACTATTATAAGATAGTATAGGGACAAATTTTCATGACCTCAGATTCATTAATGGATGTGTAGGTATGACACCAAAAGCATGAACAACAAAATAAAAAATAAATTGGCAACAAAATTAAAGTTTTGTGCATTAAAGGAAATTATCAAGAGCATGAAAACATAGAATGGGGGAAAACAGTTGCAAACTATTTATCAAATAAGGCTTTAATATACTGAATGTATGAAGAAATTGAACAGTTCTTCAGATATTCATTATAACAAAAAAACAACCCAATTAAAAAATGGGCAAAGGACTTGAATAGACATTGTTCCTAAAAGCAAATAAAATGCCAATAAGCATATGAAAAGATGCTCAACAATATCTATTAGGGAAATGCAAATCAAAAACACAATGATATACCACCTTATACACAAAAGAAAGGCTATTTAAAAAATTGGAAGATAAGTGTTGGAGAAGATGCAGAGAAATTGGAACTCTGTTGCATTGCTGGTGGGAATATAAAATGGTATAGCCACTGTGAAAAACAAAATAAGGCAGTTTCTCAAAAGGTTAAATATAAAATTACAATAAGACTGGCAGTTTCACTTCTAGGTACATACCAATAGAAAGGGAAAACAAAGTTTCAAACAGATACATATTCACTACTGTTTATGGCAGCATAATTCACACTAGCCAAGTGGTGGAAACAACCCAAGTGTTCATCAACAAATGAATGGATAAACAAATGCAGTACATACACTCAGTGGAATATTACTTAGCCATATGAAAGAATGAAGTTCTGAGACATGCTGCATCATGGAAGAACCTGGACAACATTATGCTCAGTAAAATAAGCAAGACACATAAGGACAAATATTTTAAGAGTCATTTCTAAGAGATTTCTAGAAATAGCAAATTCACAGACACAGAAAATCGATTAGAGGTTATCAGGGGATGGGAGGAGGGGGAAAGGGACTATGTAGTTTGGTGGCTATGGAGTGCTTGTAAAAAATTAATAAAAAATAGAATGGATAAACAAATTGCGTTATAGGCAAACAATGGAATTCTATTTTGCAATGATAAAGAACAAACTAGGGAAGTGGATGTGGCTCAAGTGGTTGGGCTCCCGTTTACCATATGGGAGGCCCCAGATTCTATTCCTGGGGCCTCCTGGTGGTGGCAGGCTGGCCCGCGCGGTGCGATGTGCTGACGGCCCACGTGGCACGGTGTGCTGATGCAACAAAGGGAGACAAGCAGACACAGAAAAACACACAGCAAATGGACACAGCGAGCACAAGCAGCAAGGGGGGCATAAATAAATAAATAAAATAAATCTCTAAAAAAAAAAGACTACTCACACAAACACCATGGAAAATCTTAGAAACAAAATATTGAGTAAAAATAGTCTATATCAAAAAGTTCAAACACTGGCAAAACCAGACTAAGATGTTGTAAGTTAAGATAGCAGTTACCTTGGTGGTGTGTGTAACTGGGGTGAGGCAAAAGGAGGGATTCTAGAAGATTAGTAATGTTCTATTTCTTGATATGGGTACTGGAAACATATGTGTTTACTTTTCAAAAATTCATTCAGTGGACTCTGTGATTTATGCAGGTTTCTTTATTTATGTTATACCTTATTTTAAAGTATGCTTTTGAAATAAACAGGACATGCTCATTTAAAAAATAAATTACCTGACAAAACAAGAAATAAAAATATGAAGAGTACGAAAACAACTTGAGCATTTAAAGTATTTACATAAATTTTATGTATATAATGCCACAATTAAAGTGGGTTCAAGTGGAGATTTAAATTGAAACTGATGATTTCTTTCTCTCATTAATTCAACATTGCAATTATAGAGCATCCATATTAGAACCAAACTGGGGTGGGAGTAAGTGAGGGTATATGAGAAGAAAAAATACTTCCATTTCCACGAATAATTTATAGCCTTCACAGAAAGAAGATATTTATTCTGAAATATCTAAGGGAGAAGGATTTGAGCAAAGGAAAAATCCATTAAAGATTGAAGAATATCCAAGTTTCCAATGCTCCTTGAAGAGTTAAAAAGATGTAATTGTTTGAGGGTTCTGCAACCTTCTAGTCAAATTCTGAGGATATTTCTTCCCAAAGCTCAGCTATGTCTCTAGAAATATTAAACTACACCATTATTTTCTCATTAGTCATTCTAGCCAACTGGCCTTTGGAAAATATTTTACACTAGTTTTATATTTTCATCTTTTCTATTAAGACCCAACATATTTGCATATTTCCTTAAGTTAAGCAGAACACCTAAAATGTTTCTTTTAAATATGAGATAGGGAAATAAATTACCTTCCCATATAAAAAACAATGATGCAACAGTATGTTTAGTCTCAAAATTCTTTTAAGAATATACATCACAGCATGATATTTTTCTCTCCACTTCATGAAATGAGTATTGAAATTATCTTTTACAATCTTTTCAGGATGATCAACACTAAAGTCAAGTACATAAGCTCCTTGGAGAGCAACTAAAAGAAAATAGCTAATATGCCTATGCTTTAATTCATGGAAAATATAAACATATATTTATATGTATATTTGAAAAGCATCAAAAATATCATTAAGATATCATTCAAGCCTTGTTAGTTACTGTGATTGGAAGGAGTGGTGAATGGGAAAAGGCTTTGGGAAGGAGGCATTGTACTTTTGATTTTATATAAATCCTTACTGTTTAAGTATTTACAATGTGTATACATTTGTCTATTACATATCTTTAAAGTAATAAAATTAAAAGTTATAAAGGACTAGACATATTCCCCTTCTTTATATTTTCTAGGGAACTAGAATGTAAAGTAAAAAGAATAAAGAAAAGCATTGTTAGTCTTAAAAGTTATTCACCATTGTCAGTGGATGGTTAGATATTATTTAATATCATTTAAATGTATTCAATATAATTCATTTATAAAATGAGAGGGCATAACCATTAGCATTCCTTTATACTATAGGTCTCACACATTGACTGCTCTGAGAAAGCTATGTAACACAGCTCTGCCCCCTATGGGTAAAATGAGGAGCCTTAACTACAGCCCTTCTGATTGTTAGGTTCATATAAATAATGCAAATCCAGGACATTCAAATTCCTCTACTCAAAGATTTTAGGTAAATACATTCCCTAAACAACAACATTCCCTCAAACAGCATCATAATAAAGAGGATACAAATGAATGGTAAGGTAATTTAAATTCTTAGTCTAGATAAAATAAACCCACCAAAACTGCCATCAAAAAGTTTCTTATAAAACTGCTCATTTACTAACATATTTCTGAATAAAAGGTTTGTGTTCAGAGAGATAGCCCCTTAATGAAATTCTGCAGAAATCAGTTCATCAGAATACATGCTTCTATTTATGCATAAAGAGCGACCTCCGCTCCCCCAGCTTTTTTCTAAACACACTTTTACCATTCAAAGAGCATATATGCAGGGAGGTGGGGGGTAGAATCTGGTTCTATCATTCAGATGGTTGAAAACCAGCCACTGAAAATCTGAGTCTCATTTCCTCACAAGGATAAGAAACTGCCAGCAGTAGCAGAATTATTTTCCAAACACAGGTTCTAAAAAACTTGGTAAGAACTGTGGAGGAATTATGAACTATAGTTAAGCACTTTTTCATTAACTCTCCATAAGCAGATTTTAGTTAAAGCTAAGTCATACCTCTCTACATATGATCTACCCTTCAGAGGTTTAGAGAGGAGGTTGCAGGTTATGCCACCGAAAGAATATTATTTAGAAAAAATAAAGCTTTTCATACTTCCCTTTAAAAATAGGAGTTAGGCAGTGCAGGGAAGAACCCCAAAAGTATGAAAATAAATGAAGACTAGAGAAATTCACTTATCCCATTGATGCCTGTACCCATAACACCTCTGTAGAGTTTCTGATTAATGACTATAAAGACTCATTAGTATTTCCGTTTCTCTTTCTTCCCTTCGGTGAAGAAATAATGAAAAGTAGGAATTAAATAATTGAAGAACAAGCAGGCAAAAAGATGGAATAGAAACAAGAGGCATGAACGATGTCCTTGCTACTTCTGCAAAAGAAAAACTGCATTCATCACCGGTCCCCAAACCCCCAACCCCATATACACATCACCATGCCCACGCTTGTGTGTGTGCATATATGTTATCATTATATATCATCTGATTGATACAGAATTAAATTGGCCAAAGGCACAGTTTTACTCTCATTAATATATGGGGCATTTCTTACACTTAAGGTAATCATTTGTTTTCAGCTTTCACAAACGATGTGTAACAAACTCTCTGAAAACAACGCTGATGCCTAAATTTACAGGAAGAGAATTTGGGGCTGACTCAGTGATGATCCTAAGCACCAAGAACCCAAAAACAAAGGTTGCTCCTGTCTCTCCTGACTACAGCATTTCTGAACGACAACTATACTTCATGCCTCCTTGATTCATCTTCATAAAACACAAGACTTACTCTGGCATCTCCTACTCAAACCTTCAGTAGCTCCCCATTTCACAATATCCTAAGTTTATTCTCCACAGTCTGGTACCTGTTTCTCTGCTGAAAACTTTTTTTTTAGGAAGTACCAAGGATTGAACCCAGAACCCCGTACATGCGAAGCAGGGGCACTTAACCACTGAGCTACATCCACTCCCCTAAAAACTTTTTAAATTAACATGTAATTTGGTGGCAATTTACCAAGATCAAATCATTGGAATCTTTATTTAAAAATATTTTTTTAATTTTTTTACATGATTTCTGACTTAGACAAAAGTTGTAAGAATATTACAAAGAATTCCTGGACACTATTCACCAAGATTGCCCAAATGTTAACATTTTACTACACTGGATTTATTATTTCTCTCTTCTGTTCTCCATTTCTTCCCTGTCCTCTCTCCCTCTCTTGTTTCCACCTGTGGTTCATAAACATTAGATCTTAACACCAAAGAAAATGCTATCATCTAATTTCCTGAACTTTTTTGAGATGTGGTCAAATATCCCAAATTAGTTATGCTGAAGTTGTGGGTTTTAAGAAGTTTTATTTGTTATTCTCATTATTCTTTATTGTTTGGGGAAAAGAAGTTGAGATTATCCATTTTACATGGTCTGCATTGCCTTGGCTATTACCTCATTTAATCTTTAATCTCACAGAACCCTGTGAGGTAAGACCATTAACCCAATTTCCATATGAAAGAGATAAGGCTGAAATTTCAGACTCTTAGCTAAAGGGTCAGGAGAGAAAAAATACCAAGGTCAGGAGTCTTTTCTAGGATGTGCAAGTTTATTTCTGATTTGCCATCTAGATCTAAGAGGTAAGTCATTAGTTTTGTAGGCATTCCTATCCTCCTATCTTCTAGATTTTATATCCCAGTTTATATAACCAACATTCCTTGAAACAAAAAATTACTGATTTTATAGGAATTTGCTGCTTATAGAAAGGCCAACGACATGCTTATTACTGAATATATCAAGAAGGCAGGACACAGTATGTGACAAGTTCATCTGTAACTACTCTTTTCCTTCAAAATCTGGGTCTACTACCTCAGGATACTTTCTTATCAATTAGATGTTTCCTGTCACTTCATGTTTTCATCTTTACAGTCTTCTCAAAGACAAATGTATACATGCTCATATGCAACTCACACACACATATCAATTGTTGACACAAACACACACACAAACACACATATAGGTTTTCCTTTCTAGGCCTTGGGAAACTAAACCAAGATCAAACTTAAAGACAACATGTTCAAATAATTTAACTTGATTTAAAAATCCTATCCTAGAATTTTCTATGGCTCCTCATATTTCATTCCAGATTTCCCAAAAGTGAGAGTGAACAGGAAAATACTGGTTTTCCTTGAGAGTGAAATAGTTTTCTTTTTAATATATTTATATTTAAATAAAAAGATTTACTCAATTTAAAATATGCATTACATAAAAGTATGTAATTATAGCAAGAGACATAACTGGCAAGAGTTAAAAAACAAAACAAAACAAAAAACAATGATGTTCTTATTCATGTGGCAATTGAAAACACTCACTAGTATGGATAAATGCCCAATTGCTTCCTGCTTCCAAGCTTTCCTTTCACAATTCTTTCCACCTAGAATTTTCTCTCCATATCCTTTCTCTCTCTTCCAGTGTAATATCTCATGAATCCTTTGAGTCCCCTTTCAAATACCACCTCATTCAGAAAGCCATCCTACCCTCAATCATCTCCCAGCCAGAAAAGAAATTCTAATCATGAACAGCAGTTTAACTATTCTTCCCCTACAAACTACTCTTGTTTATACCGTGTGTGTATGCATCTTGTTTACCTCTTATATAATGAAATGATTAGAGTCTATTTTATATATTTTCCCATATTCTAGAGCACATATATAACCCTTATCATGTTTTGCTTAATAAATGCATGCTGTGTATTTGCCTATTATTTAGGTTATACCTGTGATCAAGCTAGATCACTTAAATCACTGTAGGGGCTTTCCCCCATTGCTATCTTTTCTCCCTATGGTCAAATCTCCAATCTCAATAACACCCTAGGATGTATAAACACACAGAACACAAACGGTAACTTGGGCCATTCCACTTCCAACATTTCATCCTAGGGTAACAATAAATATCCATATCTGCGAATATGCATATTTAACTCAGGCTGTGTGAGGCTCTTTAGGCTGGATGGAGGACATTTGAGAGTACCCCACCAAGCCTTGAGGGTAAGAGAGAAACTCCCAGAGGAGAAAACACCTAGGCTGAGATGCATGGATGAGTGAAGGTGGGAGGGTAGCAAAGGGCCTGGGGTACAGTGGGTAAAAAAAAAAAAAAAAAGGCCCAGAGGCAAAAGGAAACGTAAGTTTGGGGAACCCCAATAGTTTCCATGAGACACCCAGTAAAAAAAGCAGCGAACTCATAACCACCAGGTTCCAGGCTCCTGTGCCAGGCTGTCTCAAACAAGAGAGGAAACCCTCCCCCCAGCCTAAGCCCTATACTTGGTATCCATCTCAGCCTTGAGGCCACTGCAAGGGAACAAGGAAAGTACAAGTAATAGAGAGTTTATACAAACTTATGAAAATAAAATTACATGTTGATTATAAATGGACCATAATATCTTGTAGTAGCAAACTAACTGTAGAGAGGATGGAGTCAGGGAGGGAATGGTAAATCCTGCCACTAATAGATGCTGGGTGTTTTTTGTTTTTTTTTTTTTTCAATAAATATATAGGAGCCCAGTAGGTAAAGAGACCAAAGGTAGCAATTTTTGTGCTTTTCCAACCGGCCTGCCATCATCAGGAAGAGTTAAGGGAGATAACCTCCGCAAGGGAAGTTATATAA
Source organism: Tolypeutes matacus (assembly GCA_026826555.1). Classification (NCBI taxonomy): domain Eukaryota; kingdom Metazoa; phylum Chordata; class Mammalia; order Cingulata; family Chlamyphoridae; genus Tolypeutes; species Tolypeutes matacus. The sequence goes on from JAKSZT010053928.1 coordinate 42,096,382, forward strand.
CATCTGCATCGCTACACGCTGAGCAATAACCCCACAAAGGCCCTCAATGAGAAAAGCCCTTCCTGGCCCCTGAGACCTCTTTTAAGAGCAAAGCCACACTGCAGCTGGCAGGTGGGCTGGGGGGATCCTCGGTCAGCAGCAGCGTGGCTGTGAAACTGCAGCGTCTCTCAGCCCTCGTTTAGCCCCGAGGAGACACACAGCAATCCGCTGTCACCTAATAGCCGCCAGCCTGTCAATGGGCAGCCATCTCCCAGAGTGGCAATGACAGCTGATGGGACGCCTGCCCCATCAACCTCTCCACATGAGGGAAAAGGTGTAATCCCCTAAAAGCCTTTAAAAAATAACACTTGTCAGAAACTTGATCACCTGACATTGTAAACTGCAAATCATTTCCCTAATGAGTTAAGAAGGTATATATGCTTTAACCAGTCTTCCCCCATGGATGCTAATCTGGTATTTAGCACTTAAGTTGTCACTCTGGCCCAGGAATCCGAGAAAAGGATGACCAGAAGGGCGCACCATGCAGAAACCCAGTCTACAGACACCCGAGGATACTTCTGTCATCAAAGTCAATGAGTTTAGAAAAAAGAGCAAGCTCCCTTGCTGCAGGCAGGTGTAGCAGAATCTTTGTCACTATGGTAATCCCACACTCCCAACCCTCCTCAGAGACAGTTCACAGCAGATGTTATGATGCTGATTCTACATAAGCTGTCCAAAGTCAGGCAACTTGCTTCAGAGCTTCAAGTAATTAGAACACAGAAGAATTAAAAACTGGCAATAAAACAATTGATATTAACTACAATAGATTAAGTATCTAGTATGTCCCAGATTCTGCACAGCACATGACATACACATTGCCTCCTTTAACCCTTACCCCAAGCCCGCCGAGTTCATACAATTATCTCCATGCACTTGATCAAATATAGGGAATACCACGGAGACAATAAAGGGTTGAAACCCCCTAGTCAATCTAAAGTTTCAAACCCAGAACAAGGCTACAGTCATTTGTACCTTCAATAATTGTGGGTTATTCCCCTCTCTTCAATCAACTACTTTTTCTGCCAACCACATTGTGCCTTCCACAATGGTTGACCTTAAGCAAGTCCCTGAACATGCTCCAGTAGCTGAACTAGATGATCTCTTAAGTACCTTCTATGGTGGAAACTCTCTGATTCATTTGAGCCTTGCAACACACTAAGGATGGTAGGCAATTTAGAAGTATTAAGATAATTTTTCTATTTTCTAGGATGATATAAGAAGGAAACCCAAATTAAAATGCACAGTTGGGCAATTAGGTTTGAAGCTGGGTAGTAATAACTATCTATGAAATAGGAGATGAGAAGTAGGAACAATCAGTTAGGACAGGGGCAGTCAGAGAAGGCTCCATTTGCAACACAAAAGAGGATGGGAGTGAAATCACCAAAAGACCAGTGTAAAGGATCCTGAGGTTCCTGTGGAAGGGACAGGCTCAAATCTGAGTTCTGTGGGAGTATGCCATGGGTGTCGATGGCCTTGTGTCTTCCTAAATGGCAAAGCTGCACGCAGAGTGAAAAGTATCAGAGCCCATACTGGACACAATGATGATGTATCCAATTTCAGGACCTCTGTTGGGGACTTCTCCAGAGAAAGAGAACCATTAGGAATATCTGTCTGTCTATTTATCTATCTATCTATCTATCTATCTATCTATCTATCTATCTATCTGCCTGCATATGTGTATATGTGAATATGTGAATATATGTGTGTGTATACCCTTTTACATTATACATTTAATCCAGAAATTTATTTTAAGGAAATGGCTCATGCAATTGTCAGGACTGGCAAGCCTGAAATGTGTAGAGCAGACAGCAAGCTGGAAACAGAGAGGAATTGAGATTGCAGTTTTAAGTCTGAAATCTATAGGGAAGGCCAGCAGGCTGGAAACTCAGAAAGGAGGTGATGTTGGAGCCTTGAGCAGAATTTCCTCTTTTCCAGGAAACCTCAGCTTTTTGCACTTAAAGTCTTCAACTGGAAGAAACCTCTCCCCACATTATCAAGGGTTATCTACTGTAGAGGTAACTGATTTTAGATGTTAATCACATCTATAAAATACTTCAAAGCAACATCTAGACTAGGGTTTAATCAATCACCTGAGTCCCCAAGCTTTTCGGAATAGGCACCAGGGACAGTACTTCACGGTCAGCCCTGTGGCTAGAGAGGCCCCACAGACCTCTGCCTTTAATAAAAGTTAATTTTTATTAAAATTAGTGATCGTTTTAGTTGTTCTCTTCTTGGTAGTTGTTTGTCATTTCAGGTGCTCCTTTTTAAGCATCTGGTCAAGAATGCCATTTTTGTTCTCCACAATATAGCTCTATACTACTTGTGGTAATGCATGTGTCAATGAGGGAATGATAAAAGAAAGCTGAAAGTTGTTCATTTATGACTATATGTAATTGCATGTAATTCAAAGGAGAGTAAAGAAATCCTCCCTAAAATTTCATTTTAGGTAAATAGAGTGAAACCTCATATGCCCAAATATGTATCATCCCCTCTAAACATATTTAAAAATGAGTTTTGGCCATCTGTGCCTTAAGAACAGACATGTAGTACAGTGAGAATTCTATTATTTTGTCTTAATCTAGGATCCTTTACTCTCTTTCCTTCTCTTCCCCAAATATATTGATCTAGGGAATCAGGGTAAATGGTAGGAGGGCTGGGGATAGTTTAAAGTCAAGAAGATCTTCACAGACACAATGATAGAATGCAGACTTATACTCCACTGGAAAGAAAACTGTGTCATCTTTGTAGACACTTCCAAATTATAATTTTTCTTAGAATCCCTTCCAAAAAACCTGCAAAAATCAATTTTCGAATGCTAAGATATTAACATAAAATCCCTTTCAAGAATGCTTTTAGAGTTCTCCTCTTCCTAAGTTTAATTTCTTCTTCCCAGTACAGAATCCCGATCTTTTTAGTCAATGAACAATTTTATACTATATTTTTGGGACCCAGTCTTCAAAGTTCTGCCTCTACTATCCTCTGAGAGAAAACATAGATACATTTTGGTGCCTAATATGTGCCCTAGGCACTGCCATACTAATTTACTGCAATAGAATCTCACATTAATCCTCTGGGAAAAGCATTGGTATCCCCACTACTTCATGGTTGAGAAAACTGAGTTCTGAAAATTAGGTGAAGTTTCCAATGAAACTGGACATTGGGCAGAGCTGCGATGCAATATTAGATTTTTTCCTATTCTGTATATAGAATTCTTTCAATGATATCATATTGCCATTTAGTTTTATATGTAGACATAGAAATAGATGATGAGGTAGATATAGATATAGACATATATGCATACACACATAGAGATGTGTGTATTTGCATTTATAGATATGGATTTTTAAGTTTCCCCTAGATTACATTCCCCTAGAGATAGAAATATTAATCAATTTCTCAAGTATATAAATTTCGTTATTTGATAATAGCTGTCTCAACTCCATGTCCCCATGTAGAATCCCAGAACTCAGTAGCTAAGTCTTCATATAAATCTATTTGTTGACAGGTAAGGATACAGTACTCACCCTGTGATCTCGAGCAATAATAAAGCCTCACTTGACTTCAATCTCCTCAGTCATGGGGAGGGGGTAGATAAAGCCACCAATCTTAACTACTTTTTTTGTTGTGAGAAGTAAAATGAAATAATATAAGTGAAGGTAAGTCTTTTGAAGTAAGTAATAATGTAAATGAAAGTAAATATAAAGTAGCATATAAATGGAAGGCGTTATTACCTTTTATCAAAACCACCAGAGAACACATGTATCTTTCATCCTCAGTGCATGCCATAAACAAATTGAACTCTGAAAATGAAATCAGCCCAAAGTAAAATGTTAGGAATGACAATGAGTCATTTTTCACAACAAAGGAATTGATTTTCCATAGATGTTCTTTCCTGCTGCATGTAAAGACCTTTATCCATCAATGCCTACATCCCCTATATTATTAGAGGGTATAATTACTGCTAATCTCATAGTCACTTGGCTCACATTATCAGAGACTGAGGCCACTAAGTTTCCTCCTTATTACTTGAAGGCTATGCCAGGAATTATAGTAAACTGTGCTGTTACCAAGGCATTTTCTTCAAATAATTTTTTTAAAAGGCATTCCTTTTTAGAACATAATCTCAATCTAAAACTTGGGCTATGTCTGCACCTTCCAGTTCAAATGTTATACATCTTTCACAATCATCACTTTTAAGCCATGCTTTCAATCATCCAGATTGATTGAAAATACCAGACACTTTACTCTTGCAGTTAAGAGCAACTTCCAGAAAAATCAAAATAGATGACAGATCCTTCATTTAGCCTTTATACATTATTTTGCTTATTCCTCAAAACAAGTTATATTGTACCAATGTTAACTTTTGTTTCTTGACAATTAAACTATGGCTATGTGAGATGTTTACATTGGGAGAAATGGGTGAGGGATATAAGGGAACTCTTTGTAGGGTTGTTGCAACACTTTAATTTTTCTGTAAGTCTAAAATTAGTTTTAAAAAGTAAAAAAGATAAAAATCTTACAAAATAGCATCTTTATTCCCATGAGTCTGGGAACTGAGTCTCTTAGAGATTAATCCTTTTCCTGAAGTCATGCAGTTATCTTTTCCATTAATATACACCAACAATTCATTCCATAAAATATTTAAGGCAGCTTATGCACATAAAAGATAATAATTATAACATTTTTGCAGCATTAAGTACCAAGAACTGTTTTAAGAACTTTATGTGGATTAAATCAATATTTATATCAAACCTATGATGTAGGTCTTATTCTTATTTCCATTTCACATGAAAAAACAAGGATGCCGAGGAGCTTGCTGAAGGTCACACATCCAGCAAGTGGTGAAATGAAGATAATACATAGAACACAAGATGACATTCAAATGGGAGGAACGAAAGGCAGAAACTAAGAGGAGGAACATAAAATGAATTCAGGAGGGAGTCAACACTGACGTCTGGGCAGCAGTACAATTTTCAGGGTGCATTCAACACAAGTCTTCCACGTGACCTGGAGATTTCAAGTATGTTTGAACTAGGATCGACCAGAGTTTCTCCTAAGGATTCCCATATAGGATGCTGATATATACAGTGGAAGCACTTAAATTCTCATACTTTTTGTAGAAATAGCAATGAGTTTCATGGGGAAAAGCATTATAACCTCATACATTATAGGCAGCTGATACCACAGCAATAAATTCTGTAAAAACAACTCTGTGGGCTGTCAATATTAAGTGTTTCAGATATTCAGTTCTCCTTGTCCTGATGAAACTCAGGGAAAGGTTTCAGAATATCCGGACTAATATTGTTTCCTTTGGTCACACTTTCAATAAATACTGGATGGAAATGATTTTGAGATTGTATTCCTTGGTAATCTTCTAAAGCAAAGGATTCTATTTGTCTCAGTAAATATATCCACATCTGCCTTAATATTCCTCTAAATAGGAAGCCACACTTTCCCTCTCAGATCATCCTCTCACACCTCTTCATCAACAAACTTACCCTGGGGCACCTTGTAAAGTGGCATTTATCAATCAGGGAAGCAGCTGTCACTTCTGAATATGAGGATTTTCTATTTACTGAAAATTAAAACTTTAACTTACATCATGACCTTATTTAAGTAGTTTACTTTTAATTGCAATGCATTCAAAATATATTGTAAATTGCCTTGCCATTTTTTAAAATTAATTATTTAAAGGTTATTATTTAATTCAACAAAACCTTTTCTTTATAACTGGGGAATGACTGTGGATTCTCCTTGACTGTGGTTTTCAATGAGGAGCACTATCACTCCTTCAGGGGTGACTGGGAATATCTGAAGCCATCTCGGGCTTACACAATAATTGGGGACAAAACTGTCAACTCTTGGGGGAGAGTCAGAGATGTTAAATATCCTCAAGAACAGAAAAATCAAGATAAATATTGTCCTGTCCAGATGGTAGTAGAGGGAAACCTCACTTGCAGAATAGTGTGGAAATTCCTCTGTAGCAACCCCGAGAGACAATCTCCAACCACTGTGCAAATGCTTTCAGTGACACTAAGCTCAAACAATCTTCACAATTGCTAGACAGCGAAACAGAACATGTATTGTCATGCTAAGCCAAAATTTTTCCTACTTGAATTTCTACCCATTTGTCTTACAGAACAAGACAGAGAAACCATTCTTGCTTTCTCATGATTTACCACTTAAGTATATTTTAATAAACTCTGATATTATATGAGAGTCCACTTACGTGCACAAAATTTTGCTTACTTTTTACCAAACTGCCTCAAATTTCCTGATATGGTGTTACTTAGCTGTTCTGTTATTGCCTCCCTTTAGGGAAGCTTCCACTATGAATGAGTGAAAAGCTGGTTGTCCGTAATAGCTAGCTCCTACTTTCTACTTGCTGGTTTCACATAGTTCATTTTTCAGAGATTCTATGTCTCTCTCTATTCCCAAACCAGCCTGGTGAACAAATTCTATGCTGCTTAGCTGTCTGAGTACAATCAAGATTAGAACTAAAGTTGCTAGGGAAAACTAGATAACTAAATGCTATACATCTAACTCAATTGCACTTTGTACCCAAATGAAGGATGATCTTGCTCTTGACTCAAACTAAGGAAAAGAGAGGTAATATGCTTAGTGCACAGCAAAAAATGGGTTTCATCTTTTGGAACTACACAAAGAATTGGCAGTGGTTGACTTTCAAGCTGCATTGAGAGTGACTCTCAGGCCAAGTCTGGGTTTAACAATGAAAAAAATAACACCTTAATTAATGAAAGCTATATGACAGGTCTGATGAGGAAACGCCAATGTCACTGGCACATGCAACATGCATTTGCTGACACTGATAAAGCAGAACAGGCACTGGTTTGGAGTCCTAAGACTAGAGTTCAAAATTCTGGTGTTACACATCCTGGAAGGGAGGTGTGGGAGGTGGGCAACATGGGAATCCGAGTGGGTTCCGTATAATATTTTAGGTAATCTAAGCACCTCTTAAAATATATGTATATATATATATATATATAAAATAACATTTTTGTAAGCAAATACACATATATGCATATATATTTATATATCATTTTACAAATGTTTGTATGTATTGTGAGAATTTTGATTTTTACCCATAATAAAAAATTAAAAAAAATAAAAAAAAAAAATAAAATTCTGGTGTTAGAACTTACTATGTGAGTTACTTTTGGCAATCAAAATTTCTGGACTATGATTTCCTTATCAGTAAAATTGTGATAAAAATAATAATCCCCAATTGGGCTACCGTGCAAATCAACTGAAAAAAATTCACTACATTATATAAACATTTATTGAGTCATCCTATATGCCAGGTAGTCTGACATCATGTCAAGAATAAAATAATGCATGAGTCAAGGTTTCTGCCCTTGAGAAGCTAAGAGTCAAGAGGGAAAAACAGAGAAGTGAGCAGATAATGCCAATATAATGTGTAAAGACACTGACACTGATTCACATAGTATCATGAGAACACAGAAGAGGGCCCTCTATCAAGGCTGATGTCTGAAGCAGCTGATAGAAATTCATAGAAATGAGCTCTAGCAATAAGTAAATGTGGTCTTACATAACAAACAGTGCTCAGATTGTTGATTCAGGGAATCAATGATGACTTCCAGGACCTTGAGTGACTTTATGTCTCTGCCCTACTGCTCAGAGCAATGCCTTTGTCTCAGAGCCACAAATCTGTTGACCACAAGGTAGATCAGGGCAGCAACCGAGACAGTCTTCCTTGTTTGTGCCCCTCTCTTACACCCCATTGAGCCAAATAGACTTAAGCCTACATGTTTCTGAACCATCCACCTGTAAAGGAAATGGAATTACCATAATTGGCTTTGACAAATAATCTGAGGTGGGAAGTAATTATAATATCCTCTGGAGATTCTAAACCAGCAGCTTAAAAGAGGTCAGATGGGATAGAGGGGTGGTATCCTGAAGGAGACCCATCCAAGTTTTTAAAGGAAGAATAAGAATTAGCCAAAGGAAGATGAGGATGAACTTCTCAGGCAGCAGAACAGCTTGATTATGGCTCTAGAGGCAACTCCCCACAGAGTTAACAGAGGCAGAAGTGGCACTTACTGTGAACCATGGACTTCACAGATATTTGTTGTTGACTGAAATCTACGCAGCGATCAAGAGGGGTGTCATGGTCTTAAGATGTCTCTGACTTTCAACACACTTCTTCCTTTAGCACATGTTTCCTTAAAATAAAATGTATGATCTTCCTAATAAAAAAATAACTTCTAGTTATTAGTATCTCCCCATAAAAGATAATACAGTTATTAAGGCATAGCGGACACAACTCAGTAAGTATCGAATGGAAAGCACAAAGGGTTACAAAATCCTTTCTTTAATTTAAAGAGATTACTTGGTCAATAGAAAACACGGAGAAGAGATATTGTGAATACTGCTACAGATCTCAGTATATGTATTGTGTTCTAATTTTAAGATTATTTCCTTAGTGTCATTTTAGTATAAAGGATGTAAACGTTCAATTTTGATTTATTAATAACTGGCTGAAGTATATCTTCAACTGGTATTTTCTAGTGTTTATCTAATACATTTTCTAATTCCCTATCACTGACAATTTGGAAATAAAGGTTTCCTGTCACTAATGTCCTCCTCCAAAATTCACTATCTTTTTAATTGCCAACTGCCATTTGCGTTTGTGAGGTGAAATCTGTAGCCACCTGATACTCATGTTCATTTCTATGTAGGAAACCCATTGCTTGGTGTGGGGTTTTCCTGTTAGTTTATATATATATATATATACACATACACATACATACATATACCCATATAAATATATACATACACACATATAAAAACATGTAACTTTAATCTTCTTCTAATTGATTTTGCATGAAATGGTGGTTCCTTGTAGTCCATATACAAAGCTTGTTCTATTCAGGAGACTGTTATACTATTATTGAATGGTATTTTCCCCAAAACAGTCAGATTGGTATAGTATAGGTAAGCCTCTGATTGCATTTCCTAATCCAACTATATTGGCCATCCAAATCAGGGAATATTGCTTTAGCATATTGGAAATATGTTTTATTCCATGCTCTTTATTCTTCCTATTATCTACACAGAAGGAAAAGTGGGGAGACTCTGTGTCAGGAGTTACCAGCCCTAGGCTAATGAAACTTCCAAATGTTACCTTAAAATGCATTTTAGAAGGAGAAAACAATATCATATCCCCGCAACTGATGCTATAACTAATTCCTGTTATTAACACTGTAGTGGGATATGCAATGGGTTAGGAAAACGGAGTAGGCCCAGGGGGGAAAGTGAAAGTAATGGCAAGGGTGACAAGCTCACAATGACTCCTGCTAAAACGTTGGGTTGACCATTTAATCATATGAAAACGATTTTGAAGTATCAGTGCAATCTATGATTCATTTTGCTTCTTGAATCATATGGAATGGGAACAGAAAGTAGGTTGCACAGTTAGTTCAGAAGAGATAGAAGAAGGAGAAAGCCTTCCTCTGAGGGATATAGGCACATGCAGGAAACAATTTTTCTAAATATTAAAAGCTAAAAAAACAGACTACATTTAGTCTAATTGTGAAATACTGGAAGGGTAGTGATGTGAATATAGTCATTTATTTAAGTACCTCAGTGAAAAAAGAAAAAAGACCAAAGCTGTCTTACAATGTCTAGGTATGTAACAGGGAGGAAAGAGGACATAATGCAAAATACAACACCAGTTTATAGACAGACAACATCCAGTAAATATATTTAAAACTGCATTGCAGTGCCTCTCTCTTTAGCATTAAAATTGATTCACCTTGATTCACCAGTTTACATCTACTTCCCACCTTCCTGTCAAACATGGATGGGGAAACTCTGATTAGAACGAGTCTCTATTTTTCTCTTTTGGATTCCCTCATTGTCAAACATTATTAAAGTTTCACCTTTAATTTCACTGCAAGACATCTAAATGAAAGGAAATGAGGAACTTGGCTACAGGAACTCTAAAATTTAATCTCCTTTGCAGTCTGATTCCTGTAGCATGAATAGCAGCCTGATCTTATAGGCACTTTCAACTTCAATGTCAGGTTCATTTCAAAATTTAATGCTACGTATTTGTCATCACCACACTTCCTTCAGTCAGGACATTGAAACCAAACTGCTACCAGTTGGTGGTCTGAAAAGATAGCTTGCTGAAAATGAAAATTCACTCTTCTCAACTTAAATAACTCAACTCTCATATTATATGTCTTCTGTTTCTGCAAGAGTGCATTATTGCTTTCCTCTATTGGATCCTTTAGCAATCCATCTCGGGAACAAAAAAGAAATAAAATAATATTTACTCACTGTTTGCTTCCGGAAAGACATGGATTTCGAGAATAATTTCCCCACAGGAAAGAAAACACAACTGATTAGAATTGAGACTACTGTTTATTTTGACTAAGTGTAAGACATGCTTTTCACTCTTCTAGCCTACTTCCATTATACACTAGCATTAGGAGGTTGTCCATAACCGCCCCCCACACCTTTGCTTAGAATGTGGTTTCTCCAAATTTGGCCCTGGACTAGCAGCATCAGCATTACATTGGAACTTTTTAGAAATGCATATTCTTGGGTCCCACCTCAGACCTACTGAATCAGAAACTCTGGAGCAAAGCCCAGCAATCTTTTTATAAAAAGCCCTCCAGGCGATTCCTATGTACACTAAAGGTTTAGAAGCACTGAGATCTAGAACAAAGGCAATAGAACATGTTTCCAAACACTTCTAACACAAATGCCATATATAAATACCACCTAGACATTCACAGGAATTCTTGTTTTAATTTAGAAGTATCCCACTGTACTCCAGAATTCATTACAAAATGAAAATATGAATAACCTAGGTCTCCACAGAGAGAAATAAAATACCTCAACTGTTGGAAAACAAGTCTAGGATAAGGGTGTAAATTACTGGTCTAACCAGGAAAGAAATAGGTTTCAATGGTGTTATTTTATATTTTCAAAGGGAAGACAGAAAAAGTATACTGAAGCCCTCCTTTTGATATATTACTGAACAATTGAAAAATAGCATAGTTGTTGAAAATACTGAATGAGCTCTCACAAGAGACTATATAAGACTATATAATTCCTTTCTTGGAAAATGATTCCTGAACAATTATCAATATGGTATGTTTTGAACTGGATTCTCCATCTCCTAAAGGAGTGGTTCATCTAAATGCCTTTTTGAGTATCCTTGTCTTAGTTTAAGTTGTCTCTATGACAAAGATTCTTGTGCAAGCCTCTATTTGGGAAGAATGCCAGAAACCAGAAGAAGAGTGAGGATGTGTGACAGGAACGGGCAGGGGGCTGACAAAGATTGTGTAATCAAATTAGTTACCATCAAGAGCAAGTACAGCTTCGCCTCACTCAGGAACTCTGAAACAGTACAGAACACACACTTCATGGGCATTCCAACTGAGTGACAAGGGAGCTGAGTATTTACACACCAACTCTCACTCCTCGGTTGAAAATTGCTCCTTGGGATTGTTACTTCCCTGGAACTTCTGAATGAACACGAGGACAAAGCAGGCTTCAGAAGTCAGAGCAATTCTTTGGGCAAAAGGACACAGGTGGTACCAGTTGGAATTTAGGTGGACACACACAGAAACAGTAACTGGCCAAGGTGATCTGAGAGGGACACAACAGTGTCAGCTACAATCCTCTAAGTCTCACTAAAAAGCTATTTTTCTCTGAATTTGCATTGCTAAGATAACATGCCTGCCCATATTTTTCTCCCCTCCGTTGATCCCTTGGAACACTTGGCAATATAGATCTTACATTCCAAATCCTTACACTAAAGTAAGTGGGCTTTTTTCTACTCAAAATACAAACAAGTAAAAAATGGAAAATATGTGAAAAAATAGTTAATTTCTTTTAAAAATCAAAAGACGTGTCCAAATTTCTATTATCAATTCCAAAATATACATCTTAATAAAATGTATACTTATTTCAGCCAAGATGCCATTGCTCAAAACTTCTAGAATATTCTTAATTGAAATTTATTTTGTAGCCTCTATATTCTCAGTGGTGGCTTAAATTTGGTCCCTTTAATAGGGTGATTCACTGCAGGGATTTACTCATGCGGTAAAAGAAATACCTACTGAATAATCTACTCCATGTTCTCCCTGAAATCCAAGACAATAAATATTGTGCTGAAATAGATAGACAATCTTGTAAGAAAAAATACATACATAGGATAAGACAGCAGTCATTGACAAACTTGACATACAGCCTGAACAAAGGGTTTAGAAAAATAATGACTTAACACAAAAGGAGTTCTATTTAGAATCATGGTGAATCACACAATTTTCAGATAAATAATTTCTTATCTAAATGGACTTTGACTTTATTCTCACAGGTGAGCCAAAAAACACTTTTTGAGATTACAAAACAAAAAACAAGAAACACAAAACTTCCAACTCCAATAATAGATTTTAAAATATTATTTAGAAAATATCTAACTTAGGTAAATGATTTTTCTGGCCCACTTTCAACAAGTCACCCTAAAAAAGCACTTATAGTCTGAGAGCTCACAAACACATGCCTTTTTAGCTAAGATTAAAGATCAGCATTCTTGGATTGTTTGAGGTTAATGATGCAAGGCAAGAACTGATAGAAAAATGCCTCTAAAATGAAAAGCACAGTTACCTTAATGATGGGAAATCATTCTTCATGCTTTCTGTGCAAAGATATACACCACTTAAGGAAAATATTTGCATGGTAGAAGCCTAGTGCAACTGTGAAAAAGAAGAACTCTTGTATGCAGGGGGGCATTGCAGCCACACTGGAGAACTCTAAATCCCCTGTACCTATCAACATGTGAACTCTATTCTTCCTGAGGTACCACACTCTTCATCAGGGTTGGTATTTACATTATCTCTGAATAAAGATGTGTGCAGAAATCAAGAGACTTTTTTCCGCAAAGCAACCAATCTGGCAAACTATGGAGCAAAGCAGATGGTGAAGGTCCAGGGTCTGACCTAGTGGGCAACCTGTGTGTGGCCAAAGATTTCATAGTCTTCTGCCCACTTTGCACTATGGAGACATGAAAGATGGTAAATAATGGTCACTTGCCTGCCACTGAAATCAATGTGCACTGCCCTGGCATTAGAGATTTTCTAGCCTGTTCTGCAAAGATGACACATAGTGTCATGTGTCACTTATTGCCAGAGAAACCTACAACAATGAACCAGTTACATTTTTAAGAAACAAAGTTTAAAATAGAGTGAATAAACTTAATACTCTAAGGGAGAAAAATGTAGGCCTTGCATTTTGCATCAACACTATTTACATGTCAAAGGTGGCTCCATTTGAACATTTGAAATGTAGGAATGGTGCTTGTCAACGAGGGGAGAAAAACCTAAGTACACCCTATACTCAATAGACTTCTTTTTTTTTTTTAAAGATTTTATTTATTTATTCATTTATCCCCCCACTGCTTCTTGCGCTCGCTGGGCCAGCCAACCACGCCGTGCGGGCGGGCCCGCCCTCACCAGGAGGCCCCGGGAACCGAACCCGGGGCCTCCCATATGGTAAACGGGAGCCCCACTGATTGAGCCACAGCCGCTTCCCTCAATAGACTTCTACTGACCCAACAATGATAAGGTGCTATGCAGAGGAGAGAAATCAAAGCTTAGCCATCAGTCAAAGAATTGGAAAGCAGATGCCAGATGATTCTCATTCATATATTCATTCATATATCCTATTACACAATTTTTTTTTCCTGAAAATACCACTCACTATACATTTTTTTTTTCGTTGCATTCACAGGATTGAATGAGAAACAGGAACTTCAGCCAGACTGACTGGAGAGTAGTATTAATTAACTAAAGCAGAGATAGCTGTAGAAATTCATGGATGGCTACTTGGATCTTAGGTATTACAAAACAGATCACATTCTTAAACTAATCTGAAAAGTTTAAGCATACCAAATTGATATTTCCGGAATTCTTAGCATTTCCATCAAATATTTTTATCCAACTTTATTTAATTAATTGGACATTCTAAATTGGTTTTATCTTATGATCTGATGATAAGATCTCAGGTCAACTCCCCCTGGTTCCAATGTAAAATATATTGTATATTTTTTTGTGTCCAAGTGAGGGGTCTGAACAACTTTCAGGGGAAGAGATGCACGTCGTTCTAGTGGCAAGAGTAACACACAATAAGATATGGTCAAAAGTCTTACAAAATCCAAATCATGGTTATGTGGAAATCTCCTGACTCCACAATTTGAATGGGACAAAAACACACTGCGAGGGTGTTGAATGTTCCTTTCTGTATATGGGATGCTGGAGTGAGGCAACATGGAGAAACAAAAAATGGGGCACAAAGCATGCCATCTTGCAAATTACAACAGTCTGATTTGACCTAATATGATTTTTTTCATCAAAATTAAATGCCTTTGATCTTCTCTTAAATTTCAGCTCTAAATAAGTTCTCAAAGTGTTATGCAACAATAAACTCAAAGTGAGGAAAAGAAAACTATCAAATGTTAGAAGAGAAAGATCACAGCAGACTTAGTGACTTTTTAAATATGCCTCAAACCTTTTTTCCTCCAGGCATTTAAATGAGCATCAAAAGTCCTATAAATTCCTGTAGCTGTGGAAAGATCCTGATAACATGTGGAGAGTCAAACAGGAGTACTTCTCTGCCAAACTTCTATCATCAATCATCCAGAATCATGCAGAAGCTAAATTGTGGGAAGTGCAACCAGAACACATTTTCAGTTTCTTACTGGACAAAAGACTCTTCAGCTGGCATGTTCCTGTAAGCATCACTGAGGCTGTTGTCCTACAAACAAAGAAGGAGCCATCCAGGATTTAAAAACCACAAAGACTCCACAGAGCTGATATGAACAAGTATTTATTCCTATCTTTCCCCATAGAAGTTGTGAATGTAGGTCAAAAACTGAAAATTAGTCCTTTCACAGAAATAAGAAACACAACTTTAGACTTGCTGTAAATGGTAAAATTGATACCTTTACAATTACTATAGAAGGCACAGCACATATTGTGAAAGCAATCACCAGTCCTATGGACATAATATATCATGACAAACCTCCAGTGCCTGTTATGAGATGACAAAGCATGAGAGTCATTTGTCATTGGGTCCCAAACAAATGATCTTTCTGTTCCCTCAGTTGGAGATTAGGTATAAGAATTAGTTATATTTATCCTATTCTTTATTATTATTTGCATTTTATAAAAGAACGCTCTTTGCATAATTCCCCCAGGACCAAGCAAAAAATCAATGCAAATTTTAAGTAAAATAAGCATATAGTTTATTTTGAATGGTTATGTGCCAGGTGCTTCACTAATCACTGTTATAAAACTAATTTAATTTTCACATCTTGAAAGTGAATGGTAGGTTTTATGACCCTACTTTACCGCTGAAGAAAAGCATGCCTACACACGTTAAATAATTTGCTTGAGAACATCTAGCTGGTGAGTGGCAGAGTTGACATCGCAACCTGATAATAAAGCCCAAGTTTTAAACCTCTGTACCATTTCCCTTAAATTCAAAGAAAAACAACACAAAAAATAATCTCATTTGCCTCTATTAATAAACTACACATGTTGCCACAATTCAAAAACTATTTGGTATTACAGAAGTAAGCACTATTAGTTTTAACTATTTAGGAAAAAAGGACTGCAGTAACTACAAACTGTTATCATCCTGTATTTAAATAAAGAAGCATCTGCTTCTAGAGGCAATTACATTACTTGATAAATTGTATACCTGCCTTATTATGGTAGAAGGGAGGGAGGAAGGCAAGTATATTTATTGCCATATGCTAGCCCTGTGTGCTAGGGAAGTCATGGACACACTGAGTTGCCATCTTCCAGCCCTCACCTACCCCTCATGCAAGTGTTCAGTATGTGTCAACTTTTGCTTGTTTGTATACAGGTGTTCTGTATGTTTTCATTTCCCAGCCCAGGGAAGATGTTTGATCTCAACCATGAAAAAAAAAAAAAAGGTACCCAGAAATGGAATGACCTGACCACACCTTGAATCTAAAACCAGGAACAAGCAGTTCCAGCTGCTTGTCATAGTGGAAACTCTGCACAATGCTTGATGTATGCCTTTCACTTAGTGGCAGGGGTCCCTCCCCATAGGGTGTATAAAAACCCAACACCTGAACAGCACAAAAATCCCTCATCTTCGACACGAAGTGGGGCATGAAGAACTGCCATCTACCAACCCTGACTGGGGCTATTGGCCACCCTGGGGGACTGGTCATGACAGGATCTCTTCTCCTGCTCCTTTGGAGCTTTTGTCCTGTGTAAGTAATAAAGCAGTCATTGCTGAAAGTCTCTTGCGCCAGAGCCTGTGTTTCCTCAATGTACTATAGCAACTTGCTCCACACTAGGTGCATGCTAACATCTATTCTGAATCCACCATGTAATTTCCTTCCATTCTATGGATTATTTCGCTCCACAAGTCAAAAAATTTCACTCAAAACACCAAAAGAATTCTAAATGGCACTATATCATGACAGAGCTGATTAGCAGGCATACTCTATATTCTTCCCAGAGATGGAGTTGTTTTTTTTTTAACTCTAGGATAAAGGCTTTAAGTGTCACTTTTCTCATTTCCATGTGACTTACATATTTTCTAAATCACCCTTCATTTCAGACAACCATTGCACTAGAAGATCAATGATCAAGAAAAGGCACCACTGTTAATGGTTTCATAAAACTTGACAACTTACACTTAAAAATGCTTCTTTAGAAATTTAAGTGTTATTTCTAAAACTGATTCTAGTCTAATTTTATATAAATGAAACAATACCTTTTTATAACTTGGAAGATGGTACAGCTCTGGAAACTGTACAAAGTAGTATTTGTTAGTAATATATATAAAAGCATGTTATATATTGACCCATAAAAGGCCCATGAAACTTGTTTTGCATTGATAAGTTGAAGACCAACTTAACTATTTTCTGTTTGTCTGGATATATTAAAATCTTCAGAGAAATCTCTAGGTTCACTATTTTACATTTATGCATAATAAAAAAGTATTCTTTTGTTATGAAGAATGTAGCTCCAAATCAAGTAAAGACAGGCTACTTTGGAGCAATGTGCCAAGTAACTTGAAAGTATTATAAATACTCAAGATAGGACAGTGTGATTCAACTTAACACCACTTTTGCATCATGTTATACCTCGCTCATTCTTGCAGGCCGCTTTCAGGATACGATGTCCCAGGCCACACTTTCCATGATCAGGGATACAGATCCCTTCAGTTGCCAGCCACCGGTAACACACTGGATCCTCACAAGGAACAGATTCCACCAAATGAGGGCAATGCCCGGCAGGCCCTGTGGCTTCCACAAAGACATGACGCTGCCTCATTCTAAATCCTAAAAAGGAGAGAAAATAACAGCTACTTAGGACTTCACCTTCATCCGGAAAAGGAAAAGAAGCCTAAGTTGGGTAAGAGGTAAAACCATTCTTTCAATACCCATAGCTGTAAAACTTGTGTTATTTTGATGTATTTTATTTTGTGGAGGATGGGAGGACAAGAAGAGAAAGGAAAGAAGAACACAGGCCTGAACTAGAGCAGGAAATCTGTCTTCCAAAAGTTTACAACCTAGGAGTTGGAGAGAGTGGACACAATCAAATGGAATAACGGATTCAATAAAGTAGTAAAAAAATAAATGAGTAAATAAATGAAGATTTTCACAGAATTGCTTAGAGATAGACAAATCATGATTTGGTTTTACTGGTGCCTAACTACTCACAGCTGCCAAGGCTGAGATTACCCTATGTCACTTCAATGAGATTCCCACATTGGCCAGCCTGTGAAGACTGCTCCTCTTTGGACTGCACTCTCCACCTTGGCTAAAAGCAGATCCCTGTACCATTATCCAGTTAAAAGAAAAATGTACTGTGGGCCTAGAGCCCAAGGTCTTACCAGCTGGAGACCATAATAAGAAATAAATGGGCCTTACAAACTGGCCCACAGAGTCACAATCTCATGCCAATGGGAAACAAGCAGGTAAAAAATGAGGGAAATGGGGCAATCATAAAAACATAGGGAGTGGCAGGGTTTGTGGTGAAAAGGATAGTTTGTGCTTGCTCTAGAAAGGTTGGCTATTATCTGGCTTCCACTGACTGCTACCAGGAGAGAATGTGGACTCATCAATTCTTCTGATTTTGTATAAGCCTGAAATCCAAGTTTAATTTTTTAAAAAACTATGAAATCTATTTTTAAGTTATGTAAACTGATTGAAATTTTATAAAGAAAAAAAAATGAGCTATATTAAAAAGCTGGTTATTCCTACCTTCCATAGCTCTCATATCTTATTTTCCATTATTTAATACTCCAAAGTCAACCAACTGATTTAATTCCTTTAATTCTTTTTTTAAAACAAAACTAATATTTTTGCATAGATAACACTTTAAGGAATTAGTATTTGTTTACTTTTTGTGGTAAATAAAGAAAATAAGAGACTCTAATAGGAAGACAGAGAGCACCAGAACAGTCAATTCCCAGAATGAGAGTTAGATACCTACCACCCTTCCCACAAGGGCAAGGGAGAAGGACAAATTGGGGAGCATGGGCGGTGGCAAAGAGAGATAAATCTCTTTCACAGTTTTGACAGGGCCATGCCTGTTTTCCCTCCAATGGCAATGAAATGAATATGCTATAAGCTCAAGGAATAGGTGAAGAAAGGTTGGCTTCTCTTAAAACCTCAGCCAGGGAGGCTAGAGCACAGTGAACACATGGTCTTAAGCCACAAGAGGGAGCTGGGCTTCCTTAGAACAGTGCAGGGCTGGACAAGTACCTGAAACAGAACAGCCCTAAGTGTTTTATTCTTGGTCTAGGGAAATCCATACCCTCCCTTTAAAAGAGACTGTTACTTTAAGGTCAGCCATCTATTGGGGTATCATTCAATCAGAGACCACATTCTCATGGCCTTGAAAATGTTAAGGTCAGGGATGATAAAATGAAAAAACAAAGATGGCTTCTGCCCCACTTCATATTTCCACATCTACATCATTAACTAATCAAAATAAAATATGTGTAAAGAAATGTCTCAGTTCCCACCCTGGGCCCCTGCAGAAGAGAAGTGGAAAATCTACAGGTTAAACCACACTTGATGTGTATCAGCCACAGTGACCTCCGAGCTCTCACTGCCTCAGAGCTTGAAGGACCTTGGTTACATATAATGCCCATGTGCCGCTTATTTGCTTTAATTTTCATCTTCGCCCAAGACAGGGCATGCATCCACATGATTTACATTGTTTGGCAGCCTGCTCAAAGTTGAGCACAGAAACTTAGCAGTCTTTATGACAGGATATTGGTGTATCCTGTTACACGAGGCTTAATGCCAGTGAGGGGGCAGACACAGTTTTCGTCTATAGATCAAGTTGAATCCATCTCACATTAAGTCTACAGATTACATCTCCTCAGTTAATAAAATCCTTTCAGTCTTTCATTTGTGGCGCCCTTGTCCTGGGCCTTAATAGGATCAAATCATAGCACATTCTTCGGCATTAAAACAAAAACCTTGGATTTTCTTATAGTACTTAACTCTAATCACATGTGGACATTCAGGCCTGCACTAGACATCAGGCTTCCCCAAGGTTCTTCTCTCTGGAAAGAGGTATAACAGCCAAGTCCACAGTGGCCTAGGCCCCCCCAACCACTCCCCTTCATTCACTGAAATCCACATTAACCAGATAATATCATTAAGTAAACATTCTCTACTGTGTTCAGATCACTGTACTATACTGTGGGGAGCCACAGGAGGAAAAGAAAATAGAAGTCTGTTCTTTGAAGAACATATAATCCAACTAGGGAAAAAGGCACATGCATTAAACATCTACCATCTTAGGAGTGACAGCTCTTTTACTTATATTACCCCCAAATAGTAACTCTCCAAACAATTTCATAAATTATTATTCTCATTTTATAATCGTGGAAATGAAGGCCAGAAGATATTGTACTACTTCTCCAAAGGCATATTACTAAGTGGATGTGCATAACATTCAGCTGAGATCTTTCTGAGTCACTGCCTCCTCACCCAAAAGCAGGTAAATTCAGCTCTTGTGCACCTTGTGTTCCAGTCCCTCTTTATAAAGTATTCCTGAAAGGGACCATGGATCATTTCCACAAACTAAACTTTAAATTTTAGGCACTACGTAGCAGGAAAGAGTTATAATAGCTTCCTGATCAGATTCAATTCACCTTTAGTGAAACTCTAATATTTGCAAGGCTTTATTTTTTTCTATGAACCAAAGAAATTTTGACTTAGTGTGTATTCTACTGGAGATAATTAGAAAAGAGTAAATAGTGACTGGACAGAAAATAATGGAGGAAAGAAGTGTGGATGGCAAAAAAGAGGCCAATGTCTTTTAATTGAAGCCATGGAAGACTTAAAAGAAGACTCAGGAGGGTAAATTCAAGCCTGAGGACTGTTAGTTGTCAGAAGTACATGGGCAAAACCATATCTCTACACCAACTCCACTGGAATGGGCTCGAAGACATATCCAGCAGGTTAAAGAAAGATGGTGGAAGTTTATTCCATCCTAAGCTTTCCATTTACTCTGCACCTCTGTCAGCCCTGGAAATTGGGATAACTCTGAATCAAAGAACCTGAAGAGCACTCAATCTCTGGGTCTATCTTTTTCAAAATCAGCCAGCATTCCTGCAGGGGTAGCATTTAATTCTCTCGTATTAATTTACACACTGTTGTGAAGACAGACAATATGAAGTAGCATTGATAGGGTGATCATAGCACGAGAATCTTCGGTCCTTAGAATGAGAAATAGGCACAGCTCCCCTAGCCCCTACCGCAACACACATAGAAACATGAGGGGGAAAAAAGGAAACAGGAAAAAACTGTCTCTTGACATATATATTATCTGTGACAAAACAAAATGATTTTATATGCTTCTCATTAAAAGTGGATCCTACCTAGCAGGCAAGGATGGAAAGTGGAAGTTTTCCACTTATTATTACATAAGATCTAAAAACATGTCAGTATTTTCCTACTGTAGTGTGTTATCTAAATTGATTTCTTTCAGAGAATAAAAGATAGTCATGGTTTCTCAGTTTAAAAGTGTCTTTTCCTGTGGGAATTTTTAGGACTGCAGGTGGTTATAGGGGAAGATACTGTATCAAGGAGAGGGAATGGCTGAAGTACTACCACAGAAGCAGCCATCTACTGTGACGCCATATGGGGTAAGATCCATCAAACGCCTTTTTATAGCAACTTCTGTGGGCAGGGTCACCTTTATGAAATATGTCTGAATGGAACAAAGATGTCATATCAATGTATGTCTATGTATCAAAAAGATTTGTTTAAATGCATCATACCTATGTGTAGAGCTTGTCCATCCTAATTTTTCAGGTTCGCCTTAATATAGCTGCAATTAAAATTCTCTGGGAGTATCTCAAAGTTAAAGCAATAAAATCTGATCATGATAAAACCTGATCCTATCTGAATTCCTCTGAAAGACATCCTAGCTTCACTTGAGTACCAACCTGCTGAGCTCTGTACCCCTTGTTCGCCTGTCATGGACCTGACAGGAGGTGCAAAGGCGGCATACAACGGCTGATTTTCTCATGCACTCTGCTTAGCTGACAGCCACAGACCCTAGATGATGCCTGAGTGAAGGGCATCTGGCTAAGAATGACAGTAATTTGAAGATACTTTCTATAATAACTAATTTCTTCCCATTAAGTAATAAAACATTTCCTGCTTTCCTATCCCTTTCTACTAATTTTTTTTTACGTGAACAAAGGGAGCATACCAAAGCAATAAACAGTGGCTGGGAGAAGGACTAGAGAAGA
This sequence comes from Tolypeutes matacus, assembly GCA_026826555.1. Lineage (NCBI taxonomy): Eukaryota > Metazoa > Chordata > Mammalia > Cingulata > Chlamyphoridae > Tolypeutes > Tolypeutes matacus. Next base: position 42,118,246 of record JAKSZT010053928.1, read on the forward strand.
GTTCAAAGTATCTCTTTCACATTTATTTTCTTGCCATTGTCATTTGCTTGTTTATCCCTCAAATCCTCCACCTCTCATACACACACACGTGTGTGCATACATGCCCCTTTTTTAAAAAAAGAGTTTATAATATCTAGGAAAGCAGGAATGTTCTAGATTTCTGCTAATAGGCTCATTGCATTTCTTTATGGTAGCAGATTCAAATATGAAGCAAAACATCCCAGTTTATGTCCCAGAGCTTTGTTGTTGTTGCTTTGTTTTTTTATTTTTAAAGAAACTTTAGATTACATAAATGTTATATCGAAAATATAGAGGCTTTCCAGAGCTTTAGGATGTTCAGTGCTTGAGCCTGGGCACCCCAGCCTCCATGGGATTCTAAACTACTTTAGTCTGTGCCAGTGACTCTGGCAAAACCCACAGTAGGATCATGGGATAAAACCGAGATTGAGAGGATCTAGACCCCACACTCACGAGTGGGAAGAAAGAACGAGGACATAACTTGCCATCATCACAACATCATCCTTGGAGGCACAGAATCATTTCCCTGGAGGGAAAACTCCATTCTTTGTTTTTTCCCCAAGAAGGATTAGAGGCAGGTGGTCCTGGCAGTTTTTGAACAAGACCTTAAAAATCAAAATTCTCCCGGCAACAAGGAAGCGTTTATAAAACAGCAAACCCCTACCCCTGAGTAACAATCATTGTGGGCTGCAGTCTCTCTTGTCTGTGGTCACTTCCTGCTGGGGGACAGGGGGGCGGGGACGGGGATCATTTAGCCTCAGTATTGGCCCCTATAAAACACAGACTAATTCTCATCAATCCCAGCAAGCCCCTCAACCCTGAGAGAGGCTGAGGTGACATCAGCACTTTCAGGTAAGAGTGTTCTACTGCCTCTACCCTTTGTTCCAGGCCTAAAGGCTGAGCCTCTCTTTGAAAAAAAGGTGAAATTACACTTGTTTCTTTGGCACCAAACATACACCCCAGTCACCTCATGCTCTCAAGCTGTTCTTGGCACAGACTCCCACCCTCACACAACTTCATTCTACTTAACCTCTCTCTCCAAAGGCAATGCACTGATGCTAAGTAACATCACATGCCCCAGTCCTCATCTCCTTAATCAGTTCAATGATTTGCTCTCAAGGGTAACGGTTAACACTGGCTAAGGTGGTACACAGCAAGCAAGTGGTTTCTCTGCTAACATTAGGGCTGGATTTGTACCCTGAGCCAACCTTCTCTAGGTTTAGAAGGAAATCAACTAAGGAAGACAGGCGTTTGTAGGGATACTGGACTGAGGAGACAGAAACCTAGGTCTTTAGTGTTGGCCTGGCCATTGTTAAATAACTGGGATTTTGGATAAATTGCTTTGCTTTTCTGCACTTTAGTTTCAGCACTAAAGTGTGAAGTAATGTGTTATTGCTGAGCCTGTGTTGATGCAAAGTTGGGCAGTGTCTGAAAAATGATGAATCAGGGTGTTTTTGCAGGAATTGACTTATATGATAGGGGAACAGCAAGAAAAAAGCTGTCATGAGAGCATCTTGAGGGAATGGAGCTAATGGAGGGGTCAGAATGGAATGAGGTTGCCAGTTCCATGGACCAGTTCTGAGATATGTGGAAAAGGAAGAGTGAAATACAAGTTAAAAGAGGAGCTTTTCACAAAGTGCTTTGTGGATATTTGGGCTCAAGTGAAAAACTGAAATAGAGAATAAGGAATAGGGGCATTCTATGAATTGCTGTGCAGAATATGTGGCCCTAGGACAGTGAGAATAAGGAGGACAAAGCATGTAATAAACATCTATTAATATCTGCCCTGAGCATTGCTTCTACCTTTATGTAGTACCAGTGCCTCATGTATCCCTGAGGCCATCATTCCTTCTCCATTCTCAGGCTTGAAGTTTCCATTCTCAGGCTTCAAGTTTCCATTCAGACTTGAATGGGGCTGGCCCCTTTCTAGGCTCCAGAGGTGGACACACACCTAGGACCTAGCCAACCAAAACCCACATCCCCCAGTCAGAATAACTGCTTCAGGGATGAGCTAATGACACAAAGCAGCCAATGAGATTCAACTCTGGGACACTTTCTGGAACTATTGGGAAAGACATTTCTATTTTTTTTTTCACTATCTAAAATGAAAATAAATAAAAGTTGGACTTCACACTATGGTGCTGGGCCTGCCTGGAGTGAGTCTAACAGAGAAAAGCACAACAAAGAGATGGAGAAATATGGAATTAAGGAAGTAAAGAAACAATGAGAGAAAGAGCCTGAGACCTGAAGACTCCGCTCATACTGTGGAATGCAGCCCTACCTTCCCTTGTATTTTCAGCAACATGAGTTAAAAACAAACAATAAAAACAAAACAAAACAAAACCCTTCTTTTTTAGCTTTAAGTCAGTTTGCATTGGGTATCTGTCACCTATAACCAAAAGTGCCCCAAATACCATAAAGTCTATTTGGCATGTTGTGGGTTCTACTGCTTTGAAAAAATAGGGAAGGCAGCACTTTCTGCAGCAAAGTTGCACCTTCAGGGACAGCAATGGCCACAGTGGCTGGGGTTGCCCCAGTCTAGTCTCATGGGATTTTCTAGTCAGCGGCCTGTTAAACAGCAGCACAGATGGAACACAGAGGACTGATTCTAAGCACATGTGAGTAACTTTGGGGCATTTCATAAGCAGCAACAAGAGACCGGCAAGGTCCAATTATACAGGTGTGACTACAAGGCCACACTGTGGGTATAAATATCAACGGAACTCATCTTATACAAGCCAAAGGGGCCTGGGAACATTCTGGTTATAGTTCAAGTGAGGGAACAGTTCTAGGCCCCCACCAAGTCCCATCTGGATCCACATTTCCATGATTTGATGCTCTACACTCAACATACTTCTTCCTCTCCCACCTTAGGGTGAAAGAGGCAGAATAAAGGAAAAACCCAAAGGGCCCTGTATTAGTCAGCCAAAGGGGTGCTAATGTGAAATACCAAAAATGGGTTGGTCTTTATAAAGGGTATTTATTTGGGGTAGAAGTCCACATATACCAGGCCATAAAGCGTTAAGTTTCTTCTCTCACCACAGTCCATTGCCACGTGTTAGAGCAAGACAGTTGCCGGCGTTTGCCAGGGTTCAGGCTTCTGGGGTTCCTCTCTTCCTGGGGTTGCGTTTCTCTCCGGGCTTAGCTCCTGTTTCCTCCACAAGGTCAGCTGGCTCCTGTTTCCTCCACAAGGTCAGCTGTAGACGATCAGGCGAACGGCTTGCTTCTCTTCTCCTGGGGCCTTCTTTCCAATATCAAAACTGCTTCTCAAAAGACTGCTTCAACTCTGTTCTTTGCCTTGCCTTTTATATTCAATTCCCCACCCACCAAGTGGTGGGACTCAATGCCCTAATCATAAACTAATCATGCCCAGATTAACAGATCAGTTTACAAGCATGATCCAATAATATTTTTGGAATTCATAGTTACATGAAATTCCCCAACGGTTACAGGCCCAGAGGTGTAAACCTGGACATGCCCTTGTGTGCATGTAAGCACTCGAGGGGCCACTGAATCACAAGTTTTTGAAGGGAGGTTGCTGGGAACTCCAGCTTTGCAGCATCAAGTGCCCAGCCACCAGTGATCCTTTTGCTATCTCATCACACGATAACTAGGATTAGAGCTTGGCAAACATAACCTGACTTCTGGAATGTCCTTCGATATTTCTTTTTAGCATTGCCATTTTATGGAGCACAATATCAACAGAAACTAAAGGGCCAATGAAAGAGAGGCAGGATGCTACCAAAAGTGAACTTTTGAAGATAGAGATGACTGTATTTTAACCACAAACAAAAGTAAACAAGACTACAAAGGCCTACAAAGTTAAAGAGGCACATAAAATTTGAAGATTTTACTTTAGGACTAAGGATGATATCAAAAAGTAAAATAATGTCCCTTGTGAAAATCTGAAATATAACTTTAAATTTAGCAAGAGAAAATGTGAAAATAAACAAAATCTTTCAAAACACTTGTTTTCTGATGTGATTATAGAAACCATGTCTTATTTCCTAAGAATAATCGCCATATATGTGTGTATCTACATATAAAGTATATATACTTTGTATAATATATATACACAAACACATAAGTGTATAACAATAAGCTATACCAAATTGAATAAACCAGCTATGCATCTGATTGGAAGGTCAATCAAGGTCAAATTCTGTGCTCCATAGAAATGTTCCCAATTGTTTCCTTAACAACTGAATGTGGTGCAGCTTGAGCTAGTTATCTAAATTTTACAAGCAGATATTTTCTTAAGCAGGCTTAATCAGCTACTTAACCATGTGTACACCGGATACCCTGCTAATAGGCTAAACGTTGTGTACACTGGCTAAACATGTGTACACTGGAAGTAAACAAAGCACACACACAAAAAGCACTCACCTTTTCTCCCCTGAGGATCATGGCAGTTTTCATGCATGCACGGGCCCCAGGCTGACCAGGAAGATACAAGGCAGTCCGTCGAGCAAGGGACATTGCAGAGCTGAGAGGCTGAAGGGGCAGGTCCCAAACATAATGTCTTTTCCACAGGTCTAGAGACTAAAAGACAAAATAAAATAGTGGCTCATGTCACATTCTATGGACATCATTACCATCACTTTGTGTGGCTGCTTTGCCCACATCAGCTTTACAGTTAAAAAGAGAATATGCAGACACAACACCAGCGCACTCAAATACTCAGTGCTTAACATTTTGGATAAGGAAAGGCAAAAAAAAAAAGACAGTGACAAAGGACATGCACTTGATTTTCCTGCTTCACAGAGTATTCCCAGGGAATGTAAGAGAGGACTGGAAATGCTATAGATAAAAATTATGTAGAATGATGACTTAGAAAATATTAAGTGGTCTCGTGAAGTTTCAGGATGAGTCTATCTTGACTGTATAAATGATGGGGTTGCTGTGAAAATATCAAAATTGAGCCCCTGGGGTGGGGTGTTTAGCATAACCAATCTACTGCTGTGACTCCCCTGAGGGGTGGCGCTCCTGAAGACGCAGAAGAAAAATGGTTCATAGAGTAAGAAGAAAAATGGGTGTGTGTGACTGCGGAACTGGCCCCTGGAAATCAGTTTCATCAGTGAGCTACCTGGAGGCATAAAACAGTGTCTGAGAAGCCACAGGGAAAGGCAAAGCAGAAGCCTCCATCTCTTCCCGGCGTGCATCTGCACCAGTGCAGGCAGGAACTGGGTCACTTCAGGTTGAAGGGCCCATCTGTTCACCGATGGCTTTTACCAAGGGCCCCTCTGTGTGCAGACCCATTGCAGGTCCCTTGAAAATGCACAAATGAAGAAAAAGACATGATCTCAATCCTTGTGGAGATGACAAATAACAGGAGATAGGACGGCAGTACCAGAAAACTACAGTCAGACTATAGCCAGGCACATAAGGACTTATGTTGCACAAAGTGACTCCATGCTAAGAAGGCATTGGAGCAGGTCAGAGTCAGCACAAGTGGTTTAAGTTTAGTTTTTATCTTATGGACCAGCGTGTACTCTCCTCTAAATATTTCCTATATGTCATTACTGTCCCTTTAAGTACACGAGAAAGACCTCAAAGGCAGAGACTGGAGAGAAAGGGATGGACGGTCACTCACGCCATCCATGCTCCTTCCTCGCTGAAGTAGGCTATGTACCCCAGCTTAGACATGTTCTTCATCTTCATCTGCATCCCTGTGGATGTGAACACATTGCAAACAGGTCTCTAGAGGATGTGATTTTTTAGTTAAGGTGTGGCCCAAATGAATGAGGTTGGGTCTTAATCTGGAGTCCTGGAACCTTTGATAAGCAGAAGCAATTCAGATGTAGTCCGAGAAAGCCATGGGGAGGAGCAGGAAGCCAGAAGGCAACAGAATGGGAAGAAAGGAGAGGACATCACCATGGGATACAAGACAGGCTACAAGCCAAGGATGCCCCAGGATGGCTGGCAGCCTGCTGTAGAATGTTACAGACTTGGGGAGAAAGCATCATCTTGCCGACACCTCAATTTTGTACTTCTCCTAGCCCCAAAACCATGAACCAATAAATTCCCATTGGGAAGCGGCTGTGGCTCAATCAGTAGCGCTCCCGTTTACCATATGGGAGGCACCGGGTTCAGTTCCCGGGGCCTCCTGGTGAAGGCAGACCCGCCTGCACGGCGTGGTTAGCTGACCCAGCGAGCACAAGCAGCAAGGGGGGGATAAATGAATAAATAAATAAAATCTTTAAAAAAAAAAAAAAAATTCCCATTGCTTATGCGAACTCATTGTGTGATATTTGTTGTAAACTAAGGCATCCTTTTCACCAGTATATGTAAACCAACTAAATCTGGCAAAGGTGACAATAAATTACAGCTTTGACTAGGTAAACTTTGAATATAAACCAAAGAAACATAAAATATCCTCATAAAAATGCTGCAACTCATGGGGGGAAAAAGTGTTCCTATCAGACTCAATGAGGCAACTTGAGGTGCTTATGTGGGTGAAATTAGAGAGAGGAAAAAAAGAAACCGCAGAGGGAAATAATAACAATAATTAACATATTTGCAATTAACTTTTCAGTTTACCAAAAGGATTTGACCTAATTTAAAAGGCAGAGGCAAAGTAAGATTTCCAAGATAAATGTTAAAGATCAAAAGTCATGTGGAGGTGACAGGGAAAGGAGAGAACTGATATTGGGGGAAAGCAAAAGAGGTTAACTGGGGAGGCTGAGGAGAGGTGGTGATTAAGTAGAGCTTGTGCTGGCAATGATACCAGTGAGATGGTGAGACTGGAGTCAGCAGAAGGGAGGGTACATTTCAGGGACTGATGAACAGTGGGTGAAGAAGAGCCTCAGACGGGGAAGGGCTTTGTGATTCCCTCCCCAGGAGCGAGGAGACAAGACATACAAAACAGTCATTGAGTAAACTGTGCATTCACTCCAAAGCCCGATATGGTGCTCTTGGAGGGTGTCTGCTTTCCAGGAGCTCTCAGTCTAGAAGGCTGATGTAAGTAGCCTATTAGCTGGGTTGATGAGAAGAAATGATTCAGAGGGTCGCGTAAACAGAAAGCTGCATGGCTGTAGGTCTCAGGCAGAAGCAAGTTTGGGTGTGGGCTCATGTTTGTTAGTGTGTGTTCTCACAAACTCAAACTTCAGTTCCCAAAACAAAACCACGGTGATGATGGAAAAGGGAGTGGGTCATGTAAACTGGTTAATCTAGTTATTTAATAAACACTTATAGAACATGTCAGGCACTGGTATAAGCCTCTTATAAACATCAATTTGTTGAACCTGTGTAACTTCCCTTTGCAATATCATCTCTAGTTTTAAAATGAGGAATCTGAGGCACAAAAATGTTAACTCAGGTTTCCAGCTAATGAGCAGTGGAGCTGGGATTTGGATCCCAGGAGTCTGGCTTCAGAGCCCATGATCTTAACCACTGTGCTACTGGCCTCATCAGTGATCATCCACCCTACACTTATTAAGTGCCTGATGTGCGAATATTGTAGTAGGTGCTGAAGCCACAACAGAGAGTACAACAGGCACAGTCTCCACCCTCACAGAGCCCACATTCCATCTGAGTTCATACTAATCATGCATCAGTCCTTGAGCCTGGAAGACAAGGCAGGAAATCTGCTACTGCCAGCATTCCTTCCTTTGCTGTGGCTGTCTCCCTGTAACACCAGATTTTAACCATCTGATGATCAGTACTGAGAAGATCCCCAAATTCCTCCACTCCAACACCCAGGAGGGAGCTGCCGCCCCTGCTTGAGATTGGGCCTTGCAGCTGGAACTCCTCAATTGGCCAGAGCACCTTCCAGGCACACAGGAGGCTAAAGCAGGTAGAAGCTTCAGAATATGTGTGCAGGAAAGGCTTCAGGGTGGCAGTGTGGTTGGAAAAGGGCTGGGGAACTTGTCCTGAAGCTGAGTTTGTCAAGAACATTGTTTTTACACGGTATGTTGGCGGGGGGGGGGGGGGGGGTGCGGCCCGGCGCTGTTAAGGATTATTGGGGATTGTGGAGTTAAGTCCACCATGGTGGCCCTTTGCTAGATATTTAACTGTCAGTTAGTTAACTGTTGGACATTAGAACTAATGGTGCTCCTTAAAGAAGCTTTGAAAATAGGAAGGGGCATGGAATTCTGGAGAATAGGGAAGAACTTCCCTAGGGGCTCCTAAATGCCATAATTGAAGTCCAGGAGTGGAAGTGAGGCCATTTGTCATAGCAGTCATGCTTCTTCAGCACCTGCTGCTTTGACAGACAGTGGATCTTAATCCATATCAATAAATTCTTCTGTTCCCAGGCGACATGTCTAAGATGCTTCATTTAGGCATTGAATCAATGTGTTTAGTTCAACCCATCTATATCACAGACCCCCTGGGCTACATTTGTTCTAGAAATAAATCATAAGTAAGTCACAAAGCACTTACCAACTTCAGACCACTTAGGTAGTCTTCTTCCTGAGAAAAGGGAACATAGGATATTTCTAGGCTTATTGATGGTTAGAGTTAGAAGGCAGTTTAGAGCTCATCTAACTCAAATCATCAGCTTTACGGGAGAACTGAGTTCTTAAGATGTCATGTGATTTCTCCAAGGTTGCTCAGCAAATCCAGGGCAGAGCAAAGCCTGAACCTTGTCTGCTGAATCCCAGTTGCTGGCTCACCTCCACCTGTGTTTTTCTTCCATGGGTTGAAAGCTTCAGACAGAAGAGGTGAAATCATTTGTACCAAGGATTTTTTTAATGAGTCACATGACCAGAAATAGAGGCAGCTGGAGATACAACAGATCTGAGGTACTCAAGAATGCTGCAGGCCCAAAGTAATGAAATCCAAGTCCTCTCCCCACTTCTTTGCTACTGGAAAACTCCTCCAAACCTCTCCCAGACCTCCCCCCAGGGAGGAGGTGGTGAGACCAAATTTAGCCCCACTTCAAATGGCTATTTACTTTTATTTTTGGCTTTTCTTTTTGTAATAAAGTTATCTCGGAGTGGGAGGGCATTACCCAGGCACAAAAGAGTTGGCTTGGCTATGAGTTCACTCTTTATTGAGCTCTCATGCCTCTTTGATCAAACTACATCCATGTTGCTTGTAGTAAGAATTTGCTCATTTTTTACTCAACTGCATTCTTTCTCTGAACCCACTTACTTAAACCACTACATTTCTAGTACAAAACTCTGTCTTGTCTAACGCAATGAGTTCCTGCTCTAACTGGTTGCCTCCACAAGTGCAGGCCCGTGCTTGCCCCACTTTCTCCAGCTGCCTTTCAGACCCCTTCACCTTGAAGCTGTCGCCATTTCTGCATTAACCAATTGCCTGGCCAGATAAGCAGTAACTGGGGTCTTCTAAGTTATTTTGGCTTCAGAGGCAGCAATGGTAGTTCCTATAGAGAGCTCTCATGGCCCCAAAATGTTAGAATCAAAATAACATAACTAGGGTAAACTGGGATAACCACATAACAGCATCTTCCCTAGATGCTAAGGAACATATGACGATATTGTTAAGTGACTGTACCTATAAAATAGTTATTAATATTTTGGATGTTTTGGTGTCTAACCTGGAACTTTTCATTTGCAATATGAAATTATTAAATTGACCTGCCTTATAAGCAATGTTGAAATTGGGTACTAATGATTGCAATGTCTCCTTAAATAATGAATTACTCCATGAACAGAATGTTAATTATCAAGTAGGAGAATGTGCTGGGTAGGTGATATGTTGAATGTAAAAAAAAAAAAAAAAATTGTTTTAATATAAACGCCTGTTCTTAATTCTAGAAATGTACAAAGTTCCTGCTTTTTCTTAATGGCACAATGATTTCAGATGAACATATACATTTAGTCAAGATGAATTGTAATTAAGAAGAAAAATGTCTGTTGATCATTAGCAAGTGACTGCCATTGCAAAGAAAAATGAGTACCTTCACATTTTATTCATTAAAACTAAATCAAACTCTAGCCAACCTAATTTGAATTAACACAGAAATAAATCAATTTTGCAAGGAGTCAATAAGTATACATTTTTCTCCTCCCAATGTGATGGCCATTTTGTAATATCTAAATATTGATGCTTTTCAAGTCCTCAAAATAAATTTAAAATGAAGGTGCATAATAATATTTAATTATAATTAATAACCACACATCCTTTACTAGTTAAAAAATGGGTTATATTTGTTTAAAAGAATCATCACAGGAGCCAAACATATTTTTTTCTTTTTTATACTATTATTTCATGAAAAAAATCAAGTCAGTCTTTCAAAATTTGGAAAGCATTTGAGATAATTATGCCATGGCATGAGGGAGCTCATTTTTCCTTCTGACCAGAAAGAAGTGCCTTGATGATAGTTGAGGAATTAGTCTACAAATAATGATTTCTTTCTCTCCAGTATTTTTAAGGAAACAGAGGTGGAAAAAAAAAAAAAAAGGTAATGCTAACTTTCTGGAAACCTCCAAAACTTGGATTGCTTGGTCTGCTTTCTATGAGGGGTACCTAAGTTTTATACACAACACATTCCCATCTTTAAGTGATTTTTACATAAGGTATTTCATTTCCAGAAAAACATCAAACTCCACAAAGAAGTTAGATGAAAAAGCTATATGCATTTCAATTTTCCAAATCAAATGCAGGTCTTGTAAACCTCAAAAGGAATTTTCACTCAAGGACTCAGGACCCCCTAGTCTAGGGCTCTCCAAGGTACAGTAATAGAAACAGCAATTGCTAAAATTTAATTCAAAACTAATGAAATGGCCTACTTATGTAAAAATGTGCTTTCTAAATGATTTTTGAGATACAATATTGCCTCTGACATATTCATTTAGGGAGTACACTGCCTTGGCAGGAATTCAATCCACCTTACTCCTAAAATAAATAGGCCTGTTCTAGAGACTGAAGAAGTCAAATGGTTGAAGGGGAAAGATAAATAATATTACAATTTTAAACATAAAGCTATTTTCCTTCAAAAACGCTCATGTATTATTTCAGCTGCCTCTTGCCGCTGGGAGCTGCAAAATAATATGTCATTCTTTTAATTTACTGGAGAGAATAAAAGAAAATCTGTCTTCTAGTACTTATAGGCAGCTTCAAGAATTAAATCACATCTCATCCTATTATATCTAATAAAGCTTAATTTTAGCCATATTGTGACTCTCTTGGCAAAGTACCATGCAATATAATTTGGTAGGATGATGCATGTATATGCACAGCAAATTTAATATCTAAAGATTCCTGCAATTAGAAATAATTGTGTGAAATGTGGTCACATGTCAAAGATTCAGATTACATTCATTTCACATAGTCAATTAGAAAATGCCTACTAACTAGCAATTTTTTAATGATACAGAGTAACAACATTAGATAAAAATGTAAAAATATTCAGAATAAAAATGAAGGCAAAATAAACGAAGTATGTATACTATTCTAAAGAGTAATCAGAATCAATATATAAAAGTTACATTATTAGGGAAGAAATATAGCAGCATCAGCCAATATCAATATATTTCTATCACCTTATTTTCCCTCCAATGTTCTTCTTTGAAGAATTTCTTTCTGATTTTTTCTCAGACTTATGGGTAAGAGCTATGGAGAGGATGGAAAAAGCTGAACTACATGACATCTTTTATACGTTTACAAAAGTTAAAAATATCATTATCGATGAAAGAAAGGGGAAAGGAGATAAGTGAGACAAGGGGAAGTGGTCAGGCCAAGAGAAAAAGTGAAAAGGCAGAAAGGCAGGTAAGAGAAAAGAGTTATCTCCAGAGATGTCAATGGCAAAAATTATGCAATGTCAGGAAAGTGCAGCCTTTAAAACCTTTAAAAGGGTCTTAGTCCAGGAGTCTTCTTCATTCTCAGCACTTTGCAATCGGAGTTCATTTTTACATAAACACGATAAGACCTAATGAGAGCAAATCTTCCTGTAAGCAATCACAAATGCCCATTTAAATGATTAATGCAAGTAATAGTAGCTAATACCTACAGCCCGCTCAGTTCTAGCTAGGTACTGTGCTAAGCACTTAAATGCAATTTCTCATTTAATCAATCACAACCAATCTGAGGCAACTACCATTCCCATTTTATAGATGAAATAACTGTGTAAAGTATTTGCCTAAAGCAACAAGGCTAGTAAGTGAAACTCAGGTCTGTGGCTCTTAAAAGCCTATGTCCCTTAACACTACACTGTACTGTGATTCTGTATTACAACTAAAAAGTATGATAGAAAAAAAATCTGTCGTAATAATAAAGAATGAGGAAAATAAAAAAGTAATTGAACATTGTGTCTACTTCTAAAAATTTTTTGGGAGTGGAAGAGAAAAGGTAGGTTTAAAAATATCAACATTAAAGGCTACACCTCAGGAAAAGTGGGTGTTGTTAAAGGGAGATGAGGAGCCTGGTGGTTATTTCTGTAGTGATTCTGAAGGGTACTTTTAAAGATTTGAGTCTATAATGATTATTTTCCTCTTAAAATTTAGATTTAGGGCCATTCCTAAGGAACTATAGTGAGTTTGCCATGACTTTCCCCACTTGTTCAGATTTGCTTGGAGAGCAAAGAATGACTGAAAAGTGGAAAAGATCCCACCTTGTCCAGTTCCCTAGAGAGGCCAACAGGCTCAGGTCAGGGTCGATGAATGGCAGCTCCACAGGCCTCTCTTTGCACTGGAGATGTGGGACCCCTGCACTGCGTTCTGAGCTTTTAAATGCTCCAGGGGGGAGGGGGCTCTGCCAGTGACCAAACTTTGTGCCCTGACAGGCAGCTGGGACTGATTAAGTTTTAACAGCTCTCCCCACTACTGTAATATCCTGCTAACTAGAAACATACCAAACCCCTTCATGAAAACAAGCACAAATGGAAACATAAAACACACACACACACACACACACGCACGCAAATAAACAAGAGTGGAAACATAAACACCTGCACAGGAACAAGCAAGAGCGGGGAAAGAGGGAGAGAGGGGAGGGCTGGGCGATAGCTGCTGAGTGTATCCTGCAATTCTCCAATATACTGTATGTATATTAGTGCTTTATATATAAAAATAAGAAGATATTTTCAACCCCAAGAATCAATTTTTGTTCCCTTGGGGGCAATATCATACCCACTGGGAATGCATAGACTAGAATGTAATAATAATATTTGCTGACTACTTGGTGTGCTAAGCAATTTATAAATATTGCCTGATTTAATGAGCATACCCCTATGAGGTAAGTACTACTAGTAGATCCAGTTTCCAATGAGACAACTGCAATTTTTAAAAAAATTTCCCAAGGTTCTATATTTAATTAATGGCAGAGGCAGGATTTGAACCCAGGCAGTGTGAGTCCACAGTTTACCCTCTTCATTTCCACACTCAACTTTCCAAGCTCAAGGCTTTGAAATTCTTGGATTTATTGCATATTTCCATGGCCATGAGCTATCTATCCTTTTCAATTTAACTCCAGTGCTTCTCAATACCCATGTTTTACTAGAAGATGGAATCTATAAGCTGTTATTTTCAGTGCAATAAGCAGGCGATAATACATTAACCAATAATATATGCCATTTTCTCATAGGCTTCTGATACTTGTGGAGGACACAGACAACTAAAAACAGCTGATAAGCGGTAGAATTTTATGAATATTTTCTTTTGCTTAAATAGCAGTGACATAAAAATCTGTTTTGATAAAACTGCATTCTCTTTAAATTTTTTTACATATCCATATATAATCGGAGGAAAATAGGTTATTAGATAAAAAAGACAATGATATATACTTTAAAACAACAATTGTCCTCTATAAAGTCTTACTGAGAGAGAAAGCATGAAAGTAATGAGATGTTAGTAATCATTTCATCAAAAAGTACAGTGAGAAGATTTTATATTGACAGCAGCATAGATATTTTTGTGGATTCTTAAATGCAAATAAACATTAATTCTGAAGATGTTATTACCTATTTTTAAAAGGCAGGTGAGTTGAGTTTTTCAAATTCAGATTTTTCACCCATAAAAATCAATAGAGGGAAGCGGCTGTGGCTCAATCAGTGGGGCTCCCGTTTACCATATGGGAGGCCCCGGGTTCGGTTCCCGGGGCCTCTTGGTGAAGGCAAGCCCGCCCGCACGGTGTGGTTGGCTGACCCGGCGAGCACAGGCAGCAGGGGGGGATGAATGAATAAATAAATAAAATCTTTAAAAAAATAAAAAAATATAAAAATAATGAAAAAAATTAAATAAAAAAAAATCAATAGAGTTGCAACAATTATTTTGTTTTGTTTTTTAACATATAAACTGTATTAGTTGAGATGCTCTATCAAACATTGTTTAAAATAAATAAGTCATGTTTACCAGGCTATTATTTGGGGGAGGGAGTCATGGATGAGCTGCAGTTATAGTTTTTCAGATAATATTTAGACCTTTGGCAGTTCAAGATCTTTAACATAGAGAGACTCAACTTGTCATAAGAGGTCAGAACCTTCAGGGGCTCCCTATGGGGGTACATTATAGATTAAGATGAAACAGCTCACCTGAGGACCATCAGCATTAGCTATCCAGGGCCACGCTGCCTCCAATCTGGCCCCCAAAATACAAACAGGACACAGACTCCTATTACAACCAATCCCTCTCTCTTACATATTTATCTTGAAAGCCACTTTATTTTATATAAGACACTTTTCGTCTATGAGTTAATTTCTTATTTTATACTCATAATAGTAAAAACCAGATGGATCCTACTGCATTTTGAGAGAAAACAGACTTAATATGTTACTGAGTTGACACTTGCATAACCTGAGGAAGGTTTCAATAACTTAAGGTCTCACAGAGTAACCAGCCAGATCCTGAAGAAATTGGTAGCCTGTCTAGAACATCCTTTCCCTTCAGAAATATGCCACATCATAGAATCTTAGAATGGAAGAACTCTTAATGATATCACATATGATATGCTGTTTTTACAAAGGAGGAAATCAAAGCTTAGAGTGGTTATATGACTTATCTAAGATCACACAGATAGCAGAAGAATCAAGACTAGAATTCCCTTATGCTGCCCGTAGGTTTAAAAAAATCCTATATTAATCCTATCATACTCCAATTACTCCTATACTTCATATTTATTCTGAATATAGATGATGATCTTCATTAAATGTGCATTTCTTCTCTTTCACAATTAAGTTGCAAAATCCTATTGTTAGGACTGAGTCATTTACTCTAACCAAGAGTGATTATTAACATGTTTTCACAAAAACACATGCACAATACACAATACAGGACTTTTTTCAATAGGCAGTTTGAAAGAAACAGTCCACCTACAACCACAGGCTGCACAATATTTAAAAAATAATCCATGAATTGAGTTAAAGCTTCACTGTAATACAGAGTCCACAAGAGCAAGTGCCCTCTTATCTGCTCACCTTTTTAATTCCAGACCTAGAATAGTGACAAGCAGAGTCAGCTTTCAGTAAATATTGAATAAACACATAATTGAATTTATGTGGTTATATGAATTCTATTCTGTCCCAGATATTAAGCCAGAGAAGAAAGAGTTTAAGAGCATATATTTGATGAACACTTGAAAGAGAATGAAGATGCACGAACAATCGTGATAAATAGTGTCCCACAAACACAAATAGAGAGCAAGAGGCTACCTCTCCAAGGGGGCAAGTAGGGACTGAAATTCAGCCCATGCTCATCTTGCAGGCTGTGTCATCTGGTACGTGCCCAGAGGGCACTTCTTTCTATTTCTTCCACCAAGAGCGGGAGACTTTTTCAAGTTCACACAATGAATTGGTCTATGGTGCAAATGGCCCTGCCTATGTGCCATCTTAAAGAATGAGAAGTATATGTAAAGTCAGGTTGTAAAGTCACCTGAAGATCAGATGGCATTCCTATAGTAATCCATGCAATACATCATAAATGTGTTTTTTTAAATAAGATATAAATATCTTTAAATTAAAAATTGAAAGAAACTAAGGGACTGGTCAAAAAAGAAATATGGGTCACAATCTCTTCCTGGTCTCTGTGTGGTGGTTGTTGCCAGAACTGCAGTAGCCGTGAAGATGGCGTCTACCAGTCGTTTGGATGCTCTTCCAAGAGTTATATGTCCAAATCATCCTGATGCAATTTTAGTGGAGGATTACAGAGCCGGTGAGATGATGTCTTGAATGTGGCCTGATTGTTGAAGCTCTACCTGTGTTCTTACTAATACACATCTAGAATCCATCTGGGAGTTTATCTTGTTTGGGTAATCTACTATCTGCAGGGACCCAGAAAGATTAAGAGTTGGCAGTGGGTTAGAAGGTTTTCCAACATCGCTACCTCTACTGGATTGATAATTCTTTATTGCAGGATGAATAAACATAAAAATCAACATGAAGCTTATGAATACAAATTGAAATATGAATGAAGACCTGCGTCCCTAAGGACTTAACAGAAAATCCTGCCCCTAATATACTTTAATTACTAGAAAAAAGTTAACGAAAAATGCCTGATTTATGTCATCAATGAAAAAGAGCCTTCATAATGTTTCTGATAAATGTGGTCAGAACGAAATAAAATAGTACAAGGAGATAAACAGAAAAGTTTTAGGAAGCAATTAGCAGATTTAACATTTGAGAAAACCAATCAATAAAGCAGAGGACAACCCTGAGACATACACACAGAATCTAGGAAGAGTGAATGGGAAAATGGTAAAGACAAGATATCTATCATAGTGCTGCTCCAAGAGCCACAAAAACAAGATAAAGTATTAAAGGAGCAATAGAAGATAACTTTACTTTCCTGGAAGATCACCTTAGAGTTGCAAATCAAGAATCCCTTACGCTGCCAAGGAATGCACCCTTTTCATGTTTTAAAATTTTATAAATAAAAACTTGCAAGTAACCAAACAGTAAGAAGATTAGTTTCAAAGGACCTAAAATCATATTGAAAGTCTATGTCTTTCTGACAAATGCCAAAATACAACAACAACCTTGATTCAAGACACAAAAAAGGAAGTTATAGAATAATCTTTTTATGAATACAGCATAAATCTGAACCAAACATTGCTGAATTCTTTTTGCTAATTGTCATGTGGAACAGCCTGATGCCTATTCATTGATATATCTGGTTTTTATCCTTTGGGACACATGGTAGGAACATACTTCCTTACCCTTGTTTGAAGGTAAACCTGATCCTTGACTGGTTTTGGCCATTGGCATGTGAGTGGAAATGTTAGTGTCGCTTCCAGTCTAGAGCCTTTAAATCTGTACATAAAAGATACGCAATGTCCAGGTGTTCCTATCACCTGGAAATCTCCAAGCCATCCCTCTATAGACTTTAATGAGTAAGAAATAAACCTTAGTTTTAAGCAAAATAAATATATAAATAGAAATATGATCCCACACCAACGAAAACTAATCAGTAATAAATTCTCAGGGTCTGATACTAACCACTGTCGTTACTTAGAAATATGATACTAAAGAAACAGAATGAAAAATGGCCAGTGGAACTAAGAGTGAAGTTAATAGAGTCAGGCAGTAAAGGTCAGAATGTTAAATTTATTTGTTAATAATTCCAAAGTCCAGAAATTTAAATAGATACAGTGTTAAAGGGTCCACATTAGGCCACTTATCTTTTGTAACCTTTTAGCAAGAAGCAGTGTAATTTAAGAAGGAAAGAAGACATTTTTCACAAAAAGAAAAATTCTGGAAGCAGAAAGAGCCTAGTTAATACAGATCACTGTCAAATAAGACATGCCAACTAGCTGTAATAGGAAGAAAAATAGTAAACTTCTAAATATTCCCTTCTCACCCCACTGCCTGCTTCCTTAAGGCAAAGTATTAATGACCATCCCATATTTTTAGGTGCTGTTGCAAAGTCTCAGAGAAGGGATCACATGATCCATGTTTTGGTACTTTATAATTCAATTGGAAGAATTAGATTTACACATAAAATTGGAACTATTATAAAATAGGTAGTTAATTAGGAATCAGGATTCTACTACCAACTAAACATGAGGAATGTATTCACAGGAGAAAGAGATAGGGAGGAGTCAGGAATTCTGAAAAAGCTTGGAATAACCTGGGTAGTATTACCAGGAAACTGGTCTGGAAAGTTCCGTCTCTTCCTCTCCCCCACCCTCCCTTTCCTTTCTATTGCCCTATTTTTCAAGATTCCAGGAATGCGGGCTACTCGTGCTGCCTTTTGGCCAATTATACCTACCTTGATAGGTAAGTAGCAATTCTAGTTTGCTTTACACTCTGAAATTACTGTTCTTTCTACTCCATATTAAATTTCCATTCTCACCATGTATATGACCACATCTTGCTATCAAAGCATAAAGCTGCATTTTGTACCCTGATACCAGAGGTTATCAGAGTGAAAAATTCTTATGAGATGAAATTGTTGACAACACCAAATCTTGGAGAGTATGTAGAGCAACAGAAATGCTCATTCATTGCTGTTGGGAATGCAAAGGAACAACCAGGTTGAAAGAGAGTCTGACAGATTTTTACAAAGCTAAACAGAGGCCTACAATAAGATCCAGTGATTGCATTTCTCAAAATTTACTCAAATGAGTTGAAAATTACGCCCACGCAAAAACCTGCACACAAATGTTTATGGCATTGTACTTAAGAAGCTTTACTTGTGAAACTGAAACTTAGCCTATTATTAAATATTCCCAAAAAGTTACCTCCTGAAAGCCTCCTTGTTGCCAAATGTGGCCTCTCTCTAAGCCAAATAGTATGTCAACACACTAGCTTGCCCCCTCACCCCGGGGTGGGACATGACTCCTGGAGATGAGCCTCCCGGACACCAAGGGATTTTTACCAAGCACAAAATAGCAATGCATCTGGAAAAATACCTTGACCAAAAGGGGGAAATATTAAATACAAATGAGTTTTTATGGCTAAGAGATTTCAAAGTGAGACGGGAGTTCATCCAAAAGTTATGATTATGCACATCTAAGCATGATCTCATAGACTACCACAGTAAACAGTGCCTCAAAGAGTGGGGCTCCTTATGGCTTTAGAGACATCTAGACACTATAAGCAGGGCAGACAAGCTCAGGAATTCAGAACCCTCTCAGCAGGCCTTACACTGGAATTTATGCCCCCCAGTGTGACAGAGTTAGACTCTTTTATACTTTCCTTATGCATGGCTCTTCTGCCCCTTTTATTTGAACCTATAACTAGCACTATACTTGGTAAATATATGTCCCAGAGGCTTAAATCTTTGATCTGTTCATGTGCCAGTTGAGCCCTGAATTTCAGCAGAGTTGCAACACTTACTCTCCAGTTCATTGGACTCACTCAGGACAACTAAAAAGGAGATGATAATGGACAACACCCATGCCAAGGAACAGAGAGAGTCTGCAACTGCAAGCAAGACCATTCCACCCATCTGCTCCATGGGATCTAAGCCCCCTCTCAATTAGAAACAAAGTGGGCATCACTATCCCAAAATCCTCAAGATTGAGGAATGAACAATGGACTAAAGTAGACTTATTATTCTATTATAGACCTTATTATTCAAGTAATAAAATAACTTTTTTCACTGATGTAAAGGCAGTGGCTACCAGGGTTTCTAAGGGTGGGAAAGGGAAGAATGGGTGTGACATGGGGGCACTTTTGAGACATTTGGAATTGTCCTGCATGGCTTTGCAATGATGGATATAGGCCATTATATATTTTGTCATAACCTATAAAATTGTGCAGGGCAGAGTATAAAATGTAATGTAAACTATAGTCCATGGTTAGTAGCAATCCTTCAATATGTGGTCATCAATTGTAACAAATGTACTACACTAATGAAAGATGTTGTTAATGTGGGAAAGTGTGGGAGGGGGAGGGAGGGGGTATACGGGAATCCCCTATATTTCTTATGCGATATTTATGTAATCTAAAGCTTCTTGAAAAAAAATTTTTTTTAATTTAAAAATGTTTATTGCAGCTTTATTTTTAATTGCTAAAAATTGGAAAAAAACAAGATGTGTTTAAATGGTGAATGGATAAAGAAACTGTGGTGTAGCCATACAAACATGTATAACACAGTGAGAAAAAAGAAATGAATGTCAAGCTACAAAAAAGACATGGAAGAATTTAAATACATACTGCTAAATGAAAGAAGCCAATCTGAAAAGCTACATACTGTATGATTCCAACAGTATGGCATTCTGAAAAAGGCAAAACCATGGGGAAAGTAAAAAGATTAGATGTTCCAGGTGTCAGGGAAGGGGAGAAGGATGAATAGGTGGAGAACAGGGCATTTTAGAGCAGTGACTATCTGTATGACACTGTAATGGTAGACAAATTACATTAAAACCCTTAGAACTATAAAACACAAAGAATGAACCCTAACATGAACTACGGGTTTTAATGTAAAATTATGTCTCAATATATCAATTGTAACAAATGTACCACACTACTGCAAAATATTAACATTAGGAGAAACTGTGTGGGGATGGGAGGTGGGGGTATATATGGGAACTCTGTACATTCTGCAAAATTTTTCTGTAAAATAAAATTGCTCTAAAATAGTCTATTAAAATGAAATTGTACTTATAAATAAATGTGCAGAAATTCAAACAATAATCACTCAGAAATACTTCTTTTTTGACTATGTGCATGGTACCTCAAATTTAGTAGTGCATTACAAGGATACAATATAATATAGCAAGAGATAATCCTCTCCCCTCCACTAAATGCAAGCATGGTTCAATATTGGGATATCTGTTAAGATAACTTGCTGCATGAATTGATTGAGAGAGGAAACTCAAAAACTCAGAACAACAAGTGCCAAAAAATAATTAAACAATTTTAAATAAGTGCTATGAATTAAAAATCAACCCCCCCAAACAAACAAGCCTCTTAATAAATGCTCTTTAACATAAATCAAAACTAAATTATATTTAGAGATGAAAAACTCTAAATATTTAAGTCAGAAACAAGGAAGGTATAACAGCTACCATGCTATGACCTAATATTGTACTAGATTTCCTAGCCAATGCAATAACACAAGAAATAGACATAAAGTTATATAGGGCCCTGCTTCAATC
Source organism: Tolypeutes matacus (assembly GCA_026826555.1). Lineage (NCBI taxonomy): Eukaryota > Metazoa > Chordata > Mammalia > Cingulata > Chlamyphoridae > Tolypeutes > Tolypeutes matacus. Next base: position 42,139,207 of record JAKSZT010053928.1, read on the forward strand.
AAGATGGTAGAATGAGATGTTTCAGGGCTCTGCCCCCTATAGAAGTTTTGAACAACCAGCAAGAACTGGCAAAACATCTTTTTCCAAGCTCCAAAAAACAGTAAAAGGATTGCAGTAAAAGGGTAAGTGCCAAATCAAGAAAAAGGCTGATTAAAAGTGGTGGGATCTCACAACTTTCTTCTCCCTTTCTATTTCCTGTAATCTATGGTAAGGTGAAAGTGTGTAGTTGTGTATTGAAGGGATATGGCAGGAGGGTAATGATATTATTGGGTTGGTGGTGCAGGCTTGACGGGTGGGTAGATTGGGGAGGGTGAGTTGGAAGGTCCAAGGAACTGGGGGAAGGGTTGGGAGACGGACAAGGTGAACCCTGGGGATTTGCAGGTATGTGGCTGAAAGCACAAAGTTGGGAATGCTCTTATGGCAATATGACAAGGAAGGGTTACTGGTTTAGAGTGCTGGATGGGGAGGCATTCAGGACAGGGCACACCTGGAGCAGGCTTCTAGGGAGTGTGTGAGCGATCATTTTGTCATAATGTGTTATATCAGTGGGTGGAAACCCACACAATGAGGGGGAAGGAGTTGGATTCCCATTCTCGGGAGGACCATTTGTTCACAAAAAGAGAGGTGGTAGTCTCTCAAGAGCATTGGCAGTTCCTAATAAGGGAGGACAAATCAGTGTGTCAAGACCTCAGTGTTGCTGCATATAATTATGAATCTTGTCATCCAAGGAGTGAAGCCAGGGGTCACCGTGGACCCTGAGGGGAGGAGGAGGGGGGAACAGAATAGATCAAACAGTGGGTATTTAGTGGGCAATGGAAGTATTCTACATGATCTTACAATGATGGACACAGGCCATGTTAATTATCATCAAAATTTATAAAAGTGTACGGTCTAAAATGTAAACCATAATGTAAACCATTGACCATGTTTAGTAGCTATGTTTTACTATTTGTATACCAGTTATAACAAAGGTACTATCCACATATAAAAAGGTATTAATACAGGAAGGAGGAAAAGGGGGAAAGGTTGGGTACATGAGAGGCCCCTGTATTCTGTATGTGCTTTTACTGTGACCTTAAAACATCTTTGAAAATAAAATGAAAAATAGTAAGACACTGGGGAATAAATAGAAGAAATTGCCACTGTACAGACAGGACACCAGATATTACTGTGATGAAAGGCAAAATGTCAAAAAAAAATTTTTTTTAATATTTTTCATTATTTTTTAATGTCTTAATCTTTTAATTTTATTTTAGTTTTAGGTTTTTTTTATTTTTATGTATTCTATTTCTTATATTTAAACTTATTATTTCATTTCCCTATTAATTGTATTTGGCTATTTTAATGGCTTCATTCTTGAAGAAGCTTTGGATCACAGAAGGGTTACAACTGGGACAGGGGAGGATCATTGGTGTGGGGTGTCAGTGATGGGAGATACATGGGAGGAAGTTCACCTGGGCATACATATAAGGTATATTAAAATGTTCAAATGTTCACGGGGCATTGTCACAGTGGGTAGAGACTCACACAATAACCAAAAGAATATTGAATTCCCATCCTGGAGAGCTCTGCCACATTCTCTAATGGAGCAGCAACAGTTCCCCAAAAGCAGGGGCAATGACTGGTGAAGGAGGGTGATCCACTGATGGGCCCTTGATATTGATGACTATGCTTATGAGCCTTTGCTCTTGAAATTGAAACTTAGCCTAGTGTTGTAGGGTGCCTAAGAGTTGCCTCCTGAGAGCCTTCTTCTTGCTCAAATGTGGCCTCTCTCTAAGCTAAACTCAGCATATAAATGCATTACCTTCCCCCCAGCATGGGACATGACTCCCGGGGATGAGCCTCCCTGGCACCGAGGGATTACTACCAAGCACCAGTTAGCAATGCAACTGGAAAAAGACCTTGAATAAAAGGGGGAAATGGTAAAGGCAAATGAGCTTATATGGCTAAGAGATTTCAAAATGAGTAGGGAAGTCATCCCAGAGGTAATGCTTATGCACATATTTCAGCAGAATCTCATAGACTGCCAAAGTGGATACTACCCCAAATAGTGGGGCTCCTGAGGGCTCTGGAGATATCCAGGTCCTATGGTCAGTGCAGATAGCTCTGGAGTTTGGTGCCTTGCCAGTGAGCCCTACTTTGGAGTTTGTGCTCTGAGAGTGACGAGTTGGACTCAATTATGTCTTCCCTACTCATGACTCATCTGTCCCTTCTATTTAAACCTATACTTGGTGCTGGAGCTGGTAGGTGTACATCCAAGAGACTCGAGTCTTTGGGCTGTCCATGTGCCAGCTGGGCCCGGAACCTCAGCGGAGTTGCAACACCTACTCTACAGCTCACTGGACTCACCCAGGACAACTAACAAGGAGATGATGATGGACAATGACCATCCCAAGGAACAGAGAGAGTCTACAACTGCAAGCAAGATAGTCCCATCCATCTTCCCCATGGGATGTAAGGCCCCTCTCAATTAGAGGTGAAGTGGACATCACCAGAATCCTCAGGATTGGGGAAAGAAGTATGAACTAGAGTGGACTTACTGGTATTTTACTATAGACATATTGTGATTCTAGCAATGGAAGAAATTACAACATTGATGTGAAGTCAGTGGCCACTGAAGGATCCAGGGACAGGGAGAGGGAAAAACAGTTGTAATACAGGGGCTAGTTTAGGACTGGGGAATCGTCCTGAATGGCACTGCAGTGACAGATATAGGCCATTTTATATCATCACATAACATGCAGAACTGTGTGGGAGAGAGTGTAGACTACAATGAGAACTATGGTCCATGCATAATGGCAAAGCCCTAGGATGTGTTTATCAACTGCAATGAATGTGCCACACTAATGAAGGATGTTCATGTGGGAGGGTGTGGGAGGTGTGGGGAGTGGGGCACATGGGAATTCCTATATTTTTTGTGTAACATTTATGTAATCTAAGTATCTTTTAAAAAATAAAATAAAATAACTTTATGGTAATAAATGCCAATTTATGTGAAATGAAAAAATCCTATAAAAACATGACTTGCCAAATTATTCATGAAAAAAAAATAGAAAATATTGATGTTTATCTATTTTTTTAAAAGTATATTATAAAGCTAAAAAAAAAAAAAAAAAAAAAATAAAAAAAAGTGGTAGGATCTTGTGATGCCCTGGCTGGCCCTTCCCTCACCCCTCACTGGCTCAGCACAGAGCTGGCTCAGGCTCCCAGTGCAGATCCCTGGTTCCAGAGGCAGCAGAGTAAACTTGTATACATAATGGGAGCATGTATGTCTGGACCAATCTGTATGGTGGTGGCCTGAGGGACTCACCATCCCAGAACATGTGCTGTATGTAGAAGGTGGCTCACTGAGCTCTCCTACATAATTCTGTGGGATAGCAGCCTGGGGCAAGGGATTGACGGCTGTAGCACATACAGCAAAAAGTCCAGGACCATGAAAAAAACTGTTTCCTGGGTGAGTGGGGACATTCAGAAACGTGTAAATGGGAGAATTAGTAAGCATTCAGGCATAGCCACGACAAGACACAGGTGCAGAAAAGACCAGGGAAGCCCCGAAGTATTGGCCTGGGGCTATTCTTTAAATATGAATAAGCCTTGCAGGAGAGTGTTCACACAGGTTAGTTGAAAGGCTTGAGAAGAGAGTTTTCTTTTTTATTATACTTCATCTTTTTCTTCTTTTTTTCCTTGGTAGCTCTTGGCATTTAAGGAAATCTCTGTCATACCACTAGCTGGATGCAAGCTTAATGAACAGATGCCTTAGAGTCTAAAACCTAGCAATAACACTGAAAATATCAAAATGTCCAGGTTTCCACAAAAGGTTACAAAATATAAAAAGAAACAAGACACTATGGCCCAAGCAAAGAAGAAGATTAAAGCATTAGAAACTATTAATGAAGAGGACAAGACCTGGGACATACCCAACAAGGACTTAAAAAAAAAAAAGGGTTCTAAATATGCTCAAAGAGCTAAAGTAAAACATGGACAAGGAACTAAAGAAAATTAAGAAAATGATAGTTGAACACAAAGAGAATATCAATATAAAGATGGAAGTTATGAAAAGAGAAAAGGTAATTTTGAAATGACCAAACAGAGCTGAATACCAAAATAAAATAATTTAAAAATTCCTGAGAGGTTTTCAACAGCTGATTGGAGCTGACAGAAGAATCAGAGAACCTGACTATAAGACAACTGAAATCATCCATGTGAGGAGCAGAAAGAAGAAAGAATGAAGAAAAGTGAACATAGCCTGAGGAATCTGTGACATACTGTGATGGTTTAAAGCTGGACAGACCCAGAAAATTATGTTGTTAAAGCTGGTCCATCCCTGTAGGTGTGAACCTATTGTGACTGGGACCTAGTGATTACATCACTTCAGTTAAGGGCCTGTGATTAGATTACCTCAGTAAGGTGTGGCCCAGGGTGGGTCTTAATCCTCTTATTGTAGTCCTTTATAAATGAGATGAATTTAGACCAACAGAAAGAAATCCACAGGAACAGAGAAAAAGCCAGAAGAAACCAGATGCTGAAGGCAAAGAAAACCAGAAAGGAAGAGAGAGACCAGCAGGCACTGCCATGTGCCTTGCCATATGAGAGAGGAGTCCAGGACCACCAGCAGTTGATCTTCAGGGAGAAAGTATCACTTGTTGATGCCTTGATTTGGACATTTTTTTTCAGCTTCAAGACCATAATCTTACAATCTAATAAATCCAATCCATTTATAGTATATTACATTTTGGCAGCCTATCACACTAAAACACCATCAAGTGTACCAACATACACACTGTGAAGTCCCAGAAGGAGTAGTATGAATGGGGCAGAGAGAATTTTCAAAGCAATAATGGCTGAAATCTCCTCAAATTTAACAAAAGACAGGAATATTCACATCCAAAATGCTCAATGAACTCCAAACAGGATAAACCCAAATATACCCATACTATACCATGTTACAATCAAACTGCCAAATGGCAAAGATAGAGAATCCAGAAATCCTCAAGAGAGGGGCAATGTGTCACATATGGAGGAGCCTCAATAAGATTAAATGCCGACCTCTCATTGGAAACCATGAAGGCAAGAAAGCAGTGAGATGACATATTAAAAGTGCTGAAGGAAAAAAAGTGCCAACCAACAATTCTATATATGGTAAAACTGTCTTTCAAAAATGAGGAAGCCATGAAGACATTCCCAGAGAAGCAAAAGCTGAGGGAGTTTGTCACCAGTAGACCCATCCTACAAAAGTTGTTAAAGAGAGTTCTGGAGGTTGAAAGGAAAGGACAATAGACAATAGAGTCAAGGCAAATGAAGAAATAAAGATCTCTGGTAAGGATAATGCAAATGTAAATATATATGCCAGTACTAATATATTTTTGGTTTTTATTATTGAGGTGAAGTTGGTATCAAAGCAAAAGAGATTTTTGGGATGTTAAATATAAGCTGTATGGTAATTACATAGAAAATTTTAGAGAATATGCAAGCTCACAGAGACAGAAATTAGAGTACAGGTTGCCAGGGGTGGGGATAAGAATTGCAAGCACATGGTGACGACTTTTTTTAAGTTTTTATTTTGAAATACTTATAGATTCACAGGAAGCTGCAAAAAATGTACATTTATGATTCATGTATTTATTGGGTAAATGATTTCTCATTAATGAACATGAAAATAAGATTTTAAACAACAGAACACCAATTATCTCTCATCTAATTGGCAAAAATCAAAACAATGAAAATACTATTGGCAAGAACATGAAAAAAATTGGCATGATTCAACACTGTTAATGAAACTTAAATGAAACAGCATTTCTGGAAGAAATTTTGGGAGTAGCTATCAAAAAATGAAATGTACAAATCAAACAATTCCACCTCTAGGAATCAGAGTAAAATATTCACATTTGAACAAGGTATGCATAGTAGGACTATCTATGCAACACCATTTGTTATAAGAAAAATATATGAAAGTCCTCAATGCCCCTGTAATGAGACATGATTAACTATAGCAATTGCTATAATAAGGGATGTATATATGTACTATCATGGAAAACTCAAGTGACAAATAGCAAGTTGCAGAAAAATATGACTAGTATGACTTCATTTTTATAGTAAGGAAAAAATACATCTACATGTACATTTAGAAATGTGATGTGTGTGTGTGTATGTGTGTGCTGTATCTGTACAAAATTAGACCTGGAAGTATTTATGCCAATTTGTTTTAAATAATTACCCCTGAGGTTATTGGGACAGACTTGAGGAAAATAATTTTTTAACTTTTTGCAGTATACCTTCTCTAAGTTTTTATAATAACACATTTCATTTACAAATAAAAACAATTAGAAAAATAAAAATTAAATAGAATATAGTATCATTAAAGTAATTCAGATTAAAGTATCCTTGACATAAAGTGCCATCAGGTATTTGGCATATGTGCTGTCCTTTCACTAGGGATTGCTTTCACTTAATGACAGTTCTTCTTAAGCCAAATAAATTAATTGCTAATGGCAGAATTTCAGGTAAAAATATTTCTACTCCGGAGGATGTCCTAGAGTATCTCACCATGGAAAGCAAATGCAATATCTGCATGAATCAAAGGAAATCTGGAGGAATCTCTAATTCTCCTTTTATTCACCACCTAAAATCATGGCCCAATGACTGGCAAACTACCTATGGACTTGGCATGGAATGTTTAGTCTTTCTTTACTGGAATTTAAATGACTACACATAGATAGAAAGAACATCCTTTTCTTTCTCCTCCTCCCAATCTTCTTAATACCTAGTGCCTGCTTTGGGCAGCCCCTTGCCTACCTCATGGTCCCACTGCAGCGCAGGTCCATGAGTGAATTCACATGTGAGTCAGAATGGCTCTGCACTACCACCAATTGCCTTATTAAATATGTTCCTATAGATCCTGAATAACAATTCCTCTCATTACTTTCTCAAATTTTTTCAGAGATGAAAATTATCAGCTGAAGAATGTATCAGATGTTCTTCTAGGAGAGTGGGGATGACTAAGTGCAATCTAGTTAACATTACTTAAAAATAATTCAATGCACATACCCTACTGACCCTCAATCAACAGCAACATGTCTATATGGTAGGGGCTGCATATTAACACAGCAGTTATCACCCAATGAATAATTATAGGGCATACTTCAGCCTGAACATGTTAGGAAAGTAACAGAAAAACCAATATAAAGCTGCAAAAATGGAAATAGATGGGGGACAGGATGTTGAGTGATAGGAGAGAAACAACAGAAGAAGATATACTCAGGAGTAAACCCTTGGGAATGGGGTGGAAAATAACATCATCATACCACTGAGGATGGTGAAGCTAGAAATATAACAAAAGGAAGTAAATGGGATATCAGAAATAACACTAAGCTTTGGTAGGCTGGGGATATCAACTAAAGTGGACACACAATATCTTCAAAAGAAACCAACTTGATATTTCAAATGTGGTAGAATTATAATATTTTGCAACTGTAAAATTTTCAATACATGGTGTTTTAACATGCATTTTCTAATTAAATATCATAGCTATGACCACTTGCTTGGAAATCAATGAATTTTAAAATGTGGTACCACAGGGAAGGCACAAAAAAGGGATGGAGAAAGAGAAGTAACCTTAGTTGAACATTTTAAGAGCACACAACTTGCTGGGCGACATGGACTCTATCCTAGATTGAAAATCCATTACAAACCCCTCCATGGAAAAAAAGACTCCAATTAAAAAAAAAAAAAAATCTATACAAATAGCCAAGAAGCACATGAAAAAGTGCCCAAAATTATTAGTCATCAGGGAATTGCAAATTAAACCACAATGAGACACCACACATCGACCAAAATAGCCAAAAGTGAAAGAGATGAAAAGACCAAGTTTCAGTAAAGATATGGAGCAACCAGTCCCTCATATACTGCTGGCAAGAGTGCAAGATTGGACAATCCATTGGGAAAAAGGTTTTGGATGTTTCTTTTAAGACTACACACACCCTATGGCCTAGCAATTATATTCTCAGGTATACATCCAAGAGAATTGATAGCATTGTCCACAAAATGCCTTGTACAAGAATGTTCACAGCAACTTGATAAATAAGAGCAAAAAAAAACAAAAAACAAAAAAAAACACCCCAGAACCAATCCTGATGCCCATGACAGGAGAATGGATAAACTGTTATATTCATTCACATGTTACTCAGCAATGAAAGCCATGCTACTGATACCGCAAAAAGATGGAAGGAATTCAGAAATATTACACTGAATGAAAGACAATGCAAAAATACAAACTATGTAATTCCATTTATTTAAAATCTTAGGACAGGTTAAACTAATACAAGGTGATAGAAATCAGATGAATGGTTGCTTCCACTCAGGGAGCATGTGGTAGAAATGGAATGGGAATTGACTCTAAAAAGACAGAAGAGAACTTACCACGGACAGTGTCTTGATATGCATCCTTCAAAACATATATTTACAATCTGAATATTTTATTGTATATAAATTATGCCTCAATAAAAGGAAGATGATAGCAGAGGAAGAAGAATGTGTCTAATGGTCCAATGACAATGTTATTAAATTAATGAGCTTGATGTAGGATATGACTTATCAGTTCTTGCGTTCCCCAAATCTTCAGGTAAACATCCATTTCTAATGAAATCATTGCACCATTGGGCTGCATTTGGAGACTGTGTTCCAAGACAGTGTCCTGTTCCAAGATGGAGATGGGTCAAGAGGGGAGGAGCACCCTCACAGGTCCAGCTGCTCCTGAGTCTCCCTACAAACTCCTTTAGAGTCTGTGATAGACACAGAGGGCTCGGCTAGACATGTACTCTAGAGTTTAGAACTGCAAGTTCTAAAAGCCTTAGATAAAAGCCAGAGAGTGCCAATGGGCTATTCTCTTAAGAAGAAATGCATTCTAAGGTGTAGGCTACCCCCTAAAGGATTTCTGATCCCCAAACTGCAAGAAACTCAATGTGAATTCAATAGAAAAAAGTTCCAAAGTGGGAGTCTTGGGAGCTATACAGAGACCTCCAATTTGCAATTACTGTAATGGTGTTCACAAATTTTCTAAGTGGGGAACACAGCCAAGAACAAATATTAGTGGCTTTAGAATGCCATTATAATAATGTTACAAGGGCAAATACTTGGAATAAACTTGGCCTGTAAAAATTCTAAAGAAAACCAAAAGAGAAGGAGAGGTACTTTAAAAGTTTACATTAAGAAAAATAAATAAAAGGGCGGGATGGTTTTTCAGCTTGGATAAATAGAATAATGATATACAAGGGTAAGCATGGCAACAATATTATAAGCGTTAACATTTATTGAATACTTTCCAAGTGCCACATACTGAGATAAGCATTTTATTTTTCTTATATTATATGATGCTTACAACAGACCTGGGAGGCAAGTGACGTTGTGAGCCTCCTTATTTTACAGTTGTGGAAACTGAGGTTCACATAGGATAAGTACCTTTGTCTAGGGCACAGAGCTAGGTGAAAATACTGTCAGAAGGAAATGGATGTGGCTCAACTGGTTGGGCTCCCATCTACCATATGGGAGGCCCTGGTTCAATTCCCAGGGCCTCCTCGTGAAAGGCAAGCTGGCCCACGCCTGTGGATAGCTGACACAGCAAGATAATGCAACAAAGGGAGACAAGCAGACACAGAGGAAATGCATAGTGAATGGACATAGAAAAGCAGACAGCGAACACAAGTGACAAGGGGGAGGGAAATAAATAAAAATTAATTAATTTATTAAAAATGGACAAAAGACATAAAGAGACATTTAAAAAAAATACTGCCAGAGTCAGAACACAGCATTCCAAGCCCAAAACCTGCTCTCTTAGGCTCTATGCACAGTAATTTACTGTGGTAGCTTCAAGCTCTGCACGCCAGAAAAAAAATATTCCTAAACTTAATTCATTCCTGTGGGTGTGAATCTATTGTAAATATGACATTTTGACGAGGTTATTTTGGTTAAGGGGTGGCCTAACTGAATCAGGATGGATCTTAATCCTATTACTGAAGGCCTCATAGTGAAGGAAACACAGAGAAAGAAGGCCACAGGGAAGAAGCTAGAAGTCGGTGGAACTGAGAAGCCAGGAGAGGCCGCCATGTGCATTGCCATGTGACAGAAAAGCCAAGAACCAAGGATCAGTGGCAGTCAGCCTCTGAATGTCACAGGCCTCTGGGAGAAAGCATCACCTCAATGACACCCTGATTTTGCACTTGTCCTAGCCTCAAAACTGTGAACCAATAAATTCCCATTGATTAAGCCAACCAATTGCATGGTGTTTGCTTTGGCAGCCAAGAAACACAAACATTTACCTTCATTGCTGTTATTACTGAAATCCTTGTCTATGTCTGAATAGGGTAGAAACAACTTGATAAAGAGAGACTCAAAATCTAAAATAGACAGAAATCGTGTAGTTTTTCAAAATAAAATTGAGTATCCTGCTCCAGGTAAACTACAGCCTAAAATAAAAAGAGAATTTTTATAAGTGATGCCCCAACCACTGCTGAGATGTAAGAAAGAGGCCCACAAGGCTTGCTGCTTCCCTTTGGTATGGCAACAAAATTATTCAAGTTGTTATCCCTATAGTTGTAGTAGGCCTGGCCCCTGGGAACAGGTTTGAGGATTCCCCCAGAGTAAGAATTCATGTCCTGAGTCCAGAGGTCAGTCCCATACTCCTCTGGATGGCTCCTCCCTCAAACCCAGGTGTCCCCGCCCCCTTGGACCACACAACTGGAAGTTTGTGCACAGGAGCCCCCTCATCTCCCCACAAGCCTTAATCCCCCAAGGCACTGTCAACAGGAGGCTCTTGGGACTAAGCTGTAGAAGTTAGTCAACATTACTGAAGGCTTAAGGAGACATAAGGAAATTAGAGTACATGAAAAGAAACTTTGAAGTCTGTCAGAGAACACGACCCCTTAAGTTCAGCAGACATACCCCTTCACAGAGAAATATCATGACTGCCTGGTCTTCCTTCCCTTGAGCCAGCCCCGCCTCCCTTCTAGAGGACTCTCTCCCCTCAGAGGCCCCTAGTTACAAACCTGTGCTCCAAAAGTCATGGAGTTAATAGCTAGATGACTGGTCACTAGGAGGCAGAATGAGGATAGAGAATAGGGAGCTGAGGCTTATTTTTTGCAGAATTTGTAATAAGGTTGATTGTAAATGTTTGGAAGTGGATAGAGGTAATGGTAGTATATTAGAGTGAATGTAATTAGGAGCAACAATATGGAAATAAAATTGTGGTTGAAAGGGAGAATCTATGTCATTAGAAGGAAAGCTAAAGGATGAAACATGGGACCATGTAGCACAGTGAACACTGTTGCAGACAGTAAGCATGGTTAATAGTACAAATATAAGAATGTTCTTCCATAAGTCAAACAAACGTGTGTTGATATTGTAGAATGATAATAATGGGGTACGTTTGTATAAAGGTATCTAGCAGATTATGGACTGTAGTGCATAGTAATATATTAATATTTTTTCAACAATTGTTAAAACAAAGAAAATTATGCTGGGTGACAGAAACCAGATACAAAGTACTGCATATTGTTTGACTATCTATATAAACTATAAATATGGATAGATTGTAGAGATGGAATTGGATTGGTGGATATGTATGGTAGGGGAGGGATAGAGGGATCGAGAGGTGACTACTGGGGGTAGGGGGTGTCTTAGTTTGCCACAAGGCTGCCAATGCAAAGAACCAGAAATAGGTTGGCTTTTATAATGGGAATTTTATTTGGGGTAAAAGCTTACAGTTCTGAGGCCATGAAATGTCCAAATCAAGGCAGCATTAGAGATGTTTTCTCACCAAAATCAGCTACTAGTGATCCTGGCGTCCTGCCCTGTGGCGATCAGGCATACAGTGGGCTCATCTTCTCAGCCTTGAGCTGCTCTGTGGGCCCAGCCCCTCAGGGAATTCTTTCTGTACCTCTGTGTCTCTGTGCTCTGCTGGTTCCAGACTCTAGAACCTCTCTCAGCCCCTTGGGGCTTTTCTGTCTTTTCCACACCTCTAGCAAACCTGGAGTCCTCTCTCTCTCAACTTTCTCCTTTTTCTCACATGGCAGGAACAAAATGGCAGCTTCCTTTTGCTGTGTCCTCTTTCTCTCCAAGCCTCCATTTATGTGAGACTCCAATAAGGGCGGAGATCCAGCCTGAGTTGCAACTCACTGACATAGTCTAATCAAAAGGGCCCCACACCCACAGGAATGGATTAGTTCAAGAACATAATTTTTTCTTTTTGGGATTCATAAAATAACTTCAAATTGTCATGGGAGGGTTCTTTCTGGAGTGATGAAAATGTTCTAATATTGATTGCAGTGATGAATGCACAACTCTGTGATTATAACAAAAGTCACTGATTGTGCCCTTTAGATGGACCATATGATGTGTTAAAATATCTCAAGAAAATTGCTTTAAAAAGAACCTGTGCTCCAGAGTCAGCCTCTCTAAATCCAAATCCCAACCCTGCCAGTTTGACTGTAAGTCAGTTGCCACCAGCTCTAAGCCTAGATTTCTTCATGTGCAAAACAGGGGATACTAGTGTTGCTTACTTAATAGGGATGTTGTAAGGATCTTATGAGATGATCCATCCAAAGCATATATATGGTGCATAGATCTCATAGCAGTACCATGCACAATGAAAGCACTCAAACAATATTAGTTATTTATGTGATTTCCAGGTTCCAAGAGAACCGAATCTCTAGCTCTAGAACTATATAGCCCAATATAGTAGCCAGTGGGCACATGTGGCTAATGTGAAACTGAAATGTGGATTTTCCACTATGAGATATGCTGTAAGTGTAAAATATATACCAAACTGGTAGCATTTCATATGAAAAATAAAAGAATTTATAACACTTCATTAATAATTTTTATACTGATTGCATAGTGAAATGACAATGCTTTCAAAATACTGGGTTAAATATAATACATTAATAAAATTTAGTTCACCTATTTACATTTTTTCATTTTTAATTTTTTAACATGACTGCTAGAAAACTTAAAATTACATATATAGCTGACATTTATCCCTTGCATTACATTTCTATTGGATGTTACTGCTCAAAATGGGGTCCATGGAGTAATGGCATCAATTCTACCAGGAACTTATTAGAAATGCACAGACTCCACCCCACTCCAGACCTACTGAACCAGAATCTGCATGCTAATTAAAATGTGAGAATCACTATTCTAGAGGAAAAACCAGTTAACCTCCTATATTCTTAGCATAAGAGAGGCGGAAGTCCCTTCTTTCTTTTTCGGTAGAAAAGTTTAGGTCCCAACTGCAAAACCGCCTCTTTTTTCAAATGCTGCATACTAGAAGGCCCATTAAAATCCCCACTCCCCATCTTCACCCAAATGAACTCTGTCACCTCAGGCTGCCTTAAAATAGACGATTTGGCGTCTCACTCCATGACGTATTCGGGACAAGGAAATAAAGAGAAAAAGCAAACCAATTTTGAACTATTGTTCAAAAAAGGTAAATAGGATGGATTCCACAGTGTGAGCCTGAAAATAATCTCAGGCAAAATTCAAACGCATATTTTTAAATAGGCAGTAACTATGCAGGAAGGAAATCACACTTCACTGTGAGATGATTAGAGCTCATTAAATATCCTTTATGAAAAAAGAACATGAAAATGAGACCAGGAGATAAAAGTTGAAGATTCAGAATGTTTTGTATAGAGAGAAAATATAGAGCATACACTGTGTCTGTCTTTAAATTTTTGAAGGATTTTTATATGAAAATAGATTAATTTTACATCCTTTCTAAGTACAGAACTAGGAGAAATGGATGGAAATTATCAAGAGGCAACTGAATATAAGGGGAAAGCCTATGGAATAATTGGTACCCTGTGGAGTAGTGAATTACTTATTACTAGCTTGCAGCCTGAAACTACACTCAGGAGTGCTTCAAGAGGAATAGAGGTTGAAACCAGACAACCAGCCGAGCCCTTAAAAAGCATACCCATTATGATTCCATTTTCTCAGAAATTTACCAGGATGGGTCACACCAACACTGCTAAGGCTATACCTCAACTTCTAGATTTCAAATGTACAGGGAAGAGAAGTGTTAGTTTGGAGCTGAGGGACTGTTACTTAATACTGGGCACAGTTAATAAATGTGTTGATCCTGTGTTACATGAAGCCAAGTAAAAGTTTCTTACCTTACCAATAGAGAATGCCTATTCCATTACTCTCCCACTAAAAAGAAATGTTGGGAGCAGATGTGGCTCAAGTGGTTGAGCACCTGCTTCCCACATGGAGGTCCAGGGCTCGGTCCCCAGTGCCTCCTAAAAACAAAAAACAACAAATAAACAAAAAAAACCTACTTAGGGGAGTTGATGTGGATCAGTAGTTGAGCTTCGGCTTCCTACATATGAGGTCCAGGGTTCAATAACTGGCCCCAATATCTCAAAAAAAAAAAAAAAGTTAACAAGAAACAAACATATGTGTGCCTTTTTTGAAAAAAGGAAGAAGGGGTGAGGATTATATAGTAATTATGGAAATTGAAATAATGTAGTAGAGCTCTTTGAACAAGAATGTTAGGGCCACATATACACTTAAAACATATTAGGAAGTGAGCTGTATATTATGTATCTTTTCAGTGACTTGTCCTATCCCAGACCCTTTAAATCAACCTCATTTGCCCACAGCTAAAATTATTTATTGTTTCAGTTTGCCATAGGCTACCAATAAAAGCACCAGAAATGGGTTGGCTTTTATAATGAGAATTTATTAGGGTAAGGGCTTACAGTAGTTCTGGGGCTGTGAAAAAGCCCAAATCAAGACATCATCAGAGATGCTGTCTCACCAAGGGTTGGCTGCTGGTGATCCGTGGCTCCTGCCCTGTGGCAAGACAAAATGGAAGCCGGTCTCTACATTCTCCTCTAGGCTAGAGTCCTATCTCACATGATAGGATAAAATGGCAGCTTTTCCTCTGCTTTCTCCACCTTTTATTAGGACTCCAATAAAGGATTCAGATCCACCCTGGATCCTGCAGTCTAATCAAAGGCACCTAACTGAAGTGATCTACTCAAAAGTGATCTAATCAAAAGGTCCACATAGAATAGGTTTACACAGGAATAGGTTG
Organism: Tolypeutes matacus; assembly: GCA_026826555.1. Taxonomy (NCBI): domain Eukaryota; kingdom Metazoa; phylum Chordata; class Mammalia; order Cingulata; family Chlamyphoridae; genus Tolypeutes; species Tolypeutes matacus. Next base: position 42,154,298 of record JAKSZT010053928.1, read on the forward strand.
CACAGGAATGGGTGAGATTTAAGAACAGAATTTTCTGGAGTCCACAAAAGATTCAAACCAGGACACTTAAGGACTATCATCCATTCGCCAGTCCTATGCCACAGCTCTTTATACTCCCCTCTCCTTGCAAGCCCTTTCCAATGTGGCTCCTTATCTGAGTTCTGGCAGACCTGTCTTTCCTGACTTTGACAATCATCTGGATAAACATCAGAACTCTAAAACACATTTTGGTGTTTGTCCTCTAACACCAAACATCAAATATACTTGAAAGGAATCTCTTTCGCCTCCTACATTTTCCCCCCAAATACTCACCCATGTTTTCTTGTGGAAGTGGTGGTGAACTACTCAGAAGCAGATCCATTGCAAACAATCAGAATATTCCCTGCCCCATGATATAAATGGCCAAAAGGCAGGTAATAGATGCTTGCAATTACAAAGGCTATATGGAAAATGAGTGGAAAACTGAGTTTAAAAAGTATTATATCTTTTGAAGTTTTTTTGTTTTTGTTTTTGTTTTTGTTTTTGTTTTTATCAAGAAAGGGTCCTGGGTTTTGTTAAATGTCTTTGCTCTGTCAATCAGGATGATCATGTGATTTTTTCCTTCTATTTGTTAATGTAGTGTATTACCTTAATTGATTTTCTTATGTTGAATCACCCTTGCATACAAAGAATAAAGCCCACCTGATCATGGTGTATAATTCTTTTAATATGCTGTTGGATTCAATCTGCAGATATTTTGTTGAGAATTTTTGCATATGTTCATCAGAGAGATTGGTCTGTAATTTTCTTTTCTTTCAGTAACTTTATCTGGCTTTGGTATTAGGATGATGCTGGCTTCATAAAATGTGATGGGTAATTTTCCCTCCTTTTCAATTTTTGGAAGAGTTTAAACAGGATTACTATTAAATCTTCTCAAAATGTTTGGTAGAATTTACCTGTGAAGCCATCTGGTCCTGGAATTATCTTTGTTGGTAGATTTTTCATGACTGATTCAATCTCTTGTGATTGGTTTGCTGGGTTCCAGTATTTCTTACAGAGTCAATGTAGGCTATTTGCACATTTCTAGGAATTTGTCCGTTCTATCTAGGTTGTCTAATTTGTTGGCATACAGTTTCATATAAATATACTCTTATGATCCTTTTTATTTCTGTGGGGTCAGTTGTAATGTCACCCCTTTCATACCTGATTTTATTTATTTGCATCTTCTCTTTTTCTTTGTAGTCTAGCTAAGGGTTTATCGATTTTATTGATCTTCTCCAAGAATCAGCTTTTCTCTATTTTTGTTTGTTTGTTTGCTTTCAATTTCATTTATTTCTCCTCTAATCTTTGTTATTTCTTTCTTTCTGTTTGATTTGGGATTGGTTTGCTTTTCTCTTTCTAGTTCCTCCAGGTGTTCAGTTAGGTGTTTGATTTTAGCTGTTTTTTTAAATATAGGTATTTAAGGCTATACATTTCCCTCTCAGGACTGCCTTCACTGTACCCCATAAGTTTTGATAAGTTGTGTTCTTGTTTTCATTCATCTTGAGATATATACTAATTTCTCTTGCAATTTCTTCTTTGACCCACAGATTATTTAACAGTGTGTTGTTTAACCTCCACATATTTATGAATTTTCCCCTTTCCTGCCTATTACTGATTTCCAGCTTCATTCCATTATGATCAGAGATGGTGCTTTGTATAATTTCAGTCTTCCTAAATTCATTGAGAAGAGTTTTGTGGACCAGCATGTGGTCTCTCCTGGAGAAAGATCCATGAACACTTGAGAAGAATGTGTAACCTGCTGATTTGGGGTACAATGTTCTGTATATATCTATCCGGTCCAGCTCGTTTATCATATTGTTCAAGTTCTGTTTCCTTGTTAATCTTCTGTCTAGTTGTTCAATTGATTTATGTGAGTGCCATATTGAAGTTTCCAACTACTGTTGTAAGACATCTATTTCTCCTTTAAGTTTTGCCAGACTTTGTCTCATGTATTTTCAGGCACCCTGATTAGGTGCATAGATATTTATGACTTATTATTTCCTGGAGGATTGTTCCTCTAATATATAATGGCCTTCTTCATCTCTTATCAGTTTTTGCATTTAAAGTCTATTTAGCCCAACACCAGTATAGTGTTCTCTTTTGGTTACTCCTGCTCTCTTTTGGTTACTGTTTGCATAAAATATCTTTTTCCAATCTTTCACTTTCAGTCTATTTGCATCCTTGGGTCTAAGGTGAGCCTCCTGCAGACCACATATGGATGGTTCATATTTTTGTATCCATTCTGTCAGCCTATGCCTTTAATTGGGTAGTTTAATCCATTAACATTCAATATTACTCCAAAGGTATTACATACTTCAACCATTTCATCCTTTGGCTTTCATATGTCATATCTTATTTTTGTAAGTCTTTTTATCCTTTTGGTCACCCTTTCTACACTCTCCTCCAAGCCTCTCTCTCTTTTCTTATCTTTTCTCATTGCAGAACTCCCTTTAGTATTTTCTGTGGATATGGATACTTGTTTACGGACTCTTTTCATTTCTGTTTTTCTGTGAATATTTTAAATTCACTGCTGTATTTGAAGGACAGTTTTGCCAGATAAAGAATTCTTGGCTGGCAGTTTTTCTCTTTCAGTATCTTAAATATATCATACTACTGCCTTCTTGACTCGATGGTTTCTGAAGGGAAATCCATATTAAATCTTACTGAACATCCCTTGCATGTGATATTTCATTTCTCCCTTGCTGCTTTCAGAATTTTCTCTTTATCTTTGGCATTTGGCATTCTAAATATTGTGTGTCTTGAGGGATGTCTATTTGGATTTATTCTAATTAGAGTGTGCTGTGCTTCCTGGACATATATACATGTCTTTCATGAGAGTTAGGAAATTCTTGACCATTATTTCCTTAAATAATCTTTCTGTCCCTTTTCCATTCTCTTTTCTTTCTGGAACTCCCATAACATGTATGTTGGTGCAATGTGTGCTATCATTCAACTCCCTGAGCCCCTGCTAACTTTTTTCAATTCTTTCCTCCTTCTGTTCTCTCTTTCCGATTTCAGCTGTTCTGTCCTTTATATTACTGATTCTTTCTTCCATGATTTCAAATCTGCTGTTGTATGTCTCTATTGTATTGTTCATCTCACTTATTATTTCTTTCATTCTCATGAGCTCTGTTATTTTTCCATTCAAGGTTTCAAATTTTTCTTTGTGCTTGCTCACTGTCTTCTTAATGTCTTTTATTTCTTTAGCCATTTTGTGCTTCAATTTATGATTTGATTTAGGAGATTTGTATGAATATCATTGATTAGTTGTTTCAAGTCCTTTGTCTCATCTGGAGCTTTGATTTGTTTCTTTGCCTGAGTCATGTCTTCCTTTCTCTTAGTATGGCTTGTCATTTTATGCTGATATATAGGCTTCTGATTGTGATACTGAATTTACTCTGATGACCAGTTTCTCTTTCTTGCTTAGGGATTTACTGTTAAGCAGCTGTATACTATCACTGTTCTTTGATTCTTGTTTCAACTTGTTCTATATAATTAGGATTGGTCCTGTTTAACTGTGCAAACCAGGGCTAAAGATCTAGTAATGGGGTTCATTTTCCAAGGGGCCTTGGAGGGGGGTGGGCTGTAAAGGCACCAGATTGCCCCTTTTATTTCTTACTATTTTTCCCTTCTTTGTGTGACTTTCCTTGTCTGCCAGCAAATAATGGGCTTCAGCAGAGCTCTCAGCTCAGGCCTCATATGCTAGGGAGGGATGCAGTCAGTGTTCCTCCAAGGGTGGGTGGTACAGGCGCAATGTCCTCAGGGTGGGTCAAGCCTCTCAAACAAACTTTCTTAGAAGCTGTTTTTCTCCCTTGGCCAGCCACACCCTTCCTCCCTCTGCAGCCTCCACAATTAACCCAGGGCAGTAAGGAGTGTGTTTGAGAAAGCAAATTATCTTTAGCTCCCACCAGGTCTCAGGGCAAACCATGTCAAGGCCCCACCTGGCCTGGAAGTATGAGACCCCTTCAAAGCACAGACCAAGTTTGCAGGTCCAAATATGAATTTGCCATAGGCTGGTCCCTCTCTCTCCCCTTTCTTGAGGAGAAGGATCCCTACAACCCCCTCAGTCCACAGATACCTGCCAGGGGTCTGAGAAAAGCAACTACTGCAGTCTTACTCACAGGATTTTTCTAGCCAGCCAAGAATCCTTTCCTTTGCCCCTCTCTCTTCTGGGTGGTATCTAGCCATTCCCTGGTGTCCTAAGACCTAGAACAGTTTTCCAGTTTCTGCCTTTCACTAGCTATTTTTCTGGGAAAGAAGTGGAACTTCTTCCTCTCTAATCTTCCATCTTTCCGGAAGTTCCAGAAGATAAGTAGAGAAGGAAAGTTCCTCAACATAATAAGAGCATGTATGAAAATCTGTCAGCCAATATTGTCCTCAATGGGATGAGGTTGAAAGCTTTCCCTCTAAGATCAGGAACAAGACAAGGATGCCTACTGTCTCCACTGTTAGTCAACATTGTGTTAGAAGTTCCAGCTAGAGCAAATAGGCAAGAAAAATAAATAAAAGGCATGCAAATTGGAAAAGAGGAAGTCAAACTGTCACTATTTACAAATATCATGATCCTATATTTAGAAAATTCTGAAATATCTACAACTTAGCTATTAGAGCTAATAAATGAGTTCAGCAAAGTGGCAAGATACAAGATCAACATGCAAAAATCAGTAGTGTTTCTATACACTATTAATGAGCAAGCTGATTAAATCAAGAAATCAAGAAAAAATTAAGAAAAAAAATTCCATTTACAATAGCAATAAAAAAAAAACCTCCAATATCTAGGAATTAATTTAACCAGGAATGTAAAGATTCTGCATTCAGAAAACTACAAAACACTGCTAAAAGAAATCAAAGAACTAAACAAATTGAAAGGATATTCTGTGTTCATGGATTAGAAGACTAAACATAATGAAGATGTCAATTCTACCCAACTGACTTACAAATTCAACTTATAAATTTAACAGCCTAATTTACAGAAATAGAAAAGTTAATTACCAAATTTATTTGGAAGGGAAAGGGGTCCCGAACAGCCAAAAACATTCTAAAAAAGAAGAGCAAAGTTGGAGGACTTGTATGTCTGACCTTGAAGTATATTATAAAGCTACAGTAGTCAAAACAGCATGGTACTAGCATAAAGACAGACATATTGATCAATAGACTCAAATTGAGAGTTCAGAAATATACTCACACCTCTTTGGTTAACTCATTTTAGATAAGCCTACTAGGTCTACTTTTCAGGGACAGAACAGTCCCTTAACAAATGGTGCTGGGAGAACTGGATATCCATAACCAAAAGAATGAAAGAGGACCCCTATCTCATTCCCTATTCAAGAATCAACTCAAAATGGATCATAGACCTAACATAAAAGCCAGTGACATAAAATTCTTAGAAGATAATGTAGAGAAACATTTTTAAGACCCTGTAGTAGGTGGGAGTCTCTTAAAACTTATAATCAAAGCACAAACAACAAAAGAAAAACATAGATAAATGGGACCTACTCCAAAATAACCTCCACCTCAAAGGATTTTGTGAAAAGGGTAAAAAGGCAGCCTACTCAATGGGAAAAATATTTGGAAATCACACATCTGAAAAGGGCCTAATATCCATGATATATGATGAGATACTAAAACTCTACAATAAAAAGAGAAATGACCCAATTAAAAAATGGGCAAAATACCCGATTAGACATTTTTCTACAGAAGAAATACAAATGATGAAAAAACAATTAAAATGTTCAACATCACTGGATATTAAGGAAATGCAACAAACCTACAATGAGATATCATTTGACACCTACTAGAATGGCCACTATTAATAAAACAGAAAACTACATTTGTTGGAGAGGATATAGAGAAATAGGAATGCTTATTCAATGTTAGTGGGAATGTAGAATGGTACAGCCACTTATGGAAGTCTGTTTGGTGATTCCTAAGGAAGTAAGATATAAATCTTCCATGTGATCCAGCAATACCACTACTATGTATATTCCCAGAAGATCTTAGAGCAGGTACATGAACAGACATATGCGCACTGAGGGTTACGGCAGCATTATTCACAATTGCCAAAAGATGGAAACAACCCAGGTGTCCATCACTGACAAACAGATAAACAAACTGTGGTATATATACATGATGGAATATTATTCAGCTCTAAGAATAAATGAAGTTGTGAAGCATATGACAACATGTATGAAACTGGAGGACATTACGTTGAGTGAAGCAAGCCAGGCACAAAAGGACAAATATGTATGATTTATCTGCTATGAACTAAATATAATGAGCAAACTCATAGAGTCAATAGCTAGAATATAAGTCATCAGGGAATAGAATGTGTTTATAGAATGCAAAGCTGAGATTTAACCTGTGCAGAATTAGTAAAAAGTTGTTTCTAAATATTTGGAAATGAATAGAAATAGTGAAAGCACATCACAGGATTTGTAATTAGTAGCACTAACATATGAGTATCTTAGAGCTTTGTTTTCTGTTTTTTTTTGTTTGTTTGTTTGTTTTTTTCTATGTTTGGAGTAAGGAAAAAGCTCTAATATTGATTAAAGTAATGAATGTATAACTCTGTGATTATACCAAATGCCAATGATTGTACACTTTAGATAAACTGTATGGTTTATGAACCAAAAAATTATAGGGTGGGTTGGGGGAAAATACACCAAATATAAGATATGGACTATATAGTTAGTAGTAATATTTTGACAATGCTCTTTCATAACTTCTAACAAATGTTTCACAATAATGCATTATGAAGATATTGGTGGTAGAGTGATGTATGGGGGTTCTGTATGATGTTATAATTGTTTTTTAAGTTCATAACGTCTACTACATATTTATTGTGTATGTACGTTCATATATGAATTATATATGGCAATAAATATTTTCAAATGAAAAATGTATATCATGTCCAAAAATAGAATTTGAAGAAAAAGAAATCAAAACTCCTTTAAGAAGTCTTAAATATGACATAATATGAGGAGCAAAACTTGTTGACCCAAGACAAAAGAGTCTAGATTATACTGTACACTCTTCTCCTGTACTAAGGATAAAAGAAATTTCAGGAAAAAAAGTCTTAATAAATTGAGCTTCAGAATTTGAAGAACAGTGTAAGCATATCAACACCTGATATATAGCCACCATGTCTTTTACACTTTAATTCCACTTCAAGCCATTTGGAGACTGAGTAAAAAATTATGATCTTCATCATCATAAGAAGTTACAGATTTTCAAGGATCTTTGCCATAGTATTATCTCAATAGGAGTTTTCTGCAGGTTCATGAATAATAGCCATGTAGCTTAGATAACATATTAACAAACCATAAAGCAGGAATCCTAGCAAGACAATGACTAGAGTTAGCAAGTCATTACAACCTTTGATGCTAAAGGCCCAAATTCCACATTGAGCCCTGACACATAAAGTTATTATCTTTGGGAACAAATTCTGATAGGAGCTCTGTGTTTCCTTGGGCTCTTGCCACCCCTGGAACTTGAAGGGTTTCTGAATTTAATTGGGAAGAATTAGACAAGAGAGCAAATTAGTGTGGGGATGGAGTGGGATGGGGGAATCAGTGTAAGTTGTAGCAGAGGCACATGTTTTGTAAGCTCATTGATCTTCAGGACAGGATAATGAAATGGAAAAATGGCCAATGTGTTAGAAGACTGAGGGGGTGGGCTTAGCTCTGTCACTGACCAACTCTGAGAATTCAGGCAAACTTCAACTACTGCAGATTTCAATTTGCACATCTTAGGATAAAAATATTGGATTACATCAATCTTTCCTAATTTTCCCTGCTGATAAAAATTTCCCAGGCCCCATCCTAGACCCACTGCATCAGAATGCTTGGAGAAGGAGCCCAAGAAGTAATATGGTCAGCAACAACCACAGGTGATTCGTTATCACTACGGTGCTGAAAATTACTGCTTGAGTGATATCTAAAATTCCTCTCAATTGCAATGTTCTATTTCTTTAGATCTTGCTTCAAATAATAGTTCCTCTTACCCTAAAAAGAAAAATGTAGAAAGGTATAATAAAATCAATTCATAATTACTTATTTCACTGAAATGATCAGTCTTAAAAACTATAGATGTGGTTTCAAGCTTTATCTAGTCTAAAGTATAGTAAAGGAATTAGATCAACTGGACAGTATTTTCTAACTAGCAAGAAAGAAAATTTCAGGTACAAGATTTTGGGAAAATTATGTATCTCTGAGTCTCCAACCCGTTATATTTCAGTAAAAGTAGACATTCACAGATAGCAGGAAAACATGAGTATGTAAATAAATTTTCTTCAGAATATAACTAATTTTTACATCTATATTTTCCATGAGTGTTTAATATATCTATGAGATGAGAATTAATACATTCTAATATCCCCACTTAAGAAAGGGATAAATTGAAGCCAAAATTGAGTAATATACCTACCCAAAGTAAGTATCAGCATCAGTGATATAGACGAAATTATAATTCAGTTCACCTAATTTCCAGTTCAGTATTTCTTCCTATTTAATGGCATTGTATAAAAATAATAACTATTATTTCTACTTTATGTACACTTAAAAACTTCCATAATGAAAGTCTTATTTTAATTATTATTAGGTATCCAAATGTGTTACCTGTAACAGAATTCATGGTACACCTGCCGTAGGTGAAAGCTCACATTTCTTTCTCTTAAAGGATGGAATGAATAACTTTGCATATTCAGCCTTCACATTAAAAGACCAATTGTGAATAATGCCACTATGAATATCGGTGTGCAAATATCTGCTTGCTTCCTTGCTTTCAGTTCTTTTAGATATAGTCCTAGCAGCAGGATTGCTGGATCATATGGCAGTTCTGTATTTAGTTTCCTGAGGAACTGCCAGATCGTCTTCCACAGAGATTGTAGCATTTTCACTCCCACCAACAGCGAAGAGCTGTTTCTATTTCTCCACATCCTCTCCAGCACTTGAAGTTTTCTGTTCTTTTAGTAATGGCCATTCTGTATGGTATGACATGATATCTCATTGTAGTTTTGATCTGCATTTCCCTAATAGCTAGTGATCCTGAACATCTTTTGATGTTTCTTTTGGCCATTTGTATTTTCACCTTGAAAAAATGTTCAATTCTTTTACCCATTTTTTAATGGGGTTGCTTGTTATTTTGTCATTAAGTTCTGTGATCTCTTAATATAACATGGAGATCAATCCCTTATCGGATATATGGTTTCCAAACATTTTCCCCATTGAATAGACTACCTTTTAACTTTCTTGGAAAGTGTTTTGAAGAAAAAAGTATTTAATTCTGAGGTAGTCCCATATATCTATTTTTTCTTTTGTTGCTCATGCTTCAGATGTAAGGTCCGAGAAACCACCAACCACCACAATATCTTGAAGATGCTTCCCTACATTTTCATTTAAGAATATTATATTTCTAGTTTTTATATTCAAGACCTTGATCCATTTTAAATAAAATTTTGTATAAGACATGAGAGAAAGGTCCTCTTTCTTTCTTTTAAATATGGATATTCAGTTTTCCCAGCACCATTTTTTGAATAGATTATTTTGACCCAGCTGAGTTGGTTTGAGAGCCTTGTCAAAAAATCACTTGACTATAGATGTGAGGATCTATTTCTGAACTCTCAATTTGATTACATTGGTTAATCTGTCTCTTTATATCAATATGATGCTGATTTTACAACTGCAGCTAGATAATAAGCTTTAAAGTCTGGAAGTAAGAGTCCTCCAAATTCATTCTTCTTTTTAAAGATATTTTTGGCTACCTCGGTGCCTTTACCCTTCCAGATAAATTTGATAATTGGCTTTTCCAATTCTACAAAGGAGGATATTGGAATTTTTATCAGGATTGCATTAAATCTGTAGATCAGTTTGGTTAGCATTGTCATCTTAATGATATTTAGTCTTCTAACCCATGAACATGGAATATCTTCCCTTTATCTAGATCATCACTGGTTACTTTTAGCAATGTTTTATAGTTTTCTATATACTTTTGCAGGCTTCAAGTTGTTCTTTATGCTCACACAGTCTCACCTTAATATTCTTCATCACTTTAATCATATTTTACTTCATTTCCTTAAATAGATGGAGGTTTGTTTAAACATCATTTATTAGTTGTCTTAAATGCTGAGTCTCATTCTAGATTGTTGCCTTGATCCTTTGACTGGGCCTTATCTTCCTGTTTCTTACTATGGGTTATTATCTGTGGGTTGTTATCTTTTGTTGATACATAGGCATCTGCTTATATTGATGATTTTGCTCTGTTGATCAATTTCTCTATTTTTCCTAGTGGTTTTATTTCACAGCTCTTCTTTGGTTTTTAGTTTAATTTTTTCTAAAACTTTAATATTGCCCTTTTTAAGCAGTCAGTAAAACTGTGGCAGGGTGCCATTAATGGGGCTGGACCAGGTCTACTGTGCCTGGAAAGAATCCAGAGAGACCAGTCTGTCTTCCTTCACTTTCCCAGCTGGCCAGCAAATGGCACTTCTTGGCAAACCCTTCCACGGAGATGAATCCTTCAAATTCCACTACCTCTTCTGAACTAGCAAGTTATGGTAGTTACATTTGCCATAGAGAAACCACTGTCAGCCCTCAGCCACACCCTCCCTCTTCCCAGGAATGAAATGTCCTTTCCCCTCTCTGGCCACTCAGCTGCAGGTTTTATGAGCCTGTTTGCCTGAGGGTGGGGATGGGGGTGGAGGTAAGGGTGAGGGTAAGGTTGGGATGGGAGGCGTTCCCAGCTGCAGGAGTATCAACTCATGGTTTTACCTTTGGCCTCTCTGTCTCTATGTCCCCAGTTCCTCCTAGACAATGTTTTGCAAAAGAGCTGTGCCCTGCCTAAGCTACTCCAACGCCATCTTGGATCTGTTGACCCTTTACAGTTCTTGATATGTGTCAATTGGACTTGAAGTTACAAATAGTTCTTCCTACAATGCCTTTGCACAATTTCCTTGGATTTTCTGTGTCTCAACTGTCCTTACTATTTCTGTCCTAAGAAATTTTTACTAATGTGTTCTAAGAATTTCTGCCCATTTCATTTAAGCAACTTAGCAGTCCTTAGAAATTTTTTAAGTCAAAATTTTGGGTACATGTTCAATTACACTCACTCCAAAATGCTTACATTCACACTTTCTCTATGTAAAAATGTGGCAACAGAAGTCTTCTTAAGTCATGGTCTGTGGATTCCATGCCTTAGAATCAACTGGTATGCTCTGAATGGGATTCTGCTGTACCAAATTCCTACATCCCAGGCAGCAAATCTGTGAGACTCTGAATGTACACCACAGATAGAGAACTCCTAGAGCATTGCTGTTCTCAATGAATAATCAATAGATGTTGACTCTAAAAGAACACTGTGCTCATTGAGTATTTACTCTGCATCAGGCACCGCACTGTGATTTTCCCCCTTTAAATATGGAACATCTTATTTAATCCTGACATGTCTATTTTAATGCCATCCTACTGATAAGAAAACTGGAAGTCTAGAAAGGCTTTATGACTTGCCCAATATCATATAGCTGGGAAATGGGAGAGCTGGTATTCAAACCCAGCAAGCCCTACTTCAGAGCCTAAATCTTAATTACTAGGTTATATGGACCTCTGGACTCTTCACTCTAATGAATGGAGAATAGGCCAAAATGATTAGTTCTCCTTAGCGGGATGTGGAAGTCTATCAGTTCTTAGTCAAGAAGTTTAAGTTATAGGTCCAAATCCTCTTCTTCTCTAATACCAAATGATGCAATGCAATGCTATCATCAAGATGGAAGTTTATCCCAGGGATGAGCCTCCCTGGCACCAAGGGATAATTACTAAGCATTAATCAGAGATGCATTTGGAGAATGACCTAGACCAAAAGGGGGAAATATTAAATAAAACGGAATTTTTATGGCTAAGAGTTTTTGTAGAGGAAGTCATTCTAGAGGATATGCTTATGCAGGTCTCAGGCAGATTTCACAAACTCCCACAGTAAACAAAGCCTCAAACAAAAAGTTCTCCTGAGGGATCTAGGGACATCTGGACACCATAGGCAACCCCCTTAGTAGGCCCTATCTAGGAATATATGAAAATCTATTTCTACAATATAACATAGTTACACTTTATAAGTCTCTTCATTATGATTCTTCTGTTACTTTTATTTGAACCTATAATTTTCAATGTACCCGTGAAATATATTTCTCAGAGACTTAAATCTTCAGATTGTTCATATGCTGGTTGAGCCCTGAAACCCAGCTGATTTGCAGCCAACTCCTACTCTCCAGTCCAGGCTTGCCCTGGACAGCTAACAAAATGATGATGATTGACCAGCCCCATCCCAAAACCAAGGAGTATCTTCAACTGTAGCAAAGAAATTCCTTTCATCTGCCCCATAATATCTAAGTTACCTCTCAGCATGAAGCAGTCAGAGCAGACATCATCCCAAATTCCTCAAGATTGATGTCCTCAAGCAGACATCATCCCAAACAAAAATAAGAGGGGGGTGGGGTGTAACCATGTACCAAAGCATATTTATTATTATTTTAGTTATTATCTTGTATTAATGGAATAACTTATAATACTGATATAAAAAATATAAAATATTTTTTTAAAAGTTCATAGGAAGTCAGTGAAGTCATTTTGCATGGGAATGATACACTCAGAAAAGCTTTCTTTAAGATTGCTTTGGCAGAAATGTGAAAGAGAAAAAATAGCAGTAGCTAATATTCATCGTCACGTTACACTGTAGCTGTATAACCCCAATCTTGGCCTCCATTTTCATATGGCTTTCTTCCCTTTCTTGTCTTCTTTTGTCTCTTATAAGGACACTGGTCATAGATTAAGGGCTTAACTGGGTAATCCAGAGTGATTTCACCTCAAGATCCTTAAGGTGATTACATCTGCAAGACATTTTTTCCAATTAAGGTCACATTCACAGTTTCTGAGACATAGGTATAACTTTTGGAGGGCCAACATTAAACCCACTACAGATGGAAATAAATAGAAATATATATATATACACATTCTGAGGTAGAATTAGGATTTGGTGATAGATTGAATGTGGGCAGGGTGATGAATGGCAATGAAATATCAAGGCCATTTCCCAGTTTTCCTGTCAGAGCGTTTGGCAGAAAGAAGGATAATTTCCTGAATATTGGAATGCTGGAGAAGAATTTGATATGAGGGTGGGAAAGATAATGAAGAGTTCAGTACAGGAAGCACTGAATTTCAAATGCCCACAGACTATTAAAATATAAACAGCTGCATTCAGTACTGAACTCAAAGCATAGAAATACTAGAACTTACAGAAAGTTTCATCAAGAATCCAAATACAATTAAAGTCATAGAAAAGCATATCTTAAAAGAACGAAATGAATGACCCCAAATGGAGAATCACAGAATCTGGGAACTAAAAGTTGCATCAAAATATAGCTTTTCTCTTGAGATAAGAATTGATCCCTTCTTCAGTATGCATGAGAAAATGGCCAGAAGACACAAAGTGTAATTTAACCACTCTGAAAGCCATAGAGGTCTTACTAAGTAACTATTCTGCCTTGAGGACAGAACCTGATTAGGAGTTTAAAACTAGATCATGTGGATGAATTGATTAATGGGATCAAACTGAGAGTTCAGAAATAGACCCTCACATCTATGGTCAACTGATTTTTGACAAGACTACCAAATCCATTCAACTGGGCCAGTATAGTTTCTTCAAGAAATGGTGCTGAGAGAAATGGATAGCCATATCCAAAAGATTGAAAAAGGACCCCTATCTCACTTCACACAAAAATTAACTCAAAATGGATCAAAGACCTAAATATAAGAGCCAGGACCATAAAACTTCTAGAAGAAAATGTAGGGAAGCATCTTCAGTATCTTGTGGTAGGCCACGGTTTCTTAGACTTTAAACCAAAGCATGTGCAAAAAAAGAAAAATCAAATAAATGGGACCTCCTCAAAATTAAATATTTTTGTGCTCCAAAGGACTTTGTCAAGAAAGTGAAAAGGCAGCTGATTCAATGGGAGAAAATATTTGGAAACCACACATCTGATAAGCACTTAATGTTCAGAATAAAGAAATCCTACAATTCAAAAAATAAAAAGACAAACAACCCAATTTTTAAAAATGGGTAAAAAATCAAAACTACAATGAGATATCATTTCAAACCTATTAGACTGGCCACTATTAAAAAGTCGGAAAACAGTAAATGTTGGAGAGGATTTGGAAAGATAGGAACACTTATTCACTGTGAGTGGGAATGTAGAATAGGACAGCCACTGTGGAGGACTGTTTGGCAGTTCCTAAGGAAGTTGAATATAGACTTGTCACGGGACCCTGCAATACCATTACTAGGTATATACCCTGAAGAACTGAGAGCAGTGTCATGGACAGATATCTGAACACCGATGTTCATAGAGGCATTATTCACGATTGCCAAAAAAACAACCCAGGTGTCCATCAACTGATGAATGGATAAACAAATTGTGGTGTATACACAAAATGGAATATTATGCAGTGGTAAGAAGAACTGAAGTCGTAAAGCATATGACAACATGGATGAACCTGAAGGACATAATATTGAGTGAAGCAAGCCAGACACAAAAAGACAAATTATGTATGATTACGCTATTATGAACTAAATATACTGTGTAAACTCATAGAGTTAATAATTAGAATATAGGTCACCAGAAAATAGAAGGAGAGTAGAGAATGGAAAGCTAAGGGTTAATATGTGCAGAACTGGTAAAATAGGTTGTAAATCTCTGGAATAGAATAGAAATGGTTAAAGCATATCATGGTGTTTACAACTAGCAGTACTATTGTATGGAAATGATAGTGGTTGAAAGGGAAAGTGTAAGGTCATGTATATTACTAGAAGGAAAGCAAAAAACTGTAACATGGGACTCTATAAGAGAGTAAAATCTCATGTAAACCACAAATATGGGTGATATTGCATAAATAAGATTGTTTTTACAAAATATAAATACAAATATACTAGAGAGAGAGAAAAAGAATAGCAGCCATGTATAGAGAAGCATAGAGAGATTGAGAGGTTATGTGTTTTGGTTGTTTATTATTATGATTGGAGTAATGAAAGTGCTCTAAGAATGAGTGAATGATGAATACACAAATATGTGATTACACCAAATACCATTGATTGTACACTTAGGGTAGATTTATGCTTTATTAATATGTAGCAATAAAATTGATTTGTTAAGGAAAAATAGGCAAATGAGTTGAATACACATTTTTGCAGAGGAAATACAAATAGTTAAAAAGCACATGAGAAGAGGCTTAACCTCACTAGCTATCAGGGAAATGGAAATCAAAGCAACACTGAGACATCATTTCACACCTAGTAGATGACCACTATCAAACAACAACAACAACAAAAAAAAAACTCTAAGGATTTGAAGAGGATTTGGAGAAAGAGGAACATTTATTCACTGCTGGTGGGAATGTAGAATGATGCAGCCACCTTGAAAGACAGTTTGGCAGTTCCTCAGGAAGCTAAGTATAGAATTACCATATGATCAGGCAATCCAGCCACTGAGTATATACTCAGAAGAAATGAAAGCAGGGACGTGAGCAGACATTTGCACACCGATGTTGATAGCCGCATTATTCAAAATTTTCAAAAGATGGAAACAACCCAAGTGTTCAACAACTGATAAATGGATAAACAAAATGTGGTGTGTGTATATTGGGCTATTGCTCAGCCATAAGAAGGAATGAAGCCCTGAGGCATGTGACAACATGGGTGAACCCTAAGTACATTATGTTAAGCAAAATAAGCCAGATACAAAGGGCAGATACTGTATTGTCTCTCTAATATGAACTAATTATAATAAGCAAACACTTGGAGTTAAAATCTAAAGTATTGGTTAGCAGGAAATAGAGTGAGGATAGAAAAGGGGGTGCTGATGCTTAATTTGTGCAGAATTTAAATTTTTTTTTTAAAAGAAGGTTAAGACTACATAAACGTTACCAAAAAAATATAGATTATTCCCATATGCCTTATCCCCTCCCCCTCTTTCTCACATTAACACCTTTCATTAGTGTGGTACATTTGTTACAATTGATGAACACATATTGAAGCATTTCTAATAATGGTGGACTATAGTTTACATTATAGTTTACACTCTGCCCCACACAATTTTTTAGGTTATGACAAAATGTATAGTGGCCTATGCAGAATTTTTAATAATGTTGATTGTAAATGTTTGGCAATGGATAAAGGTGATGGCAGCCTATACTGTTAGTGCAATTAACAGTGCTGAATTATGGGTGTGATTGTGGTTTAAAGGGGAAGTGTAGAGCCATGTATTTCACTAGAAGGAAAGCTAGAGGAGGACTGTTTAACATAGTGAAGCCTGTTGTGGAGGATGACTGTGGTTAACAGTACAAATATAAGATCGTTATTCCATCAACTAGAACAAATGTACACCAATATAACAAGGGGTCAATAATAGGGTGGTATATGAGAAGAAAAAAAAACTAATGCAAACTATAGACTATAATTAACAGTGAGACTGTAATATTCTTTCATCAGTTAGAACAAAGGTATTATACCAGTGCCAAGTGTCAATAACAGGAGCATATGGGGGATGGGATTTTTCACCTTGGAGTAATGAGAATGTTCTCAACTTGACTGTGGTGATGAATGCATACAATGTCATTATACCTACAGGCACTGATTGTACACTTTGAATGGGTTATATGGTGTGTGAATAAAACTGTTCTTAAAAAAATATTGTACTATAATTATGTAAGATGCAACCATTGAGGAAACAGGGTGAAGGGTACATGAGATCTCTCTGTACTATCCTTCCAACTTTCTAATATACAATTATTTCCAAATAAAAAGTTAAAGAAAAAAGAGCAAATTATGAAAAATACTAAATATAGAAAAAGTTGGTGAGAAAATTGTGACATTTTCCTGCAAGAAGGTTTGGGCAATAAGTGGATATTTATTTTCTATCCTACTTGCCAATGAATCCACATGTTTCAACAAGGCTGGAGAAATAGATTTGGAAAGAATAGCTTTGTTTCAGAAATTGCACTGCCAAGAGGAATCTCATTACCTCTTGGCTTGGCATTCGAGAAAAATTTAGCACAGCTGACAAAATGAGTTGAGTGAGACGCTCAGCTAAAGATTGTAAATGCACTAGTCTCAGCATGTTTTTCCAAATACAATCTTCTACTCCGAAAAAGTGAACTTAACTGTTCATTAATGAAGTGCAGGTGTATGTGAACAATTGAAATGCAGAAATATTTGGCCCAAAGTGAAAAAAAGGCCTAAAACCAAATGTTAAGACTTCATGCAGAGGTTTATATTCATTTGTTCAAGAAACACCTATTGAGCTCTTATCTATCTTTTTCCAGGCAATGTGATAACTGCCGTGAAGTTTGCCACAAATACTGAAACTGTTCTTACACTCAAGATGTATACCAAATGACAAAAAAAAAGAAGAAAAGGAGGACAAAGGGGAAGAAATGGAAAAACTGGATGATGAACCAAGGGAAAATATATAAAGAAGAAGAGAAAGTGAGTGAGAGGAGAAAGAAGAGAAGGAAAATTTAGGGGGAAGAGAAAGAAGAGTTGTTTACAGCTTCTGCCATACTTCAAGCCTGTATTGCATTTAGACCACTGCAACAAATTCCTAAACAAAGTGTCTCCCATTCAGTCCTTCAATATATATTCACTGATTTGTGTTGTACCTGGAATCCTCTAGAAAGCAGAACTTAAGTAGAATTTAGGTGTTGATAGTTTATTTGGGAGGTGCAAGGCAGGAAACAGTGGGAGGGAAGCAAGGAAAATGTGAGGTGATGCTATTTTGATGTGTAATTATTGTTGGCTGCCCTTTCCCATCAAACCACACAGATATACAGCAGATCTCCCAGGATATCTGTGTATTTGGAAAACAGGATTTCGCTGTAGGGTCTACAAAGAGAAAGTGCACATGGGAATAATATACAAGTGCACTGGCTCCCTTCTAAATCTTGTTTCATGTTAGTCAACAATCACCACAGGGAGACAAGCCTCCTATACTTCCAGGTTGTATCTTCTAGGTTGTAGCAGCAGCCCATCAGCTGCTAATCAGGAAGCCAGATCCCCTGCATCACTACATGATTTTATCCAAGTCTGAAAGTGTGCTGGCAACCTCATGCTAGTAGAGCATCAACAAAGAGGGAGAAGAAGGTGATAAAAAGAAATATGAGAAGGTACACAAAGGCTGTATTCAATACAAGCATCTTCTATTTGCAGGCAAAGTGCCAAGTGTCAGGGAAACAATAGTGATGTGGGCAAAGAACATGCACAGTAGCCTAGTTAACGACACCAAAAAAAAAAAAAAAAAAAAAAAAGAAAGAAAGAAATTACAATGCAGGGAGTTAAAGTGCTATGATAACTGAGCAGCAGAGATATCTAGGTCATCTAAAGGGGTTTCCAGAAGAAACAATTTCTAAGAAGTAAGGGTTTTCCAGGTAATAGGTCTGAGCCAGGAAGTTTTTGTGTGATGGTGGGGGAGACCTTAGGGCCATGGTCAGAGACTGGTCCCAAAGACCTAGAGTGAGAAAGAAGATGCTCAGTATTGTTGAGGCTGAAAGTCTGTGAAAGGAGACGTGGGGATGGAGAGGCAATAGCTCAAATTTTATCATCTCATATTCTGGCCATCATAAGGCCTGAGATTATAGCCAAACTTCTACTTTGCTACTCTAAATCCATAGCCTTTACCATTATCCACACTATATTCATGTCCAACTTGATTACTGGTTTCATTCTAAATATGTCCTGTTATTTTCCACTTCTGAGTCTTTACTCACATGGTTTGCTTCACCTGAGATTCTGTCCCCTTCACACGTACATCTGCTTAAACCATGCCCTTCCTTTAAGGTCCAGGTAAAATCTTCCATCTCCACAAACCTACCCTATGCCCTGACTCAGCACTGGTTTAATCACTCCTTCTTCCAAATTCTCATTTTCTTATAAGGTACTTATCCAATTTCTATAGCTATTTAACTGCCTCATCTCCCTTCCCATACTGTTACAAAGATCAAAAGTAACATGGTAGAGGTTAAGTCATTTGAAACCATTTGTAGTTTCCATAGTATACTTTCTCTAGAGAGCAATGAAGGGATGTACTTAACTCTGAACTTCCTAAAAAGTCAACTGGTTAGTGTCACAAGCAAAGATGAATGGGCAAAGCCACTATTTCCATCCTTGGCGTTGTATTTCTCTCCTTTGCATTCCTGACCAATCATTCACCATGGACTACTTTCTATCATGTCATGATCCTCAGATCTTCTATTTCATCTGATTCCATTTGAGGCCCTCTGGACCACCTGGCCTTGGCAGGGAATGTTATTCCAGATAGCAGATCGTTTTGGTATTGTCAACAGTAAAATAGTTCCTTTCTTGCTGCCACTTGAAAAACAAGAAGAATCCAATAAAACCCAACATATCATTCTCTGGTCTAGAGGATTTTTCCATTTTAAATTCCATAAACATTTGAAATTCACCTTTTGCATCATAGGTATTGGCAGAAGGGAAATACAAAGAAGGAACCCCAAACACAGACTTCTAGAGCTTCTACAACATAATGGATAACAAAGACAGTGACAACAAAGGCTAGAAAACAGAAGGAAAGTGATGTGTTGTGACTGGGTGTGGATACTGTGCTCTAGGATCAGGAATGCTAAACAATGGTGGCAAGTAATTGCAAAAACTCAAACTCATGTCTACTTTTAGGTCCTTGACAATTTCCCTCCTCCATGATACCACAGACTTTGGTTTCAGCAATACATAGTATTGAATAATCAAATTATTTCCGTTAATTTGGAGAAATACGTAACAAATTGCTCAAAGGAAAACATGTATTCTTTCTCCTGAAGAGATCAAATTAAGCAGGACCCACAAGCCATCAAAAAGTCTGTATTATTCTCTTATTTATTTTTCCCAGGAGCAATCACTACTCAGTGGTAGGCTTTCTTCTCAAATATCTTGCCTCTCTCATTTGCCCAAGGCAGCTCTCTCCTACTCTCATTTGAATCATGTGAATTATATCTTAAGCTAAATATATTAGACTTTTAATGTCAAGAACAGCCTGATAATTTAATGAACCCTTAAAGTACAAACTTGTCAATATTTTTGCTAAGCACAGTAATTCAATAAACGTTTGCTATTTCACAATAATATAATTTTGCTACACTTGATTTTTAAAAATCACTAAACTTAGATACAAATACAATGAAATAAAAGTAAAACCAAGACTCAATTTATACTCCTGGTGACTTAGCTACCTTTAAGTATTTAATGTTCATTTGAGAGAGAATATTACACACACACAGAGATACACACACACACACATATGGCTTACATGGTTGATGTTTGCCTCTGCACTAAGGTAGGGATTAAATAATGGATTTACGCTGCTACTTTCTCTAACTCTTCTCATTCCTTTCACTGACAGCCAATTTGGGAAATAAGGTTGCCTAACCCAGTCTTCGGTAGTGTGACATTCTAAGTATTATTCTCACACAGGAAGGAGATGGAATTATGATCCTCTATCAATAAACTAATGACAAAATGGGCTTTTAAGTCCCAAACTCTATCCTATACAGTTTGTACGTTCAAGATTTAGAAAGAAAGATAAACTATAGTCTAAAGGAATGTACAGATCTCTGGAGTTCAGCTTATGATTTCCTTTTTGTGGTTAAAGACATGGGATCAACTATGTCTTTTCTCACTCACCTACCCACTCCTTACCTCTATGCAGCCTGTCCCCTTTCGTTACTGCCCATTTGTTCATGAAGAATCCAGAAATCTGCCTGTTGATAATTACTTCCTGCTCCACTTGGCTGACTTTCTCCTACAATCATGATCCAAATAAATGAGGATATTTCCCAGGTAGAAAGATTGTAGATTGCATTCCTTGTTTCTCTTGGCCTCATGTGAACTGTAATCCAATAGCCTTTGATAATTAAAAGCAGGCTATTTTGTTCAGTTATCTCTGTTTCTCTGTTAGAATAAGGCAAGAGAAAATGTCAAAAAAAAACCCTTTAAAAGATCTCATTTCTCCTCTGAGTATTGACACTAAGGGAAATTCTAAGCTCACTCCTTTCCTGACACCTTATTCTCACACCCAAATGAGTTTATTGACTTTAAATCCAATTTCTCAAGAGAGATAAAGAACATTTCAGTCCCTCATTTGGTGGTAGAATGTTTCCCCCAACTGCCCCTTACAAAAATGCTCATTTCTTCAGATTGTAAATTACTTTATTTCACATCACAAAAACTACTTGGACACTAAGTTAAGTTTGTAAATAGGACATCACTACTCATAGGAATTCTCTTAGCTTTACTTTCTTCCATGCAACTAAGAATATGAGATTCCTCCTCTGCTTATATGCTGGCAGTGGTGGGGGAAAAAAAAAGTCTGCCATGAGTATGCATCATCTCAAAAGCTCCAGAATGGCACAACAGGCCTAGTTTTCCAGTCATCAGAAGCTCCTATTCCCTGTGCTCTACTCACACAGTTTACATACCAACACTGAAGACGCCAGCATCTTCCAGATCTCCACTCCTTTCCACATATTATTACCCCCCTACTCACAACATTCTTTCCTATGGATCCTCCAAATTGCCTTCAAGCATGACTTCCTCTATGAAGACTACCCTGGGAAATGATGAAATGTTGTTAACCATGGATACTGTAAGAGGCACAGGGCTTCAGACACTATAGCATAATTGCTAGCTCAGTTCCTGTTCAAGTGAAAAGACCGTAAATTACTGGGTGCATCTTTAAAACACCAGTGCCTAGTACCTAACCTAAAACATAGCTAGCACATACTATATTAATCTTGAAAAACCAATGAATGTTTGATGATCATCCACTTTTACTTACCAAATCAATATGCTTAAAACCAATTTTATGAACTAGAAGATTAGTACATTTATGTGGCTTACCAAAATTCCATCTAGGACAGAACTGAAACCCAGGAACCAAAACATATTAAGTCTCCATACACAACTTAGCATCCCAGGACATGCTTCTGATCTGATCATGAATTCCCTTAATGCCAACTCTGGACCCAGCTTGATACAGACATGGACTTATCAAGAAATATCCAGCCTTACTGAGAAGGAGGACAACTAACTTTTCAAACTATTCAAACTATTCAAAGTTAAATTGTGTTCCATTTTCAAAGTAACTGTGTCTATATGATGCTGAATAATGAATCTGAAATATGAAAAAAAAAATCCAGACACTCTTCTGATGAACTATAACCTTACCAACACCTTTTCCTGATTTTTAAATTTAGGTTTCTCATTTTATTTTGCTGTGTTCTGTTTTGCTTCCCATATTTATTGATATCCCACAATTTAGGCCACAGTACCCTGAATGGAGTACTTTTTATTAGATCTTGAAGGTACAATCTTTGTTTCATGTTTTACCTTCCATGAATTGGCCCTGGAATGCAAGCTGAGAGGCCACAATTTCATATGATCAATGGACAAGAAGGAAGTGAGCTTCCCAAATCCAAGGATTTGGTCTATAGGTAAGCATGACCCTTACTGATGCTTCTGAATTTTAAAAAGAGAAACACAATTCTCTCTAAAACAATAACTGTTAAACAAAATCATAAATACTTCTCTACCTTTTCCATTCCCACATCTATTGGTTTGGCTAACATTATTGGTAATACTTCTCATGTTGATTGTTGTAGCACTGATTTGGCCGTATCTAAAACAGCACATGAATGTTGAATCAGGTAAATACACCATAAGTACATACTGTTCCTGCAGCCAGCATGAATCAAGGTCAAATGGGAAGGGACATCCCCCAGAGAAAGTCATCAACAGAAGTGCATCAAAGTCAGGGTTCAGTCTCAGCATCCGGATGATGCCCTTGGGAGGAAATGAGCATTCATTTTCTCATTCTGGGATATAGAAATTCTATTGCATTCTACCACATGAGGGTTCCATGGAAATGCCTTTGTTTCTTTTCCAAGATTGTGGGTTCCTTTGAGATCTGCTTCTTGGAATGCAGAGCAGCTAATTCATAGTGGATGGTAAGAATTTCTAGGGAAGAAAAGTTAAGCAATTGCACCTCAGAGAGTGAAAAGAATAACTTTGAGTTTAAGGAAAAATTAACCTTTTAGGGAAGTCAATACCATTTGTGACTGAGAAAAGAGTTTCCAAGATCAATGCTATTAAAATGCCTTCTCCCTTAGAAATCTAACATAACCAAATAACAAGTTGCAGGAAATGTCTCTAATTTTGGCCTTTATTCTGCATTAGCAGAAAAGGTTAGGAATATATACATTCTGTCATCTTAATTGGGCAAATACTCTTTGGTCCCTTACAAGAGCAATTCATTCATTCTTCTGTGCTTAACTTGGGCCAAGACGAAATCCTCATGTTGCCAAGTTTTGTCAAGGCAGGTGATATAATCTATATTATAATCACTATTATAGGTGATAATAGTAAGAAATAAAGGCATTTATAAGAAATGAAAATAATGAGTGAACAATCCTGTTTTCTTCCATATATGAAAAAAATAAAACCTTTGATACCAACTATAAATGTAAGTAGTAAGCTATACTGTGCCTTTAATACAATTGTGACTGTGCTCTATCATCTAACATAATTTTATTCACTGTATTCAACTGTGTACAAAATCACATGGTACTGTTACTGATTGATGTATTTATATCTCAGGCCCACATCTAGACTCTATCTGAGAACTTAATGCTTTATAAGTACTTTCTGTTCCCATGTGAACCTTAATATTAATTTGGATGTGCACCTTGGCCTAAGATTGTTTCCTCTTTATTTAGATGATTGAAGCAGATTTTAGTAGGCTTAATAGGCTGCTAAATCTGCATTTAACATGCCTCTTCTATTTCAGCCCAACCCCGTCAGGCAGCACCTGATGTCCCAATTCTAAAACACCATCTTCCCACTTATTCCCTAATTACAATCTCCCTGCCCAGTATTTTTCCATTAAGAAAGCTGGAAAAGATTAAGCTTGATGGTGCTTTAGAAATATGTGATCCATGGGAAGCAGATGTGGCTCAATCGATGGGGCTCCCATTTACCATGTGGGAGGCCCCGGGTTCGATTCCCGGGCCTCCTGGTGAAGGCAAGCCGGCCCACGCGGCGTGGTGAGCTGACGCAGCAGGATGACCCAACAAAGGGAGACAAGCAGACACAGAAAAACGCACAGCAAATGGACACAGCGAGCACAAGTATCAAGGGGAGATAAATAAATAAATAAAATCTTAAAAAAAAAAAGAAGAAGAAATATGTGATCCACAAGAAAGCTATTTTTAGTGAAGAAACTTTAGGGAGATGGAAATTTCAACAAAAGATTAAAAGTTGAAGCTATAAATAAGTAAGTTGGTATATATTGAGTCCATAAAATTCTGATTTGTGTTGTTTCCTGAAGATCCCAGTACTGTATAGAATAGTTAAAAGGAAGAAAAGAGGGGGTGGAATAAAGTTTAACCAGATTTGAAAGAATAATCTGGAGCATTTTATCTAAATTCTGTTCTTCTAATACAGAGAGGAGTAATCATGTTCTCTCCAGGAGCAGAAAGCATATAAATTGTCACTCTAAAGGTGAAATTAGAGATGGAAGAAAATTTAAGTATTATTTTTATGTACCTCTAGCCCTGTAAATGTAGCCCTTTAACTTCAATAGTTAAAAGAAAATACTATGAGCCTGTTTAGTTTGTCCCACTAGGGGTCATTAGATTACACCATCCCCCAAAACCACAGTCACAGCTTCCTCTGAACTTCTGAGATGCCATGTTACAAATCTGGCACTGGATATGAACAGCTTTACAGAATAAAATGGACACATTCCCACAGCAAGACAGCTCACAGCTCACCCCCCTAAGCACAGCCTACAGGAGAGAAGGTATGTGCACACCTGGCAGGCCTGCTTCTACAGGGCAAGGCTGTGTTCTCCAATAGTGCTGGAACAGGTCCCCCATTCTTCCAGAGTAGAAGCATCATTGTCTACTCTTGGCTTTTCAATGGACTTACATAAATCTGGACAAACTGTTCAGCCTCTATTTGTTATCACTGTCCCAAACCTTGAAACAAAGAGACTAGTGCTGTGGTTATGTCGGTCTAATGCAGAACTTCAACTAGAGGAAGTTTCCTCTTCCTCCTCCTATTCCTCTTCTTGGGATAAATTAAAATTTGGCAAATTAAAAAGAAACAGTGGATCCTTCACATTTGAAAGGAATACATCTGTATAAATGCTCACATTCATAAATTCACGAAAAATACTCTTTGAGGAAAAATAGAGTGGCATCACAAATTGACTCACTCTAGCATACCAGCCCCAAAACTGTAACATTCGATTTATGCCACAAACTTTATGTAGACTTTCTCCTTTAACTATTACAATGACCCTTGGAGGCAGGTGTTGTTATTTTTACTATTATGTTTAACTACTCCAAACTATTGCAGGTAGTACTCAGGGGTGCTGTGCAAATAGTCAACAGAACAAACATTAAATCAGTGAATGCTAAAGGTCTATTATATCAAGAGGAATACTGGAGGATGGTGGTGAAGGGGGTGTCCCTTAAAACTGCAGCACCCTCTGTCCTCAGAGCCGGATGCCTACCTTCCTTGGCCCTCTGCAGAGTGGATGCCGTGGTGCTCTGGGCGCAGTACACCTCCCGGGCCTGGATCCCAGCCCCGCAGACCGGTCCCGCTGCCTGCCAGTGGGGTTCCTGCTGCTGCACCAGGAGAGAGACCTGGCATTCTTTCCATTCAGAGGTCTTCCAGGAATACCTATTGTGGTTTGATATATTTAAAAAGAAGAAGAAGGAAAATGTAAGATTCAGAAGAAAACTTAAGGCATGACATCATGTGCATAGAATCTCTCTTTCTAGAGTGAATTCTTTGCCTGTGGATAATAAAGTCTGTTGGCTTTGAATTGCTAAATCCCTTTTATTTCCTAGAGAAAACCACAACAGCCCACAGTGGTAACAGATAGCACAGGATGAAGGGAAAAAAGGAAGGAAATATGAAATTCAATGGGTGTGTCTCAGCCTTAAAGCTATTGAGAGAGAAGAATTAGTTGGAAGGAGTTGTCATTCCACTTGAAATCCAAACGAAAGAACCTAATTCATAGCAGCTGAAGTAGCCATGCTGTTTCACTTCACAAACTTCTAGATGACTCTATGTGAAAATTGGCCTTCTATTTTTAATTAGTAGGATAATATATGAATGTGAGATGTTGTCATATATTATTTTAAATAGAGAGGACTTAAACTTAGTTTCCTGATATAAACTATTTCTACCCATGTGACCCGTGCCATTTTGATAAATGTATACATATTAAAAATGAGTTAGCACCAAGGCACTGTATTTTTTACATTTGCATCCATGCTGTTATTTAAACTGACTTTGGAATATGTTCCCTTAGTTTACAACCAGTTAAGAAACACACTAATACAGATACACACACCATGCATGCATGCAAATAAGGGGGAAAACACAATGAATTTTATATACAATTATCTTTACAGAAAGCAAACAGCTCTCACAGCACTAAACCTGGAGAATTACTTTGGACACAATTTCCTTCAGTGGGTTATTATACAACATTCCTCAAACCACAGTATGAATACAACCCTACAGCATTTATGTATACACCATCAGAGTCATTAACTTCTGGAACAGTAAGTTATCATAAGACCACGCTCATATCTGCTGTCATATTTCAGATCTGAGAAAAAATTTCTCAGCTTGGTGATTGTTTAAAATTAAAAGAAGCAAAAAAAATGAGCATACATTACCAAGAAACTAGATTAAAATCACAATCAAGTAGCAGGTGCCAAAACCAGGAAGCAAATCTCTAAAAAATCTAATACTTATCAAATCCTTTCACAATGAATGGCATTTAAAATGCTTGAAAGCTGAGAAGCGTAAGTCATGTGAAAAGTCCATGGTGGGAAAAGGGATTTGAACAATCCTTTGACATGTGTTGCACTCTCGACCTAACTACTTCATTTTCATGTGGTTTTCTAAGGCTTGAAAATTATTCAGTGGGCTGGGAAGGGTTTGGAGTACAGACGGAAGTCCTGTTTATGCTAGGTGAATAATATGGACAATAATACATTTACAATTCCCCGGCATGAGACAGAAGTTTAGGTCTGCCTTTCCCCAGAAACAACTCTCCTCCAGAGGCAAGGCTCCAGAGCCCTTTTTCCTCACTCCCACTGAGTCTCACACTATTTTCTATCTATTGTCAATAACTAACAGGTCTTGCCTTTCATGTCTCTGAGTCTCAAAGCATGTGAAGCTCTGATTTCCAGGACAAAATACAAAAAGATAAGAGTATGTTGGGGTCAAATGTTACCAGGTCCTCATCCCAAACCCTTTTCCCCAATGTGTTCCCTGAAGAGCTCTCTGGCTATGAGGGAGGGAATCAAATACAGCAGCTGAATATGAGGCTTCTATGATATAGTTAGTGAGTAAGATGGGCAGGCATGCTTTGGAGTCACTATAAGGCTCACTATAAGGTTTCACTATAAGGTTTTCCACTTAACTAGTCAGGGAACTAGGGCCCAGTTCTGTTTTCCCATATGTAAAATGAGGGCAGTGATACCAAATACTGAACCTGGCATATAATAAATTTCAATAAATGTTAATTCCCTTTCTCCTTTTGTCCTTCTACATGTATCCTTTGTCTCTTGCTGCCACAGAAGACAGAATGTAAACACATGTGCACATAAATGTGCACAAATAATATTTTATTTATGAAGATTTCATCAATTTCATCAAAGGCCCAGCTATTAAAGATGCCAGGATTGCCATGGTCTAAGTTACAGCAGCCAAGATACAACAGAGTGCATGAACCTGCAGTTTAGACTTACAGCAAGTCACAGTAATGTGTGTCCTTGGTTGAAAGGAATGGGTCATGCTAGATAAACTGCTTTTCCAATTAATTTATCATGACCTTACAAGAATTAGCAATGGAGAACTTTGGAAAGCTTTATGGAGAAAAATGAAAAGGAAAGTTCAGTGACGATGGTTTTACAACAAAAACTCTCTTGGTAGCTCATCAGCCCAAAACACCCAACTTCCATTCACTAGCAAATGATAAATTCTCGAAAGAAATATAAGACATTTATCGCTATTGCTATTGTTTACCACCACAGAGAAAATGCCAACCCAGCAAGAGGCAAAGGAAAAAAGCACTCCAGCGAAGGTCTTCTATATTACTTTTTAAAACGTGAGTTTTTTCATAGTCTTTGCTCATCTCTTTTTTTTTTCTTTATTTTGTTTTTCAAAAGCCCGACCTATGTTTAGTCACAAATCACCCGGCAGCCATGAAAACTGAACATTCTGAACTCCACCAACCTGAGAAAGCATCTCTAGGATCTGACAGAATAAGAAATCAAAGGATTCCACTCAGCTAAGCGTTCCTGGTGATCTCCTTTAGAAGTTGTTACAGTGATAGTGCCCCAGCCTCGGGAAGACCTGGCTTCCTGGCTGCCTGGGTCATTCTCTTTAATGGCTAGCACCTGCGTCAGACACCAGGCTGTTCCAAACCCCACCCCACCCCCATCTGCCAGTTCCATGCCTTTCAAGGCATCATCATTTTGTCCTCCTGCTTAGGAGCGGAATATGGCGAGTCTCAAAGGTCAGGGTCTGACCTCCTATATGTGAGCAGCACTTAGAAACTGGCTGTTGAAATGCCTCAAGTAGAGAAGAAAGCCATGAAATGCAAGCCATAAATCAATCCTCAGAGCCCCTTACCAATGTGAGTGAATAGGACTGACTCACCTTTTACAAAGGGTCTGGCTGAACAGTATAGATAAGGCACTAATTTATTTGTGCTACCAGGGAATCATAATATGTCTCCCAAGGACTACCAATAACAGCCAACATATGCTGAAGGCTGACTCTGTGCCAGGTGCTTCGCTCTTGGCTAGGCACTTTAAGTCCATGACTTCATTTAATCCCCCCAGCAACCCTATGAAGAAAATAGTATTTCCCATTTTACAGAGGGAAAACTGGCATAAAGAGTAACTAGCACTCCCAGGGTCACACAGTTAAGTAAGTGGAAATGTAGGATTCAAAGTCAGGTTCATCTGATTTCAAGCACATACTCTTAAAGCAGCCCATGAAGCTACTTTAGGTGGTTCAGAGAGCAAGCTTAGTAGACAACAGTTATTTGCCTAACTATTACCAGCAAAAGTAAATGCTGGTCTGGGCGAGGACGTGGATTCAGGCCTGAAAAAACCAGATGCATCTATTAATTCCTCTGTTGATGACAAAGATATTCAGTGACATATAACCAATAATATCTCACACTGTCAAAATAATTTTTTTCTCCTCAACTCAAACACAAATACACAATTTGAGAAGTTTTTAGCCAATAGTGTTAAAATGAGAGCACTGCAATCACAGAGTCAAATTTTAGCATTTTCAGGAGAGAAGTGCTGGTGAAAGAGATACAAAAGATAAGTTAAATAAAAGAATCTCTGATAGTGGAAATTCAAATTTCCACTAAAAAGTTCACAGACAAATGTTTGATGAGGAAATCCTTCTCATGGGTCCTGAAATCAAATTCCCCAGATTGTTCCTCGGTCATTCATTCTGAATATTGGATAAACCTGAAATCCTTTTATGTGGCAACAACTCTGAGGGCCACGTGGTTGGGAACTGTGGGTCTCCCAAACCTCTGAGGAGAGAAATGCTGGTAATTTAAATTCCAAATACACAGGGAAAACAAGTCCTAAAGGAAATTTTAGTTAAGAAAAAGATAAAGGCATGACACACCGAAGCCAGAGAGAAGCTAAAAAGCAGGCCTCATAAGAAAAAGAAATACACCTGCCCAACTGGTAAGAGACTTGCTCTCTCATCCTTGTGTTCCTTCATCCTTTCTTTCAGCAAGTGATCCTTGAGATTCAACAATGTGCCAGACACAATTACTATTCCAGGCAGTAGAAATGCATAGTGGTGACTGAGACAAAGTCCTTGACCCTGTGAAGGTTACTTTCAGGTAGGTAGAGAGACAAAAACACATCTATAGTAGGAGGAGGCCAAGATGGTGTTAGGGTAGGAGGGCACACATTGCAAGCTCCCAGAGCAAGGCCGATTGTGGATGGGCTACTACCCAGGGGTCTGTGCTGTGCACGCGTGGAGTGAGAAGCTTGGGACATATCTGCGCGGATAAACGGCATGGACGGAACGGTAGAGATTCGTGAGTTTTAAGGCTCCCGGTGGTGTTTGACACAGACGGCTGAGCCCCGCGGTTAGGGAGGAAAAATAAAATAAAATAAAACGGCCATCTGGAGCCACGAGCAGGGCGAAAAAGTTTTATTTTCTGGGGATCTGGCTGCCTGGCGCCCCTTGGACCTTGTGTGAACAGAACAAACGAGCTAATCAGCACCCAGTGAACCGGAGGGGGGACTTTGGTCGGGGAACAGAACTGATTTCCCTAGCCACCCAGGGATAAGACCTGGGCCGCTGAGGAGCCAGGAAGAAGGGACACTTCCCAAAAAAGGGAGGGTTCTGTTGGAAGACAGGGAAGGGTATTTTATATTTTTAGACATCGATCTGGCTGCCTGTACCGCCCCATAGCTTTGGGGAGCAGATAAGCCGACCTGAAGCAGCATTAGGCTGAGAGCAGACGCGAATCTGCACTCAAACTGATTTACTGAGCAGCCCGGTGACGCTGGAGCTTGGCTCCAGAAGGGGCGGAATCTGCTGTCTTTAGCACTCCTCACTGACTAACAACAGAGCTACAGCTAACCTGGGGAGTCCGGAAAGTGGATTAATTTCCACGGGCCCAGCTAGGGTCCTTTCCGTAAGGGGGTTGGTCTAGAGGAGGAATTATTTTGGGTCCTGCATTTGGCTAAAAAATAAAAATTAAAAAAAAAAAGTAAGGTCACCTCAACAAATGAAAAATAAATTCTTTTTAATTTAGTTTAATAGCTAAAAGCTTCTTCAGGACCTGCATATAGAACCCTGTGGGGAAATTCATTGATAAACACAAGTAGGCAGGAAGGATCCACGAGGACCCTAGGGGAATCATTGACCACCCCTTAGCTCTGTTTGACTGCTTGCCAGTGTGGATCTTCGGTTTCTCTCTGTTTATTTCTGGTCTCTTGCTATTATTTCCTCTTTCCTCCCCCCTTCCTTTTTCCTTCTATTTTTTTTTTTTTTTTTTAAAGGTGCTGCACGCTTGACGCTTCTTTGCTGAGCTTCTTTTACAGTAATTTCCCACTCGCTGTATATATTGATTCTGTATTACAAACTATCGCTTATCCTTCCTGCATCTTTCTGCCTTCTGTTTTCTGTTGTGGCTCTTAGAGACAACATTTTTTCATAGGCCCACAACTTAAGGGTGTCAATTTCTATTCCATCTATTTTGTTTTCTTCTTCTTTTTTTTTTTTTATTAGTATTAACTTTTTCCTTTCAGACCTTTCTTTACTATTCCTCTCCCTCCTCATAATTCTAGCTGTCTAAATCACTATATATATATATATATATTCCTCCAATTGTTTTCCCATTCCATTGTAGGAACTCGATATTTTTTCCTAGTACTCTACACTGCCTACACAACTTAAATATTCATCTCATTAAGTCTCACTTTGCCCCTCTTCTAACTTTTATCAATATTTCTATTATCCTTCTGCCTTCCTTACATCTTTTGATTCCTCTGGCCCTAACCTTTTGCCTTCAAGGGAACATAGAAAGAAGCAAGGAAATAAAATAAGAAGAAAAACTGCCAAAGAGAAAACTTAACTC
>JAKSZT010053928.1:42191077-42212280 GCA_026826555.1 Tolypeutes matacus
CAGAATGGCAGCTATTAAAAAAACAGGAGACACTAAATGTTGGAGAGTATGTGGAGGAATAGGAACCCTCATCCACTGCTGGTGGGACTGCGGTATGGTCCAGCCACTGTGGAGGACAGTTTGGCGATTCCTCAGAAAACTAGCAATAGATCTTCTGTATGATCCAGCAATTCCACTGCTGGGTATATACCCAGAAGAACTGAAAACAAAAATACAAGCAGATATATGCACACCAATGTTCATAGCGGCATTGTTCACCATTGCCAAAAGTTGGAATCAGCCCCGGTGCCCATCAACAGACGAATGGATAAGCAAAATGTGGTACATACATACAATGGAATATTACTCAGCTGTAAGAAGGAACAAAGTGCTAACACATGGAATAATGTTGATGAATCTTGAAGACCTTATGTTGAGTGAAGCAAGCCAGGCACTGAAGGATGAACAGTATATGACCTCAGTGGTCTGAATTGAGGAAAGTGAGCAGTCTCTGACAACCATTGTCTGAAAGATAGGTTAACAAAGGAGAGTAAGAGAAGAGCAGGCTTTGAGCCATCACCCATATGGACATAATCTATGTTAAAGGGATAGAGTGCGGTTGCATGTTGGGGGATGGGGCAGATGAGTGGTGGTGTTCCTAGGTTTGGAGGTGCAGCACTTGGGGGTGGGTGGATTAGGAAGGGCAGGTTCAAATCCCCAGGGCATGTAACTATGAATCTTGACATTCCATGGGTAGGGAGAGGGTGGTATCATGGGCCTTGGGGGGCTGGGGGGAAGGGAACAGTCAAGATCTAAAGGGGTGTTTGGTGGTCATGGGGAAGGTTTTTCAATTACCTTACAGTAATGGACACAGGACATGGTAAATATCATCAAAATTATTAAACTGTATCATCTAAATTGTAAACTATACTGTAAATCATTGACAATGTTTAGTTGCTGTATTTTACCATCTGTATAACAGTTATAACAATGCTAACATTAAAAAATAAGGTGGGGTCAATATGGGGTGGGGAAGTTGGGGTGGTTTGTTATCTGGGAGTCTCCGGCACTCCGTATGTGACTTTGCTGTGACCTAAAACTTCTTTGAAAATCAAATGAAAAATTGGGAGACAATGGGGATTGAGAGGGGGAAGGTGTCACGGCACACCAGACATCCGATAACACAGTGATAAAAGGAAGGAAAGAAAAAAAGTAGAGAAAGGCAAAAAGAATGAATTTATATATATATATATATATATATATATATATATATATATATATTGTTTTTTTTTAAGGCATTTCCTTTGCCTTTTCGCCCATTTTCTGAATGTCCCAATCCGCTAATTATATTTTATATCGTTTTGTTTTTTGTTTGATTTGTGTTTCTTTTCCTTTTCTTTTCTTTTTTTTTTTTTTTTCCCCTGAGTTTCCTTATGTTTGTCTCTTGCATGTAAGCTTATCACACTTGTTTCTTTTTCCTAGTAAGTGTATTTGATTATTTTATGGACTACATGTTCATGGAGGAGTTGGATCACAGAAGGGTTATAATGGGTACTGCAGGGGATTATCGGTGGGGGGTGTCTGGGAGGGGGGTTTCATGGGAATTAGTTCATTCGAATATACATGAAAGATATACAAAATCGATCAAAAGATCAAAAGATGGGGCATGGTCATGATGAGTGGACAATCACACAACAAATGAGGGAATTTGAATTCCTAGCCTGGAGAGCTCTGCCACAGTCTCCAAGGGAGCAGCAATAGTCCTCTGAGTGCAGGGACAGTGTCTGTCAAAAGAGGATGACCCAGTGATGTGTTCTTTTTATTGATGACTACCCTTTTGAGTCTTTGCTCTTGTAACTGAGACTTAGCCTGCAGTTGTGGGGTGCCTAAGGGTTGCCACCTGGGAGCCTCCTTGTTGCTCAAATGTGGCCTCTCTCTAAGCCAAACTCAGCATATGATTGCATTACCTTCCCCCCAACGTGGGACATGACTCCCGGGGATGAGTCTCCCTGGCAACCAGGGATTAATATCAAGTGCCAACTGGCCACACAACTGGAAAAAGACCTTGAATTAAAGGGGGAAAAGGTAAAGACAAATGAGTTCAAGTGGCTAAGAGACTTCAAAGAGAGTCAGGAGGTCATCCCAGAGGTGAGTCTTACGCACACCTCAGTAGGAGCTCATAGAACATCTAAGTGCCTATCACCCCACATAGAGGGGCTCCTGAGAGCTCTGGAGACACCCAGGTCCTATATAAGTGGGGTTAGACCCAGAGATTGATGCCTTATCGGTGGCTCTATTTTGGACTCTGTGCTCCTGAGAGTGACAGAATTGGACTCAAATAAGTCCTCCCTGTACATGGTTCATCAGTCCCTTCTATTCAAACCTATATGTGATGCTGAAGTTCTTAGGTATACTTCCAGAGACTGGAGCCTCTGGCCTACCTATATGCCAGGTGTGCATGGAATCTCGGTGGAGCTGCAACTCCTACCCTGCAGCTCAATGGACTCATCCAAGTCACCTGGCGAGGAGACAATGATGGGCAACGGCCATCCCAGGGAATGGAGAGGGCCTGCATCTGCAGGCAGGATCATCCCACCCACCATATCCATGGGATATAAGCCCTCTCTCACTTGGAGGTGGAGTGGACATCACCATCCCAGTCCCCTCAGGATTGGGGGAAGAACTATGGACTAGAATGGACTTGATGGTATTCTGTTGTTCACATATGGTGATTCTAGCAATGGAAGAAATTATAACAATGAGGTGGAGGCAGTGGCCACTAGACACTTTTGGGGCAAGGAGGGGATGAGTTGAAATACAGGGGCTTCTTTGGGATTTGGAGGTTGTCCTGAGTACCTTTGTGGCAACGGGTGTAGGCCATTTTAAAATAGCACATACCACTAAGAACTGTGTGGGAGAGAGTGTTGTCTACGGGGTGAACTGTGGTCTATGGTTGGTGGCAAGGCCCCAGGATGTGTAAGTCCATTGAGGGTGGTGGACCACACTTGTGGGAGATGTTTGTGTGGGATGTGGTGGGAGGTGTGGGAGGTAGGCAACATGGGAATCCCAGTGGGTTCCGTGTAATATTTTGGGTATCTAAGCACCTCTTAAAATATATTTATATATATACATAAATAACATTTTTGTAAGCAAATGCACATATATGCATATACATTTATATATCATTTTGCAAATGTTGGTATGTATTGTGAAAATTTTGATTTTTACCCACAATTAAAAAAAAAAAAAAAAACACATCTATATATAACCTGGTGTCTAATAATGCAGGGAAGCCAGAGATCGGCTACGGGAGCTATTTTGGTGCCCTGAGCAGGGAAGGCCCCAGAGACTTGAATAAAACGAGGGAGTGGGCACAAGAGTCGGTGGGCTAGGTGTTTTCTAAGCAGAAAGAATAGTACGTTCAAAGGGGCCAGGCAGGGAGAGGGCTGGGCAGGGCACATGCCAGGAACAGCAAGAAGCCAGTGTGGCTAGGACAGGGGTATCCTAATGAGATGATGTGATGGATGTTTTTAAAGGACCACCCGGGATACTGGGTAAAGGCTCGACTATGGCGGTGGGGGTGCAGTAAGTAGAGAGACAAGTTTAGAGGCCTTTGCCAGTCTCGGAGAGGCAACAACGGCTTCAACTGTGGCAGTTTTAGTAAACGTAGTGAGAAAATCGGATCTTGGACATATTTCGAAGGTGAAGATAAACTTCTAATGGATTAGACGTGAGGTGGAAGAGAAAGAGAGGGGTGAAGGATGAACTGAATATTTTTTGCCCCAGGTATTCATAGCACAATTCCTGAGCACTGAATTTACAGGTGAGAGAGCCCAAGAAAGGGGCAACAACCTAGACACCAGGGCCACCAAGCATTTTATTAACTATGAAGTTCAATTTTTCTTCATTTAACTCCTAACTGCTTTCTGAAGCTTTCTCACCATGCCTGAAAGTCATTACCCAATTTCTTCATATTTTCCCCATGATTTAAGTCTACTCTTAGGAAATAGTCTAATAAATGTATTTACATAAAGCAGAGAGTTAAGAAACATATGTTAATATGTTATCCTCAGGAGGTATTTGCAGCTTATAAAAAGAAGACAAGATTAAGTCGAAGAAAGGAATCGTCTAACTGTGGAACTACATGTTCCCAAAAAGGACACAAATTTTTCATTAGGAAAGCCTACTCGAGGCCTTGAGATTAAATCATCCAGGAAGCCATCTTGTCTTCCTGAGAGTAATGTGTCCAATATAAGGAATCCTGTAATCAAACAACTCTCTGAATTGAAGGAGGGATAGGGCAGAAAGAGAAAGGAATTCATTGCCACAAAGCAATCAATAGAGACATGTTACACTAGCAAAGCTGAAATTAGAAAAGTAAGCACATTTAGTGACTATTTGTGAAGTCTCTCATCCTACTAAAGTGACATAAAAAGATTCTAATAGCAATAGGATGCCAGAACCATCAGAGTAATGTTGCCCTTTGTCGCTTTTGTAAGGCTCAGCTTGCTTACAACATGTGGAGTTCTATTCTCCTTCTAAAAGCTCAGGTTTAAACAGAGCAACATGGAATAGAATCTTAAGTGTTGTAATGATGACAGATTGAAAGAATAATTGCATTAGTTAATGGTCATGTTTTGACTGAGCACATATCAAACTCTCAGAATTAAAACCTTAGTGCAAGGTATTCAAAATCAAATGCGTGCGTATATTAAAAATCAGTGTCCTGCAGCATAACTAATTTATGATAATGTCTGTTGTCCTTTTAAAGTTGTAAATACATTTAGAAAAGAACTAACTTGTCATTTTTGCTGAACAGACGACCAAGATAAAGAGAACTGATCAAGCTTTATATATTTTCTGCACTAGTAATTTTTTATTGGATAGAGTGGGTCTATTGATTATAGAAAGCTACTCTGAAGTGCAAAGCTCTCTGCTCTTCAGCCGATGGTTTTGCTTGCCAAACTCTACATATGTATTATTAATAGACTTCTACCACTATGCATAGCACTTAGCAGTACGTTAACTTTCTTTAACTGAGGAACAAAATCATCAGTCCAGGAGGACTTAAAATAAAGTAGCACAATGGGACTCATGACACAATATGCACCAGTAAAAAATAGACCCATAAAAGGGTTTCAGTTTTCTTTTTTGAAACAATTTCTAGATTCTTTGAAAACAGTTATTTCTTTTATAAAACAGATTTTCCTGAGGTTTGGTTCCAGGCCACTACTC
This sequence comes from Tolypeutes matacus, assembly GCA_026826555.1. Classification (NCBI taxonomy): domain Eukaryota; kingdom Metazoa; phylum Chordata; class Mammalia; order Cingulata; family Chlamyphoridae; genus Tolypeutes; species Tolypeutes matacus. The sequence continues at coordinate 42,196,292 of JAKSZT010053928.1, forward strand.
CTATCTTCCTCAAATGCTGCAGAAAAGGTACTTAGCTAAAATAATAATAATAATTTTTAAAAAAACTTCCTGAAAGCATGCACAAATTCATTTGACAACTATTTATTGAGCTTCTACTATGTGCAAAGTGTTAGGTGCTGTGGCAGAAAATCAGTAAAAGATACACAAGATGTTATAGGAGATGTATATTACCATTCTGCTCTAAGAACCATCCTTTTACAAATTTAAATTTTAATCTCATTCCTCACTCTTTTTGAAGCTACTCTTATAGCCAATTATAGCAGAGATTTCTCATCTTGAAAACCACATACAATGTTAGCAGGATCATGGTGGCCATTGGGGATCACGGCAAGATCTATAAGGTCATCCTTTTCTGGGTAGGTGTCCTTACTTAATCTCCTTGAAGATGCCATATTCAGCTGCTCTTTATATTTCTTTGAATCCTACACACACACACACACACACACACACACACCAATATACAAAGTATATGCATGGAATAAAGCACTCTGTGCATAACATTGCTCTAGAACGGCTCCACATTTGAGCTTCCATTCATTCTTTCATTTGGCCAATGTTTACTGAGCATCTGTTATGAGCCAGGCACATTTCTAGGCGTTACTCTCTCTAAGGTAGAGGGGAAAAAAACAAATAAACAAAAAGGCCATATTCATATTGATGGGGATGATGTGTGGAAACATCACCAAGTATTAAATACCCTTAGAGGACAAGGTCTAGTGCTCTGGGTGCTCTAGTTTTGAAAGAGTATATATTACAAGATTCTTAAGACAAATAAGCTAAGTAAAAATAGACTAAAAGTTTTTAGTTTTCTGAATTCTCCAATAACTAACGCAGTGACAGGTCCAAGCAGGTATTGAACAAATATCTCATCACAAGACATCAATCCTAGCACTCACTCCATCCCAATGGGGAAAGGAAGCAAACAACCAGGCCAAGCTTTTATCCACTACTGTTGTCTTTGGCTCTATTTCTGGCTTCAGTATTCATTTAAAAAATCCATCAACTAAATTTCAAGAGTTTTCTCATGGAAAAAATTTTTATATAGATCTAAAATCAGGTCAGTGCCTCAAAGAGATGTTACGGAGAACCAGGCTTGTTTTGAGGGTTTGTTTTTATAAGCAAATCAAAGTGGGCTGCAGGAGACAGATTTCTCAGTATAATTTTCCACAGAGAGACTTTTTGTGAAAAATCTCTAGTTTATCCATACTAAGGATAAATTCGTACATACCAGGAACAAGGAAGGACAGATTAAAAGAGCCCATCTGTTCAGTGCCAGACCAGAGTATTGAAATGATGTTTTACAAATTGGTTTTCCTGTGCAGTAATATCAAAAAGCCTATATAATATTATCAGCCAAGTAACTTCTGCCTTGAGATCGTCCTAAGAGTTTTATTCACCATTTAAATGTGCCTTCTTATATTTAATATCAAAATCTAAATTATCGTTCAAGAGGTAGAACTGCCATCTTCTCGTGAAAACTGGTTGCCTCCAAGAAAGATGTCTGCAGTTGAAATTTTTCAATATTCTGTGTGTTGCATTCAGTTTCTTCAGCCAGAATGGGAGATCCCTACTTAAGCATGGAGATTCTAGAGTCTTGGCTATTCCAAACTAGGTTGGGTCTCAGCTCTCTGACAGTAAGCAGTTAAAAATATTATAGCCCCCTGTGTTCTCTTTCTTTACCTTATCTACTAACCAGGATCATCTTATCCTTTATGGTATCAGAATGCCTTTTACCTTCCCCTTAGTTGAGGTGGAGGATCTAATATTTTAGATGTTACTCAAGACAAAGAATAGGAACCAAGCGCCAAGGTATAATATAAAATCCATATCTTAGAGTGTTTGGGAGCAGAGAATAGAATAATGCCTGAAGTCATGATGCCCAATAAGATAGGCGATAACCACACCGCAATACAGTGGCAAGTGGTAAGCAGATCTGTCCTGTCTCTCTGGTTTCTATATCCACTGCAGCATAATATAGTGCTTAGTGTTATACTGGGGGGAGGGGGGGGGGGCGTCCACACAGAATTACAAGGAAATTGTGTAAGGCTGAAGTAAAGGGTGTTTGGGGGTCTATATGTGTCTTGATTTAAAACTGCACACCTTTGAAACAAATTTGAAGCATCACAATGCTAACCTCCATATGGTTCTAAAATTTCCCAAATTAGCAAAACATAGACCCATCTCTGTTTCCTTTTAAGTTAGAGGTTCTTAAGATTTCAGGGGGTCCATGAGCTTGAATTAAAAAGAATCAACTTATTGTCTTTATTTTCTCTGACCTCCAGTGTTGAGTGTCATGAAACTATATGCCACTACATTCTGAGAAGGGGTCCGTGGTATTCACCTGACTGGCAAAGGGGCCTGTGGAACAAAAAATGGTTAAAAACCCCTGTTTTAAGTTAACTTAGGACCCCAAGGCAACTTTCATAGTGTTTCGGTCCCAAGGAGTACTTCCGCAATGGGCTCTTCTAGGTCACAATACTTAACATAGAATTACGCCTTAGGGACTGGCACTCACAGTGATGAGAGCTAAAATGCTCAATGGAGCAAGCTGGTGGGGAGAGTAATTCCTAAGCTATGCAACTGAGGAACAAGAACTTTTTGAACAATAAAAATATGCAGGGCCTAGAACACTCCTCTAGCTATACCCTCTTGGAATATTTTTCCCCCAATTATATGCACAGCTAATTTCCTCTCTTCCTTCAGGTCCCCTGTTCCCCAAATCTTGCTTTTTCAAAGGAGACTTCTCAGGTGACCTTCTTTAATTCTGCAACTTGTGCTGGCCCCCTTTCACAGCATCCCCAAACCCCACATCCTTATCTGACTCTAATTTTTTCTATTTTTTTCCACAGCACATACACGAACTATCTAGTTTAGTTTATTATTGCATTTATTTATAGTTTATATCTCCGCTAAAATATAAGTCCCATGGGGACAGAGAAATTTGTCTATTTTACTTAACTGAGGTAACCCAAATGCTTAACTTTATGTTTGGCCTATAGCAAGAGCGAAATATATTCTTTTTGAATGAATAAATACATCTCCTATAGCAAAGACAGTGTAAAGATAAAAGCCAAACAGCCATTCTAAGAGAGTTAAAAACAAAAGCAACTATGAAGAGTCACAGAAATGTACATTTTCCTGCCAGTGAGAAATACAGTGAATCAAATTGCTTGATGAATATGAATTACTCAGGACGAATTTGGGGAAAGGAGAAATGGAAATTTTTGTTCCCTAATAACTGGTTTCTCTCTCCCTTGTTCACAATAAATTTCAATCACTGATGTCAACCAGAAGCAAAAGCTGATACACAGCCTTTATGCTTTCCTGTGGTAGAGGCCACAGCCCGAATTTCAGACAAAAAAGAATGTGAGCAGATGTTAATTCTGTTGCTGTTTGCTATTGTTTATGCATTCTCCTTCTCATGGCTAAGTGGATTCATTAATTCACATGTCATTCTCCCTAGGCAACATTGGTTGGTATTTCAATGGGTTCTCCAAGATTCATATTTCCTACAAATTCAACATTTGAGAAGGTAAAAAAAAAACGAAAAAAAAAAAAAAAAAAAAATCTCAGCAACATTTTCAAACAGCATCACCAGAAGGCCAGGTTCATTGCCAATAAAATTCGTCAGCCTCTATTTTCAGATGTTAAGACTCAATCAAATGAAGATAATTACAGAAATTTTATCTTGGGCATATCCTGAGTTATTAGCATTTCACATTATTTTGTTTAAAAAACATGATATATATGAATACATGTAAATATGTATGTATATATATTTATCTTGGTATATGTTCACTATGATTATCATGAGATTCCGTGTGATGTAGTGGAAAGAACAATGATTTTGGAGCAAAACGACCTGAGTTTGAATCTTAACAATGGCATTCTACACCTCTTTCCCTCTTCAAAGTGTCCCATTTGGAAGATAAACTCTATGTTCCTCTAAATAATCTTTATAAAATCCCTAATATAGTTATTGGCCAATAGCAGGTACTTGATAAAAGGTATGTATTGCTTAACAAATGTAGGCACAATTCAACTTTCTAAGCATAATCAGTAAAACATTCCCACCCTGACTTCCAAGAGAACTGCAATAGTTGTTAACAAAGAAAAAGAGGAGAGAAAATGGAGGAATGCCATTTTTATAATCAACAAGCCATTGAAAAGGTTCACCAGACAGCCCATAGAAGAAGTGAAGAAAAAGGCACCAATGTCAAAGGAACCATTAAACCCAGATTTTATTCCCACCAGCCTACCATTGAGAACTTTTCCAAATAATGTGTCCATAGGGGAAAGCAAAAAGGATTTCCACATTACCCAGATGAAATAACTTTCTACCCTATTGAATAACTATAGCAAGCCTTCCAAAGAAATGAGGAATTATCTTTCTGTGAGAAATGAATACAACTGCAAATAGCAACAGTAATGGTGGCCATTCGTGTAGGGCCTGCTGTGCTGAGCACCAGGCCTGACGTTTTATATGCCTGACATTCCAACCCTGCAACAAAGGCCGTGTTATTACTGACGAGGGAAACAAGTCTCAGAGAAATTTTAAGGCTTGCCTAAGGTCACACAGCTAGTAAGTGATGAAGATATAATTTTAATCCAGGTCAATCCATTTTCAACACGGACAGAAACCCCAGGGTTGTACCATTTCCAAGTCCCTATCTTGGCCCAAAATTAGTGTTTTGAAAGGCTGCACACATAACACAACTAGAAGGATTCTGTGAGGTGCCTGATATGAATTAATATGTAAAGGATCATGAGCCATATCTATCTTCTCTGCTTTTGAGCTGAGGAATGATAAGAATCAAAGGGCCACTTAGTGAAAAATGAATAATCAGTATGCAAGCAGGATGTTCAATCAACACTGATTCCAGTGGTGAGGGAGTGAGTGGCTAGGAATCTGACACTAGGAACTTGCCTCGCTAACCACCTCCATCCTGCCCCAAGACACATATTTTATCAGGCCTAAAGAACAGGCAGGCCTTCAGGCCCCTCAGCTCATCAACTATAATCCATGCTTAGTGGCAGTGCTCCAAAATGTGCTCATCAATTGTAACGAATGTACCACACTAATGAAGGATGTTGTTAATGTGGGAAAATGTGGGAGGGGTAGGGAGAAGGGCATATGGGAATCCCCTATATTTTTTTTGTAACATTTACATAATCTAAATATCTTTTAAAAATAAAAATAAAAAAGTATATTTAAAAAAAAGAATGCTTGTTGAGTTTGTAACCCACATACCTCTTCACACATTCCCAGATGATCGATTTCTATAAGAAGCTATTTTTGCTTCATTTTATTTTTTCACTGGGGAAATCTTCTCAAATCAGAGAGAGTGTAACATATTACTGAAAAAATGTCTATCTAAAATAGCCACAGATCTGACAGCTACAGTTCAGGCAGCTGCCAAGTCCACATCTCCACCAATGCATCCTCTTCAGGCTTATAAACAGCCAGTCTCAAAGAAATCACTTTGTGGCATTTCAGATTGGGCGCATCATAAGCCAATAACCCAAAGGGTAACTTACAGCAGGCCTTTACCAGGAGCTTTTAGCCAGACAAAATACAACCAATACTAAGATATTAAAATATAGCAAGTAATCTTGGATATTCCTTTCTCTAACGCTTCTTTCTCACTATGGAATCTGGAGTAGAGACCATACTACAGAGTAGATGAGAGATATGGACACAGAATTGGGCTAGAAATGGGGCTTGGCCACTCATTAGCTATGTGACCCCAGGAATTATTTAATCTCTCTGAGCATTAACTCCTCATCTGCATAATAAGGATGATACAAATCCCTTCTTAGGTTGTTTTAAGAATTAAGTAAGAATTGCCAAGTAACAATAAGCTTATGTTTATTGGCATTTATTATATGTCAGGCATTGGACTAGCAGATGAGGAAACTAAGGCACGAGAGACTAAGTAATTTGCTGAAGTTCACATAATTAGAAGGTCTCAGAAAAAGGACTTGAACCCAGGGAGTCTGTACCAAATCCCATAGTCTTAACTCACTGCTCTATAATGCCTAATTTGGAAACTCAATACTGAGTAAAGACTCAATGAATGTGAGTTACAGCTACTGTTATTATAATTAACATCCCCATCATTTTATATATATATGGTTATGTATAATGTTAAAACACTCACACCAAAGAATGCACAATACCTGGGACATGGCTGCAAAAGTTCTCCTTCGACAACGCAGGCTTCTTTCTCAAGAAGGTCAGGGCACTCCTTTCCACCTCCAATAGCAACGTGCTTCATATTCCGACTCCTGCTCCTAAATCCTGGGGAGAGACTCCCTGAACGACATGTCTTAGAGCAGGGGCTCCAGGAGGACCATTCGGTGGTTTCACAGTCTTTCGGCATGATGCAGGACTGAACAGTCAAAGGGAAGGAGTCTTGCGTGCAAAGGCTGATGGAACAGAAGCAGAAGAAACAGGAGGCCATTGATTTAAATAGATGCAACTGATTTTATGAAGTACCTAATATGAGAAAAATAAAATTAAATCTAGTTTAAGCACTCAAATAGGATTTAAAAAATGTTAAAGCACCATGATAAAATATTGAAAGAACATTCTATTTCATCTGAAATAGTAAAGCTGTTTCACTCTAGCAACACACATATATAAGGTAGGTCTGTATTGTTCCTTGTCCAAAGCATTGTCAGAAATAACAGAGGCTCTTCTAGTATGCTTTCACCTATGACATGGCCTAAGATGGCCACTTATCAATTGGCTCCCAAGTGCCATACACTGAGCTGCACTTCACAGACACCAACTCATCTCAACTTATGGGTTAATGTATTAAAATCTCTATTTTGAAGATGAGAAAGCTTAAGACATAAGGATGCTAAATCATGTGTCCAAAGTCAAACAAAAGTAAATGGAAGTTTTAGAGTATTAATCTATCCACGTTTTTAAATATTAGGCTATTAAAAATGTTATTCTTGAGATCAGGAACAAGACAAGGATGCCCACTGTCACCATTATTATTCAATATTGTGCTAGAAGTTCTAGCTAGAGCAATTAGGTTAGACAAGGAAATAAAAGGCACCCAAATATAAAGGAAGAAGTAAAAATTTCACTATTTGCTGATGACATGATACTATATCTAGGAAATCCTGAAAAATCCACAACAAAGCTACTAGAATTAATAGACAAGTTCAGCAAAGTGGCAGGTTACAAGGTTAATACACAAAAATCAGTAGTGTTTCTATACACTACTGATGTGCAATCTGAGGATGAAATTAGAAAAAAATTCCATTTATAATGGTGACTAAAACAATCAAATATTTAGGAATAAATTTAACCAAGGGCATTAAAGACCTGTATTCAGAAAACTAAAAAACATTGCTAAAAGAAACTGAGGAAGACTTAAATAAATGGGAGGACAATCCATGTTCATGGACTGGAAGACTAAATATTGTTAAGATGTCAATTCTACCCAACCTGACTTAGAGATTTAATGCAATTCCAATAAAAATCCCAATAGCCTTTTTTTGCAGATATCGAAAAGCCACAATCGAATTGCATGTATGAGACTGTTTTTCTTTGAAGCTGAACAAATGTAAGTTGATGGTGCATGATGTTAATATCAGACAAAAAACAACAACAGTGTTCTAAGTGAAAGAGACCAGATACGGAGTACTACATATTGTATGATTCCATTTATGGAAAATGTAAACATAAATCAATTTATAAAGATGAAAGGAGATTAGTGGTTATGTAGGTCTGTGGAAGGGAATGCTAAGGGGTGTGGAGTCTTTCTTTTTGGAGTAATGAAATCATTCTAAAATTTTTGAGATGATGAATGTACAACATTGTTATTGTACTAAAAGCCATTGATTATACACTTTGGATAGAACAGCCAGAAAGAGCAGCTATATACAGTGGGGCAAGCGTGGAGAGATTGAGAGGTGAGGAATTTTATTGTTGTCTGTTTTTTGTTTATTTATTATTATTACTGAAATAGTTAAGATGCTCTAGTGGTGATTGAGGTGATGGGTACACAACTATGTTATTATAGCAAATACCATTGATTGTACACTTTGGATGAATTGTATGTTTATTAATATGTATCAATAGAGTTGATTTGTTGAAAAAAGAGAATTAAGAGATTTATGAAGCAATTGTAGTGCATGGATGTTATGTGGACTTGATTCAGACTGACAAATTGAAAAATATATGACAATAATCTATGAATGCAAGAGTTATTCTTAATTTTTAAGGTGTGATCATAGTTATTGTGAATATGTTTTTTGAGTCCTTTAAAGATAAGACAGAAAAGGTATATTTCCAAAATGAGATGCATCTACAAGATTAGATGATATTATGACTAGGATTACTTTAAACTAATCAGGGAAAGGGTGAGTGAGTTAGGATAAAAATGAAACTTGATTGACCATGAGTGGATAATTGTTGATGCCAGAGGATATGTATATATAGAGTCATTAATACTCTTCTCTTTATTTTTATATGCTAAAAATTTTCTATAAAATAAAAGTTAAAACAAACAAAAAAATGTGATCTTGATTATGTTTTTCTGCACTGTTAGGCTCTGAGCATCATTTCCCTCATCTGTAAAATTCGGGTGCTATCAAGTACTAAAAATCTAATTGGGAAATAGATAAATAAATAAAAAGAGTAATGTGATAACTCAACATAACAGCATTTCTAATGATGAGGAGAAACACTGATGAGGCACTGATGGGCCACCTGGGAAGGAAGGGGAGTTGGAGAGGACATAAGAGCTTCATTTTGAAAGATTAATGGGAGCATCTCAGGCACACAGGGAAGACTATTCTAAGTCAAGGGACTACCATATGCAAAGCCTTGAAATAACAACTTGTGGTTTGAGAACCAGGGGTATGCTACAGCTGGCTAGTACTGGCTCACAAGAGCCAACTGCTAAATTTTTAGAGAATTTGCAAGTAATTTTACTTCATGTTTTAACTTCATATTAATGGTTTAGAATTTGTCATGGAGTGTTTATACTGCAGAAACTGGCGAATACTACAAATCAAGATCCTCCCCACTCTTCCCCTCCCCTAGACCTGGCTGTTAAACATTTATGAGCAAACCACTGGGGGAAGTAAATTCAATTTGTCTTGCTGAAGCACAAAATGCAAGGAGGGGGTAGATAGATGTTAGGTATAAGGGATCTCCATAAGTAGGTCTGGAAAGTCTTTGTGTCACAGGCTAAGAAGCTTCGATTTAATTCCAAGCACAAAATGATTTTAAGTGGGGGAAAATCAGACTCATGTAAGGAGATGATACTTCATGCATTAATTGGCGTGCCTTTCTTTTTGTCACTTCCTTGTTGTTAGCCGTTCCCTTATTCAGTCAAAGGCATCCATTACTTTGGTGAGGAAAAGGTAATTTTGACAGGAACGCAGACCAAAGAGTCAGTATTTGACTACTGACTTCCAAACTTGGGCTTAGGAAACCTGGTGGCACAACGAGCTGTAGACGGGACGCAGTCATGTGTCCTCTGCACATGGTCAAAAAGAGGGGGAAAAATCTTAAATTGTTTCCAGAGTCCTGATTTGGGAAAATATGTAGGAAAGAGACCCAGAGAAATGGTTAATAGAAGGTGGTGTACAGGAGAGATTAAAACACGCTCATATCTGGCCATATTGATGAGTAACCTATATTGAGATTTCAATATTGACATCCCTTATGAAGCCAGATCATTGACTTAAGCCATTGCGAGTAACTGTGGTTTGCTTAAAGAAGTAATATGATATAAAACAAACCTTTGGTTCAAAATAAAAAAAATTTCAGCTCTTGAGATCATATTGGACCCTTTGAAATAATCACTTCCATTTGCCATTTAAGGGGCCTGGGATCTAAAACGCAATAGGAAGAACCTCTCCTGAAAATTCCCAGCCTAATACAGAATATATTACCCTTGCCATTGGGCAAGGTGGAGGTGGAGGGAGGGTGTCACCTCCTCCTATCACCAGTCACAAGAGAAAGCTATCGATCAGTAAGAAATTTCTGGGTGTTGACTTTTCAGAAATTTAACAAAGATGTTCAACTTGTATATGCTTTTAGAAAGACAGTTTTGGTTTCCTTTATTAAAAAGGTCCCACACTATTTGGCTCTTAGTCTACAGTTAGAGTGGTGCTTCTGTTCTTTCCAAATACGAGCTACCCCTCTCTGTTGCTCATTTTCACTGACTTTTCCCTACTGGACCAGCAGAGGGGATAGTAAGACAGGAACAGTAAGAACACTTGCTAGCAGGTGCAGGCATTAATCCAGGTCTCCTAATTCTTGTTTTCCTGGACAACAAAGGACATATGTGCACTAATTAGGTATTTACTTATTTTTTAATGTTATTTTCACTAACAAGCCTCCTTGGCTAAATAATAATAATAATAATAATAATAACAATAACAATAACAAAAGGTTCTACATCAGGGCCTGGTCTAACTGGATCAGTGAAATTGCATCTTACTGGATTAGTGGGAGGAGCGCTGGATTGTGAATCATAAATAGCTGGGTCCTGAGTTTTTCATCACAATAAATTAGTAAAACCTTAATATCGTGGGTGATTAGTTTCATTATCTGCTGAAAAAAACAATAATAAAATACACTCTGCTCACCCCTCAAAGTGGTCTTAACCATTAGTGTAGGTGGAATCACCTTATAAATTCTAGTGCCCAAGAAGGGAATGGCAAAGCAAAATGGTAATCAATCTTCTCAAAAAGTTTGTGGGCCTTTTTAATGAAACAGACCTAAACTGTTGGTTTGTCTTCTAAAAAAAAAGATGTTATGATAATTGGACCTCCTTAATATTTATAGAGCATGCCATCATTTGTAAATTACTTCACTGGCATTTCACTCTAAAGGAAATCTCTGAAACAAAAATTTACTCTAGTAATTCTTACTTACACTGGAAATGTAAGAACCCTTCTTTACTTAGAAAATAAGGGCAGAAACTCCTAAAAAATGAAATTCCACAGAAACATATCCCCACTTCATTAAATATTTCACACAATATTTTATGAATTAAATATTTCAAAAATATAGAATATTTAAGCATAATATTAAATATTTCAAAAATACACAAAAACAGAGTAATATAATAAACATCCCAGCACCTTATGAGAAAAGGATAAAATTTACATCAGAATTTCATATATATATATATATATATATATAGTCACAAATTAAGTTGAAATCTCAAGTATACTCTATGATCCCAGTTCAAGCTCTCTCTCTGCAGACATAGCCACTATCCTGAAATTGATTACTTTTATGCCATGTTTTTGTACATATACTATGTGTATATATATTCTCAAATAGCATATAGCATTATCTTGCATGTTTTTTAAAATTTTCTCTTAAATGCTTTATTAAACATTTCCCTGTAGACACTATTTTCCTCACTTAATATTATGATTTCTAGATCTATCCCTGCTGATAAATAGAGATACAGTTCATTCATTTTTCTGCGGAGTAATATTCCCATAAATAAGAACATGGCAATTTATTTATCCATTCCCTAATTAGTGGACCTTTTGGTTTTGTTCAATTTCTTGCAATTCCACAGGATGATGCATTGAAACTTCTTGTACATGTCTCTACATGTTACACAGTGTGAGAGGTTTACCCTAGGATTTCTGCTTAGAGTTGCGTCATAAATATTCATATAATCAAATATACTAGGTACTGTGAAATTTCTCCTTTCCCAAATGCTCACAATCTTATTATCACACTTTTTCCAAAATGTTGAGAAAATGCATTTGCATCTTTCAGATTACCATTGAGTTCTACATTCTTCTCACATCTTTAGTAACTACTCAGCCCTCTTGCCCTGTGAATTGGCCATTCACACTGTTTGTCCATTGTAGCAGGCTGACTAAAGATCTCCTGCTGTGGATTAGACATCCATATCCTAATCCCCAGAACCTCTGAATATGTTACAGTACATGGCAAAGGGTACTTTGCAGGAGTGATTAAGTAAGAGAACTTGAGATGAGGAGTTTATCCTGGATCATACAGGTAGCCCAATGTATTCACAAAGGCAGGAGGGTCAGGGTCAGAAAAGGAGATGTGATGATGGAAACTGAGGTTAGAGTTACGCGAGGCCATGAGTAAAGGAATGTGGGCAGCCTCTAGGCACTGGAAAAGGCGAGGAAATGGTTTCTCCCACAGAGCATTCAGAAGGAATTCATCGTTGCTGACCCATTTTAGATTTCTGACTTCCAAACTATAAGATAATAAATTTGTGTTTTCTTAAGCCTCTAAATTTGTGGTTATTTGTTTTGCAGCAACAAAAATACATATTTTATTACCTGGAAGTGGATGCTGCTATAAAAAATAGCTAAAATTGTGGCACTGGCTTTGGAATTGGGCTGTGGGTAAAGGCTAGAAGAATTGTGAAGAACTTGACAAAAAAGGTCTAGATTGCCTATTCAGACTGTTAATAGAAATCTATATATGTTAAAGTTTCTGCCGCTAAGGGGTTAAGAAGGAAGTGAGAAACATGGTAGAGAGAATCTCTATTGTCTTAAAGTACACCTAAATTGTCATGAACAGACTATTGGTAGAAATATGGACATTAAAGGTACGGCTGGCAAGGGCTCAGAAGGAAATGAGGAACATGTTATTGGAAATTGGAGGAAAGGGGATGCTAGTTTAATTGTGGCAGAAGCTTAGTTGAATTGTCCCATGCAATTATGGAGAACACAAAACTTGCAAATAATAAACTTGGATATTTGAAGAAGATGGCAAAGCAAATGTTGAAGGTATGGCCTGGTTTCTTCTTGCTGCTTATAGTAAAATGTGATAGTAAAGAGATAGATTGAGGGAAGAACTGTTAAGCAAAAAAGAACTATGACTTGATGATTTAGGAAATCACCAGTCTATCCATATTATAAAAGATACTAAAATTTAGGACACTCACTGTCAGTAAAGTATGGTCTGGAGGAAAAGCCAAGGATGCTCCTGGACAACCTTTTGCTAGTGCCTCAGAAAGATCCAAAGCTTGCAATATTCAGTCACACAGAGGGTTCTTTGAAGACATCAGGTTTATGACTCATGCATCTCCTCAGCCATCTCAGCCAAAGGCAAAAATAGGTATGGGATCACTGAGGAAAGACCTGTGGAAGGGTCTTTTGTCTAATGTAGTGAATCTTCATGATATATTTGGAGACTCACAAGGTTCTTGAGAACTTTAAATGCAGAAACACTGACAGCTTGGACTGAACAGGACAGAACAAAAATAAAAGGCTGGAAGACACATACAATTCTACACATAAAGGCTGATAAAACTACTCATCTGCAAACACACACTACCCTTCATGAAAAGGGAAGGATAACTCAGAGAGTGGAGTCCCAGACCCAGAGAGCAGAGCTATAGGCTACAGATGATTATTCGTAGGCCTTGAAACCTAATGGAGTTTGCTCAGCGAGATTTCAAAATTGCTTGGGACCAGTGATTCCTTTCTTCCTTCCATTTTATCCTTTTTTGAATGTGAATATCTATAACTCTTATCTGATGCCTTCCCCACCATTGTATTTGAGGAGCAGTAACTTATTTCTTAAGTTTCATAGTTTACAAATGGAGAGGAGTTTGTCCTCATGATGGATTATACCCAAAGCTTCACCCATACCTGATGGTGGGAGGTGGGACTTTTAAAATGATGAGATTTAGATATGATTTTGGACCTTGAGCTGGTGCTGAAATGGGTTAAGAATTTGGGGAACGTTGGGATAGGGTGAATATATTTTGCACGTGGGATGGAATTCAATATTTGGGGACCAAAGGAATGACTATTGTACACTGAATTACGCTCACTCTCCACTCACCCGACCCCCCACAGAGATGCCCATGTCCTAGTTCCTAGAACTTGCGATTACATTAGCTTACATGGCAAAAGGGATTTTGCAGATGTGACTAAATTAAGGATCTTGGGATGAAAAGACTATTCTAGATTATCCAGGTGGGCTCAATGTAATAAGGGTCTTTATGATAGGGTGGTAGGAAGCTCAGAGATGAGAAGGAGATGTGACAATCAGAGCAGAAGTTAGAATGATATGATGCCATGAACCAAGAGATGTGGGAGCCTCTAGACATTGGAAAAGCCAAGAAAATGTATTATTTCCTAGAGCCTCCAGAACAAACAAAGCTCTGTTGACCCATTTTAGGCTTCTAACCTACAGAACAATGATATTAAAATTGTGTGTTTTTTTAAGCCTTTAAGTTTGTTATGATTTGTTAAAGAATCAATAAGAAACTAATAAACCCATTTTTCTATTGAGACTTTTTCTTAATTTTAGAACTACGCTAAAATCACACAGATACATACATATATAAATGATGACAGATTCATATATAGAGATACATAGAGAGATTCTGTAAAGTAATCTGTTATTGGTTCTATACATTATGCATATTTTCCCCATAATTTGACTTTTAATTTTGTTGATGGTGTCTTTTTGTGTTACCATGAGTTTTCAGTTTGTTGTTCAATTTTTCCCTTCACAGTTTGTGCTTGTTATACCACACTTAAAATTTTTCCTCATCCCAATACCATAAAATTTTCTCATACTTTTTCTTTATTTCTTGTATAACTACATTATCACACTGTACTCTGAGTTCCTGATTTCTGTTTATTTTAGTCTCCCTGTGTCATACTGGACTTAGCACAAATGTCAGGTGAGTCTTGGCATTACTGTTGAAAGGACAAGGCCATTTAATTGGAGACTCTCACATACTGGTTTCCATCAGTCTTTACTCTTTAGCTTGCTTTTTCCCCAAGATAGGGTTCCTTCTATCTCTTGCCACATGTGTGTAGACCTGGCTGTTGGGTTTATGAAAGCTGACTGGAGAAAGAGAGCTGGCAGGGCACTCTTACAAATTATGTAGAGACCTTCACTTAACCCACATGTTTTCAGTGTGATGTTTTAGCACTACACTATGTTTGGCCTGTGAGGGAGTAATTTTTAGCCTCTTTGAACACATTTTCTCTTTAGAGTTATTTCGTGCCTATAATAATTATGCTGTCAAAGATTCTTGTATTAGTCTGAATAGAATAGGCTATCAAATCCTGAAATCTCAGTGGTTTAATAAAATAAGTTGTGACAGTTGGGATTATTTTTGAATCCTAAAAAGGGAAAGATTATGTTTGTAAATTAATATATTCTTCTGGATGTGATACCCTTTGATTTGTATTAAATTCAAAGGATTTAAGTTTACTTGATAAAATCAATTTAGGGTTTTTGATTTGACCATGTCAGTAGGGCACGACTCAGGTTGAGTATCCACCTGCTGGGTGGGCTGATAGAAATGGACACTCAATCAAGAAGACACACGGGAAGAGAGAGAGCTCTGTCATTTTTTATCCTGGGACCCTGGGGACAGACTGGCCATTTGCCTGATAGCTTACAGCTGACCTTGGGAAGACAGCTGAGACTGATATAGGAAGTCCTGAGAGACAACCCTTAACCAGGAGAGAAAGAGGACCGGAAGCCAGAGGGAAGTGGCAACAGACTTTGGTGAGAAAGCAACCTTGAGCTGGACTCTTTATAGCCTTGTAACTGTAAGATTTTACCCCAAATAAATACCCTTTATAAAAGCCAACAGATTTCTGGTACTTTGCATCGGCACCCCTGTGGCAGATTAACACATAAGTGTTCATTATGCTTTTTTTTTTTTTTTTTTTTACATTCCAGTTCATAGTCTTTATTTTTTTTATTTTTTTTTTCTTTCTTTTCCTTTTTTTTTTTTTATTATGGGTAAAAATCAAAATTCTCACAATACATACAAACATTTGTAAAATGATATATAAATATATATGCATATATGTGTATTTGCTTACAAAAATGTTATTTTTTATTTATATATATATACATATATTTTAAGAGGTGCTTAGATTACCTAAAATATTATACGGAACCCACTCGGATTCCCATGTTGCCCACCTCCCACACCTCCCACCAC
>JAKSZT010053928.1:42222739-42393848 GCA_026826555.1 Tolypeutes matacus
CAAGGGGGGTCAATGATACCCCTAGGGTCCAAGTGGATCCTTCCTGCCTACTTGTGTTTATCAATGAATTTCCCCACAGGGTTCTATATGCAGGTCCTGAAGCAGCTTTTAGCTATTAAACTAAATTAAAAAGAATTTATTTTTCAATTGTTGAGGTGACCTCACTTTTTTTTTTTTTTTTTAGCCAAATGCAGGACCCAAAATAATTCCTCTTCTAGACCTACCCCCTTACGGAAGGGACCCTAGCTGGGCCCGTGGAAATTAATCAAGCACGTCCCACTTTCCGGACTGCCCAGGTTAGCTGAAACTCTGATGTTAGTCAGTGAAGATTGCTAAAGACGGCGGATTCTGCCCCTTCTGGCGCCGAGCTCCAGCGTCACCGGGCTGCTCAGTAAATCAGTTTGAGTGCAGATTCGCGTCTGCTCTCAGCCTGGTGCTGCTTCAGTTCGGCTTATCTGCTCCCCAAAGCTATGGGGCGGTGCAGGCAGCCAGATCGATGTCTAAAAATATAAAATACCCTTCCCTGTCTTCCAACCGAACCCTCCCTTCTTTGGGAAGTGTCCCTTCCTCCTGGCTCCGCAGCGGCCCGGGTCTTATCCCTGGGTGGCTAGGGAGATCAGCTCCGTTCCCCGACCAAAATCCCCTCTCCGGTTCACCGGGTGCTGACTAGCTTTTTGCTCTGCTCACACAAGGTCCAAGGGGCGCCAGGCAGCCAGCTCCCCAGAAAATAAAACTTTTTCGCCCCCGCCCGCGGCTCCAAATGGCCGTTTTATTTTTTATTTCCGTAACCGCGGGGCTCAGCCGCCTGTGCCAACCTCCACCGGCAGCCTCAAAACTCACGAATCTCCACCGTTCGGTCCACGCCGCCGATCTGCGCAGATAGATGTCCCAAGCCTCTCACTCCACGCGTGCACAGCACAGACCCCCGGGCAGGACCCCGTCCCCAATCCGCCTTGCTCTGGGAGCTTGCAGTGTGCGCCCTCCTATACCAACGCCATCTTGCCCCCCCTCCTCAACAGTATAATCCTCATTATGCTTTTACATAAAGTTTGATACAGGTTATTCATTTCTCCTATAGGCCTCTCTAATTGCAAACTTAAGGACCCAGCCTGTGTCCACTTTATAGATTCACCATCTTGAGTAAGTGGCTCCGTGTTCACCTTCAGATAGGAAAGGGAGGGCTTGGAGGATGGCCCCTGATGATTTAAGGTCTTGCCTAGAACTGGCTTGCATTACTTCTGCCCACATCCCATTGGCCAGATCTCAGTCAAATGGCCCAAATATACTACAGACAAAGGTCTTCTGGTGTGCCATGGAAAAGGACAAATGGGATGAACATATAGCTTTGTGTCTAATATAGATGTGCAGTGAAAACCAATTTGCTTTTTGCTGTCTTGCAACTGCAGGGTAGCATTCAACTTTCTCTGTGCTACTAGGCAAATTACTACTCATCCATCTGCTTTCCAGATCCCCAAATCTGCTGATCTCTTTTTGCAGCTGTCATATCCTTCCTCATTATATTTGTCTTTGTAAGTTTATACCTTTTTTATTCCTTCACTATCATTTAAGTGCAGTTCCAGAAGGTACTGGAAAGAAAAGATTGTGTTCATTTCATCATGTTTAACTAGGAACCTGAAAATGTATTTTACTCAAAGTTAAAATTTATTCTAAAATCCCATAAAATCCAATCTATACATGAATATATTCCTAGAGAGTTAAATCTACACTACACATGAAAAAGAAATTAAAAATATGAAAATATTTCCATTTTTATCAATCTTGTTCTAAATTTTGTCATAATTATTCATAGAATTTACTATTTCAAAAATTTCCTTTGCTGTTAAAAAGTCTGTTTTTATAGAAGTGAGAATGCAAATAAGAAAACACTTTATACTCTCTTAATAAAACTCTGGGTCATTCAAAAGCTTGGATAGTCCAATTATTTTACAAAAACACTCCTATCCATAATTTGGCTTACCTAAATTATAGCATAATAACAAGTGAACAGTTGCCTCTAGAGTTTACAGATTCTAACTTAGAGAATGATTGCAACATCATGACATGAAAATATCACCAAGGGATAAAATGTGAATGGAGAAATGAAGATAAATGAACCAGAACTGATATGAGTTTAAAGAGAATAGATTTGGGAAATCAGATGGGATGCATGCTATTTCATTTAATGATTTTGACTCCAAACTGGTAGAATTTTCTGCCACCAGATGAACTAATGGGGCCATCTAAAAAAAAAAAAGATAAGCATGATATATGAGTACACACAGAGATTTATGTGAAATTCCTGCCTGTTAGAAAATTAGACCAAGAAGTGAGAATAGGTGTCCACTGAAATACAGGCATCAGCAAGTAAAGATATTTGAATAAGCAGAGTTTTAAAAGTGTTGTCTGGAAGATGGTATTGAAAATGTAAGAAGTAATTTAAAATTACTAATAAAAAATGTAAGGGATTGCTGATGTATTTTCACTCAGTTTCCCCTTTCTGAATAATACATTTCCATAGTTTTATCAAAATATTTTTATCTTTGTAAATTCAAATCATATTCATATATTCATATGTAACATAAGACAGAAAATTTTAAAAGCCAACATCTCTTGTGTGACCAAAATGATGTTTACCTCAAGTTAGTATTTACAACTGATGGAGACCACTACTTGAGACACGTAACTTATTTCTTTCTAATTCTTGGAAAAATAAAACTGAGCTATTAAAATGCCTCTTAATTTCTTATTTTTATTTAAACCATTCAAACCTTTAGTTAGGTAAAAAAAAAAAAAAAATGGAAATCATGCAGTTCAAATAAAGGAGCAGTAGAAAATTTGATTTTAAAAATGTTGTCAGTTGCTCCTGTGGAATAGAAAAATTGCTCTATAGATATAGAGATAAGCACACACAGAAACACTCAGATATTAAATTCTCGAAAAGGAACATCCTTGAGAGTGATGTTATATCAAAATGGAATGTCTTTAGTACTGTGATCATTTGCTGTTCCTAGGAAATATTATTCAACAGAGATTTAAAATGCAGTACAAGTCTCAGAATAAAACCGATTTTTATCTTCTCCAAAAATTTTAGATAGAATACTAAGAGTAATATGTAGGTAAAAAATTGGGTGTCTGTATGTAAAAGGTAAGAGAGAGGAGAAATACCAGCAATGCTTTGAAGGTTTGGGTCACTACCCTCATTTTATAGACAAAGAAACTGAGGCCCAGAGAAGTTAAGTGAGCTTCTAACAGTGCACAACAAAAGTATACAATGACCAAGACCTTTTAGACCAAAACTAAGTTTACAGTTTGTCTACGTGAGAGCACTGTATGTTATAGGCTGAAATTTATAAAAGATCCCAAAGTGGTAATGCAAAGAAAAAGTCTGTCCTGACTTCTATGTTTAGAGAGCAACAATAGTTGCCTAATTCAGAATCTTCCCCACACCTTCCTCCTCCTCAAAAATATATATCAACCAAGAGAGCAAATAAAACCATTGCCCTTGCCTTCACCATTACTAGAGACAGAGAACACACACACACACACACACACACCCTTCAAATTATATATAAGTAGCCAAAGAAAATTCTAACAGAGTTTGCACTGGCCACTTACAGATGCTACACCGTGGATGTGGAAAGTATGGGAGGGGAATTTTAAAACAGAGAGTATCTACAACTGCAAGCAAGACAGTCCCACCCATCTGCCCTATGGGATCTAAGCCCCCTCTTCATCGGAAGTAAAGTGGGCATCTACATCCCCAAATCCTCAAGACTGAGGAATGAACATACATAAGGGGGGAATGCAATTATAGACTAAAGTAGACTTATTATTAGTCTAGCAATGGAAGAACTGGTAACACTGATATAAAAGCAGTGGCCACTAGAAGTTCTGAGGGGAGGAAAAGGAAGAATAGGTGTAATATGAGGCATTTTGGGGACATTGGAATTGTCCTGCATGACATTGCAATGATGGATACAGGCCATTACACATTTTGTCAAAACCTACAAAATTGAGAAGTGCAAAGTATAAACCATAATATAAACTACAGACCATGATTAGTAGCAATGTTTCAATATGTTCAACAACTGTAACAAATGCACCAACTAATGAAAGATGTTAATGGAGAAAAGTGTGCGAGGTATAGGGGTATCTCCTATACTTTCAATGTAACATTTATGTAATCTAAAGCTCCTTTAAAAATAAAGAAAATTTTTCAAAAAGAAGAGACTACATTAAAAAAAGAGTACAGTGGAGTTAGATTTAGATGAAGCACAGACAAAATCACTACCAAAAGGAGAAAGTTCACCAATAACTGAAAAACAGAGACTATAGATCAGAACTTGGTAGAGAAGGGCCTCGAGGACCCAAAGTGGCTGTCCTGAAGAAGCACTCTTTTGGGGATAAATATATAGAGCAGCGGTTCTTAACAAGGGGTCCGTGAGCTTCAACTGAAATTCAAAAAACATTCTCATGGGGACGTGTTGGTGCGGGTGTGATATATTGATTAAATAATACACAGTATAGTGTGGACTTAGTAAGGGGTCTGTGGTTTTCACCTGACTGACAAAGGGGTCCGTGGAACAAAAAAGGTTAAGAACCCCGATAGAGAGAGAGTGGCTGACAGCCCATGGAGATGAGGTAGCAAATGATAAGAAGGAACTAGAGGGGGAAATGAAAAACCCTGCAGGAACAAAGGAGAAACGAGACATATCAACCTTTCCCCAGAATAGCGACCCACTACCATCCATAAATAAAACTACACCAAAGAGGACAGAACAAACAGAGTGTTTTAGAAATAGGAATTCTGTTCTTGAAAGGAATAAGAACAGAAAATAAAGAAGATCACATCACGCACAATTAGTGAAAAATCAGAAAATGTAAAAATATTTTCTGCTGATAAAAAGTCTCCCCGAAAACACCCAATCACAAAACTGAAAAAAAAACTGTAACAATCCAAACTGCAGCAAATACTCTCAAATAAACATAACCATTTGGGGATATGGGGAAAAAAACACCTTGAATCAAAAATACAAATTAAAGAACAGAAATGGGCAAAAAAAAAATCTGGATGAAACTAAATGTAAATCAAATGAACTCAGGAAGAAAATAGAAGTAAAAAAGAAATCATATTGGAAATAAATACTGATTTACAAGATGCTCAAGAAATAACAGGTTAATATGAAAATCTAACTAATGCATTGAAGGAAAGGAGAGGAAAACAAAAAGAAATAAGAGGAGATAAAGAAATACAATGGGTCACTGAAAGCAGATGAAATGGCAAACAGGTTGTGAGTTCCAACCTATATAAAACAGACATCCTTGAAAAAGAAAATTAAAAAAACTCTGGAAAAACTAATGTTTAATACTATGCTCCCACCCTCCAAACTTCCAAGACTAAAAGAAGCTTTGGCAAAAAGACTGGAGTTGAGCATTTCATATAATATGGAGTTAAGACTAAAATGAGAGCGTGTTCATGAGCAGAAGAATTACAGAGTAAAAGTAATTCTTCTAAAACAGAGAAAGGAGATATAACAGAAAGTAGAAAAAGATTATAGGTAAGAGGTGAGTGCCATTTGAAACTGTCATAATAAACGATAATAATTTAGGTTAGAAAAGAGAATGAATTAAGGGCACTATTAAAGAAGTGTTAATACAAAGATAGCCCCTAAAATAAAAACACAAGCATTCCTAAATGCCAAAAACAAAATATTAAAAAGCAAAGAGTACACAGCAAATAAAGAAAAACAGTAAATATTCATTATAGACACTATAATTAGTCCTTAAGATACGATAGGATTGAAACAAAACTTAGGTCATATCAACAGAAGTGAATAAGCTTAATTCACTTCTTAAAAGTAATAAAAGTTCACACTGACTCATAAAGCAAAACTCAACTTCATGCTGATGCTGAATATAAGAAACACATCTAAAATGCAATGATTCACAAAGGCTAAAAATAAAGGGCTGGAAAAGATTTATCAGATAAATGGAAACCATAAGAAAGAGGTGTTACAAATCCTAATATTGGAAAAAGTAGAATTCAAGCCAAAAGCACTAGAAGAGACAATAGCTGGCACTTTATAGTACAGCATCCTCAAATCTCTCTCTGACTTTATCACAAGATGTAAATTAATAGATGACATAGCTATATAGAGATGATATAGATATAGATACATATATATATATATGTAAACATCGCATACATATGTTTAAACAGATATGCATTGTGTGTGGATATTTGTATGCATATATTGTGGTCAGCAGAGTAATGGCATCCAAAGATGACCACGTTCTAAGCCTCAGAAACTGCAAATGTGTGATCTTACATGGATGGGAAGATTATCCTGGATTATCCACACAGGCCTGATGTAATGATGTTTATTTATAAGTGAAAGAGGGAAGCAGAAGAGTGAAGGTCAAAATAAGGAAGAGATTTGAAGATGCTATGCTGATGGCTTTGAAGATGAAGGAAGGGGTGATAAGCCAAGAAATACAGGCAGTCTGTAGAATCTGGAAAAGGCAAAGAAACAGATTCTCCTCTAGAGTCTCCAGAAGGAACACAGTCTTGCCGAACCTTTATTTTATCCCAGTGAGAACCATTTTGGATTTCTGACCTCCAAATTACAATATAACAAAGTTGTGTTGTTTCAAGTTATTATTTGTGGTAATTTGTCACAGTGGCAATATAAAACTAATAAATACCCCAATCTTAAAATTATCATCTTACTTAATGGGGAAAAATCCTAGAGGCATTCCTACTGAGGTTAGGAAATAAATGAAAGGATGCTGCCTATCTTCACTTCTATTTTAATATTTTTCTAGAGCCAATGCATTAGACTAGAGAAAATAATTAGCAGTATTAGAATTATATAGAAGTGGTAAAACTATCTCTATATGCTGGTAACATTATAGTAAGTTCAGCAAGCTACCATGATGTAAAATTAACATGCAAAAATTATTATCATTTTTCTATTAACTAGCTAGGGTATATAATGAATGGTAAACACCATTTACATATAAAATATAAAATAATAACACAAGCAGTCTTCAAGGTCTATATAAAGAAAATGATAAAACACTCTCAAAAGTCACAAAAATAGACTTAAAAGAAATGAAAAGCTGACCCTTGATTTTGGTTAGAAATTCTCAACATCATCAAGACTTCACTTCTATGTGAATTTATAAATTTAAGGTCATGACAAGAAAAATTCCAATGAGCATTTTTAGGGAAGCTAGACCAGTTGATCCTATATTTCCTAAGTTAAAAAGTTACATAAAAAGTTAGGAAAACAGAAAAGGAAGAGCTATGAGAAGGGACTACTCCATTAGATATTAAAATACACTATCAAAGCCTCTATAATTAAAATAGTGTAGAATACCCAGGCAGGCAAATGGAATAGAACGGAAGTCCTGTAAGAATCCCATTTATAAAATGAAATCAAATACATGATAAAGATGTTTTCTCAGTCACAGAAGCAAAGACAGAGGGTCTTTTTATTAGTGGTAATGGGACACTGGGAAGATTTTGGAACAAGATATAATTAGGTCCATTTTTCACACCATACTCTAGGTTACAGAACAAATTGTTCAAAGATTCCAATGTAAAAAAATAAAATTAAGAAAACAGTAGGGAAAATCATGGGTGAATTTGAGCTGGTTGTGGGGAAAGGATTTCTAACCATAACTAAAACTCCAAATGCAATAAAGGAAAAGATTGATAAATTTGCCTACATAAAAATAAAACAAACATATAAACAAAAAACCTTTGCATGGCAATAATCACCATAAGACAAGTTAAATCACAAATAATAAATGGAGAGAAAATATATACAATATGTATCACAGATACATGACTAACATCCTTAACATAAAAAGATTTGAAAATGAGGACAAAGTTTCCTATAGAAGTATAGGCATACAACATGAACAGATAGTATATAAAAAGAGCTATCAGTAAGGCTCCTAAATATAGGAAAATGTTCAAATTCACTCACAGAGAAATGCAAATTGAAACTATACAATGATGGCATTTCCTACCTATCAAATTGGCAAAATTCAAAAGCTTGACAATACACTCTCTTTGCAAGGCTGCTGGTGGGAATGCAAGATGGTACAACTTCCACGAAGGGGAATTTGTCAACATGTAACAAATTTTGTATGCATTTATCCTTTTTACCCAGTGTGGCACTTTGAGATTATTTATGAATTACAAAAAGATTGTTTGTAAACTGGTCTGTTCCTCTGGGCTTGATACCCTTTGATTGTATTAGATTCAGCTGGGATGCCACTCATAGTTAGTACTAGACTTGATAGGTGTATGTCCAAGAGACTTAAATCTTTGGGCTGTCCATGTACCACTTGGGCCCTGAATCTCAACAGAGTTGCAACACCTACTCTCCAGTTCATTGGACTCACTCAGGACAAATAATAAGGAGATGATGATGGACAACGCCCAACCCAAGGAACAGAGAGAGTCTGCAACTGCAAGCAAGATAGTCCCATCCATCTGCCCCATGGGATCTAAGCCTCCACTCAATCAGTGGCAGAGTGGGCATCACCATCCCAGAATCCTCAGGATTGGGGAATGAATGATGGACTACAGTAGACTTACTGTTATTCTACTATAGATTTATTGTGATTCTAGCAATGGAAGAACTTTTATCATCGATGTAGAAGCAGTGGTAACTGGAGGTTCTGAGTGGAGGGAGAGGGAAAAACAGGTGTAATGTGGGGGCATTTTCAGGACACTAGAATTGTCCTGAATGACCTTGAAATGATGGATACAGACCATTATATATTTTGTCACAACTTACAAAATTGTGCTGAACAGAGTGTAAACTATAATATAAACTATAATCCACACTTAGTGGCAATGCTCCAATATGTGTTCATCAATTGTCACAAAGGTACCACACTAATAAAGGATGCTGTTAATGTGGGAAAGTGTGGGAGGGGTAGGGAGTGGGGCATATGGAAATCCCCTATATTTTTTATGTAACATTCATGTAATCTAAAGTATTTTAAAAACTCAAACAAACAAACAAAAAAAAGATTAGGACTTTGATTCAACCACATCATTAGGGCAATCAGTTTGAGTTTCCACCCCCTTTGTGGGCTATATAAAATGGACAATCAAGGAGACACACAGAAGTAGATACACAGACAAATACAGAAGGAAGAGAGACAGCTCCATAGACATAGACACTGCAGAGGTTCTGGGAAGAGAGATGAGCCATTCGCTTAATAGTTTAGCTACAGCTGACCTTGTGAACAGAACAGAGCAGCTGAGCCCGGAAAGAAACTAGCCCCAGGAAGAAAGATGAGCCTTATGCCAGCCTACAGTGGAGATCGGAAAAAGCTGAACCCTTGGAGCCTTAAGAGGGAAGAGGAAGGCTGAAGCCCCACGAACATCACCCGTTATCTTGCTTCAACACATGGCAACAGAGTTTGGTAAGGAAGTTGGACTCTTTAGCGCCTTGTAACTGTAAGCTTTTACCCCAAATAAATACCCTTTATAAAAGCCAACAGATTTCTGGTACTTTGCATCAGTACTCCTTTGGCTGACTAATACACCCAGCAATCCAACTTCTAGGAAAAATTCAAAAGCTTTTACTCTGAAGATACACCTCCAACAATACCAAAACACATATGCCGAGGGTTAATAATTGGAAAATAACCTGTAATCACAAAATATTGGAAACCACGTAAATGTCCAAGCATAGAAGCCTGGCTGAATCAACCATGGTGCACACACATAATGAATTATATGAGACAATAAACAAGAAAGAGGAAGATCTCAAATAACTAATATAGAGTGATTACCAGGAAATACCTTAAGTAAAAAGTGCCGAAGAGATTACATAGTATGCTATCTTTTGTGTAGGAAATAAGGGGAAATATGAAAAGATAAAGGAAAATAGGGAGAATAAACCGGAAAACAAGGAAGTTGGTTATCTACAAAGGGTAGAGGGAAAGGGGTGAAGGTACACTGGAGAATGTGGCACTTCTCTAAGTATAACTTTAGCATATTTTTTTACTTTAAGATACTCGTTAATGTTCAATATATTTACAAAATAAAATTAAATGAATATGGATGAGAAGAGCGAAATAAAATCTAAACCTGAAAATAAACTGAAAAAAAAAAAAAAAAGACGGTGATGGTAGTACAATGTTGTGAATGTAACTAATGGCATTGGATTATATATTTGAATGTGGTTAAAGGGGGAAATTTTAGGTTGTACATATGTTACTAGAATAAAAATTTAAAACAAAACAAACAACCATAAGACTGCACAACACAAACAGGGAAACATAATGTAAACCGTGGATTATAGTTAATAGTACAATTATAGTAATATTCTTTCATCAATTATAACAAATGTACCATACTAACGCAAGGTATTAATGGTGAGGCGAGATGTATGGGAACTCTGTTTTTCTTCTGCATGATTTTTCTGTAAACCTACAAATTCTCTAATTTAAAAATGTAGTTGAGGGATGGTATAAATGTGTGATATGAATAACAATCATTATCGCTCACTGAAAACTCTTCTTGAATATTTTCCCTAAATAAAATGTAATAATAAAATTAAACATCTAGATGAGAAGGGGAAAATAAAATCTAAAACTGAAAGTAAACTGAAGAATCATCTCCCATTCACTTCCCCAACAATAAACAAAATCCACAAAATATTCTCCTCCATTTTCAAAGAACAAATTAGGAAACAGACATTGTTGTTTAGGTCTGTATTTGTTTATGTTTTGGAAACAAATTTCCTTCCAAATCTTCTTTGGTGGTAAAGGATACAAGACAAAAACATGGAAACAAAATAACAGTAAGATCTGAGCTTTAAAGATGATATTTATTTTATAGCCTTAAAATTACTCCAGCAGCCCTTTAAAAGTAAATCACAGAATATTTATTTAAAGTGATCTGAGCATTTAAGATATATTTAATGTATACCAAATAATCACAGCTTCTAAAAGACTGCCTATACCAAATGCTCCTATATGAAAAAATAAAAGCAAAACCCATTCATCAGTTTTATTCACTCAAACAATAAACATGAATCACTTTCTTACTCACATAAACAGTCTACCTAGTCTACAGCTCAGATTTCTTAACTCGGGATGTACTTCTACTCTGAAAAAAAAAAATTGAAACACGATAAAATGAAAATAAAAACTGGAGAGAAGACTACTTCATTATACAAGTTAAGATACTGCAAAAACTCAATAATAACATTATTTATATATCATCGAAAGAGTGATGAACAAAACTGTAGGACAGCTATTTTTAAATGTAATAATGGAACCTCAGAGAAACTGCTGACAAAATAAAAGAGAAAAATTAGGATGTGCAATGATACAATTAAAACAAAAGGATCTTTAAACCCAATAGGCAAATCAATGATGAGGGGAAAGAGTGGCACCAAGAGTGATACAACCTCTTACCGCAAGCAAATATAACTGTGAAGGGAAAATTGCTTGTGGTGATTATCAAATGTTTCAGTAATCAATGGGAGAGCTAAAAAAGGGTATTAATTAAAGCTCTGTGGTGCCCCAGATTGAGAAAGTTACTTTCAGCTAGGCAACCAGCAGGAGCTGACATTATGGAAATAAAGACAGGCTCCTCCTATTCCAAATGATATGACAACTAACCACTGCCACAATCAAAGAGAGGGAACAGAAAGTCACTTGTCCCTACAGTCTCACAAGGACCACCAAAAGGAATTAGGTCTGAAGGTAGATATAAGTGCAGAGGAGAATAAACCCATACTTTGGGACAGTGTTTGATGATGAAGGCAAACAGACCCACAAAGACAGCAATGTTTTCTTGAATGTGTGGTATCTATAAAAAGAAAAAGTGCACACTTTTCAGAGCTAGATTTGAGCCCTTTTAGCAAAAATTTAGTAGGATATGAGAAAACTTCATCAGCAGCAACATGATCACACAACTATTAGAAGTACTGTTCCTGTCTTTTGCTTGGTGCACTGGAAGGTCAAGAAATAGAAAGATCCCCACTAATACATATCACATTTTCCTAGTAATGTCATCATTTCATGATATTATATGAGGCATTTCATAATCTTCCGGTGATTAATTGAAATGGATGTTACAGATTTCATGGCATACTGTAAAGGAAGTTGTTTTGGTTCAAGATGCTGTTAGAACTCAAAAAAAAAAACAAGCAAACAAAATAAAAACGAAAACATTCTAGATTATGCTCACTACAGCAATATAGTATGAGATAGTAAGGAAATGTTTTTACAGAACTCCACACATATGTTCAAACAATAATCACCCAAGTCACTTGCTTAATCATTTGGGCTTCCCAGAGGCAGGAAACAGGAAGCAGCAAATCACTCTTCAACAAACTTGCCAATTGCATAGGGCATAATTCAGAATGATGCATCCAAGATAAAATATGCCCTTTTGTGAAGTTGAATAAAAAAATCACATTACTAAGTTAATAAATAGCAGAGGCAATCTTTTGAGCCTCTTCTAGCCTATTGTGGAACCAAGAAAACAACAACTGATGATAATGATTAATTCTAGAAACAAGTGATTTGTTCTTTGGTAATTCAAGTACTATCAAAAGGCACCTCAATTTAAAAGAAATTTCGTAACATACCAATGCTTCTATTTAAGACCTTCTGGGTGAAAATTTAAGGAATTTACTTTCAAAAATTTCTATGCAACTATATTATGGTGGTTTACACTATAAGCTAAAATAAAACAACGGAAATAAATTTGAAACCTAACCTATTGTTTTAAAAAGTTTTATTCCACTTTGGTTGTAATTTTATTTTTTGCTTAAGCAAGTTACAGTTTTTATCAAGGCAATCCCAAAGTACTCTTGGATTGACTTTGTGTTATTATTACTACAATAAACAATGTACAACTCAGATTTCAAAGAACCCTCATAACGCTGAAACAAAAGTAAATGAACAAAAACAAAAATAAATTTTTTAAAAAATTTTTGAAAATTTGATATTTATATAATTTATATGCCAAATTCGAGACCAACTTGAATTTCTACTACTCTGCTTAAAAAGACCCATTTTTAACAGGTTGACATCTTGAAAAATGTGGAACTATATGACCGACTGTATATAATGGGACCACAAAACACAAAAGAATTCAAAGCATCACGTGGTTTTGACTCCGAAATTTCAAAAATTTCTAAAATGAAATTTCTAAAATCCCAACTTACAAACCTGATCATAATTTTCCCTTTGGAGAAAGTCATAAAGACTTCTAAAATTACACTGTAAAATACTGTAGGTGAATTAAAGTTATAAGCATCAAAGACTTCCTACCTTAACAGAGCATTTTTCCCATCACTTCTTGTACACCAAACCTGCCGGGTTTGATAACCTATCTCTATGTCCCACGTTTTGGAATGGTGATGCGGCTTGTAACTTTGATGTCTAATGGTGACGCGTTCCTTTGAATCAGAACTAAAATCCATAACAGTTCTTCCGCTTAGGTTAATTTCTTTAAGATGAGGCAGTCTGCATGGACTCCACGGTCCCACTTTAAGGCTAAAAGTGTATTCCTCTTCCCCAAGAGGACAGGAAATGGGCGCGTCACAGGCTCTTGATTCAGTCAGATTTGGACACTGCAACCCGCCGTATAGAGGGGGAGCAATGGCCGCCCGAGTTCTGTGCTGCAATATCTTCCCACATTCCTTGCTACACTGGGACCATGGTGAGAATTCAGATACAACACAATCCCGGGGGCAAGGAATGAGGCAAGCTTGTTCTGAGGGGGGCTGAGGGGCAAAGTGTTCACATATTTCATTGGCAGCCACGGTTCTGTCCAGCTTCTGAGTACAGCGCACTGCCCGGTGCTGGAGTCCATGCTGAGCCGTCAGGCACTCTGCGGCCCGAGGGTTGACCTCGCCGGGGGCGTAAGGAACCAGCACACAGTGGTGCCAATCAGAAACCTCCCACTGGAAGAGGTCGCTGTGCCAGTCACAGACTCGGAAACAACTTCTTTCCTTTGGCGGTCTGTCTCTCTCGTCACAGTTAGACAGGTGGCTTGTCCACCCTCCCACATGGAAGCACCACACTGCACGGCTCTGGACTCCTCCCGGCCCGCAGTCTCCTGTACAAATTCCCCAGGGACCTACAGGCAGAAAAACAAGGGCGTTGATTACTCCCAGATGGCAGGTGCAATTTACAGAACAGGAGTCAATTTCTACACTCAATCACAACCAGTATAAAATTATAAAAGTCTGATGGAACAAAGACGATATAATTTAACATTTAAGAATGTGAACCCTGCATCAAATCTCCATTCCATCTCTTACCAGCAGTGTAAACGAAGACAAATTATTTCAACTTTCCAAGTCTTGGTGTCATTACCTATATAAGGTAGAAGATAATAAAAGCGTTGACTTACAGTTATTCTGTGGATCAGTGTTATAATGTGGTGTCTGGTAGGCAATACACATTTGTTATATGATAGATATCATTATAGTTATTACATTCCAAAGCCTGTATATCTAACTTGGTATTATTATTTTCTAGTTAGGCAGTGTTTCATCTCAGAAAAGCCTTAAATCCAGGATTTTAATAAAGTAGGATTTTTCATGTCTCCAATCCTTCAGTTCATATCCTAAGTAGCTCAGAAGAGAAATAGTTTTAAAAAATAATAACCTGCCAAAGTATCCTAAATATGTTTTTATTTTCTAAATAATTGCCCTTGGTTTAGGTTATTGCTTGCAGAGTGAATAACATTTTTTAAAATATCTGATACAGGGGGGAATGTGAGATGATAAAAGAGGAAGCAGCACTGAATTGCCCGTGGAAATTCTTCCCCTAGAAAACCAGATATGTACCTGATTTGTTTTGCGATGGGTATCAACTCCAGGTAAAGCTTCTACTATAAGCTTGCATTATAACAACAGTTACTTAGTTTTGGTGAGAAAGATTCCAATAAACATAACAACAATGTAAGACCTTGGTGGTGGGGTGATGTATGGGAATCCTGTATGGTATTCGTGACTGTTTTGTAAACTTACACATGCAAAGCATGAGTCCAATAAATGGACATATGAAAGAGCTGCCTGTTGATGTTTATCCCATGTTTGCATCTAGACTATAGGCATAATATCAGGCCTTATCCAGAAGGTTGATTATATAACCTTTCACAAGGACAGCAAGTAAGAACTTTTTGTGGCAGTCAGAAAAAAATTAGTTTCCTCCCTTTCACTTCACTTGAATATGTAATCTGAACTGGAAAACATTTGTCAGCTTAGCCATGTAAGCTTCGCATCTGCACCAGCACTGTAATGACCATATATGTGTTTCACACTCTGAGAGGTATATTGATGTGCACAGGTGGGAGAAAGAAGGTATATCCTATCTCTGCTTCTCAAATCTGGTCATCTACCCCCAATGCCATTTAATTATTTCAGTGAATATATTTTGATGTGCAGCCATCATTTTTCTGGGAACAGTTGATGTGGACACCGTCCCACACATTTAGGAAGAGACGTCTGCATCTCCATAGAGACGGGTACTGGGGTGAGGATCTCTCCCTTTAGCTGGACAACAGTTTCTGGCTTCTAATCTACAGTGTTCCCAGTTCTTCCACACAGCCCTGTTCCGGGACCTTTAAACCTAGTGCTCTTGGAGACACTGTTAAACTACAGTGCCAATGATTTCTGTTGCTTTGGGAAAGAGACTAACACAGATAACACCCTAACCTCCTTTCAGCCCGTACATACTAGACACTGCCCTTGCTGAAACCGTAAGATAGGTTTCACTGGAGAAAGTCAGCTTTTACTCAACACAATGCCCTTGGGGTTGCCCACACACTTCCCATAGCTGGTTGCTCCAGCATTGATTGCTCGTGGTACATTACATTCCCATAAAAAGCAACGCTCTCAGTACAAACTAATTTAATCGACTGTCCTCAATTCTGGTGATGTGCTCCTAGATCGCTCACAGTTTTGTGCCTTGTAAATTGAAGGGTGTACTGTTACTCAAGAGTTATTCGCAAGCTCCATATGTATAAACATTCTGGAGAAGTTCAGTGTAAGTACTGCATTCTCCAGAAGGTAAGACTATGCATACAAATATTTATTATTACCCAAAAATCACCATGGCTAACCAGAAAGGGAGTATTTCCATAAAATACTACCAGCAAATTTTTTAAATCTAAAATCAGTCTCAAATGAGACTACAGAAAAAATTAGTTACAGAGTTACAGATAAAATTAAAAGGAACTTTTATAAAAGCATTGTGGGTTTTTAAACAATGGTTATTAGTTTATCTCTGTTTAGGTATTAAATACATGCAGTTTTCCACTTAGAAATTTTTGTGTGGATTGAAGAAAGTAAGATCAGAAAAGTGGAGCTGTTAAGGGTCAATATTAAATTTAATACATCTAGAACCTCTTATCAAGTTACTCTGTTTTTTCTTTAAAAACATTTGACTAACATATTTTTTCTCATAATATTACTTTCTTATTATTATAAGTTCTCTACCTACTTTCAAAATAGCCAAGATTTTCTGTTCTTTTCTGTTATTTGGAATCATTAATATTTTTAAACTTCATAAATTACTATTTTTCTCTTAGCTTTCATATCCTCCATCTATACAGAGTTTTACCAAACAGCAACAATTTTTTAGATCTATGGAAAGCAAAATATAACTATTTAGAAATAATTACTACCATTTATTGATGGCTAACAGCTATGCTTGGCATAGCTGGTACCAGGCAATTACTAAATATTCAGGAATTTTGCCAGCTGGCTATAAAATCATAAATAGTTTGAAATCAGCCAGGTGGGAGTAATTATACCACACTAAAATTCAAGGCTTTTATTTTTTTTTTCTTACCAGAGAACCAGTTTATTAGCACATCACTGGTCATGTGCAAATTGTCTTCCATACTTCATTTCTGTTTCTTGCAATAGCCTCATGAGGTCAGGTTAGTATGCTCATTTTATGAAATGGGTAAAATGGGCCCACAGAAGCTAACAATCATATCTCATGTCCCACAGATAGTACATGATCCATTAGAATTGGAACTCAGATCTGTTGGACTCCAAGCTTAGGCTCTTGCCTTTTATTTTGAAAGAGCTTTTTCCAGGATGTACATTGATATATGTGATTCTGAAATCACAAGACAGATGCATTTCTTAGCTTAGCCATGACTCTACTATGTGTTGGTTAATATTCCTTTGGAGATGAGTATAACAATAATCAAAGTGCCATGTGAGGAATGATTTCCTCCTCCTTACCCTGGGCATTTAGAACAGCAGCACTCACACTGTAAGACATGCATGTTTTAAGACATTAGTACATTTAGAAAGGCAGAATCGAGACAGAGTATTTAGTTCTTCCTCGTGTTAAAGCAAACTTTGAGGACAAACGAAAAGCAAAAATCACAGACAAATGCAAAGTGAATTGTGTACACTTGGAATAAATGAAAAACAAATTGCAGACAACACATAGGAGATGGAGCCAAGACCTCTAAGCAATTGACCTATCACAATTTTCTTTTCTCAGGCAAGGAGAGAAAATGTTTCATGATTTATTCAGTTGTGTTTGGCTATGAACTTTAAATACAGACCATTGAAAATCAGATGGCCTTGAGGGGTTTTGCCATTTCAAAAAGCATGCTTATTAAAGTAAAATATGACCTGCAGTTTGAGGATTCATTCATCCCTTTGTCCTAGTTCAGAAATAGAAGAGCTTAAAACTTTGAACAGTTGCATGAAGGAAAAAGAATAGGATCTTAAATTTTACCACATATAAGAAATGTATGATTATATTCCAAATATATAAGGTACATAATCTAAAAAAACATATTAAGAAGCCTGTATTTACAGAAGTCAATCATTTTCTATGTTTTGATAGAAAAATATACACCAAGTCACAGAACTAAAGCAATATTTAGAAGGAGTAAAAGCTTAATTATTGATCTAATATGACTCTAAACTGAAACTTATGCTGTGGTATATTTTTAGAAAAAAATTCAATGATAAAATGGGGATAGTAGTTTTGTGTTTGTTTACCTGAGCTGACATCATATAAAAACAGCATCTATCTGCAACTTCCTACCCTTTCTGTGAGATGAACACAGTTACTATCATATAAACTGCTAAGTATTTTCAACTGCACCAGTTTTAACTAATGTGTCAAAATTTTGACTTAGAAGTTAATTCTTTGGATGTGGAAGGCGAGCACCGATGAACTCTCAGGCTACATTCAAATTAAAGACTGTGATTCCTCTCTTTTCCTCTGCCAATGTTTTTGCAGGGAGTGCACATATGTGGAATCTGTAATATAATACTTCTCTTGAAGCAGAAAAGTGCTGGCAAATTTTATTCCCTTATTAATTTACCCTTATCTGGATCCATTTAGATGAATGTATCACTCAACCTAAATCATCACATTTAACACAACCTGCTGGATAACTGAATTTTAGTTGTTGTAGTCACTACAATGCCTGCAGCAAAGGAAAAAGAAAACTTTAGAGGACGGAGAATGAACACAATCTCCATAGTTTTTGCACCCTGCTTTCCGCTATTCAAAACAACACTGATTTAATACCAATTGTGCAATAGGAAGAGGTGTTTGTTTTATTATTATTTTTCCCTACCACAGCTTTTATGATCCTGACATTGTTTTATTTTTAACTTGAAGAAGGGGGTTGAGGAATGACATGAATAATGATGCAGAGCTTCAGCATCTTAAATATAATTACTATACTAAAGCACTCATAAACCTCAGGATTAGAAAATCTGATATAAAACAACATTGACTTACCTGTAAGATGCCTCACCTCCACAAAGAGCTTGAAATTTATGCAGTTACTTCACTTCTCAGAAAGCTTTCACAACTGACTAGGGAATAATTAAAGTAATAGCTCTCTTATATGGCGGAAACTTACCTATGACATCCCAATTTCTGAAACACATCTATGAACCCACGGAATGAGAAAAAAGTGGAATCTAAACATTCGTTCATAAAAACAACATTTATTGATTGCCTACAACTTTGCAGGTAGTGTATCATACCCTGGGAATATAAAAATGAATGAGATGTTAAATATCTCTTACTAATAGTGTGCATTAAATACCAGTGTGCTCACAGAGAGGACACCTGGTACCTCCTTCACACTTATCCACACTTACTTTATATACTGTATTAACAATATTAATGATTTGGTTTTCCAGAGCCCATTAGATCTAGAGCAGCAAACCAAAAGTTGGGAAAAAGCACTCGAGACAGACACACTGATAGAAACAAGAAGAGAATAGGTTCCAAGGCTACACTACTAATTCTATCATTATGTTCACAAACCTCCACTGTCAAAGGATGCACAAAGCCACCCAATACTTTCTAAACTCATGGAGAAAGCCTGCTCATTAAATATATCCATTAATGAGCTATGCATCAAGTGTCAATAAGACACAACATAGAATATACAAACACATGGATTTTTTTTTTTTTAATGAAAAGTCATTTAAGGTCAAATGCATTTTATTTTTTTAAGATTAATTTATTTCTCTCCCCCCCTGCCCCCATTCTTTGCGCTCACCTTCTGCTCTCTGTCTGTTCATTGTGTGCTCTTCTTTTTTTTTTTAATTTATTGAAGTACATCACTCACATGTATGAACATACATAAACAATAACTGTATAGCAATAGTTGTGACCTTATAAAACAAACATACATAACATCATACAGGGCTATCATACCTCACCCTACCACAAATATCATGCATTGCTGTTAAACATTTTTAACTAATGATTAATGAGCATCCTCAAAATATTACTACTAACCAAAGTATTTTCCCCCAACCCACCCTATTATTATTATTTTTATAACATTTATACATGAACATACATAAACAATAAGTGTATAGTAAAATTGTGAGCTTACACAGCAAACATTCATAACATCATACAAGGATCCCATACATCAACCCTCCACCAATACCTTGCATTGTCGTGAGATATTTGTTACAAGTTATCAAAAAATATTGTCAAACTCTTACTGCTAATTATAGTCCTTATCTTACATTTGGTGTATTTTTCCCCCAGCCCACCCTATTATTACTTTTTAAATATATTTTTATGACAGAAGTTGTAAACTTACAAAACCATCATATACATGTGCAGAATTCCCAAACAACACCCCTCTATCAACACACCATGCTGTGGTGGAACATTTGTAATAGATTATGAAATAATATCAACCGATTATTTACCAGGTCCATAGCTTACATTTGGCACACATTTTCCATACTGCCCCATTACCAACACAGTACATCTTTGGCATAGATGCAAGAATATTACATTATTACTGTTAACCACAAACCAAAGGTCACCAGTTGTATTTTTCCCATGCCTCTCCATATTCCCACTACCCTGCAACAGTGACGTACATATACTCTAGCTCACCAAGGACACTCTTGCATGTGAACCATCAACCACAATTCTATCCACCTTTGGGTTTACTGTGTTATTCAGTCCCTAGATTATTCTAACTTTCTATCAATTGGCATTTATATCCCTAGACTACCCTTTTCAGCCACATCCCCGTTTATAAACCAGCTGTTACTCACCATAAACTCTGTACATTTAGACACTTTTATAGTAAAGCAAATTAAAACTTCTACATACATTAAATATCAGTAGTCCATCTCAGTCCTCCTATCTCCTTTAAAAATCCACCACCTATCACCAAATTCTTGAAGATATTTTCCTACATTTTCTTCTAAAAGCTTTATGGTTCTTGCTTTTATATTTAGGTTTTTTATTCCTTTTGAGTTAATTTTTGTATAAGGTGTGAGATAGGGGTCCTCTTTCCTTCTTTTCCTATGGATATCCAGTTTTCTCAGCATCATTTGTTGAATGGACTGTTCTGCCTGGGTGGGTTTGACAAGCTAGTCAAAAATCACTTGACCATAGATGTGAGGTGTTTCTGAACCATCAATTTGGTTCTCTTGCTCTATGTGTCTGTCTTTATGCGAGTACCATGCTGTTTTTACCACTGTAGGTTGGTAAGATGATTTAAAGTCCAGAAACGAGAGTCCTCTGATTTTGCTTTTCCTTTTTAAGATATTTCTGGCTATTCAGGACCTCTTACCCTTCCAAATAAATTTGATAATCATGTTTTCCATTTATTTTTAAAATGCTAGTAGAATTTTTATTGGGATTGCATTGAATCTGTGTATCAATTTGAGTAGAATTGACATCTTAATGATATTTAGTCTTCCAATCTGTGAGCATGGAATGTTTTGCCAATTATTTAGGACTTAAAAAAATTTTTTTTAAACAATGAGTTGTAGGTTTCTGAATACAAGTGCTTTACATCTTTGGTTAAGTTTATTCCTAAAGATTTGGGTTTTATCAGTCATATTTTATTTTCACCACTCTTTTGACACTTTTAGTTACTTTTATTGATACAATCATCATTTCTAGACTCTCTTCCAGGCCTCTCTCTCCTGTGTTTTCTTTTCAGGCTATAGCACATCCTTTAGAATTTCCTGCAAAGTGGGTCTCTTGGTTACAGACTCTCTCAGTTTCTGTTTATCTGTGAATATTCTAAACTCGCCCTCATTTTTGAAAGACAATCTTTCAAATATAAGATCTTTGGCTGGAAGTTTTTCTCTTTCAGTATCTGAAATATATCATACCACTCTCTTCTTGCTTCCATGGTTTCTGATGAGAAATCAGCATGCAATCTTATTGGGTATCCCTTATATGTTATGCATCGCTTTTCTCT
Source organism: Tolypeutes matacus (assembly GCA_026826555.1). Lineage (NCBI taxonomy): Eukaryota > Metazoa > Chordata > Mammalia > Cingulata > Chlamyphoridae > Tolypeutes > Tolypeutes matacus. The sequence goes on from JAKSZT010053928.1 coordinate 42,244,500, forward strand.
TGCTGCTCTCAGAATTCTTTCTTTGTCTTTGGCATTTGACATTCTGATTAGTATGTGTCTTGGAGTTGGTCTATTCTGATTTTTTTGGATAGGGGTATGTTGTGCTTCTTGGACATGGATATCTATGTCCTTCAATAGGGTTGGGAAATTTTCTACCATTATTTCTTCAAATATTCCTTCTGCCCCTTTTCCCTTCTCTTCTTCTGGGACACCCATGGCATGTATGTTTGCATATCACTTACTGTCATTTATTTCTCTAGGACCTTGTTCAAGTTTTTCCAATCTTTTCTTCATCTGTTCTTTTGTAGGTTTACTTTTAGAGGCCATTTCATAAAGCTCACCAATCCTTTTTCTGCCTTCCAAATCTGCTATTATATGATTCAAGTGTATTTTTAATTTAATTTATTGCCCCTTTCATTCCCATAAGATCGGCTCTTTTTCTATGTATGCTTTCAAATTCTCCTTTATGCTCATCCAATGTCTTCTTAATATCCTTAATCGTTTCAGTTATCTCATTGAATTTATTAAGGAGATTTGTTTGAACATTTATGATAAGTTGTCTTAACTCCTTTATGTCATCTGAAGGCTTATCTTGTTCCTTTAACTGGGCCATATCTTCCTGTTTCTTGGTGTGGATTGTAATTTTTTGTTGGTGTCTTGGCATCTGGCTTACAAGAGTATTTATTCAGGGTGCAGTTTTTCTCCTTAGTTTAGGGCTTCCTGCCCTTTCTTTCTTGCTTGTTGTGTAGTAGGAGCTAAGGATGTAGTTTGTGCTATAAGCTGTGGAGGCTCAAGCTGCCTTCAGTGCCCCAAGGACCGATGAAGCTTCTCCCAACTTTCTCCTTTGCCAGGGGTATGGACAGAGCCACAGCTGTGTGGAATAATCCAAGTCGTGCAGGTCTAGACTGTAGTTACCCAGAGAGACTGATGAAGTTTCAGGTCCCTTTCTCCCCTGCCTGGGGTGGGGATGGAGCTGCAGATGTGGGCAGCAATCTATGCAGTGCAGGTCCAAGATGACCGCAGTTGCCCTGGTAGACTTCCGATTATTCAGTCTGTGCCAGCCAAATGTACCTACAGTTACCTGGATAGGCTGTTACAAAGCCCACTAGCTTCCTCCCTGCTTGAGGTGGGGCTGAAGCCTAGGCTAGGCCTGCAGGCCAATCTGGGTGAAAGAAATCAGCCTCTACCATCACTGTGATTTTCAGTCAGCCTGGCTTCCCCTCATGCTGGGGTTGGAGTCAAAACGGCAGCTACCGGCCTCCTTCTGACTGGGACAGGTTCAAAGTTCAGCTGTTCTTAGGGTTGTATTTTAGCCAGCCGAACTGACTAATCAGTAGCTGACATTGGTGGCCAACCGTCTCTTCCTCCTGTTTTTGGGAAATGGAGCTTCCAATTCCTGCCACAGAATAGCTCCTGGGGTGGCTTGCACCGCCAATATAGGATGATCACCGGCCTCCACGGTATGGCCTGTTATTTCCTGGAGAGACTGGTGCAGCTCCCCCCAGCTTCCTCCCTGTCCGAGGTGGGCCTGGGGCTTAGGCTAGAGGTGCAATCTGATCTAGGTGGAATGAAGCCGTTTCCTACTAGCACTGTGAATTTCAGTCAGCTCCACTTCCCCTCCTGTCAGGCATGGAGTTAAGATGGCATCTACGGGCCTCTTTTTGACTTGGACAGGTTCAAAGTTCAGCTGTTCTTAGAATTATACTTTAGCCCGCCGAATTTACTTATCAGTAGCTGAAGTTGGTGCCCAACCGTCTCTTCCTCCCTCGGTTTTGGAAAGTGCAGCTTCTACTTCCTGCCGCGGAACAGCTCCCAAGGCGGCTTGTGCCTCCAGTGGAGGATGGGCGCTGGCCTCCGTGGTGTAGAGCGCTCTACTTATGAATCTTCTCTGCAGATGGGCAGTCTCCTCCTACCACTCTTTCAAGGATGCTGCAGGATGCACTTCTGGTCTCCTGGAGCCCCCAAACATGTACTGTAGTTAGCTCTAGGTGATTACTAACTGCCCTGAAGCAGGAGCTGATTCTAGGAATGCCTTACTCTGCTACCATCTTGCTGGTAATACCAAAAATGCATTTTATTTTAAAAATCCCATTGCACTTTTTTACAGGAACCAAAAAAAGCCTTCATTATTACTAAAACTAGTTTCAAAGAACACATTTGTGACCTGAAAGAGGTTTGCTAAAATAGCCCAGTAATTCTTTTCAGAAAAAATTTAACAGCAAAATTTAAGAGGTACCAAATATAAATTCATTTTTCTTAGGTTTACAGATTTACTTTTGATGACAGTTTCTGATTCCTTGCAAGACTACTATAGAGCATTTGGACTAAATATTTATACTTCAAGTGAACATAAGCATCATTGCTAACATCTTAGGCACTTTCTGTGTGACAGAATTTTAGTTTGACATCTTACAGCATATTCTAAGTCCATTTCATCTTTGTGGGTAGATGCCACTGACTGAAAAAGCAAAGCATCACCATTAGTTATTTTTAATTATAAATTAATAGTCACCAGTAGCTAGAACATCCATTAAAAGTTTCGGACTGCAAAGCAGATTAGAAATATCTCTGAAAGACTCATCAGCTAATGCAAATGCCACATAGGCAAAAAAACACCTTTTAAAATTTGTTTATCAATATTTCTGGTTTGAATTCTATTTTCTAAACATTCCAAAGCCTAAAAGACACCCTCGAACTTCATATACTTCACTGCATTCTGACACAAAGTGGGTCTTTTAGGATCAAAAAAACCTCCACCCTGCAAAATTCCCAGAATGTAGAAGTGGAAAGGGTCTCTTACAGCCTGTATTTTCTGAAGAAATAAATGAAGCACAAGCAATTTCAATGACTTACTCAAGGTCACACAGTCATTTGGGAGAAGAAATGGGACTGAAGATTCCATTTCCAGCTTCTCAATCCCATGATCTTTATACTCTGTCACCCTGGACTCCACTATAACAGCTTTAAGACTGCAAGGGAAAAATAGACTCTGCTAATATTGCATGCTAAAGTGTGGGACAAGGAAGGAGGAGAAACACAGAACAAGTGGAAATGATATAAAAACATATACAGACAAGAAAGAGGTAACCATACAGCCCAAGTAAACTACCTGGTAATGCTGAGATATCTCAGTACTCTGGGTGGTACCTGGAACAGACAGCCCAGCTCAATTGCTTCACACTTTGTTATAAAAATGGGATGCTTTGTGCCTTTGCATGGTTGACAAGACTGACTAAGCTACTGCCTTAGTATATCCACCAAGGTCCAAGGATTAGGACACGAAGGAACTCTCAGGAACTAAACAGAAAGCATGTGTTCCTAGAATAACCATATTAATAATAGTAATTGCTACTGTTTTTAAAGCATCTACTATCTTCCCCAAACCATATATACATTCTTGATGATGTTCTGCCTTGCTAGATGAGAGCATCGAAGTTTGAGGTTAAAGAACCTGTTCAAGGTAAACAGTTGAGAAGCCCAAACACTGAAATGCCTCTAGAGCTCAATCTTATTCCAGATCTTTTCCACAACTGCAGCTTAACTATTTTAGCAGTGATATCCCTGGATGGAATGATGCCTTGCAAAGCCCATTAGGTAAACTATATTTAGAAGGGGAGGAGGGTCTGTTCTGAGTGTAGCTGGTGTGAGGGGACCAAGAACAAGGAGTTTGGGCCATTCCTGTCTGCCTAAAGCACCTCATCCCTGCCTCAGTCTCAGCTCAATGGCCTGGCTTCTTTGGTGGCTCCACCACTCCTGGAGCTCTGATACCTCTCAATGAATATTTAAGGGGTGGTCTCATCCCATAAATATGGTTCCACTAAACTTTGACTTTACTTGCAATAAATCCTTCAGCTAAGCTCTCTGGATTCTCTGAAGAGGTAGAAGGAAATCAGTTACCCAATTGTTTTGCATCAGTGAAGTAGAAAAGGCGAGGGAGTAAACCAGAAGCAGAGTAAAGCTGGATCACACGCATTGGTCTTCTGATGGACTTTCTCCTTTAGCATACTGACCACTAAGGCAGTGACTATGCTACATGTCAGAAGGGCCAGAAATTTGTTTCCTTTATACTTCACAAAAAGTATAGGTACTTGGAAGACAATGTTTTTGCTGTATCACTGCTCAAAAAAAAAAAAAAAAGAATAAAATGCTATCTACACGATGAATGATCAATAAATGTGCTTGATAAAGGGGGCCTTATTTTATGTTGTGTAATAGAATTTCATTGGAAAGCAGCAATGCTGAGATTATATGCAAAAATTTTAAATAAAAGGGAGGGATGGCATCCAAACAATTATTTACTCTTAAACAACTCAAGGTTAATTTTTCCTTGGATACAGTTGTACAAACATACCCAAGATAATATTTTTCTTAGTAATTTTAAGAAGAACATTGTAATGGTTACTTAGAGAATATCTGCTTCTGAACACATCTGTTTTCCAATAGCGAATACTATTATGGTAGACAAGAGAGGGAAAGTACCAGCTGTATTTCAGTGGACAGAATATCTAGCATATCTCATTTTTTTCAAAGGAATAATTACTTCTGCTTTGAAACAGCAATTTTAAAACTTTTAGAGACGAGGATAACCAGCAAGATGGTGGCAGAGTAAGGAGCTCTGAGAGTCAGCTCATGTACAGGGCAGTTACTAATCAGCTAGAGCTATCTAAAGCAGCTGTGCAGGGGCTTCAGGAAACCAGCAGAGCATCCTGCAACATTCTTGAAAGAATGGAAGGAGGAGACTGCCCATCTGCAGAGAAGATTCATGAGTAGAGCACTCTACACTGTGGAGGGCAGTGCCCGTCCTCCACTGGCAACATAAGCTGCCTTGGGAGCTATTCTGTGGCTGGAATTGGAAGTGCCATTTCCCAAAAATGGGGGAGGAAGGGACAGTTGGGCACCAAAGTCAGCTATTAATTAGTAAATTTAGCTGGCTAAAGTATAATCCTAAGAACAGCTAAAGTTTGAACTGGTCCAAGTCAGAAAGAGGCTGCTAGACACCATTTTAACTCTGCCCCCAGCATGAGGGGAAGCAGGGCAGAATGAAAATCACAGTGCTGACCAGCTTCTTTCCATTCATATCGAATTGCAGCTCTAGCCTAAGCCACATTCCTATCTCCAGCAGGGAGGAAGCTGGGTGTCCTGCATTAGTTTCTCCAGGAAAGGACAGGCCATGCCACAGAGGGTGGTGACCATCCTACTTTGGTGGTGAAAGCCACCTCAGGAGCTATTCTGTGCCTGGAGTTGGAAGCTCTATTTCCCCACAACAGGAGAGGAAGAGATGGTTGGCCACCAACTTCAGCTACTGGTTAGTAAATTAGGCTGGATAAAGTATAACCCCAAGAACAGCTAAAGTTTGAACCTGTCCAAGTCAGAAAGAGGCCGACAGCCATTTTTACTCCACTCAGGCGTGAGGGGAAGCAGGGCTTATTGAAAATCACAGTGACAGTAGAAAATGGCTTCTTTCCATCCAGATTGTACTGCAGCCCTGCCTAGGCTTCAGCCCCACCTCTGGCAGGGAGGAAGCCAGCAGGACCTTCACTAGTCTCTCCAGGTAACTGCAGGTACATTTGGCTGGCACAGACTGAATAGTCGGAAGTCTACTGGGTCAACTGCAGTCATTTTGGACCCGTCCAGCACAGATTGCTGCCCACATCTGCAGTTCCACCCCCAACCCAGGGAAGGGAGGAAGGACATGCTTTCATCAGTCTCTCCTGGCAACTACAGTCTAGGCCTGCACACATGGCTGTGGATCTTCCCCTACTACTTGTAAAGGAGAAAGGTGGGAGAAGCTTCATTGATTCCTGGGGCAACGCGGGCATCTTGAGCCTCCAAAGTTTACAACACCAACTACATCCTCAGCTCCTACTACACAACCAGCAAGGGAGAAAGGGCAAGAAAGCCCTAAACTAAAGAGAGAAATTGCACCCAGAATAAATACATCTAGTAAGCCAGATGCCAAGACACCAACAAAAAACTACAATCCATACCAAGAAAAAGGAAGATATGGCTCGGTCAAAGGAACAAGATAAGCCTCCAGATGACATAATAGGAGTTGAGACAGCTAATCATAGATGTTCAAACAAATCTCCTTAATAAAGTCAATGGGATGGCTAAAGAGATTAAGGATATTAAGAAGACATTGGATGAGCACAAAGAAGAATTTGAAAGCATACATAGAAAAATAGCCGATCTTATGTGAATGAAAGGTGCAATAAATTAAATTTAAAATATACCGCAGTCATATAACAGCAGATTTGAGGAGACAGAAGAAAGAATTGGTGAGCTTGAAGACATGGCCTCCAATAGCAAACATACAAAAGAAAAGATGAAGAAAAGAATGGAAAACATTGAACAAGATCTCAGGATACTAAAAAACAGCCAGAGACGTGCAATCATACGTGCCATGGGTATCCCAGCAGAGAAGAGAAGGGAAAAGGGGCAGAAGGAATATTTGAAGAAAGAATGGTAGAAAACTTCCCAACCCTATTGAAGGACGTAGATATCCATGTCCAGGAAGCACAACGTACCCCCATCCAAAAAAATCTGAATAGACCAACTCTGAGACACGTACTAATCAGAATATCAAATGCCAAAGACAAAGAGAGAATTCTGAAAGCAGCAAGAGAAAAGCGATGCATAACATATAAGGGATACCCAATAAGATTGAGTGCCGATTTCTAATCAGAAACCATGAAGGCAAGAGGGCAGTGGTATGATTTTTTAAACACTGTGAGAGAAAAATTTCCAGCCAATAATCTCCTATCTCACAAGATTGTCTTTCAAAAATGAGGGTGAGTTTAGAATACTCACAGATAAACAGAAACTGAGAGAGTTTGTAACAAAGGGACTGGGCTTGCAGGAAATTCCAAAGATTGTGCTACAGTCTGAAAAGAAAAGACAGTAGAGAGGCTTGGAAGAGAGTCTAGAAATGAAGATTATATCAGTAAAAGTAACTAAACTCAAAAGAGAGGTAAAAATAAAATATGACAGAAAAAACCCAAAGGTGAAATAAGAACTGTCTTTACAGTAATAACATTGAATGTTAATGGATTAAACTCCCCAATCAAAAGTCATAGACTGGCAGAATGGATAAGAAAATATGACCCTTCTAATGTTGTCTGCAAGAGACTCACCTTAGACCCAAGGATACCAATAGATTGAGAGTGAAAGGCTGTTAAAAGATATTCCATGCATGCAGTAAACAAAACAAAACAAAAAAGCCAGAGTAGCTTATACTTATATCAGATGAAATAGATTTTAAAAGACACTAATAATGCACAATCTAGGAGGAAGTCAGGAAAAAAATTCCATTTACAATAGCTACTTAAAGAATCAAATATTTAGAAATAAACTTAACCAAGAATGTGAAGCACTTGAATTCAGAAAACTACAATACATTGTTAAAAGAAATTTTAAAAAGACATAAATAATTGGAAGAACATTCCATGCTCCTGGATTGGAAGACTAAATATCATTAAGATGTCAATTCTATCCAAATTGAATTACAGATTCAATGCAATCCTGATAAAAATTCCATCAGCATTTTTAAATAAATGAAAAACACAATTATCAAATTTATTTGGAAGGGTAATGGGTCCTAAATAGCCAGAAACAACTTAAAAAGGAAAAGCGAAGTTAGAGGACTCTTACTTCTGAAGTTTAAATCTTATTTCCTAGCTACAGTGGTTCAAACAGCATGGTACTGGCATAAAGACAGACACATAGACCAATGGAATGGAATTGATGGTTCAGAAACAGACCCCCACATCTATGGTCAAGTAATTTTTGACAAGCCTGTCAAACCCACCCAGCTCAGGCAGAACAGTCCATTCAACAAATGGTGCTGAGAGAACTGGATATCCATAGCCATAAGAAAGAAAGAGGACCCCTATGTCACACCTTAAACAAAAATTAACTCAAAGTGAAGCAAAAACCTAAATATAAAATCAAGAACCATAAAGCTTTTAGAAGAAAATGTAGGAGAACATCTTAAAGACCTCGTGGTAGGTGGTGAATTCTGAATGGAGATAAGTGGAGGACTGAAATGGACTACTGATGCTTAATGTATGTAGAAGTTTTAATTAACTTTACTGTAAAAGTGTTGAAATGTATAGATTTGATGGTAACACATTATATTGAGTAGCAGCTGTTTTGTAAATAGGAATGTGGCTGAAAAGGGTAGTCTAGGGATGTAAATGTCAACTGAAAGAAAGCTAGAGAATAATCTGGGGACTGAATAACACAGTAAACCCAGAAGTGGATGAGAATTGTGGTTGTGGTACAGATGCAAAAGTGTCCTTTGTGAGCTGGAGCAGATGTACATAACTGTTGCAGGGTGGTGGGAATGTGGAGAAGCATGGGAAAAATACAACTGGAGTGACCTTTGGACTGTTGTTAACAGTAATAATGTAATATTCTTGCATGTATGCTAAAGATATACTGTGTTGATAATGGGGGAGTATGGAAAAAGTGTGCCAAATGTATGCTATGGATCATAGTTAGTGGTAATAGTCTGATATTACTTCATAATCTGTAACAAATGTTTTACCACGGTGTGGTATGTTGATGGAAGGGTGTTATATGGGAATTCTGTACATGTGCATGATTGTTTTGTAAGTTCACAACTTCTGCAATAAAAATATATTTAAAAAATAATAATAGAGTGGGTTGGGGGGAAAATACACCAAAGGTAACATATGGACTATAGTCAGTAGTAAGATTTTGATGATATTCTTTCATAATTTGTAACAAATGTCTTACAACAAAGCAAGATGTTGGTGGTGGGTTGAGGTATGGAACCCCTGTATGATGTTATGCATCTTTGCTTTGTGAATTCACAACTTTTACTATACACTTATTGCTTATGTATGAGTGATATACTTCAATAAATTTTTTAAATGAAAAAAGAATCACACACACACACAAAAAAAAAAAAACTATTAAGAGACAACTCCTGTTGTCTGGACTATATTTTCCAAGATACAGTTTTTGAAAAAAAATATCTGAGAAACATCTCTGTAATGGCATAATCACAATCTCTTTTATTCTATACAGAAACACCTAAAAACACAATTTAACCTATATAGTCTAATAGGCATGTTAAAGACTATTTGCAAGATCCAATCCAATCAATCGTTTGTCAGTATTACCTCTAAACTTTGCTCTTTTATGTCCACTGTCACCACCCTGATCCAAGTCTCCACCTTCTCTTGCACGGTTGAGAGGAGGAGCCTCATGTCTAGCTTTCCAAAATCTACTGCCCCCTCCTCACTCCACTACTACAATTGACTCATTCTTCATACTGCAGCCATACTGATTTTTTTTTTAGGAGGTACTGGGGAATGAACTCGGGACCTCATACATGCAAAGCAACTGTTCAACCACTGAGCTACACCCACTCCGCCAGACTGATCTTTTAATAATTCAAATCTATACCACTCTGGATGCAGCATGTCATCTGTATGTCATTTCCATGCTTAAAGCTTACCAGAGGCTTCCCATTCCTCACAGAATAAAGAAAAACAAAAGTATTAACATGGCATACAAGTACCTATAAGTACCTGCCTGATCTGGCCCCTTACTAGCCTTTGGGTATCCTCGTCATCTGGGCCACTAACCCCCACTCACTGCCCTCTAGTCATGCTTATTATCACAGCCTATCATTCCTAAACCTAAAAAGTGGTGGGAGATGGAATTATCATGCTGGTCACAGGCTTGTTATAACAGCCACGACAATTTGCCAGACAGTATGCTCAAAACTTTCCAAGGATTATGTCAAAGCAGCCTTGCAAAGTAGGCTAATTTTAAAAAGAACTCCCAAGTGTCTTAAATTCCTTGGCAATTTTCAGGAAAATTGGCAGACAATGAAAAGTGAGCCAGTGTGTTCTTTTCAGAGTTTGATGGCATGGTTAAATTCTCAGATACCCAGGAAAACATCTAAGACGGGAAGGGCATAAAAGTTGCATTTTTAAGAGAGTTAACTTGGACCACACCTTTGACCGAAGAGGAAGCCCAGAAGCAGAGGGAATCCCAGCATCAGTGAGAAATCTGCCTAGGTGACAGGCTCCCCGCTATGACCTCAAGGAACTTCAAGAATCCAAGAATTCAGATGAAAATATCTTCACAGTCACACCCTACTAGAGCTTTGAGTGTGGTTACTATTCTGAAGACCAGAGTTTGAGTCAGAGAGCTAGTACCCACCTAGCGGGGGTGGGGAATGAGGAAGCATGTTTGAGAAGTGCATTTTGCTTATAGGGACACAAAGATTTCTTAGGAGAAGGTGGTATGAAGATGTTTTGTATATATTAACTTATGGAGTTTCCCCCCCCTCCCAGTAATTCTCTTTTCTCTGTAAAGAGATTCTTAGTGGCCCATGCTCATTTTCTCAAGGAAAGATGTAATAAGACAGAAAGAAAGACATATTACTTCAGCCTCTGGCTTTGGTGTTGCCAGCAGCCTAGTCCATTAAGAAGGTTATGTTAGATGCTTCTGAGGGAGGGGTCCCCTTCCCCTGCCACGTTCCCCTGACTCAAAAACAAAACACAGCAAAACAAAAGCTTTCTTCCTGCCCCTTTTCCTGCCTAGAGCAAAACTTATGGGAGTAGATGTTGATGGTATGGGGGGACAAGACTCTGTATTTGCTTCCCCATAGAGGAAAGGGCTGTCTCAGATGTTCAGGCAAAGCAGACCAAGGCCACTGAGCACCTCCTAAAGATTTAAGGGCCTCATAGTGGGAAAGTCACATAAAGGCCCAAACTTAGCCCAGAAATTCTAGAGAGAGTTAAACACCAACCAGCCTATGAGGAGGCCAGTCAGGAATACAGGTTCCCTACGTGGTGACTGGTGTGAACAATGACTGAGGATAGGGTGCCTCCCAGAGAAAGAATGAGGGGCCCTAGAGATAGGAAGGACCCAAGATATTCAAACTAATTTAAAGAAAAAAACAAAGAAAATTATACATTTTGCACACTTAAGTTTATTAGCTGAGCTAGGTACCCATTAAAACAATCACCACCACATATAATAATTAAAGTGAATCAGAGACCTAATAATAAGTACAACCCCACCAGACCAAGGGCTGACAGCCCCATAGGATATTCAAGTCTTTGACTTAATAGTGCACTGAGAAAATCTATCCTCATTAACCTTTTCTAGCTGTGTGAGCTTGTAGCAGCAGCCTGAAGCCTGTGTCAACTCTTTTCAGCCAACCCCCTGTGTGACTGGAATTTCCCAGAGTGCTTTGTGGTAATTCTACTTATATTGGAAACCAACTGAAGAAATGTCATTTGAGTTATGGGAATAGTTTAAATTTACATAATGAAAATAATTATTATAAGGTAGCATTTATCACTTGATAGACTTTATGTTAGTTCACTGGTGACTGAAATGAAAATGCCCAATTTTAACAGTCCCTGGAGACAGGGAAGTACCAGGCTGTTCCACTGCGTATCCTGCATTGGATTCAGCCGAATCCAACTTAAGATCATATATCATTATTCAGGATTTTTTCAGAATGTGTCCAGTGGAACAATAGCATCCTCTGAGATCAGTAGGCAAGAAGAGGTTCTGTTATTAATAAATTAGGTAAAATGTAGGCTTAAACAAAATTAAAAGTTTTCTTTTCATCGGACTCCTCCAGGCTTTGAAGATACATTGTAAATTGTGTACAAAGATTTACAAACTAATTTTTCTATTTAAATCTTTCAGTGGAAAAAAAAAAAGAATATTTCATGTTGCTTCACTTTTCTTAGATGAGGTAGTTGATACATTTTTTTTAATTTTAATGATTACAGATAATATTAAATAAAAACATTTTTATAATTTTAATTTTAGGACCCACAACTCATAAGTTTAGGTTAAAATCGAAATTTGAATTCAAAATCTGGCACTTTCATCCCTCCTAGGATAGAAACACACAAAACCACAATGTCACAAAGGAACAAAAATATCAGGAAAAATATAAGACCTGCCCACATGTTCACAAATAAAACAGGGATGGATGTAAAATGCCCAGCAGAGATGAGCATGTTTATTATGAGTGAGCCGACCTATGACATGAGATCAGAGTGCATGGAATAGTAAAAATAGTGACAAAGCTTAAGGCTATAAAGGCAAAACTAATTCAGAGCAATCATTGAACATCTCACTAATTTGTAGACCAATCAAAGGGTCCTGCACATGGTACATGTCCTTTGATTTTAGATTTTCTATATCATTTCAAACATAGCTTGGGTTTTGCTAGCATTTTCCTTCAGGATATGACAGCATCTATTTTATTGGCCACTCATTAGCGAGTTACAACAATGTAATCATCAATTCCAATGTCAGAGGAAGGCGTTATTGACTCTGTATGCCATGCCAGGAATAGTACATGAATCCAATATACTGTGATAATAACATAATAAACAACTCACACACACACATATAATTTATTCTATATTATATGTGTGCGAGTTGAGTCTGTTAACCTTTTGGTATATAGCCTCCCCTAATGATGAGAAATACTGCTTATATGCTTCACAAAGACCTCAAGGAGCTTTCTTCTGCCTCTCATTATTCTACACCAACAAATGGCTAACTATTCCCCTTAGTTAAAATACTATGCTGTTGAAAATACAAAACATCAGAGAATTGACATCCAGCATTTAAGGAATTTTAGTTCTGTCTCTACACAGAGACCATACAGAAATTGAAAAAGTACAGAAAGGTATTTCTGAGTCATCCACTGAAAGTTGATTTACATTCATTGTCACCTTGAAGTATGCAGTACACTCTTATATCCCTGTTCTCCAAATTCAATGCTTAGTACATTCTCTACATATGGAAATATAATGTTAACCATCACGCCCTACTCCCTGGGCATTAACTTACTATAACACACTATTAGAACTCCACATCCCTCTTGGGGTAGGAGAGCATTAGTCTGAGCACCTCATAATTCCTATCCTGATGCAAAGACATTATCAAAAGCCTCGACCGCTTTGAAGTAATTTAAGTCCACACTTCCTAATCTACATCAAGATTTACTTGAGATTTTCGTTTACTCTGTTCAAGACAAGATGTAGTCCCAACACGAATCTCTCTCCCTGACATTTTTCCTGCTGACCGCATAAAATAAGGGCTATGTTGGGTGACTGATCAACTGGGTCCCAGAAAGAGATAACTGTACTTTGGTATCTCATCTATGGGAAGGGAAGAATCAACATTTCCTTCCATAATCAATCAGGTGGGGGTGGGGGATCTGATTAAGCCACAGCTCCTGTCCACCTTTCCACCAAAATACATTTGAAATCATTATCCAGCCTTCATAGCTCCCACTGAAGAGTCCTTGTCTTTGTTTCCTAGATGCTGTGACAAATACAGCAGACTTAAACAATGGGAAAATTCATTGCTTAGGCTGTAAGGCTTGTTACCTCCCGGGGTTGATAGCATTCTGGCAGGCTGGCAATCCATGGGTTCCAGGATTTTCCCATCAAATGGCAATGTCCTCTTCTTTCTCATCCTGGTTCCATTGACTTTCTGCTTCCCGCTCCTCCCCATGCCTTTTTTTCCTGCATCCAATTCCCTTTGCTTTGCTTATAAGACTTTAGCCAAATTCAGTTTGGGCACACCTTAATTAATAATATCTTCAGAGTTGCTATTTACATATGGGTTCACACTCACAGGACCAGGGGTTACTCCTTTTGTGGGTGATGTGGTTCAATCCCCAATAGTCCCTTTGGGAATAAAGCACCCCATTATTCCTCTTTGCTCTCCTATTATTCAAATGGCAAGGAAGGGAGGCAGAGCTCATAAAGCTTTTGCTCTACTGTGGGAGGCAACGGTTACAGGTGTGAACATTTTATCTATGGTCTGGAAGGCTGGTCTGAGTGGGCAGTAGAGACAACAGGACGGGCAGAGAGACAACAGGTGCAACTGGCTACAACTACAAATTAAACATTTGCCCTGCCTATCTGGGCACAGTAAATGGACAGAATTAGAGTCCATAGGCAGCGCTCTGCTTACAGTATGCGATAAAACTAACTTATGCTTAAATTCATTTATTCTTCCAAATATCTAAAGCAAAGAGTCAATGAATGATAGTGACTACCTTGAGTTAGGAAAAAGCAGGTTTGTAAGAGGTGCTTTTAAATGGTATAGGCTTTAGTGGAAATCTTGATTTTGCCACTTAGCAGCTCTGTGACCTTGAGAAAGATACTTTTTGCCCTGATCTTTATTCTCCTCATTCTGTAGCTTGGGAGGACAGAAATGATGAATGTGAAGCTCTTGACGTAGTGCCTGGCACACAGTGATTCCTGAATGATTGACAGTTCATGTGGGTAGCATTTTGTTGTGGTGGTGGTGGTGGTGGTTGTTACCAAGTTCTTGATCTACACCAGCATTTCCCAAGCTGACAACTTTTGATATTTGGGATCAGGTAATTCTTTGGGGTGGAGAGCTGTCCTGTGCATTGTAGGATGTTGATCAGCACCCTTGAACCCTACCCATTAATGCTAGTAGCACCTACACCCCGCCCCCGCAGTCATGACAATCAAAAACATCTTCAGACATTGCCGATATCTACTGGGGAGAAAAATCACCCACAGTTGAAAGTCACTGATCTGCACTATCTCATTTAATCCTAATAAAATCCTGATTGGCTTTTCTACTCTACAAAGAAGTCACAATATTTATCCAGGATCCCAGCAGTAAAAAAGGGGCTGTGAGCCAAGAGCTTGAACTCCCTCACTATGTTCCACATCTTTAAATGTGTGTTTTAAAGAAGAGTAGTAGAAATGCTATTGATGTTTATTCAGAATTCTAAGTTCAATTTCTGACTGCCCAAAATAATGTTTACATAACTGTGTGTTTAACCTTTCCTCCATTTTTATTAACCCTCAAACAAATTTTCAGATCAACCACCCCCAACCCCAGTATAGTTCAGTGCTACTTCATAAAGGTCCATTTTACCTCACTCTTCCCCAGCTCTAGAAATAACCTGGACCTTGGAGGCAGATAGCCTGGGTTAGAATTGTGACTCTACCACTTTCTAATTGTGTGACTATGGGCACATCTTAATCTCATCTTTATATCCTACAGAAAAGCAAACTCGACTTTTTCGACTTCACAGTTGTATCCACAGCCAGCTCCCCAGATCCTCCTCCTATGCAGAGGAGAGGTGAGGTACACATTGCAGTTGTACAGTGAAACCCTCTTTTCAACCCTTTTCTGCTATGCCATTGCTAGAGGAAATGTTATACTTTCCCCTCCATTGAATGCATTCTGCCCATCCACAGGCTTCAATTAATCCTATTTTCCCACAGAAACACAAACGAAAAAACAAACCAGCTTCCCCCTAACATTTAATATAAATTAATCATAACCCAGCTGGCCAGTCTAATCAAAGGCTAAAGTGCTGTGGAAATGGGTGCAACCGGTATTCGAAGCCATGATGCTTGCTACCTGCCAAGGGAAGGGGCCAGGGTTACTCAGCTGTGCGGATTTTCCATGAGGGGGCAGTGTAGCCCTGTTGGTAGCTCACACGGAAAGGTTCCTTTTCACCCAGCTGGTAGGCTTGAACATGACCATTTAGCTTTCAAATCCTTCTCTGTGGTGATTTTCAATGAGGTGGTTTTAATAAGATGCTTTAAAAACTCATGGAGAAAATGTCAAATATTTCAATCACTTTCCAATCCTAAAACTTCAGAAATCATGTAAATTCTGTGAAAGGACATTTTTCAAAACATGCAGGCCTTAAATTCCAAACTTACTGATAACTATATGCCCAGTTTATAGCCAAAATGCAGAATGGAACACAAAGCTATAGGTTAGATTTCTAACTTTTGTTAAAACATTATAAGGTTAAAAAAAATAAATAAATAAAAAATAAATATATATATATATATATGATTCTCAAAAAAAAAAAAAAAAAAAAAAAAAAAAGAGGCCAAGAAACATTTTTATCTTTCTTAAGTGTAAAATAAGATAAAAATCTTACCCCATATATTAGCACATTTGGGATTAGCCTTCTTATAGGTGATATGACCAACCCTGATTCTGCTTTATCCATCATCCTTGACTTAAAACATCCTCCTAACTCCCCAAAGTTATTTTAGTATCCTGAATACCTTTTTTCCCTACTCTCTATAAGGCATGAAGCTAATATAAACTACACTGTTTATACCACCTTGTCACACAATTGGAAACTTGTGAGAAAAAAACAATCTTAATATACAACTTGTTCGTGCAGAAAGTACTTTAGCCAGATAAATCCATATGCATCTTCTTGAGATATGAAGAGGATTCAGGGAAAGCTGAAATATGATTTTCCCCCCAAGTCAAGACTTGTTGAGAAAGAAAAATAAGATTTTCTCCCAAACCCAAAGGTGTAAAAACTAAAACAGCAGACTATGTCTACATGAAAAAAAATTCATAAAGGTTTCTCCTTTTTGAATAAAAGTATAGCATTCACAACATACCATATATATATATACTCAGTTCAAAAAAACATGAGCTCCATTTTCATATGGCACTTCATTAGTTTAGGTAAAAAAAATCTAGTGTCTATTTATATTTAGGTGATTTTAATATATGAATATAAATATTCAAATAGTACCCACCTAAACACACTATCCAATTCAGTATTAAGTACTATAAGCAGTATGTGTGGAACTATTTATAGTACTCACATATATAAACTTAATTAAATTCAGTTTTAAATATCTGATGCGTAGAAAACACACAGCCATGTTCTGCCATAAATAGATATTTAACATCATTTCTGCTCACAGATTTCCTAGAATCTCCTAGGAAAAGAAGACTCATTTAAAATAATGTTAGTGCAAAGGATAATGAAGTAGGTACTCCAAACAATGTGCAATGACTTTAGAAACATTGAGCCAGAACACTTAATCAGAAAACTGGATGTTTCATGCACAGGAGAGTGTTATAATTATGTTTTCTTCTCAGAGAAGGAGGAGAGAAGAGGAATAATGTGAGCAATTTGTGAGGGGAAAGAAGTTAAAAGGGATTCACACCAAACGGTCTTGGCCTTCTCAATAAGATGGGAGGTGAGCAGAGAGAAAGGTTTAGAACAGCCCTGGGAAGACAGAAAAGGAATCTAGCAGGGTGAGTAATTTTCCTTCTAAACCTGCTGTCTGCTATTACACCATGCAAATATTTAAAGGTTACATTGCATCTGTGATAGAGAAACCCTTTCAATGATATTCCCCTACTTCACTAAGTCCCTCTGGAAAAGGAATGAACACACCATTCTGATTTAATACTTGCAGGATAATGCTCTTCTGCATATATTGAGGGAGTATTCTTGAAAATAACCTTATTTTATCAAAAGTCAACTTGTGACAGATGTATCTCTTTAACTTTTTAAAAATCATATTTAGAAAGCTGTATTAGTGCCTTCAAGTATAATTAATGAATAATCACTCTTTGACAACATGGGTTGATGTCACTCAAAGATAGTCATAAGTGTGATAATGTATCCGAGGAAGAAAATGTACAATTGGTGATATTAAAAAAGTATAAACAAAAAGATTATATATGCTGACATTTTATTAAAAGCTCTGTGAACATCTGTATATGGCCATTAAGCAGAAAACATTAGGAAACTATGTTTCATTAAAAAAAAAATCCTTAAGTTCTGTCTAAAATTTTGAATGGAATAGTGAATATTTCATGTGAATTAGTGAAAATGACTAAAAATGGCAGCATTTATGATAACGTCTTAAAGATGCTTATATTTCTAAATGCTAATATTAATTTGAAAAACTTTGAATCATTTACTCCTTTTATGAAAGCACTTAGTCATTTGTTCTGTTTGCACATTTTGAATAGAGGGAAGCACATTTTACGTACTTTCAAGTACTGCTGATGTAGTAGGTAGTATATCATCAAACCACCATTGCAGCAATTCTAAGGTCAAAGCTATTGCTTTTGGATTTGATACATTTTGTGCATGATATATGGAATAATTTTATGGAAAATATATGTAAGCTATATGTCTCAAAAGCATTTTATGGTATTATAACAATAAAACATTATAGTTTTGGGACACCCTTCACCTAGGCCTATCAAAGCCCTCTACTATCATTACTTAATCCTTAGAATACTCCTCAGAGACAGAAAGTATTATCTAAACTACGTTTTTTAGACCCAATGAGCATTAAGAATTTTCACAAATCTGCCTCGTACCAAAATAATGCAAATAATCTTTACATTTTTTCATCCAACCTACCTAAAAGGAACCCTAGGCAATGTGCTAGGTCCTGGTGATACAAAAAAAAGGGGGGGGGGGAGGAGCACTTCCCTGTCCTCACTCTTGGAACTTTTATGCAATGTGTAAGATGCCTAACTTTATGGGGAACAAAACCATACAGCAACATTTCTCTCATCTAGATCCTGACCCTAGCGATCTGGAAATAATGCCTCTCTACAATATCCCCTGGCAGCAAAAAGTAAGCTTCCAGACAATGAAAATGCATCATAAATAGGAGAGCTCCTCATGCCACAAAACTTACTGAGAGTCACATTACGCACAGCCCTAACAGACATTGGTCAAAAGATTTCCAAGCAAATTAGTCAAAGAAAAATAATAAAAATGAAGGGTATGACTAAACAACTATTAGAAGCAGGCACAGCAACAGCAAAGATAACACAGATAGCCTGACCATGATAAAAAGACACACTACTCCATAAAAACAAACAATGGAGATCAAGTACACACAGTGACCAATTACCACAGGGGGCTGACAGTCTTGGAGGTCATTCTTCCTTGATCATCTTGTGGTAGGTTGATTGTAAAAAAGAACACCGATTTTCCAACCCTACCTGTATCCACTCAACTTGCAATGTGACTTTGCATCAATTCCCATCAAGTCTATTTCCCCACCCTCTGAAGCTGGACCAACTCTGTGACCAGAATGTAGTGGAAGTGACTGTGTCAGTTCCAAGCAAGGCCTCCTGAAGCAGCTATGCTCTTCTGCTCACTCTCTTAGAATCTTGCCAATTCCATGTGAAAAAACCTGGGCTAGCTAGTTCCCTGGGGGAGAGACCACAAGGAGCAGAGACGAATCACAGTGGCTATGACCATCCTAGACCAGTCAGCCTCCAACAGACCTTCTAGTTGACTGGAGATGCAATAGCAAGTCCAGCCCAGATCAGCTGGGTTCAGCCCAGATCAGCAGAGCCACCTAGCTGACTTATATGCAATAAGAAAAGTTGATTGCTTTAGGCCACTGAATTTGGGGATGTTTGTTACCAAGTAATAACTAGATGATTTAACTGAATTTCAGCAAATATTAATTGTCTCATAATGATGAACTTGTATCACTGGAAAAATTAAATTCTTCCCAGTATCGTCTTTTTAATAAGGCAAAGAAGCATGAACGTGTTTTTAGAGATATTTCCATCCAAAGTGGCCATTAAAAATACATTTTAAAAAAATCCTAAATCTCTCTGAATACCCCAGCTATCCAATGTGCTTCATTCCCAAGATTCCCAGGGGGGGCATGTAATCTTATTTTTATGAGACATCAAATTCAGAATGATAAAAGTAACAAATTGGAGGGTACTGGACATATTACATAATATTTTTATGATTTGTAAATGATCTATTATATGACTCCAATGTATATTTAAACTCCAATTTTTGAAAAATCTATCTTTCAAGCAATTTTTTAGAAACATTAGTTGTGTGATGCAAGAAGTACCTCTGGTCTAGTATTATCAGGACTCAAGGCCAATCAGGGCCTGTCCAGAGGCCACTTTGTGCCAAATTGTGTGAAAAGCTCATTTTTCCTAAGTGTCATAACACATTCTAGGTAGTCAAGAGGCTGTTTTAAGAGAATAAGCTATCCCTGCAGCGTTAGTGAGCATCTGCTGAAGAAACTTTTTCCCTTTTGGGGAAGAGCCTGTGATAGACACAAAATATTATGGGATAAGTCAACAGCTAGGAACCACTCTTTGCCTCGCAGATTCAAACAACACATCCTATTATACGCCTGGTACAGTGCTTGGCACTGTATATAGCGGGATGATAGAGACAAAGTAATCATCCTTGAGCAAATGTTAACTCTTTAGGGAGATGAGCAGGTACAAGTCAGGGATCTAAGTGTCAAACAAAAGACTTGAGGTCAAATATCAACAGAAAATAGCAAATGCTATTTAATCTTATGTCCCAATTCTAACCTATTATCAGAGTTTTCTTGGAGTACTATGTTGGAAAGGATTCTGTGACCCAATCCAAATGCATTGAAAAGCAGGCAATGGTTGGACAAATGCTATACAACATGGGTAAGGAATGTCATGTGGTAGCATGTGTAATTTTAAAGGAAATATGCTTAACGAATGTATTTTATTTGCTCCTTTGTGAATATATTAAATGAACTCTCACTATGAGCTGGTTACTATGCGAATCAGTGGGTATATGCCGGTAAACAAAACTTACATGTCCCTGCCCTTATGGAAATTTTAGTCTGACTTCATCCTTGTCATACTACCTCTGGGCAAAGCATGACAAAATAGAAGGGATACCATTAAAAACAAGGGCGTGGCCTCAATAGAGACTTGGTAGTGGTATGCTTTTATTTTTTGCTACTTTGAATTTTACTCTAGGTTTTTATGGTATGCAGTGTAGTAGGGGTATAGGAATAATAAAATAATAATAATAATAATAATAACGACAAGAACTAAAACCTAGTGTTTTTTTGAGCACGTAATGCATGCTAAGTACTTAAACATTATCACTAAATCGAACCAACACAATGGGGGTCATCCCCTTGTGGGAAGATGGGATGTAGCAATGTTAAGGCATCTGTTCAAGATCACACAGCCACTGAATTGTAGAGTTCAGGTTAAAACCCACAACTTTCTGACTCACAGCCCAGGCTCTTAACCATTAGGCCACACATTTCTGATTGATCTTCAAAATTATTCTGGATAAATCTAATATAAAACTCCATACCTTGGAAGGTGAAAAGCCTCCAAAAAAACTATACCTATCTGGATGAATATGTTAAAATATCTTTTCCTAAGTCCTTCAGCCAGCTGTGATATTTCCTTTGTCTAAGCATCCTGCATGTCCCTCTCCTACAGTATTTACTATGGTCTGCGTATAATATAGACATTTGTGAATTTGGGTTTATACTGCCCACTTTCCTCTACATAAATACATGCAAGCACACAGACATACATCCACATCCACACAGACACACACACACACATATAATTTTGGTAGACACAACAAAACTTGAGGGCAGAAGCTGCTTCTCATATGCCAATATGGGGCACAACACAGTCTAATACAAAGCACACATATTTGACCAATAGGAGTTGAATTAAGGCCATGTACATTCCTAACTTAGTTACCATTATCTTTCAACCAGCAACACTCTGCCTCAAATTTATAATAAAGCAATCTTTTCCAATCTATATTCCATGGAGCACTAGTCCTAAAATATACCCTAGGTAAACAGGGTGTCATGATCAAATAATTCGGGTATCACAGGAAGGGATATACCTTCCTCTTCTAGATTAAAAACATACTGTTTACTGATTGGAATTTTGAAGGATCACTTAATTCATATAACATACATTCAATGGGACACCAACTCTAGAAAAAGTGATCTAGAGGGTTTATAAATAGAAGATTCTAATTTTGCGTTCATGGTGACCAAGAAAAATTAGTTGTATGATTTTACTATTGTGGCTATCCTCTAGAGAGGATATAGAGATTATGTTATGACAAGGATGTTTGCATATCTCTGACTGCCTTGTAAATGAAATATTACTTCCCAGTGACTGTTAAAATGTGAAAAAATGTAGATAATGTAAATATACAAAATGAAGTAAGCAATGGATTTATCCATAAAATGGGATATCTTTTAACCATTAAAAACAATCCTTGTAAAGAAACTGGAAAATATTTATGATATTACTCTTAAGTGACAAAACTGGAAAAAAATTTATATTGTCCTATTTCAATTATAAATAAAATGCACAAAAAATACAGGGATAAATAAACTGAAATATTAAGAGTGATTTTATTTGGCTGATGGGATATGAATATATATATATACATATATATGTATATTTTTCTATATTTTCTAATATAAGTCAATATAAAACAAGTAAAAGGTCAATTCCAGGTCATCAGAAAGAGTCAAAGCATTGTGTACCTAACTCCTATCAATTTTTCAGGTCTGAGCATAGACATGATTTCTTCGGGGAAACCATTCATGATCCCTTGACTGCAGTAGGTGTCCATCATAGATGCATCCACAGCGCGCTGACTCTCTCCTACCAAGGCACTAGTTACCTGGCATTCTCTCATTTGTTTATATACCATATAGAAGTAACCTCTCTCTAACTTATCACTGTAATCCCAACACCTGTTATAGGGACTGGAATATAGTAGGTGTTAAATAAACATTTACTGAATAAATGAAAGTTTGGATGCTTTTTCATTTTCTGCATGTGCTACATAGATAATGTAGTATCTGTATTCTGGAAAAACAATGAAATTACCCCTTAAATGACTTATTTGATTAAGGCAGCTGATTTTTGTTGATAATTTGTCAATAATTTAAATTTCCCATGAAATTTTATTTACGAGCTATTTGCTCTACACCCAGTTTAAAGGGTAACAAGGACCCCTGCCATTTGTCATCTAATTTTATCAGCATGACTGTCAAGCACTATGGGATCACATATGCTCCTCTTTGGGGATCTCAATTTGCTTCAGGTTGGAATGAAATCCTCTAAGCTTATGAAACCAGGACAGGGGCATCAAAGTCCTAGTAATTACTAGATTATTTTAATAATGGAGTAGGTTTTAATTCCAGCAAACTATTCAATTATCCTCAGAAAATTCATGATATGGTACATACACATAGATATATACATTTATAATAACAGGGGTAATAATATTAGCTGACATTTGTTGATAGCGACTATGTGCTAGGAACTATGCTAAGCAATACACATATATTATCTCATTTAATCCTCACTTTATGAGATAGACAATGTAATTTTTCTCTTTAACTGATGGGGAAATTG
The DNA here is from genome assembly GCA_026826555.1 of Tolypeutes matacus. Classification (NCBI taxonomy): domain Eukaryota; kingdom Metazoa; phylum Chordata; class Mammalia; order Cingulata; family Chlamyphoridae; genus Tolypeutes; species Tolypeutes matacus. The sequence continues at coordinate 42,267,552 of JAKSZT010053928.1, forward strand.
AGTCTACTGTCTTGAGGTTACAAGGCCAATAATATAAGAATCAAGATTATGGACCCAGGTATTCAGAGCTTAGATCATATCATTATTTATTCTACAAATATTTACTGAGTGCCTACTCTATGCAAGACAACAATCTATGTCTTGGGAATACACCAGTGAACAGTCCCTGGGCTCTTGGGCCTTACATCTTAGTCTGGATAGACAGAAATTTAAGCACATGCACGCATGTATATACACTGTTGTGAAGGTAACTGAATATTCTCCAAAATGTTTATCTCTTCTTCATAGTATATATTTGACACTGGGAAGCAGTAGTTTGACCTGGAATTAAATTCATCATTTCCCCTTGCATGTAGATGTGGCCCTGATACTACTTGTGGTCAAGAGTTTGTGACTTAAGGAAATTTATGTTCTTTTTGGCCAAAGACTTTGAGGAATCAGTTGTGAGGTGCAGTCCCTACTTTTCTTTCTTCTTCTGTGAGCTGGAGATGCAGACAATAATAAGGCTCTATGGAAAAGAGGGGCCTCTGCATGGAAGATGTCTGGGTCTCCAAATCACTACTTTAAGGACAGTCTTCTGCCAGCCAGGAAGACCTACTTTTCACTGCTCTTTGAATAAGAATTTGCCGTCAATGGCTTAAGCCATTATATTTTTTAGGTGTAATTTTATAGCAGCTAGCACTACCCTAAATAATTTAGAAATTGATATCTTGTTAGGGTTTGGCCAGAAAAATAACCTAAACATGTGGAATTAATTTAGGAGCCTAGCAGTGAGTGGCATGAAACAGATATCACAGGCTGAAAATGTTAAGACCCACATTATGCAGTTAGAAAGTATCTGGAACACTTTTATAACTGGGATGGCTGATCAAGCGTCTTCTTAGGAAGCTTGGCTTTTGAGGGTTAGTTTATGTTTCCCTGAAGTTGCTGCTTTTTTCAATGTATTAAAAGAAACAGATAAACTCAGAGGAGAGTGTTGCAAGCAGAAACTAAGGGGCTAGCACAGTAGGAGAAGCCAACTGATGGTTAAGTGAATTATCGCAGATAAAACTGAAAAATGAGTATAAATGCTCGATAAAAATACTCACCCAAAAACCAGAATAAGATTAAGGAGGTTACATTCCAACTCCGACATATTGTTTCAGATGGTAGCAAGGTGGCTACCACTACGTTGAGGGGGAGAGGTATTGGTTTGGGGAAGCAAAGAACCAAAGCAGGCTCAAAAGGGGTGTATAGGAAAGAATTTTGGGTATGGCTAGGGGCACACACAAGTGATTGGTAGCAAATGGAGCAAAAGTCTATTCACTTGTGAGGGAATTTTTATTGCCAAAGAAACCATAAGTCTGGCCTTTGAAAGAAGGCTTGAACTCTTATATCCTCAAAGCAATCTTTGGTCTCCCAAAGTTTCATACCCAAGAAGTAACTTCCAAAAATTTCACAGCCTTTAAAGAAGACACTTAAGATTGGGGGAAATGTACAAGAAGGAATCTAGAGGGCAAAGACCCACAGAGAATAATGGAGAAAGGAGCTTTTCCCAAACCACATATTTGTGGTCTAACCAAGAAAATTTCTCCACTGGAAGAGCCGGGAGCCTTTATAGTCCCACATGAAAACATGCTATCATTGCTCAGAAATGGTGACTGCTCTATGTTTCTTAATATTCTCATTTCTGAATAGGAATTTTGTTGTACCTGATCTACCATTATATTTGGGGTATATCTTTTAATTGAATCATAGCTATGAGAACATGAGGAACTACATCTAGATCTGATGAAAGAACTGAGTGTTATTCAGAGATCCTGGACTGTGAGATGGATGGCATATCTGAATGGAATTTGAGGTTGTCTTATTTGGGTAAGAGGTGATTGTGTTCTATGTGAGAAAAGGGTTATGCATAGAATTTTGTGTCCACAGGTAAAGATATGGGAGAGATGGTGAATTTCTAAACAAATTGGGTTCTCCTCTAGTATATCATTACTGGTAGTTAGTAATGATTAGTATATCATTACTGGTAGTTAGCAGCTTGCCAGTCAAGGAGTCTACACCCCAGTAATCCCAACTTCTTGCAAGTAGGTGAGACTATGTGATCAGTTCTTCCCAATGGTATGTGAGCAGAAGTGATATATGCCAGCTATGGGCCAAGGATTTTAAGAGGTGAGGGTGTCCCCACGCTCCTTTTTCCCTTCTACTGCTTGAAGCACTAGGGAGTAGCAGACCCACCACATGAAAGACATCCGGGTCTCTGAATTATCACATGAAAGGGAGTTATCTTCCAACCAGGACCACTTACCTTGAACTGTTTCATTAGCAATAAATAAATATCTGTAGTGGAAAAACTATTATGCTATTTGAGGGTCTATTTTTTACCATCACTTAGCCTAACCTAAATAATTGGCATCCACATGTGTAAGATTCCAAATAGTGAAGTACTAGAAAGAAAACATAACAAAACAAAACAGGGTGATGGAGAGAACAATATCTCAGTTAGCAGGGATGAGTAATTGAGATCTAAAGATCAGAAAAAGCCTCTCTGTAGAGGTTACATTTTAGTTGACAGGGAAAGAGTACAGCAAAATCTGTGGGACAAGCAATTGGGGCAAAAGTTATAGCATATAAAACTCTTAAGGTATAAAACAATTTTATGTTCTTAAGGAACTGTGAAAAGGCCAGTATGGGGATGGCATAGTGAGAAAAAGGAGGGAGGTAGTACCAGCTGCTGTTTGGGTCATACTGGCCTGGTGAGGAGACTAGGTTGATTCTATGTCTCATAAGGAACTCTTGGAAGGTTTTGAATGGCATCCTTTTGGCTGCTTCATGGAGAATGATTTTAGGTAGGCAAGATGGAAAAAGGAAATCAAGCAGGAGGCTACTGCAGAATCATAAGCACAAGATAATGGTGGCTTGTCTAGAAGGTTGGTGGTGTTGACAGTAAGATGTGGTCAGACTGGGATATATCTTGGAGTTAGAGCTGAAAGTGGTTGCATATGGGTTGGATATGGGGGTGATAAAGATGAGGAACCAATGATATGTATATATTTGACCTGATAAACTGAGTGGCTGGTGGTGCTCTTTGCTGAAATGAGGAAAACTAGGGGAATGTTTAGTTGACTATGAGTGGGAAAAATAAATAATAGTGGGAGAAATAAATATGTGCGTATGTGAATGTGTGTGCCTGTCTTAGTTTCCCAGCTGCTAAAACAAATACCATAAAATGAGTAGGCTTAAACAATGGGACTATTATTGGCTCATATTTTTGAGGCTAAGAAAAGTCTAAAACTGAGGTGTCAGCAAGGCAATGCTTTCTCCCTGAAGACTATGGCATTCTGGGGCTAGCTGCCAGTGGTCCTTCATCCTTGACTTTTCTGACACAAGGCTGTGCACATTGCAGCAGCATCTCCTTTCTCTTCCAGCTTCCATTGATTTCCAGCTTCTGGTTGCTTCCTGTAGCTTCTCTCTCTGTCACCTCTAGCAATAGGAAAGACCCATTCTGATTCAGTTGGACCACACCTTAATTCAAGTAACATCATCAGAAAGTCCTATTTACAGTAGGTTCACATGTGCAGGCATGGATTAAGATTAGGAACATGTTTCCCTGAGGTACATAACTCCAAGCCACTGCAGTGTGTGTGTACTTTTAATACAGTACCTGACACAGATTATGCATTAAATGTCAATTTTTAACATAAGGCACGCTAATATGTTTCTTACTTTCAAGTAGCTCCTGTTACAAGGGGTAAAGCCTGATTGATTTTGGAGGTTTTAGAGGGACCTAATAAATACATAAATAATATCACCTTTTTCCTCTCAAATTTGAAATCAACTGAGAAATCTGGGAATCAGTCATATGGAGGTCTAAATATCACTTTTATAACTGATGATGCTGATCAGAGAATATAAATTTAGACCTCCCAGCCAAGCAGCCTTGCTAATACAACACCTCATTTCCCATCATGCCAAAGGCAGCTCTAAACAAAAGCATGCCTACTGTGCAATGAGATCCCTAAACACATGGAGGAGAGCATATGTTCACATAAGCTTTCTGAGAAACAAGCCCAGAGGACCTGAGCCACGCATGCCTAGATTATACTGCCAAATCTACCACTAATCAGTAAAGTCTGTCCAACTCTCTTGATGAGAAGTGAGTTAATAGAGTATAAATCCAGGAATGTTATATATACAGAGTTATGAAGAAATGGGAAAGGAAGTCCTCTCTTTAAAAAAATATGAATAAGAGAGTCTTACAGATGGATGGAAAAGGACTATATAGAATGCTATGAGAGCCCAAGGTGAGGATTTTCAATGGATGGACGTCATTTAAAAGATGGGTGGATGGGTAATAAACGACCTTTTCCTTGACACCCTCAAACCTAGCTCTAGGAGCTCAGGAATAGATTAAAGCAATGTTGAGGTTTACCCTATTATGATAGTAGAAGACACAAAAATACTAGAAGGGGGTACAAAGGAATGTCTCTTCCAGTAATTGGATCTGAAATGAAATCCTGCTTTCCCATTTTCAAATCTCATATTATATGGGTGGCCCATACCTAAAGAAAAAAAGTCACACATCCTCCAGCTACAGACCACCAGCTAACATTCCATCACTGCCATCACATCCTGCATGCTCCTGATGATTTGCTGACAGGACTGATAACTCTATCCAAGGACTCTGGTCCTGGGCATTTTATCTTATTCTATCTTTACTAACCATTTCCCCTGAGGGATTAAACAATAAAACTGCTAAAAAAAAAAAAAAAAAAAAAAGAGTCCACACAAAGGAAGGAAATGTGCAGCTCAAAATGTTTCTGTTCTTGGCTACCAGGCTGGCTCATAGTTCCCATTATTTTTATGTTTAATCTGCTGCCTTAAAAAGGCATTTCTCTCAGATGCACTTCTCATGCTTCCCAAATTCTGCTCTAGATTGCAGGGAGCTACATTTCCCAGAGCCCTTTGCTGATACAGGTTTAAACCTCGTAATGCATGGGCAGAAGACTGGAGAGGGCAGAAGGCAGAAGAAACCCTGGCAGCTGCTGAATTTCCTCCAGTCATGCCAAACAAACTTTACCTCTGTGCTGTGCTCTCAGCACCTGACTGGCAGCTCCCAGCATGGCACTTGGTCCCACCAGAAGAACTCTGAGAAGTCCCCTCCTCCCCCTCATTTTTCCTCCAAATTTAAGGTAGTAGCAGCTTCCAATGGTTGCTAATTTATTGAATAGTTTCCCATCTCCTCTTTAGCTTCTTAGTACTTCCATCTCCTGTGTAAACAAGTCTCCATTAAATTCCTTCTGTTGAAATACCTAGAATGGCTTCTTATTCATTGACTGGAGCATTTCTGATATAGCCAATGCATATATCTATTTTTTTATTTTGTAGTCATTATACCAGGACTGCCAAACTATGGCCCTTGTGCCCACTGCCTGTCTCTGTAAATTAAGTTCATTGGAACATGGACATACTTATTCATTAAAGTACAAGCTATAATTGGTTTTGTGCTAAAAAACAGGGTTGAATCACTGTGACAGAGACTTTATGGCACACAAAGTCTAAAATATTTACTCACTGGATTTTTGCAGAATATTTTTGCTGAATCATACACTAAATAAAACAAGGTCCATCATCAGTATTCTCTAGACAAACACTGTTCAGTAGAAATGCAGTGTAAGCCACATAATTTTAAATTCTATAGAATTACATTTAAAAAGTAAAATGAAGCAAGTGAAATTAATTTCAATAACAGATTTTATGTAATCCAATATACCTTATTATTTTTTAATGTTGTGATTATAAGAAAATACTGAGATATTTTACAGTTTTTCTTCTTTGAAATCCCATGTGTATTTTACTCTTACAGCACATCTCATTTTAGATGCTAAATTTTCATCACAAATAGTTGATTTCCCTGTAGATTTCATAAAATTTACAGTTGAAAAGAAGATTCACACTACATACCTATAAGATTGCTAAAACCATAAGTAGTGACAACACTAAATGCTGACAAGGATGCAGAGAAAATGGATCACTCATACATTGCTGGTGGAAATACAAAATTGTACCACCACCCTGGAAAACAGTTTGGCAGTTTCTTATAAAACTAAACATGCAACTATTATATGACTCAGTAATTTCACTATTCTGCATTTATCCCAGTTAATTAAAAACATATTCACACACACACAAACCTGTATACAAATGTTCATAATAACTTTATAAGTAATAGTTTAAAGCTGGAAACAACACAGATGTCCTTCAATAGTTAAACGCTTAAACCAATTGTGGTATATACATATCATAGAATACTACTCAGCAGTAAAAAGAAATCAATGACTGATACATGTAACGACATGGATAAATCTCATGAATTACAAAAGAGCACAGACTCAAAAAGATACTTACTATATGATTCCACTTCTATAACATTCTTAAAATGATGAAATTATACAAATGGAGAGCTAATTAGTAGTTCCCAGGGATGAGGAATGGGAGGATGTGTGGAGGGAGGTGGGTGTGGCTATAAAAGGGCAACATGAGGGAACCTTGTGGTGTTGGAAATGTTCTGTATCTTGACTTTACCTATGTCAGTATACAGGTTGTGATATTGTACTATAGTTTTGCAAGTTATCGTTGGAGAAATTGAGTAAAGAGGGCAAGAGATCTTTTTGTATCATTTCTGACAACTGCATTTAAGTCCACAATGATCTTAAAATAAAAGGTTTATTAAAAAAACAAACAAAACTAGATTCTCATTCAGTCTCCAAGTCCTGGGGCCACCTGCACTGTGAGGACACAGCTTGGTCCCCGTGGGACACACAGTGGAAGTGTCGGTAACTCTGGGACATGTCATGGGGCATCCACAGATATGGGACTGATGACACTATCTGTATGTACTGATAAAAAGAGACTCCTCCAAGAAAATGGTCCTTTTTCTAGAGCACTGGTAAAAAGCATCATCAATAAGTCTTGGTTTCCTTGCTTTTTTGTTTGATTGTTTGTTTGTTTGTTTGTTTGTTTATGGGCTTATCTGGTTGTGATAAAAATGCAGAGGAAGACTTTTGTCAGCGGAACTACTGACTATAAAACCACTGTTAAACACGAACTCTAAATCTAAAGATTTAGAGTTCGTGAAACCAAGTATCAAATAAGAGCCTTAACACAAAGCCAAACAAAAGCAAAACCCTAGGCAATGGAGAGAAACTGACCAGCAGAAGAAACCCATCATGATAAACAGATGCCTAGACATCAACAAAAAATTACAAACCATACTAAGAAACAGGAAGATATGGCTCATTTACAGGAACAAACTTTAAAGTTGGGGGAGATACAGAATTTGGAACAAATAATCAAAGACATCCACACAAATCTCCTAAATCAATTCAAGGAGATAAAGGAAGAGATAAAGGATATTAAGAAAACACTGGAGAGTTCTGAAAAGATGGTATCAGAGTAGGCAGGCAGGGCTCAACTCTCTCCAAAAAAAACAACAACAGAGAAGGACCAAAAGGACTTGCTTAGGGGGTCAGCAGACCAGGATAATGCTACATATCCCCAGGAGGGCAAGGGATGTAAAGACAAAGAACCCGAAACAACAAATGTGTATTACTAAATCTCCATGGTGGCCAGGAAGGGCACCATACCCCACCCTCAAGACATTAAGCCTGGATTAAAATCCCTGGCTCTCTGCAGCCAACAGAGAGGGAAACAGATGTCTTCTTTTCCATGAACTCAGAGGGTGAGTCAGAAGGTGGAGAGTGGTTTCTCTTCAGTGAATTAGGCCAGCAGAGCCCATTTTGAATTGTGGCTTGGCCCAGACCAAAAACACAGGTAAGCAGAGGTTGAAAGAAACACCTCTGTGGAAAGATGCGCCTTCTGATGGCCAGCCAAGAAACTCCAATGGGAAAAAATAATTTTAGATCTCTCTTAACCCAAACTCCATGGGAGAAAATCTGTGTCCCATTACTGAGTTTCTGGCCCAATTTTAATAACTCAAGCTGAAGAATTTTAAAGACTTAAAATAGTTGAACCAAAAATCAAAGAAGAGCCATGAAAAAAAAAAAAAAAAAAAAAAAAACACTAGAAAAAAGAGAGAAATTGACCATCAGAGTAAATTCACCAAAATATTCAGATGCCTAAACATCAGCAAAAAATTATAAACCATAGCAGGAAACAGGAAGAGATGGCCCAGCCAAAGGAACAAACCAAATATGCTGACAACATACCGGATTTAAGACAACTAATCAATGATAATCACATAAATCTCTTAAATCAATTCAATAATTGAAGGAAAATATGACTAAAGGACCAAGGATATTAAGAAGACACTGAGTGAGCATAAAGAACAGTTTGAAAGTCTGTAAAGAAAAGTAACAGGGCTTGTGGGAATGAAAGACACAATGGATGAGATTAAAATATATTAGAGGGGGGAAGCGGCTGTGGCTCAATCAGTAGGGCTCCCGTTTACCATATGGGAGGCCCTGGGTTCGGTTCCCGGGACCTCCTGGTGAAGGCAAGCCCGCCTGCACGGCGTGGTTAGCTGACCCAGCGAGCACAAGCAGCAAGGGGGGGATAAATGAATAAATAAATAAAATCTTTAAAAAAAAAAAAATACATTAGAGGGGAGCAGATGTAGCTTAAGAGGTTGAACACCTGCTTCCCATGTACAAGGTCCTGGGCTCAATCCCCGGTACCCCCTAAAAACAAAACAAACAACAAATAAAAAACCAGCTCTAATTGGGGAGCGGAGGTAGCTCAGTGGTTGAGCACCTGCTTCCCATGTACAAGTTCCTGGGTTCACTCCCTGGTACCTCCAAAAAATAATAATAATACATAAGAAACACATAACAGCAGATTTGAAGAAAGAATTAGTGATTTCGAGAACAGAACATCTGAACTGGAAGAAACAGGAGGACAAAAAGAGAGTAGAATGGAAAAAATGGAACAGGGTCTCAGGGAATTGAATGACAATGCAAAATGCACAAACATACCCATTATCAGTGTCCCAGAAGGAAAAAAGAATGGAAAAAGGGCAGAAAGAATATCTGAGGAAATAATGACCAAAAAATTCCCCAAAATTATGAAAGACATAAATACCAATATCCAAGGACAATGCACCTCAAACAAATAAATCCAAATAGACCTACTCTGAGAAACATACTCTTAAGAATCAAAAATATCAGAGATAAAGAGAGGATTCTGAAAGCAGCAAGAGAAAAGCAAAGCATCACAGACAAAGGAATTTTGATAAGATTAAGTGCAGGCCTCTCATCAGAAACCATGGAGGAGAGAAGGAAGTGGTATGATGTCCTTAAGGTACTGAAAGAGAAAAACTGTCAGTCAAGAATCTGTATCTGGCAAAGCTGTCCTTCAAAAATTAAGGGTAGTTCAAAGACTTCACAGACAAACAAAAACTAATAGAATATCTTACCAAAAGACCAGTATTACAAGAGATACTAAAGGGAGTACTGCTGCCTGAAAGGAAAAGAAAAGGACAAGAGACTTGGAGAAGAGTGTAGATTGACGCAGAAAAGGCATTTGATGAAATGCTGCACGCTTTCTCAATTAAAACACTCCAAGAGACTGGAATAGAAGGAAGTTTTCTCAATATGGTAAAGTTCACATATGAAAAACCTACAGCTAGCATTGTATTCGATGGAGAAAGACTGAAAGCTTTCCCACTGAGATCTGGAACAAAACAATAATGCCCACTGTCACCATACCACTGTTATTCAAAAGGACAAATACTGTATGATTGCACTGTTATGAACTAAATATATTATATAAACTCATGGAATTAATAATTAGACAGAAAATAAAATGAAGATAGAGAATGGAAAGCTGATGGTTAATCTGTGCGGAATTGGTTAAAATGTTATTTGTAAATCTTTGGAAATGAATGGAAAATTTGAGAGCACATCATGCTGTCTGTGAGTAGCAGAACTATTATGTGAGTATGACTGGGGTTGAAAGGGAAAGTCTAAAGACAGTTATATTACTAGAAGGAAAGCTAAAAATGTAACTTGGGAATGTATAACATGGTGAAACCTCATGGAAAATATGAATATGGGTGAAATTGCATCTATAAGACTGTTTTTACAAAATATAAATGCAAATAAACTAGAGAGAAGGAAACAGAATAGCAGCTATGTATGGCAGGGCAAGCACAGAGAGATTGAGAGGTGATAAGTTTTGTTTGTTTGTTTGGTTTGTTTTTGGCTTTTAGTATTGTTATTGTTGCTGGAATATTGAAGATGCCTTAGGAGTGATTGGAGTGATGAATGCACAACTATGTGACTGTACCGAATGCCATTGATTATACACTTTGGATGGACTTATGTTTATTATTATATATCAATAAAATTGACTTGTTAAAAAAAGAATATGAAATAGAGAACATACATACCCCTAAAATCCCAAAATATTTACTTTCTGGCCCTTTTCAGAAAACATTTGTTGACCCTTACATTAGAGAACTAAAAGAAAGAATGGAGGTGATCAATTACCAATATAAAGTGAGTTGTGAAAAGCAGAAGGCCTCCATTACAGAACATAGTGTTCTTATCTCCTGCAGTCTAGGGACAGAATAATCTCAGAACCAGGCCCCAGTCTTAATTATAAGTAGAACTTCAGAGAAGGTTGGATTCTCAATCTTAGCAAGGGTGTCTACCCTAAGGTCAAGGTCCTGATTTGGAAGAAATTGGTCACTGACACTTAAGATGGAGATGGAGAGGATAAGGGAGCGATGGCCGACCTCTATATTACTCATGATGGTTGCATCAGAAACTTTCTCTCTGCTCATACCTATAGCCACATTATGGGATCCCTCATGAAAAGCTTAGAGAAGGAAAAAGTCAAGCCAAATTCATGGATGGGTAAGCTCAGTATTGGGTGAAAGCTGGAAATGGACTGTGGTGGCACAACATCTTGAAGACTCAGGGATAGCCTTGAAAAATAGCGGGAGAGGAGAATGGGCAAAGATTCAGATACTGTACCTGGTCATTCACTTTGAGTAGAAAAAGAACTGGCCAAAAATAAAATATATGGAATAAAAAATTATGAATATGGGTAAAATAGCATATATAAAGACTATTTTTACATAATAGGAATACAAATAAATGAGAGAAATGAAAAGAGAATAGCATGGACAGTAGGGGAAGCAGAGAGAGATTGAGAAGTGATGAGTTCGATTGTCTCTTTTTTTTTTTTAATTATTATTGTTATTGGAATAATGAAAATGCTCTAATTATGATTGAAGTGATGAATACACAACTATATGATTATACCAAATATCATTGATTGTACACTTTGGATGGATTTATGCTTTACTACTATATATCAATAAAATTGATTTGTTAAAAAATGAAGACATTGGGTGAACATACAGAAGAAATTGTAAACCTACATAAAAAATAACAGAACTCACGGTACTGAAAGTCACAAAAGAAGAAATAGAAAATATATTAAAAACCACAGAACAGCAGATTTGAAAAGGCAGAGAAAACAATTAGTGAATTAGAAGACAGGTCACCTGAAGTCACTCAGATAGAAGAACAGATAGATTTTTTAAATGGAAAAAATTGAGCAGGGAATCAAGGAATTGAATGACAGCATGAAATGCACAAACACACACATTAAGGGTGTCCCAGAGGGAGAAGGGAAAGGAAAAGAGGCAGAAGGAGCATTTGAGTAAATAATGGCCAAAATTCCACTATTATGAGGGGCATGGATATACATGTGCAGGAAGTGCACTGTACTACAAACAAAATGAATCCTAATATACTTACTCTGAAATGTGTACTAATCAATTTGTCAAATGCCAGAGATGAAAAGAGAATCTGGAAGGCAGCAAGAGAAAAGAGATCCAGAACATGCAAGGGATGCTCAATAAGATTAAGTGCTAATTTCTCATCTGAAACCATGGAAGCATGAAGACACTGGTATGATATATTTAACACACTGAAACAGAAAAAGTGCCAGCCCAGAATTCTGTATCCAAAAAAACTACCCTTCAGAAATGAGGAAGATATTAAAATATTCAAAGACAAACAGAAACTGAAAGCATTCATCAACAAGAGTCCTGCCCTTCCAGAAATACTAAAGAGAGTGCTGTAGGTTGAAAGGGAAAGACAGGAGAGAGAGGTTTGGAGGAGGGTGTAGAAAGGAAGATTATTAGTTTAGGTAACTAAAAGAGTAAAAAGAGGAACAAAAATATATGACATATAAAAGCCTAAAGATAAAATTGTTAAAGTACTGTATGTACAATAATAGCATTGAATGGTTTTGGATTAAACTCCCCAATTAAGAGACACAGATTGGCAGAATGGATTAAAAATATATATATGATCCATCTATGTGGTCTACAAGAGACTCGCATTAGACCCAAGGACATAAATAGGTTGCAAGTGAAAGATTGGAAAATGATTATCAATGCAAACAGTAATCAAAAAAGAGGTGAGAGAACTATACTAAATTTGGACAAAATAGACTTTAAATGCAAAACAAAGAATGACACTATATATTAATAAAAGAGACAACCTACCAAGAAGAAAGCACAATCATAAATATTTATTCAGCTAACCAGGATGACAAAAAATAAAAGAGGCAAAGGGGACTTCAATACACCACACTTAGCAATAGACAGAATATTTAGACCATGACTCAATAAGGAAACAGAGATCTTGAATAATACGTTAAAGTAACTAGACCTAAAAGACATATACAGAACATTGCACCCAAAACGGCAGGATATATATTCCTCTTGAGTGCTCATGGCTCAATCTCCAGGATAGACCACAGTTTAGGTTATAGAACAAGTCTCAATGAATTTAGAAAGATTGAAATAATACAAAGCACTTTCTCTGACCACAATGAAATGAAGCTGGAAATCAATAAGGGGAAGGAGAATTGGAAAATTCATAAATGTATGGAAGTTAAAAAACACACTCTTAAACAATCAGTTGGTCAAGGAGGAAATTGCAAGAGAAATCAGTAAATATCTCAAGGTGAATAAATATGAGAACACAATATATCAAAACTTATGGGATGCAGTGAAGGCAGTGCTGAGAGGAAAAGTTATATCCCTAAATGTCTACAATCAAAGACCTAATTGCACATCTAGAGGAACTAGAAAAGGAACAGCAAGCTAATTCCAAAGCAAGCTGAAGGAAAGACATAACAAAGATTAGAGCAGAAATAAATGAAATTGAGAAGAAAAAACAATAGAGAGAATTACAAACCAAAAGCTGCTTATTTGAGAAGATTCATAAAATTGACAATCTCTTAGATAAACTAACAAAGTGAAAAAGAGAGAAGATGGAAATAAAATTAGAAACGAGAGGAGACATCACCACTGACCACAGAGAAACAAAAAGGTTCATAAGAGGATACTATTAAAAAATGTATGCCAGCAAGTGGGACAACTTAGATGAAATGGACAAATTTCTAGAAACACATGAACAACCTACACTGATGAAAGAAGAAATAGAAGACCTCAACAGGCCAATCAAAAGTAATAAAATTGAAAAACTTCCCAAAAAAGAAAAGCCCAGGGTCAGATGTCTTCACAGATGAATTCTACCAATCATTCCGAAAAGAACTAATACCAATCCTATGCAAACTCTTCCAGAAAATTGAAGAGGAGGGAACATTACACAACTCATTCTTTGAAGCCAACATCATCCTGATACCAAAGTCTCATAAAGATGCTACAATAAAAGAAAATTACACAAAAATCTCTCCAGTGAACAAAGATGCAAAAATTCTCAACAAAATCCTCACAAATGAAATCCAACAACACATTAAACAAACTATACACCATGATCAAGTGGGTTTTATCCCAGGTATGCATGGATGGCTCAACATAAGAAAATCAATTACTATAATATACCACGTTAACGGATCAAAGGAGAAAAATTACATGATCATCTCTATTGATGCAGAAAAGGCAATCAACAAAATCCAGCATCCTATCTTGATAAAAACACTTTGAAAGATAGGAATGAAGGAAATTTCTTTAACATGATAAAGGTAATTTATGAAAAATCCACAGCTAACATCATGCTCAATGGTGAAAGACTAAAATTTTTCACTCTGAGATCTGGAAAAAGACAAGAGTGACCACTGTCACCACTGTTATTCAACATTGTATTAGAAGTTCTTGCTAGAGCAGTTAGGCATGAAAAAAAAAATGCATCCAAATTGAAAAGGAAGAAGTAAAACATTCACTATTTGCAAATGGCATGATCCGATATATATAGAAAGTCCTAAAAATTTTTCAACAAAGGTACAAGAGCTAATTATGAGTTCAGCAAAGTGGGGGGTGAGGGGATATAAGATCAACACATGAAAATAAATAGTGTTTCTATATACAAAGAATGAACAATCTGAGGAGAAAAACAAGAAAAAATTTCATTTGTAATAGCAACTAAAAGAATCAAATATCTAGGAATAAACTTAACTAAGGATGTCAAGGACTTGTACATAGAAAATTATACAATCCTGCTAAAAAAAAATCAAAGAAGACTTAAACAAATGGAAGGATATTCCATGTTCATGGACTGGAAGATTAAATATCATTAAGATGTCAATTCTGCCCAAATTAATTTATAGATTCAATGCAATCCCAATAAAAATTCCAACAGCCATTTTTTTCAGAAAAGGGAAAGCCAATGATCAAATTTATTTGCAAGGGTAAGTGGTCCCAAATAGCCAAAAACATGAAAAAGAACAAAGTTGGAGGACTCACACTACCAGACATTAAAGCACATTACAAAGCTACAGTGGTCAAAACTTCATAGTTTTGGCACAATGATAGACCTATTGGCAAATGGGACCAAACTGAGAGTTCAGAAATAGATTTGCACAACTACAGCCAACTGATATTTGAGAAGTCTGCCAACTCCCCTCAACTGGGAGGGGAAAGTAACTTAAATGGTGCTGGGAGAACTGGATATCCATATCCAAAAAATGAAAGAGGATCCCTATCTCATGCCCTATACAAAAATTACTCAAGATGGATGAAAGACCTAAATATAAGGGCCAAGACCATAAAACTCCTAGAAGATAATATAGGGAAGCATCTATGAGATCATATGGTAGGCACTGGTTTCATAAAGTTTACACCCAATGCACAAACAATGAAAGAAAAAATAGATAATGAGACTTCCTCAAAAATAAAGACTTTTGTGCTTCAAAGCAATTTATCAAGAAAATGAAAAGGCAGCCTATTCAACAGGAGAAAATATTTGGGAAACACATATCCAATAAAGATCTAATATCCAGCAAATAAAAAGAAATCCTACAACTCAACAATAAAAAGATGAACAACCTAATTAAAAATGGATGAGAGATTTGAATAGATATTTTTCCAAAGAGGAAATACAAATGGCTAAAAAGCACATGAAAAGATGCTCAATCAACATCACTAGTTATTAGGGAAATGCAAATCAAAATGATATTGAAATATTTCACACCTAATAGACTGGCTGCTGTTTAAAAAAAAAACACAGAAAACTGCAAGTGTAGGAGAGGATGTGGAGAAATAGGAACACTTATTCACTGCTAGTGGGAATGTAAAATGGTGCAGCCTCTGTGAATGAAAGTTTGGTGATTCCTTGGGAAGCTAAGTATTGAACTACCATATGATCCCACAATCCTGATAATAGGTATATACCCAGGAAAATAAACAGGGACACTAACAGATACGTGCATACCAATATTCGGAGAGGCATTATTCACAACTGCCAAAAGATCCATCAACTGATGGGTGAATAAACAAAATGTGGTATGTACACACGATGGAATATTATTCAGGTGTAAGAAGAATGAAGTACTGATCCATGTGACAACATGGATGAACCTCAAGGACCTTACACTGAATGAAATAAGCCAGATACAAAAGGACAAATATTACATGATCTCACTGGAATGAAATAATTATAGTGAACAAACTCATAGATGTAGAGTCTGGAAGATATGTAAGCAGGAGATAGAAAGTGAGTAGAAAATGGTGAGTCAATGCTTAATCTGTTCAGACTTTATAATTAGGTTGATTGTAATGGTTTGGATATAGATGGTGGTGATGGTGGTACAGTGATTTGAGTTCAATTAATAGCACTGAAGTGTGTGTATGAAAGTGATTAAAAGTGGAAATTTTGGGTTGTATATATTGCTAAAAGGAAAACTGGAGGATAAAAGTGTATAACACAGTAGACTCTGTGGTGGCCAAGAATTGTGGTTAATAATATAAATAAAAGAAAGTTCTTTCAAGAGCTATAACAAAGGTACATCACGAGTAGGGTATTGACAGTGGCATGGTATAGGAGGAAAAATGCACCTAAAGCATATTTCTATGGGATATAAATGTATCCTTGTTGCCATAGGTATGTTTTCTGGATGGATAAAGGCTCAGAGAGTAGCTAACAAAATATTAAACTTCCCTCCTGGGGAAGTCCTGCTACTTTCTCAAATAGGATGGCAAAAATCTCTGGAATGTGTAAGCCTTGCCTAATAAAAAAAGAAGCCAAGCCCTTGATCTTAATGCTTGCATGTATGAACCTTATTCCTGTAATAATGAAACTAAGCTTAATTATAATTAATGCCTAAGAGTTTACCTCCTGAAAACTTAATTGCTACTCAAATGTGGCCTTTCTCTAAGCTGAACTCTGCAAATAAATGCACTACATGCCCCCCAATGTGGGACACAACTCCCAGGGATGAGCATCCTGGCACCGAGGGATTATTGCCAAGCATTAAGCAGTGATGCATTTGGAAAAAGACCTTGACCAAAAGAGGGAAATATTAAATAAAATAGAGTTTTTATGGCTAAAAGATTTCAAAGTGAGTTGGGAGGTCATTACAGAGGTTACACTTATTGCAGGTTGCAAGCAGACTTCACAAACGCTATAGTAAACAAAGACCAAACAAAAGTGCTCTTGAGGGCTCTAGGGATTTCCAGACACCATAGGCAAGACACGGCTTCATGAAATAAACACCCCCTCTGTGGGCTCTGTCCGGGAATATACGAAAATCTATTTCCCCAATATAACATAGTTATACTCATTTATAATTCCATAAAATGAGTCTTCTACTCCTTTTATTGGAACCTATAATTTTCAATGTACCTGTGAAATATATTTCTCAGAGACTTAAATCTTTGGACTATTCATATGCAGGTTAAGCCCTGAAAACCAGCAGATTTGTGGCCAACTAGAAAACGATGATGATGGCCCAGTCCCATCCCCCAAACAATGAGTATTTTCAACTACAAGCAAAACAATTCCTTTCCTCTGCCCCATAATATCTATGTCCCTTCTCAGCCTGAAGGAGTCAGAGTGGACATTATCCCTCAAGAATGAGGAATAAACAAAAAGAAGGGAGAAGTGTAACCATTGACGAAAGCATATTTATTGTTATTGTAGTTATATCTTAACTTAATGGAATAACTTGCAACATTGATATTAAAAAAAGAAATATGACTACTGAATTAATATATATGTGTTTACAGTATAGTTTTACAATTCTTTGAGAAGAAAATGATTGAAAACTTTGATAAGTATACCATCAAATATATCTGTTCATCTAATTTTTAACCTTCATTATGTCAATTCTTCCTTTTACCTTCAAATCATGAGAAATGTAAAAAAAAAATACATTTATCCAATTTGAATAAAAAAGAATCTTTAAAATAAAAAAGGTATATTCATATAACTAAGTTTTTCACTATATGAAAGCTTTCCAATAACTGAACCAAAGATCAGTTTTTAAATTTTTTTTAATTTTTAAAGAATCTTTAGATTACATAAATGTTACATCAAAAATATAGGGGATTTCAAGCTTATAGTCCCCTTGTTAAGAAAAAAAAAAAATATATAGGGGATTCCCATATACCCCCCATCCCCTCCCCTCCCACATCTTCCCACATTAACATCTTTCATTAGTCTGGTACATTTGTTACAATTGAACAATTGAAACATTGCTACTAACCATGAACTATAGTTTACGTTATAGTTTACACTTTGCCCCACACAATTTTAAAGGTTTTGAAAAAATGTATAATTGCCTGTATCCATCATTGCGATGTCATACAGGACAATTCCAATGTCCCAAAAATGTCCCCATGTTATACTGATTCTTCCCTCTCCCTCCCCTCAAAACCTCTGGTAGCCACTGCTTTTATATCAATGATACAAGTTATTCCATTGCTAGAATAATAATAAGTCTATAATAGAGTAATAATAGAATAATAATAAGTCTACTTTAGGCCATTGTTCATTCTCCTATCTTGAGGATTTTGAGATGGTGATGCCCCCTCTGTTTCTGATTGAGAGGCGGCTTAGATTCCATGGGGCAGATGAATGGAACTGTCATGTTTGCAGTTGTAGATACTCTCTATTTGGGGGGATGGGCACTGTCCATCATCATCCTTTTGTTAGTAGTTCTGGCTGAATCCAATGAACTAGAGAGTAGGTGTTACAACTCTGCTGAGATTCAGGGCTCAACCAGCATATGAACAGTCTCTGGGACATATATTTAATAAGTAAAGTGCTAATTATAGGTTCAAATAAAAGGGGCAGAAGAGCCATTGTAAGGAAATTAGAAATGAGTCTAACTCTGTTACTGTGGGGAGCATAAATTCCAAAGGAAGGTCCACTGACAGGTTGCCAAATTCCACGGATTGTCTGCCCTGCCTACAGTGTCTAGATATCTCTAGAGCCCTCAGGAACCCCGCTGTTTGAGGCACTGTTTACTGTGGCAGTCAATGAAATCCTGCTGAGATATATAAAAGCGTAACCTCTGGAATGACCTCCTGACTCACTTTGAAATCTCTTAGCCATAAAAAACTCATTTGTATTTAATATTTCCCCCTTTTGGTCAAGGTCTTTTTCCAAATGCATTGCTAGTCAGCGCTTAATAAGAATCCCTTGATGCCAAGGAGTTTCATACCTAAGAGTCATATCCCATACCGGAGGGGAAGGTCATGAACCCCCATGCTGAGTTTGGCTTAGAGAGAGGCCACATTTGAGCAACAAGGAGGCTTTCAGGAGGTAACTTTTAGGCAATATTTAATACTAGGCTAAGTTTCAATTTCACAAGAAAAGGTTCATAAGTACAGTCATCAATATCAAGGGCCTGGCATAATGGTCTATCTTCCTTCACTAGGAAATGTATTTGGGGGATTCTTGCCATACTATTAGAGAATGTACCAGGACTCCTCAGGAAGGGAATTCAAAATTCTTTCAGTTATTGTGTTGGTCTCCACCCACTGAGACAATGCCCCATGAAGACTTGAATATATTCATATGCTTTAAATGTAATGCCCAGGTGTACCCCTCCCCACACACACCCCCATCACCGATACCCTACACCAGTGATCCTGCCCTGCCAGAGTTGTGACCTTTCTGCAATCCAAAATCTCCCCAAAAACAAAGCTAACAAAATAACCAAATAAAATTAATAAGAAAATTAAATAACAAAAAATAATGAATGAAATACAAAAATAAAATAAATAAAATAAATTACTTTCATTGTGTCTTTCATTACTGTAAGATGTTATCTTTTATGTACAGTGACAATTTCTTCTGTATGTTTCCCCAGTATCTTATTTTTTTCACTTTATCTTCAGAGAGACTTTAGGTTACAAAAGAGTCTCAAAGAAAATGTGGGGGATTCCCATACACCCAATGCCCTACCCCTCTTCCACTCTCCCCTATTAATAACATTTTACATGTGGATGGTATATTTGTTACTATTGAAGTACAAATATTCGAGGATTGCTACTAACCTTGGTCAATGGTTCACATTATGGTTTCCATTCTGCACTGTACACTTTTATAAGTTTTGACAAAATTTAAAATGGCCTGCATCTGTCATTGCAAGATCATGCAGAACAATTCCAATGCCCTGAAAACTATTCTATTCTTCCCTTCCACTGCCCTCGGAACCAATGGTAACCACTAAGTTTCAATTTTTGAAGAATAAGGTTCATAGTTACGTGCAATAATATTGAGGATTTGACATATTAGTCTGTTTTCTTTTATTAGGCACTGCCTATGTTTTCGAGAGATTCTTGCCCCTCTAATTGAGCAGGACTCCCCAAGATGGGAGTTAATATTTTCTTGTTTATTGTGTGGGTCTCCACCCACTGAGACTATACCCTATGACAAGATGAACACTTACAAGATAACCCATCAAGGCATGCCCCAGGTGCACTCTATCCCGCATATCTCCAAACCCCCAACACCCTGCACCAGTAACCCTCCCCTACCATATTTGCGAAAAGAACATTCCCACCATTGTAGTTTTAATCACAGACCTGCAAATCCCCAGAGTTCTTAATTGAACTTAAATAAAATGAAAAATTCAGTTACAGTAGGCACATTTCAAGTGTTTAATAGCCACATGTCACTACAGCATTGGACAGAGTACCTCTGCACTCTCTTTTCAGTCCATTGCAGCTAAAACTGCAGCCACATTTGAGCCATTAAATAGGAGAATGATCACTCAAAATTATTTTCTACAAAGAAATGCATATTTCTAATATAAACACTTTACAAATCCAAAATAAGTTAGTGAAGCCTCCATGGCATTAGAAACTAGTAAGTTGTGACAAACTACTTATAGAGATGTATTCTTCTTTAGACTATTCCTCAGCCAGCTAATGTGATGTTGTCTCCTAGATAAGATGTACATTTCCTTCTTAAACTACCTTTCCTTAAAAAAAATAAAGAATAAGACAAATAAAAACGAATTAGATTATAGCTATTTGCACCAACTCCAACTTCCTGCATGTACAATCCAAGTCTGTGATAATGAGCAGTGATTACATGCCTTCACAGGACTGCACAACAGTGAAATCAATGTCCTGTTCAAAAGGTTCCAGTCGTTGACAAGTTGACAAATGAAATTGGAAGACATGGCAGACAACCCAATGGCAAACTGAAAGCTTGCTCGTGACTCCTCCATGCATCTATCTGGCTGCCTGCCATGCAGAGGGGCACTGGGCAAGTGGGATGCTCTCTGTCAGTGGAGCTGTAGGGGGTTCGTGCAAGGCCCAGGGGCTTCTGGTCTCCTCAGCTGCAGCTGTGATTAGCTTCTGAAAGAAATAATAGGGTGGGGAATGGGGCTCTTGCATGGCTTAACTTCCTGTGCTACTTACAAGTGCTTTCCTGTTGCTGGGGCTTGGTGAGGTGTGCTCCTTTTAAAGGATTGGGTTGTGGGAAGATAAGGAGAGACAATTTTCTAATATGCAATTGCAGCAGTGTAGCAGGTCTGGAAAGAAGTCAACAGGCCCTCAGCCCAGCATTCAATGGCTCCACCATCTGGACCTTTCTGCCTGCCAGTTTCATGTGCCACCACCCTCCATTCACTCTGGTCTCCTTGCTTCCCTTAGAACAATGGCTTGGATAACCTTTGGGTAGGCCCTTCCCTCTGTTGATATATTGCATCTCCCTATATTAGAATCTCACTTCTCCATCAATGTGTAGTTCAAACCACGCCTTCTGGAAATCCAACCCAGTTGTAAATGATTTTGCCTTCTGGTAGATTTGGATAGCTAATAATAATAATAAAAATAATAATAATAATAGCTGCCATTCATTGGACAACTATAGGTTCCCAGTTCTGTGCTTGACATTTTCATGCTTCCTAATTTAATCCTGACTAAACTACTAGGCATGAATTACTATCCCTATTTTATAGGCAAGTAAACTGAGGTTTAAATGTACTAAGTAACTAGTCTAAAGTCACACAGCAGGTAACAATCAGAGCCAGTATTCAAATTAATTTTTTTTCTGTCCCCAAAACCTGTGCTTTATCGCTACATCATTCCATTAACTCAGGACACAGTTATTTAATCAAAACACATTTACAAGGCATCCTAAGATGCCAGGTTCAGTGGTAGGCTCCAAGGACACAATAAATAATATATATAATACATTTTTAAAGCCCTAATACTCAAGGATCTCACAATACAATCATATAAATGCGCTGGTAAAGATATGTCCAAAAATTATAAGGCCTCACAGAATTGATACTTAAGCTCAGTTTGCAACATAAATAGAAGTTTACCAGGTGGAAAGTCAAAGGCAGTGGGGAGGGGGATATTCCAGAAAAAGGAAACACAAGTGCAAAGGCAAAGAATTATAAAATTCTACAGGTTGATCAAAATAGCCTAGCAGCATTCTAGAAACATGGTCAAGGACAGGTTTTATTTGCCACACAAAGGAGTTTGGAAGTTATTCTGTAGGTAGCTGAGAGCAACAAAGGGATTTTAAACAGAAGATGATCAGATTACATGGGTTCCTCCTCTTTCATCTATTCAATAAGTATATGTTGAGGACCAATGATTGTGTTGAAAACTGGAGACCTAAATAAGAGCTTTTAGTCAAATGGTGGAGACAGTCAACTATACCAGCAATTATAGGAAATATGACAACTGCTAGCCAGAGGTGTGTGCAAGGTGTTGGTGTCAGTGAGCACAGAGGACAGGGCATCTGATTAGAATGGCAGGAGTCATGTCCCATGTCAAGAATGGTTCCCTGGAGGAAGATGTCACACTGGAGGTGACAAGAGAATGGACTGGAAGGCTTTAGACTGGGAAGTAAACAATGGGGTCACTGGAACGGTCAAGAGTATATATTTGAGATATTTTCTTAGACGTGATTAAAATATTTAGTGACTTACTAGAAAGGGGTTGGGAACGGAAGAATAGGGAACAATCAGGGCTGGGATGAAAATCACTATCCAACTGCGGTTTTAGCGATACCAAGAGAGAGAAGACAGAAAAAGCAGTAACTTTGCAGAAGAAAGAGTCTGCATTTAGTTTTGTACACAATAAAGGGAAACTGCTAATAATTCTCAAACATAAAGAGAATTGAATAGAAAGAAAACATTGGAAATGGGGTAAGAGCATGCCATATAACAACATCATTATTTTTTTTAATATCAGTGATTATTTACTTAGCTATTAATGGTCAAAGTTGATTCACCTCACTTATCAAAATAGTATATGCTTGAGCTTAGTAAATTAATAAATCCTCTTTTATTTGTTTTCTTGTTCCACAGGCATGTTGCACAGTGCAAACTGAATTCCTCACAAATTTGTGTCCTATACTCACAGTGGTTCTTAAACTGAAGTCCACAAGGTCAAAAATATTTTCATATAAATTATTTGCCTTTTTCACTCTCATTCTCTGAGTATATGGCAGAGTTCTCCAAAAGCTATATTTTGTTTGATGATGTCATTACTCTAAAAGAAAGTGAAATATGTGTCTGTGAATTCTTGAGTTTTCCAGGTTTTTCCAAGATTTAGTGTATAGATTTGTGCATTTCCAGAAATTACCTCAATTTCCTCAAGGTACTTCTGCTGTGCTCTTAAGAGATATTTTTGTTTTACCTGTTAGCATCATGTATATCATTACCATCCAATAAATAATTTGAAATCCAAAAATTTTTCTTATAAGTATGTTAAAACACAGCAAAAAATTAGTACACTTTGTTGTCAAATTTTTCAGGAATATTTTTAAAATTTCATAAACCTTTCTAAATTTTTTATTTTTACCTCAAAGTGTTATTTTTGTAATTTGACATTTTATTCTAAAATGCAAGAAAATTTATTTATATTTTTCTTATATTTAAGGATAGACTGTTGACTTTAAGAAAAGGAGACTAGAACCCTCACTTTCTCAACACTCAGCTTCATCAACTACGTCAAAAGATGCTAAAAAAGATCAGAGAGTTCTTGACTCATGAAAGGAAGGAATCTCCTCCAAAGAAACTGGAAGAAACTGTAAATGAGAAATGAAAATAAGAACAAAGCTGGTTTTCCCTTGGCCTTATGGAAGCTAACAATCTTATTGTCTTATACAATAGTCTTTACAAGTGTTACAGTGGTGCAAGCTAAGCCCAGCATTCATTTCCAGACCAACCACTCAGAATGTAAAGAAAGGGGAACTAGATGTTTCAAATGTAGAATTGATGAGATCTTTAAAGGTCAAAATGATTTGTGCAACTTTTCAAACAAGAACTGACAAAGCTGTAGAAGTGCCTTACAAGGTCACACATCGTAGGGCATCACACAGCACCTGAGTGCCTAATGAAGCATGTCCTCTTGACTGAGCCTAAGGGGTATTCTGAGATCAAAGAGTTTCAGAATCAGCGGTCCATAGTGTTAGCTACATCCATGGTTCTGCCTGATGGTCTGCTTCATACATCTGTATTTGCTTTTCCAACACAAACAGATGACACTGGCCAGCCACTAAGCAGCCTTGAAGACCAGGTCATCAGACCAGCACTGCCTCCTTTGCACCTCACAAGGGCCAGTGGTCTCACCCCCCACCCCCCACTTCCCTGCCTCCTGGCAAAGAGTTCTATTCTCTCAAAGGGTACATATCTCTCTTGCATTTTCCAATCCTGTCCCCACACTGGTTCTATCCCCACCACTACTTAAATTTTTCTTACAAAAAGAGGGAGGAAATACACAACAGCCCCTTCTTTCAACTCTAGTTTCTCTTCAAGTTACTATCCCATTTTGGTGGGTTTTCTTTTCTGATTAAGTATAGTAGACACACACTGTGGATCTGCAATCCCTCATCCATAATACTAAGATGGAAAAAGCTCTGAAAATCCAAAATTATGTTATATACTCGTTTAATGGCAAAACCCAACCTGCTAGTTAGGCAGCAAATCCGATGGGAAATGATACTTAGAGTGAAGAGTCTTATGTTCTGCCATGGAAATATCACTACAAATGATAACATCATGCTAAAGGTGTTATGAAACATAAAGCAAATAAAGCACCTTATTTAAAACTGTAAAGTATCTGTACTTTGAAAATCATCCGGTCCCAAGGATTTTGAGTTGAAGATTGTAGACCTGCACTATCTTTCATGTCAATCTCAGTAGTTAGGAGCACTTGCTAAACATATTTACACTATATCCTTGATTAATACAGAGGCTGATAGGAAACACCAGTGGTTTCCTACTATAGAAGTTAATCAACAGAATTGTGGTCAAATTCCTGCTACAGTAATACATTAGGTGCATTAACATGTCTAGACACTCTTCCTATACCATTTGATACACTCAGAAATGTATCCTTCTCTAAAGATGGAGAGTTGCCTTAATGAAATAAATCTTTATCAAAAAGTAAGAATCAAGCAACAGAAGGAATGAGAAATTGACTATAGCTGACCTCTCCCAAAGCTAGGAGCTTTGTATAACCGTTTTCAGGGAAAGGTATACACAGTGCAGAGAGGAAACAGAAGGGAGTGAGTTTCACAGACAGATGTCAATGCTTGACCATTTACAAAGGAGGTGAGTCAGAGTATATGTGCCACCACTCCTCATTGGGGTCAAAACTATGGCCCTCTGTATTAACCAGGCAAAGGGGTGTTGATGCAAAATACCAGAAATCAGTTGGTTTTTATAAAGGGTATTTATTTCTGGTAGAAGCTTACAGTTACCAGGCCATAAAGCATAAGTTTCTTCCCTCACCAAAGTCTATTGCTACGTGTTGGAGCAAGGCAGCTACCGATATTTACCAGGGTTCAGGCTTCTTGGGTTCCTCTCTTCCCAAGGCTGTGTTTCTCTCTGGGCTTATCGCCTCTGTTTCCTCCACAAGATCAGCTGTAGACTATGAGGCTTTCGAGGCTCTGTCTCTCTCCTCAAGGTCAGCTGTGAACTGTCAGGTAAATGGCTCGTCTCTATCCCGGGGCCTTCTCTCTTTCCTCATGACCAAGCTCCTCTGTCTGCTCGCCTCCCCGGCTCCAGCATCAAAACTCCAACATCAGAACTGCTCCAACTCTGTTCTTTGCTATGCCTTTTATATTTGATTCCCATCCCACCAAGGGGTGGGGCTCAATGCGCTACTGATGTGGCTCAGTCAATGCCCTCATCTTAACTTAATCATGCCCAGATTAGCAGACCAGTTTACAAACATGATCCAATATCTATTTTTGGAATTCATAATTACATCAAACTGCCAAACCGCTACACCCTCTCAAAGATATAGTTTGAGAGATAGTGAAAGATGACATTTATAAAAATATCTCCTCCCGAACTTGGCTGGATACTATTTTCTTAAATGCCCTGAAACTCCCATATTTAATAATATTCCTTTAGTTTAGAAAAGGCAGGGCCGCCAATCTGCCGAGAGCCACTGGCAGAAACTCACAGTTACTATTAATTAGGTTAGGAAAGTGCTCAAGAGTCTCATTTGTCTAATGAGTCATCCAAGTCATGTGTTTGGGAGGAGAAAGAGCAGCAGGGGTAGGGCTGCAGCTGAGTCCAGGCTGGCTGGGCTGGCACCCTCTTATGTCACCTCACACAAGTGAAATTCTGACTCCTCAGTTTTACCTACTGAAAGGGTTTTTGTAAAGAATAAATGTGACCTTCCATGTAAAGCATGTAGCATAGTGTCTGGCACATAGAAAGCATGTAACAGAGTAACAGTGTAACAGTGTCTTTTCTTATGCATATTGAATTATTTTGTTTTTATCACTCATTGCTACACTAGAGAAAGAGAATATAAATATTTCCATTTACTCTCTTCTCCCAGGACATCTTCATGTTTAAGGCCTCTCTGATCTCAAGGAAAAGGGTACTGAATTTTGTGTGTCATTAACATACGTTCTGGCCATATTTCTTTGATATTTAGAATGAGACTCACATCCTCTACATCAGTTATTCTTGTTATCACTATGTACTACCATTTGTGCTAGGCTCTAGATATACAACAGTAAGCAAAAGGGATATGGCCCTTGCCTCTGGGAGCTTACAGTTTAGTAAGGAAGGCAGACAATCTAAAAGCAATTTTAGTAAGTAGTAGTAAATGTTATGATGCAGGAAGAATGGGACAAAAGTGAATTCAAGGAAACAGAACAGAGCCTGTGGGTTGGGGAATGCCTGTGAGGGAGTGAGAAAAAGCTGAGGCCTAAGGTGTGAAAAAGAGATACGCAGGTGAAGTGAGGGGAAAGGCATTCCTGGCTGGGAAAAATAGCACGGCCAATGCTCCAGAGAGAGAAGAGAGATGCTGTCAAGGATACAGGATGTCTGGTAGGGGTGGAACACAGAAAGCTCTGATCATGGAGAGCCAATCTCTGAATATCTCAGATGAACTGACAAAGTCAATTACAGCTGAGACAAGGCAGTCTGGCTGTCATGAGTTAACATGGGGCCAACCTTCCAAGAGAGCGGGTGAGGAAGAAGCCTGGGTCAGGGTCGCCAAAGGGCCCCAGGAAGCCTGGAGTGAAGCAGAAAAGAACTACTGTGGTGGCAACATGTGTGTACTTGTATGAGGTGGGTGTGATCTTGGTGAATTCATTAGGAAATTAAGTGCATATAAGTTAGGAAATATACAGCTTCCCTACGGAGATAAAGAACAGCGTGTTTAAACCTGTATGGACCAAATAAAAGTAGGTGGGGTTGATAATTCTTGAAAACTCTGAGGTGAGGGAGTGGCTTTAAGCAAAGAAGCATGGCTGTGAGCTGTTGTGGGAAAGCAGCAAAGTGACCCGTTGATCCTGGCCTGTGAGTAAGGAGACATCTTTTAAGCCCTGAGCCCAGCCCCAAACATGCACAGCTGCACTAAGTGCCCAATTGCAAGACCACGCACTTGACGTTTATTCTACAATGTTATTTTCAGCCACAATAAACTGCTGATGGAAGCCACTGCCTTGTGAGTAGTTACAGAGATGCATGAATATTGAGCAAAGGGTGTAAATCCTGACTTTGCCATGGCCCTGGACAAGTTACTAACTTATATGAACTTCAGTTTTCTGATTGGTAAAGCAGAGTAAATAATTTTCAAGGGTTTTTGTTTTTTGTTTTTTGGTTTTTTTTTTTGGTGGCAGAAACCCTATCAACCAGCACAAGCAAAAGAGGAGGACTTTGTTTTAAGGATGAGGACAAGGGGAGGAACCTGATGAATATGTAGTCAGGTCTCCCAAGGGAACGAAGCAGAAACTAGAAAGCCTTTGGGAGGCAATTGCTCTCTCAGTGTCTCTCTCTCTCTCTCCCTGTCTATGCTTTCTGTCCCTGTACCAGGTTGAAGAGTGCCCTCTGAAAATCCATGTCCACCAGAACCTCAGATGTTTCATTACTTGGAAATAGGGTCTTTGTAGATGAAATTCACTAAGATGAGGTCATACTGGAGTAAGGTGGACCCTAAATCCAATATGATTACTGCCCCTATAAGAGGGAAATTTTGACGGAGAGACACAGACACAGCAGGAAGACAGCCATGTCAAGTTGGAAGGAAGATTATAGTTGCGCTGCCTCAAGCCAAGGAATGCCTGGGGCAGCCAGAAGCTGAAGAGGCAAGCAAGGATCCTCCCCTAGAGGCTTCAGAGGGAGCATGGTCCTGCCAACACATTGATTTTAAACTTCCGGCCTCCCAAACTATGAGAGAATCAATTTCTATTTTGCTTGAAGCACCTCATTTGTAGTATTTTGTTATGACAGCACTAGGAAACTAATACGTTCCCTCCACATCCTTCCTAACTTTCCCAACATGAACATGAGGGAAAGTGGCTCCCCATAACCCCAGGTTTATATTTCCTCAGTTAGTAACTAGCAGAGACTAATTAGTTTCAATGAATTTCAATGGCTAATTCCCAGGAGAGAACAGCTGATTCAAGCAGCTCTGCCCCAGGGGAAGCAGGTGAAAAGGACAAGTCTGCCTCCTTGAGCCTAACTTGTGGTAGTGTAGGAGATGGATCACAAAAAGAGTGTGTGGGATGACTTGAATCCTCTACAATAGAACTTCACAAAATGTTGTGTTCAAGATCATTTAACTGTCCTACGTAGAGTAGCTAGCATTTAAAATGCTCAATATATTAAAAACCTAGTCCCAGTCCACAGCCTCACAAACAATTTAGTACATATTAATTTCATCCAGAGCTATCCTGTCCTGCTAAAATGAGTCTCTTTGGGTAGGTATGAAGTTTGATGCCATGAATTCTTCACCACATGGGCACTTCTCAGGTAAGTCTATACCCCATGCAGTTTATAGCCTGTTGTTGTATTTGGAAAGAATACAATTAGCTTTCCTACATAAGAGAGTTTATGAGAGAGTTTGAGATAGGCCCATGATTCAGAAATCCCTAAGCAATCCATTACATGTGCAAATGAAATCAGAAGGATGATGATCAACCATAACATAGGAGGAGTAAATACACTCGGAAAATCAGAGGCAGGCATGTGATGTTAGGAAGTGGTGGTTGTCCTACACTTCTCAGATATTATTCAAAGGACCTTGATTTTGGTTCTCTAACATCCGATAATTACCTGATGCCACAGGGGTACTGAACTCATGGAACAACCAGACATACTCTGAATAACAATTTGGACTCAGAGAAAGAATTGAATGCATAGTTGTTTCTTCCATTGAGAACCACTAACCTTCAAGAGTTAAACCAAAGCATGACCTTCTAGAAGCACAAGTTTGATTTACCTGACCAGATGCCCCTTTTCATGCATTCCCCTCAAAGAATGTTTAACATTTAACAATGTTATGAAAAAAGGTCAAGATCAGGGTGTTAAATGGTAATTCAACTAAGGTCTACAGATGGAGCTCACAGGTGGTTCCTTGTTGGTGAGGTGGAAGACAAGATATTTAAAGTGTCCTGACTCTCCAAACTCTGGATCTTCCTAGACTGATATCTTTTTTCCAGAAAAAGTATTCTATAAACTAAGCTCTATCAATATCCACTGAATCTACGTAGTACATTTGAGCTATACATTGAGTTTATAAGATAATTTTCCAAAATGATTAGATTGTCATAAAGCCTATATAATTTGTGTCATCACTTTCTTCTGGCTGAGATCGGGATGGTTGGTGAAATTTTTGTGAATAGGTTTGCTTGTGCTAAACTCAATCAACTACTTAATGAGTGTCCTTATTCCAAATATTTTTGCAGATGAGATGCAAAGATGACTAGCGCATGATCTTTCAAAGAATTTGTAATCTAGTTGAGATTAAAAGATGTAAATATGTCAATAACGAACATACTTTAAGAACCACTCTTCTATATAAACTTTAGATGATGCTGAGATGTATTATCATAGGAATTATAGAGCTTTGCCTATAGGAAGATGCGGAACACATTTTCCCCTCAAAAAGGATGAGGTAGGGCTAGATAGAGACCAACGGTACAATCAATTTGGAGTAACCTTCCCCAGTCATATCACTCAGTCGTCTCATGAAGATATGAAGCCTCTCCCTTCTCCTCTCTTAACTGGCAGTCAGGGCAGCAACCCACTGACCTCTTCCTTTCCCACCTACCTCTCCCTTAGCCTTTAGAAACCTTCCTCTTGTATTATTCCCTCCCAGCTAAAGAAACTTGATAAACTAATTGCCTTAAAATGCTTACTGATAGATGGGAACAACATGCATTTGCATTTTAAACTTAGGTCCCTAAAGAATGGACTCCCACTAAAGTAATAAACTTTTACTGGTTAAAAAAAAAAAAAAAAATTAAAAAAAAAAAAAAAAAACCCAACAGTGGGCTCAACTAAGGGCATTGATCAAAGAGAAAAGGATCCCAAAAGAAATTCAGAGGTAGAAGAAATTGAACAGGCTATCATCCTTAGAGGAAGCTTTTTGCAGTAGCTGAGGTTCCAGCTGGGTGTTAAAAGATGGGTGGAATTCAACTCATTGGAGAAGAGATAAAAGTTTGTGGTGTTGCAAAAGCGAATAGAAATGGGGCAGCAAAATCACTTGCAAGAGACACTGTAAAACAACTTGAAAGACAGAGAAGGTTTCTATAAAGCAGTGGCTTTCAGGCTGGGGCCACTTTTTCCACCCCAGCAATTTGGCAGTGTCTGAAGATCTTATTGGTTATAACAACTGGGAGGAGGTACTACTAGGGTTTAGTGGGTAGTGACTAGAGATGCTGCTAAACATCCTACAATGCACAGGGCAGCCCCCACAACAAAGAATTATCTAGCTCAAAATGTCTAATGTGTCAAGGTTGAGAAACCCTACTGTAAGAAGAACTTAAAAAGTATTTAAAGTAGCTCATTCAAGTTTCCCTCTTTATATTAATCAAGAAAAGAAGGAGGGGGAGGATTTTTTAGGAAACAACATATGAGGTGTGGAGAGCGAAGCATATGGGAATCCCCTATATTTTTTATGTAACATTTATTTAATCTAAGTATCTTTAAAAAAAATAAGTGTAATATGGTGGCATTTTGGGACATTGGAATCGTCCTGAATGATGTTGCAGTGATGGATACAGGCCATTGTATATCTTGTCATAATTTGCAATATTGTGCAGGAGAGAGTTTAAACTATAATGTAAACTATAATCCATACTTAGTGGCAATGCTCCAATATGTGTTCGTCAATTGTAACAAATGTACCACAGTAATGAAGGATGTTGTTAATGTGGGAAAGTGTGAGAGGGGGAGGGAGTGGGGCATATGGGAATCCCGTACACTTTTTAGGTAACATTTATGTAATCTAAGTATCTTTTTAAAAAATAAAATAATTTTTTTTTAAAAAAGCCTCTTTACAGAGGGCTTCAAATTAAGACTGAGTAGATTAAGGCTAAGGGTTTAATTCACTATCTGGTCAAAACCTCTATTCCAAAGCAGCAAGATCTACTCCCAGCCCCAGAGTCTTACATTTCCTTCTGCTGGTCTCAAGGGGAGCCAGGTCAGATGATGTGAATAGTTCAGCATCACCATTAGGAAGATGAATCAGAGTACAAATTGTACTAATGAAAGACTAATAGCATCACCTTGGTGATAATGTTAATCATGATAATGAAAAAATTACAATGTTAATGACTTCATTAGAGGCCTTTCTTTGCCACTGTCTACAAAATAGCCCCCTCCAACTCTCATCCCACCTTGATTTTTTTTCACAGCACTTACCCACTTACAATGATCTGAAATGCGTATACATATATATTACACACACACACACACACACATACACTCACGTTCTCCATTTTGATTGACTGCCTTGCCTGCTGGAATGTAAGCTCCTTGAAGGTAGGAACTGAGTGTAACCTATTCCCTGCTGTATTCCCCGAGTCTATAGAGAGATCCATCTGGGCTTTGAACAGTAAGAGCTTGTTCAATATTTTGTGAGTGAATAAGTGGCAATAATGAACATTTGTATAGTGTTACTTTATTTTATTCAAGGATAAATATGTGTTGGCATGTGAGGGAGATGCTGGTGAGCATGGCAGATACAAGCCTGCCCACCCCACCCCACCCCACCCCCACCTTACAGGCTACAAAGTGGCAGGCAATGGAAAAAGCAATTAGAGCCGAGCATGGTGAGTATTCCAACACAGAAAGTTGAGAACAAAATGGAAGAGAATATCAGAGATCCAAAACGGTGTCAGCGGAGGCAGACGGTAATATTATTTAAATTTTATCAGTGAGAAAACAGTGAGTCAGATCTGTTCTAACTCTTCTAGTGGAGAGGTGGAGAAGAGATTCTTGTAAATATATTCTGATCACTTACATATGAAGATTGATATGGTGTTATTATTTTGAAGTACATGCATATCTGAACTAAGAGCTCTATCTTCACTCTGCTAATATCTAGTTTCTCCCCCTCCTGTAGGCTATGAGAGTTTCTGTGCGTGATTCTGTATCTGACTGTATCTGATGTGTTACATAACTGTTCAAATCAAAATGAGCTGAAGATGTCCATATAGTGAGAAGACCTGCTTTCAGTGGTTTGCCAGCACTGCTTAACTATGAGTCCTCATGCAGGGGCATGGGTAGGATAGGAGGGAATGAGTGGTGGGTGGAGAAGGGGAAGGGAAGAGAATTCATTCAGAAGTGGGTTTGGAAAGTCATGGCTGCCTCCCCACTATGACATCACTGAATGACACTTCAAAATCCATTCCAATCCTGAACAAACATCTGGGTTCACTGGTACAAATGCTGCTGTTCTGTGCTGCATGAATAGCTACTCCTGTTTCTTCCAAAAATATTTACTAAATGTTAACTATGTGTTGGACATCGAGCTGGTCATTGTAAGTAGGCGTTTCTCAACTAGGAGCGCTTTTGCCACCCAGGGGACATTACGCAATGTCTGGGAATGTTTTTGATTGTCACAGTGGGGAGGGGGAAGGTGCTTCTAGGATCTTGTAGATAGAAGCCAGAGATCCTTCTAAAAACCTACAATGTACAAAACAGTCCCCCACAACAAGAATTATCTGCTTCAAAACTAAATAGTACTGACATTGAGAAACCTGCTGCAGTTCTAAAGATTAAAAAAAAAATCCCTATCCTCAAGGACTCAAGGCATACAAATAATGGTAACCCAACATGATGAGCCGTATGGAGGACAATGTCTAAGATGCCACAGGAAAACAGGGAAGCAGAGTCGATGTGACACTCCTAAGAGAGATGCCAGAGACCACCCGTGGTTCTCCCTTACCCTCTGAGTTCAACATTCTCCCCATGTAATAATTAAGCTGGGTTTGAAATGTAGGTGTTAGATATTCAATAGCCTTAAAGAGTTAGAGGATTTACTCCCAATGATTTAACTTATCCTCTTCCTCTCGATATGTAGAAAAGCAATAAACAAATGCCAGCTCCGCATGGCACTTTAGGTTCAGAGACTATCAGAAGCATTTTCATGTCTACTCTAAAGAATAAACCAAGCTGATATTTAAAATACCAGTAATTACACAATGGTCTGTACATGTATGCAGAAAAATGTACTTATTCAAAAACAAAAGAATGTAAAACCGATTTGAAATAATTTACATCTGCAGTGGTTTACAACAGGTACAATTTATGAACTATCATTGTCACCTTTATAAACAATATTTCTATTATGACTCTCCACATTTATTTAAAGCAATTTTTTTTCCACAAATTCTGATGTCTTTACAAACATAAGAGTTCCTGTAAGATAGGCTCTTATAGAAAATAAGAGTTCTTACCTTTACACGGAAGAGAAGCACTCACACACATACATCCACCTCAGACAAATCAGTCACATAAAACTAAACAGCATTTCAAATATAACCTTAATCTGAGTGACTTTACTTCCACTTGGTTAAGAACTACACCAAGCATTATTTTACAGAATAACATATGAAGTTACAATCTACCCTTAGGGCTAAGGGATTTGTTTTATAGTTTCCCTTTAGTTACAGTTGATTCCTTCCTTCCTTCCTTCCTCCCTCCCTCCCTTTCCTTCCTTCCTTCCTTCCTCCCTTCCTTCCTTCCTTCCTTCCTCCCTCCCTCCCTCCCTCCCTCCCTCCTTCTTTTCTTTCTTTCTTTCTTTTTAACTTCAACAATGGGAATTTATTAGCTTACAGTTTTGAGGATGGGAAAATGTCCAAATCGAGGCATCATCAAGGCTATGCTTTCTTCCCAAGACTGGCTGCCACTGATCCTTGGCTCCTCTGTCACATGGCAAGGCACATGGCAACATCTCCTAATCTCTTCCTTCTCTTCTGGGCTCTGTTTTAGCTTCTTGCTTCCTGTGGTTTTCTCTCTCTGTGTATGAATTTTGTTCTTTTTAAAAGGACTCCCCTAATAGGATTAAGATTTATCTTAAGATGTAAACTACAGTTGATTTCTTTCTACTTTTTTATTTGACTTTTTTCAAAAGGAGGCATCTTTTTAAACTTATTTTTATTTTATTTTATTAAGTAGAGGAGTTGTAGATTTACATAAAATCATGTTAAAAAAATGCAGTGTTTCCATATAACCCATTCCTCTATTTTTTCTTTTTTAATTTTTATTTTCTTTTCTATATCAATGCTACAACTATACTCTGATAGTATAGTTACTCTATGCTATCAATAACACAAGATAATAACTACAATAACAATAGATATGCTTTGGTCCATGGTGACATTCTCCCCTTACTTTTCTTTATTCCTCAATCTTGAGGGATTTCAGATTATGTCCACTCTGACTGATTCAGGCTGAGACGGAACTTAGATATTATGGGGCAGAGGAAAGGAATCATGTTGCTTGCAGTTGAAGATGCTACTTGTTTGGGGGATGGGACAGGTCCATCATCATCATTTTGTTAGCTTCCCAGGGCAAGCCCAAAGAAGTGGAGAGTAGGAATTGGCTGCAACTCTGCTGGATTTCAGGGCTTAACCAGCATATGAACAATCTGAAGATGTAAGTCTCTAAGAAATATACTTAAAAGTTACATTTAAAATAATAAGTTCAAATAAAAGGAGAAAAATCACGACCAGGAGAATTATAAATGAGTACAACTATGTTATAATGGGGAAATAGATTACCATATATTTCTAAAAAGGGCCTGCTGAGGGGTGTTGATTTCATGAGGCTGTGCGGCCTGCCTGTGGTGTCTGGATGTCCCTAGAGCCCTCAGGAGCACTTTTGTTTGAGGCTTTGTTTACTGTGGCACTTTGTGATATCTGCCTGAGTCCTGCATAAGGGTAACCTGCAGAATGACCTCCTAACTCATTTTGAAATCTCTTAGCCATAAAAACTCAGTTTTATTTGATATTTTCCCCTTTTAGTCAAGGTCTCTTTCTAAATACTTCACTAATCAATGTTTGGCAATTATCTATCAGTGCCAAGGAGGCTCATCCCTGGGAGTCACATCCCACATATGGCACAAGGCAGTGAGTCTTTGCAGAGATTGGCTTAGAGCAGGGGTTCTTAACCTTTTTTGTTTCACGGACCCCTTTGCCAGTCAGGTGAAAACCACAGACCCCTTACTAAGATTTCACTATCCTGTGTATTATTTAATAAATATATCAGACCTACACCAATATGTCCCAAGAATAATGATTTTTTTAAAAATTTAAGTTCAAGCTCACGGACCCCTTGTTAAGAACTCCTGGCTTAGAGAGAGGCCACATTTGAGTAACAAGGAGGTGTTCAGGAAGTAACTCTTAGGCATTAATTATAATTAGACTTAGTTTCTTTATTACAGGAATAAGGTTCACAAGTACAAGCATTAAGATCAAGGGCTTGGCTTATTGGCTTGTTTTCTTTTATTTGGCAAGGCTTACACATTCCAATGATTTTTGCCATCTCATTTGAGAAAGTAGCAGGACCTCCCAAGGAGGGAAGTTTAATATTTTGTTAGTAACTGTGTGGGCCTCTATTTATACAGAAAACAAACCTATGGCAACAAGAATACATTTATACCCTATAGAAGTATGCTATAGATGCATTTTTCTTTATATACCCCCCCTCCACTATCAACGACCCTGTATTTGTGATATACCTTTGTTATAGCTCCTGAAAGAACATTCTTATATTTGTATTATTAACCACAATCCATGGCCACAACAGAGTTCACTGTGTCGTACAGTCCTCCATTTTATCCTCTAGCTTTCCTTCCAGCAACATGTATGTCCCAAAACTTCCCCTTTCAACCACATTTACACACATGCCAGCGCTATTAATTACACTCATGTTGCTGTGCCTACATCACCTCCATCCATTTTTAAACCATGACAATCAACCTAATTATAAATTCTGCACAGATTAAGGTGTGCACCATTTTCTACTCACATTCTATCTCCTGGTAGCATATATTCCACACTCTACCTCCATGAGTCTGCTCACTATACTAAGTTCAAATAGTGAGATTTTACAATATTTGTACTTTTAGTGTCTGGCTTATTTCACTCAACATAAGGTCCCTGAGGTTCATCTATGTTGTTGCATGAGTCAGTACTTCATTCCTTCTTATATCTGAATAATATTCCATCATATGTATATACCACATTTTGTTTATCCATTCATCTGTTGATGGGCACTCAGTTGTTTCCATCTTTTGGCAACTGTGAATAAGGCCACTATGAATATTGGTGTGCATATATCTGTCTGTGTCCCTGTTTTCAATTTTTCTGGGTATATACCTATTAGCAGGATTGCTGGATCATATGGTAGTACTATATTTAGCTTCCTACGGAATCACCAAACTGCCATCCACAGCGGCTACACCATTTTACATTCCCACTAGCAGTGAATATGTGTTCCTATTTCTCCACATCCTCTCCAACACTTGTAGTTTTCTGAGTTTTGTTTTGTTTTTAATAGAAGCCAGTCTTAGGTGTGAAAAGATATCTCATTGTTGTTTTGATTTGCATTTCCCTAATAGCTAGTGATGTTGAGCATCTTTTCATGTGCTTTTTATCCATTTGTATTTCCTCTTTGGAAAAATATCTGTTAATATCTTTTGCCCATTTTTAATTGAGTTGTTTGATGTCTTTTTATTGTTGAGTTGTAGGATGTCCTTATATATGTTGTATAATTGACTCTTTTAGGATATGTGTTTTCCAAATATTTTCTACCATTCTCACTTTCTTGACAAAGTCCTTTGAAGCACAAAAATATTTAATTTTGAGGAGGTCCCGTTGATCTATTTTTGTTGTTGCTTGCTCTTGGGTGAAAAACGGGTTTCTTAAATTAATTTTTTTCTATATATTCAATCACTGTCTGCCAAAGGACATTCTTATTAAGATGCATTTTCCACTCACTCCTCCATCAGTACACCACTCAGCAATGCACTACAAAGATTACAGAATTCAGAATGAGCTTTCAGCTCTGTGTTGCAAATGGAAAATTTGACCATTTGATATTCTCCTGATCCAGTCCAACCTAGGACATACTCTTTTGTCAGAAGGTACAATTATGCAAGCCTTTGCTAGTAGAGAACAGATTAGATATTAAACCATTAAGCCTTGACATCATATAAAATTTCTCTAGAGACCTGAATCCGCCAAGTAGTTATTGCTGAAACCAAGTCAACTAATATCAATTATACTCAGAGAAATGGTCCACATTTCATTTCATATTTTATGATGGATATATTTTCATAGATATTAAAAGAACTAATGATAACAGCTATTGACTTGGAATTAAAATGGTATTTCAGTGGTTCATAGTTAAATAAAAAGATTTCTTGCCTAATGAATTCATCATATGGAGTTATTTGTGCAATATTTACATTGGCAATATGGTTTCTATAGAAATATTATTGTCATATGCCTTAATTTTTTTTTGTAACCACTAAAATGGCACAAGAGTATCCCTTTACAACTCATATAACTGGGTTGTACTTTTGCAACAAATAATGGTCCAAGTATAGAATTCAGTGTCTGACCAGGACACAAAACTCCCCACTCACCTATGCAAATTTTACAAACCATTTTCCACCATCTTTCACAGACTTCATGAGTTGTTTATTCTCATTTATAGAAATATGTTAAACTAGGCTCCTCTATTCCTTTTCATAGAGCTCCTGACTCCATTTTCTCCATTAGGTGGTCAACTGTCTCTATTAGATGTAAATGCAATTTAAATACACAAGAAACTTTTAATTGCTGAAATGCTTCATACTGTAATTTAAACATTCTTGTGTACATTTTTAGTCATCTAAATTTTCTCAAGTATAATTTAAACTGCCCACAAAGTCTCTCCCTTGAAATGACAAATGTCAGTTTAACTATAGCTTTCTTCACTACTGCCCATCTTTATAAAGTGAATATTTACCACCTTAGAACTGAGTCAGCCTACACATTTATACTCAGGGATTTCTGTCTGAACACAAATTCCCACTATTAGTCACATGCAGTGATGTGACACAGAAAAAAATTGTAAAGATAATCTAATAGATTTAAATGTAATACCTTCAAAACTAAGAGAATGCTAAGATTAATTTGCTTGTCATCTACACAGGTAGGGATAAAATGTTTTGTACAATACAGATTTGAAAAAAATTTAAATTTTTATCATGGAAAAATCTCTTTAAAATTTTTATTTTTCAGCCTTCCACATAGTTCAACATTCCTGCTGGTTCAAAAATATTGAAATTCATTCTAAGATTAGAAATTTTTAAAAGATACACTGTACATGAAAGATAACACATCTTATGGGAATGAAAGACAAAGCAAAAAAAATTTTTTTTAATTTTTATATATATTTGTTTATTTTGTATTTTTAAATTATTTTTATTCATTTGTTTATTTACTTGGCTTTGTTTTGGGGAAGGTTTTGGCTTGCAAAAGAGTCACAACTGTGGCAGTGGAGGATCACTGGAACAGGGTATCGGTGGTGGGGGATTGTGGGGAGGGCTGCACCTGGGGCATGCCTCTATGGAATATGAATGTCTTCAAGTGGTCATGGAGTGTTGTCTCAGTGGGTAGAGACCCACACATAACCGAAAGAATATTGAATTCCCATCCTGGGGAGTCTTGCTACATTCTCTAATAGAGTGGGCAAGAATCCCTAGAGTACATGGGCAGTGACAAGCAAAGGAGGACAGACCAATACACCAGGCTCTTAATATTGATGCTTGTACTTATGAACCTTGTTCTTGTGAAATTGAAACTTAGCCTAGTATCATATATTGCCTAAGAGTTACTTCATGAAAGCCTTCTTGTTGCTCTAATATGGCCTCTTTCTAAGCCAAACTCAGCATATGAGCTCACTACCTTTCCCCTGGCATGGGACATGACTTCTGGGTATGAGCCTCCCTGGCACCAGGGGATTATTACCAAGTGCCAACTAGCAATGCATTTGGAAAAGGACCTTGACCAAAAGGGGAAAATATTAAATACAAATGAGTTTTTATGGCTAAGAGATTTCAAAGTGAGTTGGGAGGTCAGTCCAGAGGGTATGCTTATGCAAGTCTTAGGAGGATCTCACTGTCTGCCATAGTAAACAGTACCTCAAGCAGGGAGGTTCCTGATGGGCTCTGGAGACATCTGGACACCATAGGCATGGCAGACAACCTCAGGAATTTGGCACCCTGCCAGTGGGCCTTACCTTTGGAATATATAATAACATATTCCCCCAACGTATCGGGGTTAGACTCACTTATAATTTTCCTCACATGAGTCTTATGCCCCTTTTTAGTTGTACCTATGATTAGCACTATATCCATTAAATATGTGTCCCAGAGACTTAAATCTTCCAGCTATTCATATACCAGTTGAGCCCTGAATCTACACTCCAATTCATCAGACTCATCCAGGAAAAGTAACAAAAGGATGCTGATGAACAATGCTCATCCCAAAATACTGAGAGTATTCTACAACTGCTAGCAAGACAGTTCTACCCATCTTCCCCATGGGAACTAAGACCCCTATCAGTCAGAAGCAGAGTGGGCATCACCATCCCAAAATCCACAAGATTGAGGAATGGACAAACATAAGGGGGGATTGCAATTATGGACTAAAGTAGACATAATTATTCTAATAATGGATGAACTTGTAGCATTGATATAAAGGCAGTGGTCACCAGAGGTTGTGAGGGGATGGAGAGGGAAGAATAAGTATAACATGAGGCATTTTGGGGACAGTGGAATTGTTCTGCATGACATTGCAATGATGGATTTAGGCCATTATACATTTTGTCAATACTTATAAAATTGTGCGGTGCAAAGTGTAAACCATAATGTAAACTATAGACCATGGTTAGTAGCAATGCTTAAATATGTGTTCATCAATTGTAACAAATGTACCACCCTAATGTACCTAATTGTTAATGGGGAAAAGTGTAGGAGAGGTGAGGTATATTTTCTATGTAACAATTATGTAATCTAAAGTTTCTTTAAAAAAATAATAAAAATATTGAAATTCATTATAAGATTAGAAATATTTTTAAACTTTATAGCTAAAGAGAGTATTGACGAATAGATGATGCAAAGTTTTCCCTTTATTGGAGAGAGTATTTTCCATGTGAAAGCACTTTGAAAAACTTAAAATTTTCAACAAATAAATAATATACACAATACTCCATTAATTAGTTATTTCATACTTATTTCCAAAATTATTTGGGACAGCTGGTTACATTTTATCTTTCAGCATTGATGGTGGGAAGTAGATGGACAGTACAGAAGACACTTATCAAACAAAAAAATACAATAAAGATTACAAAAGTTCTTCAACTTCCTTTTTACAATTTCGAAGCCAAGTCACAGCAGAGTGTACGTGCTTCACACAAACATCTCATATTTATTCATTAAAATGGAATAGATGGGACATTAAGTTGCAATTTTTAAGGCAGTTCTCTTTGCTTTAGTATTTAAAGGTTTAAAAATGGTTCTGTCTTCCACCTTCTCATTAGTTCAGATCTTTCCTCAATTTGAAGAAGATGCAATATTCATGATTTACTACAAATATTTACTATAAATATTGGTTTATATCAAATGATACTTTAAAGGACTGGCAGAACAGAGTGTCTTCTGATATATTATACACGCCCACCCTCATACATATATTTCATTAGAATTTTCTAAGCAGTAACATTTCTTTATTTCATAAGACTATGTTTGTTTTATAAAATTATTTTACAGAGGTAAGGAAAGTTTTAAAATTCACATACACACACACACATAAAATCACATATGAGTTCTCTCTCCATTCTGGTAACACTGAAAAACTATGTATTTTAGTTGACAACTTATTAGATTTCATTTAATTCTAAGGCAGAGGCAAAAATGAAATCTTTAGAAGGTGAAACTTCAGTTAACAATAAAACATGACTCGACTATTTGAAATGCATACCAAAGCATTTAAAAAAAACCTTTTCTTCCTCTTCTTTGTGTAATTGGAAAACTTAGATTTTAGGTTCATTTTTCTCTACAACAGTAGCCAAATTAATTGGCTAACTTCAAATTCATGAAACCTGGCAACTGTACAAGTAATTATGACATTAGGGTATCCAACAAAATAGGCTTAACATTATTTAAGATATCTCAATTTCTTCCTGTATTAATACGAACACATAATCTAATCTCTAAGGATTAAAACATCTAACAGGGGAAGCAGCCGTGGCTCAATCAGTAGGGCTCCCGTTTACCATATGGGAGGCCCCGGGTTCGGTTCCCGGGGCCTCCTGGTGAAGGCAGGCCCGCCCGCATGGCGTGGTTAGCTGACCCAGCGAGCACAAGCAGCAAGGGGGTGATAAATGAATAAATAAATAAAATCTTTAAATAAAAAAAAAACACATCTAACAGGTGGGCTGATGTGAAAAGTCACAAGGAGCTAGTCAAACAATGTAAAGGATGGGCAGTTCCACTGAGAGCAAAGCAAAGCTATTTCCCTGGAGAGAGAAGAAAGCAGACGATATTTTCTGTATCATACCGTACGTTTCTTTTCTTTTGGGAATTCAAACATAAAACAACCAAAATGCTTTGGCAGATTTCAGAACCTTTCAAGTCCTCCAGTT
Organism: Tolypeutes matacus; assembly: GCA_026826555.1. Classification (NCBI taxonomy): domain Eukaryota; kingdom Metazoa; phylum Chordata; class Mammalia; order Cingulata; family Chlamyphoridae; genus Tolypeutes; species Tolypeutes matacus. Next base: position 42,309,696 of record JAKSZT010053928.1, read on the forward strand.
GACTTGTTCACAAACATTTGGTGGCTCAAGAGAAAAATTATTGGTAAAAAAGTAGGCTGAGCACAGGAATCACATTTTCATTTGAAACTGATCACATTATGGCTTTCTTGGTTTATATCAAATGATATTTTAAAGGACTAGCAGAACAGAGTGTCTTCTGATATATTATACACGCCCACCCTCATACATATATTTCATTAGGATTTTCTAAGCAGTAACATTTCTTTATTTCATAAGACTATGTTTGTTTTACAAAATTATTTTACAGAAGGTAAGGAAAGTTTTAAAATGCACTCATGTGTGAGTAAATTGTGCCTTTACATGTTATCCTACTTCAAAATAAATAGAATAGTACAATAATTTATTCACAGACATTTTGAATGAAAGTGATCTGAAATATATTTCAGTATATTGAAATATATTTTATAATTAAAAAACCAATGAATTCATGAATATATTTTAAATCATTACCAAAATCTAGCATAAAAAGGAAGGCTGCATATTCTGGAGAGTAGATATTACATGGAAACAGTAAATTTTGGTCAAATATTTAGGTGTTTTCAAACAAACATCCACATAGCTGACTGATTATTTTTAATGGAATTTGATTGTCTCAACATTGTTACAATATTTCTCCAAACACAAAGACTTTTTTTAGGATTTTGAAAGAAGATTTATTCAAAGTTTGGTACAGCACCATGATTTTCCAGAAAGACAAAGTATCTGAGTCAGAGAAGCAATTTTCCCAATGAATTAGACTACCTTTTTGTATTTCCCTATATATGTACAACCTAGTCACCTGATTATAATGGTGACCTATAGTCGCATAACTATAGGTTGGTTCTTTTGAAATAGTGAGTATGAATGTGTGTTTGTGTGTGTGTTGGATCAGTGGAGGGACGATAACGTTAGATGAAGTTTGGCAAACCTATGAATGCTTAATGTACATACCACTAACTTTGTAAAAAGCCATCTTTGAATTCTCATCAAAATGACATTTTTTTCTTTTGACTGATAAAAGATATAATGTCCTTCATAATCGTCAATTAATATTGATTTCCTCAGAAATGAGCCATGTTTTCATAATAGGGACACTGAAGCAGAGTTGTAACTGCAATGAAATGCTCATCATTTTCAGGAGGCAGGGATGGGGCTGAGGGACATTTCTTAGGTACCAAGGAAAAGGATAGACAGGTAAGGTTTTTGTGATTGGGATTCATGAAATCTATATTACTCTTTTAATGTCAAGAGATAATATAGCAAAGGAGAAAAATAAAATGCTATGAAGTCAGATATGCCAGGTTAGAATCCTGGTTCTATTACTCATTGTTTAAGTATGAGCTTGTTACTTTAGTGCTTTGTGGCTCTTTTCCCTATCTATAAGAAGGAAAAGATAAAGTCCAACTCAGAATTAGTTGTGATGACTGATGGGCTGATAAATGCAAAGACACACCTAACACAGTGTACGTACACAGTAAATAAATGCTCACAGAAGGCCATGGAGAGAAGATGCCTTACACAGATTCATGTAGATATCAGAGCCTTTCCAGCCCTGCAAAGGAAGGACCATTTCATTTGCTGATTTTGCATCTCACTGGCTGCCTAGCCTTATATTCCTCTTTAATTCAAATAGGAAATGTTTGGTCATTGACTTCAAGAATTGAATAACTTCTCTTATTTCTTATACTCATTTTATCTCCCCAATTCAGCTAAAGTCAGGAAAACACAGTAAACTGTATCCTCTCTCTCCTCTAAGTAGTTAAGCATACCTTTTCTTATTCCTGAATGTTCTCCCCAGTTTCTTAGAACAACTTTCAACCTCTCACTTCAAGATTGCCCTAAAGGAGCCTGAATCCAACAAGATAAAATATGTGTCTATGTTTTGTATATTATGCATCTGGAAAGATCAACATGTGGGTTCTCTCGTTCTGTCAACACAGAAGAACAGGACCTAGTTCAGCTCGTCCCTTTAGGCAGATGACTCTACAGTTGTTATCTGAAGGGCAAACCAATAAATAAAGAAACTGACCAATGAAAAGTGTCAAACATTTGAAAAATTTCTGAGGTAACTGAAATCAACTGGATGAAAGATGGATTCGTGCATGGACTGAATAATTCAGACACTAGATACATGAAACTTAATGACGTCAACAATTTTTGACGCTGTTGCTATGGGTTTTAGCTGCCCACCCCTTTAAAAAAAGAGCAACTAAATATCTATCCTTTATCTTCTAATTGAAATCTAATTCTGATAGAGAGTAGAAGAAAAAAGAAAAACTGAGCAGTAAATATGATACAGAGAAATGTACTTTTGTAAAGTATTATGGGTTTAGCTGTGTCCCCCATCCTTACTATATGTTGATGTTCTAACCCCCAGTACCTTAGAATAGGACCTTATTTTTGTTAAAATGAGGTCATAATGGAGTAGGGTGGGCTCCTAGTCCAACATGACTGATGTCCTTAAAAGAAGGGGAGACACGCCTACCCATGTGCCAGGTGTGCATGAAATCTAGGTGGAGCTGCAACTCCTACCCTACAGCTCAATGGACTCATCCAAGTCACCTGGTGAGGAGACAACGATGGGCAATGGCCATCCCAGGGAATGGAGAGGGCCTGCATCTGCAGGCAGGATCATCCCACCCACCATATCCATGGGATATAAGCCCTCTCTCACTTGGAGTTGGAGTGGACATCACCATCCCAGTCCCCTCAGGATTGGGGGAAGAACTATGGACTAGAGTGGACTTGATGGTATTCTCTTGTTCACATATGGTGATTCTAGCAATGCAAGAAATTATAACCATGAGGTGGAGCCAGTGGCCACTTGACACTTTTGGGGCAGGGAGGGGATGAGCAGTTGAAATACAGGTTCTTCTTTGGGAGTTGGAGGTTGTCCTGAGTACTGTTGTGGCAACGGATGTAGGCCATTTTAAATCAGCACACACCACTCAGAACTGAGTGGGAGAGAGTGTGGTCTACAGTGTGAACTGTGGTCTATGGTTGGTGGCAAGGCTCCAGGATATGTAAGTTCATTGAGGGTGGTGGGCCACACTGTGGGAGATGTTTGTGTGGGATGTGGTGGGAGGTGTGGGAGGTGGGCAACATGGGAATCCCAGTGGGTTCCGTGTAATATTTTGGGTAATCTAAGCACCTCTTGAAATATATGTATATATATCATATATATAAATAACATTTTTGTAAGCAAATACACATATATGCATATATATTTATATATCATTTTGCAAATGTTTGTATGTATTGTGAGAATTTTTATTTTTACCCATAATAAAAAAAAAAAAAAAAGAAGGGGAGACAAGTTACAGACAGATGAGGGGAGAATGTCTCGTGAAGGCCGAGGCGACGAACAGCATGGACAGCAAGCTGTGGGCAGGAGCCAGGAGAGAGGCAGGAATGGGTTCTTCCCTACAGATTTCAGGGGACCATATCCCTGCAGACACCTTGATTTTGGACTTCCAGCCTCCAGAGCTGTGAGAAAACAAGTTTTTGTTGCTTTAAGCCACCCAGCTTGTGGTGCTTTTTTAGGGCTGCCCTAGGAAGCTAAGACAAAAAGTCATGGGAATTTGGGAAGTAGTCTCAAGACAAAAGAAGGAAAATGGAAGAAAATTAAATTGGAAGAATGGCAAGAATCAAATAATACATATATAAATTAAATCAGGAAACAATCAAAAGCTAAAGTGATATAGACAATAATATTTAACAACAGTTAGTGAGTCTTGTTGAGTACTCAAATTGTGTTAGATTTTGGAGGATAACAGAAGACAGAGAGTAAAAGCAAATAGCTCTGGTCCCTATTTTATGAGAATGACAAAGCAACTGAAAAATAAAGAGGCACATATATGAAGACAAACTTAAAATGTCATGATATCCCAAAGGGGAAATGTGTTTTTGTTTGTTGAGATACAGTGTGACAGGTGTATTTAGAGGCACACAGGTCCTAGTCCCTCCTCTGTCACTCAGGTCACAGAAGCTCAGGTGATCAACTGGGACCTCAGTTTTTTCACGAATAATATGATGAGATTTGATTACATGATCTCAAAAGATACTTAGAGAATTCAAGTTCACTAAGGAGGCATACCCCATAATCTGGATATAAAGGGGTGTTGAAAGAAAGGAATTCAAAATGGAACTTAAGGGATGGGAGGTAACATGACTATTGGCAAAGTGTCAAAGAGGAAGGCCAGGCAAAGAGAAAGTCACATGCCAAGACCCAAAGCTAGAAATGAGGTAGTCATAGGTGAAAAGCAAAGCTCAGACCTGATCTGCTAGCACGTGGACTTGGAAAAACATAACAGGAATGAGATGGGAGAGAAGAGAACCAGCAGCTCAACTAAAGACAGGAAAACTACAGAAGCTATATATTAATAAAAATGATGAAGAAGGAATCTAAGGTATGAACAAAAAAGAATAAAGCACTATAAAACAGTGTAGATAAAAGAGAACAATGAAAGTGAAGTGCAATTAAAAGTCAGAAAAGTAGAAAAAGAGCTCCTGGGTTGATAAATAGGAGAGAAAAATAAGTAGGTTTGAGAAAATAAATGAGTAGGTGGTTTAGAAAAAGAGAATTGAGGTGAGAATGTAGATAAATGGCTAAAGACGTGAGCATTATTCCTGAATTGGAACCCTTAGCTCTGCATCAAAAGGGGCATTTCAGGGACACTGCATCAGCCAAGAAACTGTGGCTTCTCTAAGTGTTTTAGCTTTCACACTCAAAATATATCCAAAGAGGATGAATATAGAAAAGAAGGTGAAATTGTTGGAGGATTTTGATGAAACATTTTCTCCCTCCTGGGCTCAAAACCAAAAAATTGGAATAAAATTGGACCTCCAGCAGAACCGAATACAATGCAATCCTACCAATAATTATTTTCTTAGCTAATGTTTATTGAGCATTTCCATGCTCCAGGAACCACGCCAAATGTTTTAAAGGTACTAACTCATTTCGTGCTTCCTATGAAAGCATAGAAAAAGACGTAGGTGGCCAGAATTGTGATTCCATCCTGTTTATCCTTTCTTCATTTATATCTGTAATTTAATGCTCCTAGTAAGCAAGAGTATTAAAACATCAGGTGCTGATGGCAAAAGTATGCTATTCATCAGTTGTCACCCCAACAGGGAAGTGTAGGTAGAAGTCTCAATACCACCTAACACATCATTAAAAAGAAATAAGAGAAATGTAAAATGTGAGAAAAGACCACAGTGCATAAAAGTTAAATGAGGCAATATAATGGAACATGCTCTCTTAAAAACTTTAGCCTCTCGTTTTTATTCTATAATGTAAACATATTATTACAACCTGGAGGGTGGATGAGGGACATGTGAGAAAGGTTTAGTTCTTATGAGGAGTGAAATAAGGAACATCACTCAAATTTGTAATTGAATAGATCACTTCTCTTACAACTCTGGGAGAGGCCCCTTCAAATTGCACTGGTCTGTTGGTGAGCTTTCTACTTTCTAGTAACTAAAAGTAAAACAATAAAAATAGAAACATCTGCAAAAGTATGCCTGGTAGCTCTCTAATTAATGATCAAAAATGCATTTACTTCAGCATAATTTCACATTTTTATGTAAAGTCTTATTTGATTGTAATTAGTACAGACTACAGAACTTAATTAGGACTAATCATTTCTTAATGCAATCAGAATCCCAGAAGAACAATATAAACAGATTTTTATTGGTATTAGTGATGCAAACTTGTAAAATATAGTGCCAATTAACCTCTAACAATGCTTCCAAAATATAAAATAAAAATAAATTATGAGTGCATTACCAAACAGTTTCATGAGTAACTATGAACATAATAACAAAGTTAATCAAACTCCACAGGATCAGTCTTCTTTCTAAAGTGCTAAAGATAGCTGTACAGACACAACAGTAACACTTACTAAAATATGCTACCTCTTAATGAGATTTAACCATTAAAAGATATCCAAGACACTGAAGTTCTGTGATGTCCACACAGCTCTCCAGTTAAATTCTGAGCGAGAAGGAAATCCACAATTCCTATTTCACATGACAAAATTTAGTTATAATCACCTTAAATTTTGAAAAATTAAGCAAGATTCCTCAGGTTAGTAAAAGGGAATTCAGGTACCACTGAGGTTCCGTAAGGTTCAGAGCACAATGGCAACTGTATTCCTCTTGGCATGATGTCCCAACCCTGAGAGTTTCTTCCTTCTGCCCCATGAAATGATTTAACTGCTCTGGAGAAGAAACAGCAGCCAACATGAGCTGAGACATTCCTACTGCAATTTGTGAAAAGAAGTGTAATTTGTCTTAACTTTGAACTGTCTAACGAAACTTCTCCATTGTATCTGGAATAATTCATGCAATTAGATTGGAAACTCCAATTGCTCTCCATCCATTTCCAAAAAGTGCCAAACAGAGTGTGTTAGGATGGGATGGGTTCTATTGACTGAGCTTTGAAGCAAAACTTGAAAGATACAAATTGGCATACAACTTCTACCGTACCAAAATTACTTCCCAGCTGGGCTTTAGTCAGACAGTAAGGGGGAGGTGCAATATTTGAAATATGTAATCTAAACAGTATGTTCAATGTTTCTTAAATATTGTGAGTTTTTCCTCAGTATGCTGCAGATTCATAGCAACTTGCTGGTGAAGCAGATGCCAAAATCATATGTTCGAAGGGCAGGGAAAAAGACCTTTAGATATGGAAAATTAATCCCTTTCCAGCTGCCATAATTTTTCAGTATTTCTAGGGTGGATTCATCCGAGTTCATATTAATACTCAAAACAGATAAATCCAAACTACCACAGTGCTAGAAAAAGTAACAAAATCTCCAGCCTCCACTAACTTTACCTGGAACCTTTCTAGATTTTTTCTGATCAACACACATAAGGTCATTACATTCAAACTTTAACTAAACCCAAAGGAATCCATAAGGTGGCAGAGCTTATGAAGGGGACTCACCAGAATTTCTAAATGACTGTGTGGTTTGTTAAGCCTAGTGGTGTGGCTTTAATTTTAGTTACCATGTATTAATTCTCTCCTTGTGACCAGAGTAGGCTGAGATCATAAGACATGGTCACTGTATCCATAAGGCTTATACTTTTTTTGAAGAAACACTAAGCTTTCATAAAACTGCTAGATAATTCTTGAGACAAAACACAATTAGTCTCTAGGGAAAAAATACAGAAAACAGGTGTTGAAAAGATGGAGGAGATGGCAATGTTTGGCTAAAACTTCAACAAAGAGGTGAAACTTCACCCATGCAGGTGTGTGTGTATGTGTGTGTATGAATATACATGTGTACTCACTTGTATGTATATTTAGGAGTATTAAAGGAACCTGAAATAGTAGATGATGATAAAATGAATGTCACTCATTACTTCCCTTACCCAACAACAATTTTCAGCTTTCTGAGGCTGTTGCTTATGTTTCTGCTTTTAAGAACAACTTCGGACTCAAAATTTGAGAACCTGAGACTTGAACTTCCCATTCTCCTGAAAGAAACCATCAACAGCCATATTCCTGAGCTATTGAAGTACTAAATGAAAGCAGATTTGAACATCTGTGCTAAGAGGTCAGTCTCTCTTCTATATGCAGCAAATAATCTCTTCACTCCTGAAAGGGTGCTTGTGAAATCCAATATTCCTCATAACTTGTTAAGCTTTATGTTTAAAATAAAATTCCACAGTAAAACTTTACTCTGCCATTAGGTGTACATGCCCCATTGCTCCCAGAGATGGGATAATGGGGTAAAGCATCTTATTGCATTTTATGTGAATAATGAAGCTAAAATTAAACATGTTACAGTCAATGTGCAGAAAAAACATATAGCTTTATTTCTATAAAATAGCTAGTCTTGTTTTTGAATTCCTACCCACTGAAAATCAAGGGGAAAAACACAATCTTGCTAATTAAGGTGTATTTGTCATTTTTTTGTTGTTTTATTCTCAGTCTAAAAAATTATTTTAGGAGGTAAACCTAACTTTTAAGGATAAATTATAGGTTTTTAGGGTTTCTAATATGTCCCATTCCCAAAATGATATCTTAAGAGTAGCAGAAAGATAAGGTGATGTCATGGCAAGGAGCTGGGGTCCCTGACTTTTGTGTGGGTCTTTGGTCAGTGTTTTCAACTAAACTACTCCTGTTGTGCTGGCATCTGCCAACGGAATGACTGATGGATTCCCAGCTTTTGTCTTCTCTCAGGTTCCCATGGAGCCCCTGCCATGGCCTCCTGCCTCACCCTAGCCTAGGCCTCTGTGGTGGGTACCAGGCGTGGAGCTCGGCTTCCTCCTGCATGCCCAAAGGTCACAAGGGAATGTCTGAATCTCTTCCATGACACAGAGGAACCAGGTTAAGCAAGGAGCCATTGGCTCAGGTCCTCTCTGTGATGGGAGAGAGGAAGGTAGGGCATAAATGTCCAATTGCTCACTTCTACCAACTCAGGTTCTTTCACCTCTGTTCTTCTACTCCCAGAGACTTAATAGTTTTCTGTCATTTCCTTTTTCTCTCAGAAAGGCCTTTTACTTTATCATATTCTTTTCTACCTTCTGGTGTATCTAGTTACCCGCTTTTATTTTCCCAAATGATTGGAATTGAGCATCAATGGATGAGGATAATAATGAAAACAATACACATTGGTTTAATATTTTAAAATATTATCCCCATTGAATCAATGATATGATAATATTCATACAAAAGCAAGGCTATAACTTGTATAACATATTTTATACTTTAATCTCCAATTAAACAAATCTCTCCACCATTGGGATTTTTTGTTTTTTATTTGCATTCTAATTTTAGAAGAATAAAGTAAATATCAATAAAAAATTCTTAAGTAGGATTTTTACAAAAGAAGAAGGGAGAAAAAAGGGAGGATGAGGAAGAAAAATGGAAGGAAGGGAGAGGAAAAGAAGAACAATTTCCCACACTAGGGAATATGCTTGGCTCAGTGCAGATTGAGAAAACTTTTTCTTCTTCCTCAAATTTATAATAATCCTTGATGTTTTCTATGACTAATTCAGTGAGTCCAAAAAAACCTATTGATTACATTATTAGACTGTGTTTCCAAGGATAAAGAGTAGGCAAAACAGTTTCATAGATTTTCAACAAAACGTTTTTAAGAGAATATAATTTCCATCATTACTTAGAAAATGCATTCAATAAAGATAACGCACTCCCCCTTTACTCAAGTCCACAAAAGTTTAATCATAAGTGTTTCCAATTTGGTCCAACACCAGAAAGGGTAAGATATTTCATTAGTAAAGGTAAAGGACAGCTCTCACAATTATTTATTTACATGCCCATGCATTAATTGAATGTATTTGTTTGGGTATACAATATATTCTTTCCAGGAGTACCAAAAGAATATTAAATGATTAATGATGAGATTACTTTATTAAAAGTACCAATTTGTGTTCTTAGTGTGCTATCAAACTGCATGCTAAAAACAGTCTGGATTCATTTTTTAGTAAATTAAAATAGGTCTCACTGTCTTTTCCAATTACCTTTTGAATTGTGAAATGATTTCTTCCAGTCTGCTAGTCTCTTGCAGGCAGACAGATCAGGGAAAACAGAAATTAATGCTATAGCAGCAGCTCTTCCGAGGCATCGACACACACCAGATTAATACATAAAAATAACCATAACTGCAAATAATGCTATTATATCTTTAAATCATATATTGCTATTAAAAGAAAAAAACATTCTGTGAGATAAAGCAAAAAGTAAAAATTGATTCCTTAAAATCTTTAGGAGAAAAATCAGTGGGTGGGGGAAGAAGGTTGAAAAAATTCTAATATGGGACACACTACTACTGACCCTAACCTCAACAATGACCTGTACTCTGCCCTTATTCCACCCATCCATAAATAAGATCTAGCATTAAAACTGAATAACCCAGGGAATAATAATCAGTATGGAATGTAGAAATCTTATTTCAATAAGTTTATTTTTCTCATTACCCTCTCTCAAACAAGAAGGACAGTCAGGTGACAACCACTTCTCTTTCTTAGTGAGATCTGGAAGATATTTTGTCTTCTTACGAAGAAGATGAAGTCATGTGAAGTGATTATTTGCCTATCCTAGTCTTATTTCCAGGTAAGAGAACAGATAAACTTTCAATTGGATTTGCATCACACTTCCCCAAGAAACATCTTTGATGGGGATCTTTCCATTACAATGAATAGATACATACCTAGACTAGTTCAAGTTAAAAAGAAGTATTTATTGAAGTGATTACGAGAATGGAATAAAAGCAGAAGAGCTTGGTCTCAGAGAAGCAATTGTTGAGGAAGTACAGTTTCTCTCTCCATATCTCAGGGATGCAGGTTTGCTAGGTCCTTGTGTCTCTCTGTGAGCTTCTCCTTTACTCCTCTCAATCTGTCCATCTCCCCTGCTCACCCCTGGTCCATCTCAGCTTTTCCTGCTTTGATGGCACATGAATTCCAATATCCATTGGCAAACATCCATTCCCTGCCTTCTGATCTCAGCCCCAACCAGAGTTGGCTTGCAGAAAGCTTTTCTTAGCCATGTGGCTCACGACTGGGTAGAACTGATTGCCTCCTTCTCTCCTACCTCCCACACTGAAGCACTGAATGGCTTGAGATGTTTGCACCTTGCTCTGCAAAAGTTAGCTTACCTGTTAGAAAGACTCCAGAAGACAAATTGGTCATGGGAGATATACAGAGCCAGGCTGGCTCAATCAACATAAAAGACCCGTACTTTATGTGAAGGTCACCAAATCAAGTAACAAGTATCAACCTGAATCCTCCCTGCTTAGAAAGGTACAGGGCTGTAGCTATACTTTGAGGCATGTGATCTGCATTTGAACCTTGGTGCTGATGCTTATTATTTATATAACATGGAGCAAGTATTAGAATTTCTAGGTCTCACTGTATATGTACGTGTTAGGTGTATGATTTTTCCTTCCCTAAAATGGTTTCTTAAAACCACATAAGAAGGGTGGTGTGATTAAATGAGATAACACAGGCAAAATGCCTATCTCAGAACCCAGCACCCAGGAATGTTGAACGTATGTTGTCTCTTATATTCTCAAGCTACAACCCAAGGTCCTTATAGACCTCTCCCTGCTTTACTCTCTATTTCAAAATGAACTGCAAATCTCTTACCTTAGCAGAGACATTTATTTATGGATTTCCCTCAAATTCACCTACACACCAAGAAAATGCCTCTTGCAACAACCTTTTTTGATAAAGGCAAGGAATCAGTGATGTGGCAATGCCTGAGATAGCTTTGAGGAGAGAAAATAATTGGAATGGCTGAAATATATGGAAAATAGTTATCTTTGTATTCTCCTCACTCATCATCTCAGAAAATATACTTATCACTTTACATATATATATGTACATGTGTACATATATATACATGCACATATATGTCCATGCATGTGAATTCATATACATGTATATGAATATATATACCCACATATTTACATGCATATATATATATATTTATCATGCATACATCAGGTAATTTTCTCTCTCACACACACAGACACACACATACAACCCCACGTGTAACAATGAAAGTCACTTGATGTTCACACATCTCTCCATCTCAGAGGTCTCTAATTAAATCAGGCTTACATGCTGAACGCAATCAGCAAATATGTTTACCTAGTCAGCAGAGAGTTTGATGGCACAGTGTTTTAAATTTTTACGTGTTACCTACCCATTTAAAAATTGTGTGGAAGTCACATGAACATCTATATACCCAGACACTCAGGACAGTTTGGTTGATCTGCAATTACTGGGCCTGTATCCCCACATGGGAACCTGTCTGCTATAGACAGAACTCAAGCTCTCCATTTTATGAAAGGCCCTACCACTCATCCACTGTTGTATTCCTGACCAAGAGGCTAAGTCTCAGAGAGAAAGGAGCACACTGATGAAAGGTTTTTGTTAGATTGCCTGGATGTGTCACATTCACGTAGAGATACCTACTAAACGTGTGATATTAGTGGTGACAGTGATACAAGCACGAGATGATTTGTTCTTATATACAGCTGAAACATCTAAAGCACCCTTGTGGTTTTAAAGGCCTGTACTGACAATCCTTGATTATTCGTGGTCTGCTTCTCCAGTTTATGAATCATTCAAGCCTCTTTGTTTCTCTTCATTAGGCCCACTACCTGATTGTCTCTGAGCATTTCCTCCAGTGCATCAGCATGAGTAGAAAGGTAAAGGAACTGAAATCTCTAGACTATTGATTAGAATTTGATGAGGTGAAAAGATGCAAATACAGGCTTAAAAGAGAGCAGAGATTTTAGGATTTAACCTTTTTCTCCCTATTCCTCATTTCTTCAGATAATCTAAAGTTGGACACATGTGTTCTAGCAGATGCTGCCAGCGGCCCATCCATAGTCCTTGGACCATTCATTATGCTCAGGCTGTCTTCTAGCCTCTAGCAGCTGACCTTTGCTCCTGGAATGATGGAAAGGTGTGTTGCCTGGATGGGCTACTACTTGGTAGGTCAGAAGTGCCAAGGAGTTAAGATCCCAGGAGCAGTCTTCAACCAATGACGCTGGAGATTGGTGTGTAATTATCCCAACTCCCTGCCCTCTCAATGGTGTGCTTTGCATTGTTTCCTACACCCCCCTTTCCCCACCTCCCTGCTCTGAGTTAAGCTCTAGACACCCACTGTAATATGGATTTAATAGTTCATCCTTGATTGGCTCCCTTCCCTTTCCTGTATCACTTTCCCATCCCCTAAAGGTGTTTCCTGTACTTCCCTAGTAAACTTACAGTACTCACCTCCCAGTCTCAGTCTCCAGATCTACTACTGGGAGAGCCCCTACTATGACAGCTGAACTTTTGAAATAGCTAGTTACCAAGAAACACCTAAACTGGTTCTCCATTTCATTCCACAGAAATGAAACCATGTTTTTAGAAAGAAAACTCTTTCAGACCAGTTAGAACCTTCAATCAGGACAAGTTTTGCTAAAGAACAAATTTTAGGTACCATACTTTATATTTAAGTAGGGTCTTAGAAATTTGAGCAGGTTATTGTGAAGCAGATTGTTTAGTCAAGCTGTTTATCTTGGGTGCTCTGAAATGTCTTTTTATTGCTCTACCAATCAACTAAATAGTTTTTGTCAAGTCTGAAATAAAATTATATATTGGTGGACTGGGCAACAGACACAATGAGGATAAAACCTTAATTTGTTTTTGCAAATGTGATTTTGTAGCTTATGTGACTGCTAAAGGGACTTCTGTAATTTCCATTATGGTCAAGTGACTAACCGAGAAAGGAGCACCTAAGTAAATGATATCGTTTTAGGGCCAGACAAGCTTCCAAGAATTATGAAAACCAAACTGTTTTGTTTGGCATTCAAAGTTTATGAACCTGAGTTACAAAATAATCTTGACAAATTTAATTTGGCCTTGGGGCAGTGGTGAGGAAATAAGAGAATTTGAAGGAAAGAAGTGAGGCAGAAGAAAATTTAATGGGATGAAAGAATTGGATATGAGGACGGAATGCAAACAATAAGACTAAGTAGAGTTTTTAATTCTCCCTGCCTTATAAATGAACAGCAAATCAAAGGGCTTACAAACAAATTGACTTACTGCACTCAACTAACTAACCTCTTCCAGCTACTCAAAGATGCATTGGGACTCACCCAGCTACGGTTTATCCTTTTGCTACTCTGGAGCCAAAGTTATAGTACAGAAGCCGAGAGAAAAGAGACCACCCTCTCCAGTGCACAGCCAGACTTGCTCGTGACTTCAAACAACACAAAGCTAACCAAAAGACAGGCTTTTATCCAAGTGTATCATTTAGTCAATGCTTCTTTCTCCAGATCATGGTTGACCATTATAGTATAATTTCTAATTCTCATTATTTCAGAAGCTTAGCATTCAAGTGGCCAAAGTAGGTTTTCCTTACCTCTACAACAGCAGTAATATTAGCGTCATTTTTAGGAACTCTCTCTGGCTAAAAAGTGAGCTATTTGAGATTTGGGATCCTGCCTTGTTCAATTTTGCATCATCAGAATTCAGAATTTTGTGCAACACATAACTACACACAAAAAAAATTCTCTTGAGTTAAAATACCAAACTATATACTTTCTGAGGAGGCAAAAGTTACAGTCTTTCTATTAAATCTCATATTTGTCCAGGCCCTTTTTATTTAACATATAACCATGTTTCCTCTTGTTCATTTCTTGGGTATCCAACCGCACTAAGATAATGTGACATTTTTGCTATCTTTCCCACATCTTAGTTTCCCAGTTTACACATTGATTTGGGTTAAAAATTCACCTCACCTGCTGTGTTTTGCACTTCAGAATATCTTACTTCTTAAGGGAATTTTAATTTGTGGAAATGCTCACAAGAAATGCTATTTTCTGGGTACTGTGGTATGTCCTAATCGGTATCTCCATCCCAACCAAGGTATTAGAGAGGGGAAAGAGCAAACTGCAAATACTTCCCTGCTTCCTTAGTTTGGTGTATTTAATACAGAAGGCTGTTGCAAACTTGCAGACTGTTACTGCAAATGTCCTATGAAATAAGGCCATTTCCCCCATGTTTTGCAAAGCACCTCTGTCATGAGTAATTAGTGCCAAAGACAGTGTTGCTTGCCCCACGTTCTGGCCTAGCCCATCTGCTGAATGTCCTGTAATGTCCTCCTACAGTCTCAGGCTCATCTGCTCCCCACCTGGCGCCTCCCCCCTATCGCTCTGTCCATCTGCTGTCTTCAAAGCTCTGACCTTTTAAAGTCCTGTTGATTTGCTGACTCTCTGCCGCCCTTGCTCCAGCATCTTGATCACCTTGGGCTGACACAATGATCCACTCTGCTAACTTGTCCTATTAGCTCAGGCCACTCTGCCCAGTGACCAATCCATGTGACAGATTATCTGCCCTTCACATCACAGAAGATTATAGTGAGCATGTTTTAGGAGAATACAAAGCAGGTGGGGCAATAGTGGAAAGAGAATCAGTGAAAAGCCTGAAGTCCTGAGTCCTATTCTTGGCTCTGTCATCAAATGGATTTTTAAACTCAGACAAGTCACTGACTTCCCCCTCGACCTCAGGTGCCTCGTTTATACAATAAGGGTATGGTACCAGATCATCTCTATGAACAATTCTAACTCAGTGATTCGGAGTTATCATCACTTCAGGTTAGCCAATTCAAAGGGACTTTAAAAAGGAAAGAAAACAGAAGATATGCTACTAACAGGGCAGATGCACAAGGAATGAAGAAGAAAGCATCACATTAAGAATCAACATGTGTGAAGCCACCAGGACGTACTCTAACTCTAATAAAAACCACTATTGTTATCACCTCCAAACTGATCACTCAACTGCCTCCGTTAATCCTTAGCATCAATTTGCATCCAGCACTTAAGAGTAATCAGGGATAAATGAGAATCAAATCATATCACTACCCCTCTCCCTCATGGCTGCCTATTGCACTTAGAATAAATTCCAAATGCCCTATCATTCTCTCTGAACCAGATCACACCCACATCAGTGGAGGCTCACCAGCCCAAGTAAGATCACCTGAGGTTAGACCCTGGTCAGGGAAAAGATTAACCAATTTCAAATAAGCATATGTTTTAAAGATGTTTCTTAACTCTGTCTGGAAAATTTAGAAGCAAGTTCAGATTAGATATTGTTTCCTTCACTACACAAGGCCACTCCTTCCACAAAGAATAAAAATCAGAAGATTACAAAATTCAGAATGAAGTGTCAGAGCTCACACATAGAATCCCTACCCCAACTCTGTGGGTAGAGACACCAAAATCCTAAGAAATTTCTGGCCTAACTTGCTTTCATTAAAATAAAGCCCTTGAGCATTTTTGGAGGTTCTAGCTGGGGAGTACAGTTACTCGCAAAGCCTGGACCAAAGAATGGTCCTCCTTTAGCGGAGGGTAATGTAGGGACTGTATAACATAGTGATTTTGGTGGTGGATAAAGATTGTGGTTAATAGTGTAAGAATATTCTTCCTTTACAAAGTGTTACGTATATAGCAATACATGGGAAAATTGTAACTAATGTAACTTATGGATTATAGCTAACAGTAATATTGTAACATTTTTGCAACAATGGCCAATTCTAAGGGAAGGCAATAGGGAAGTATAAGGGAATATGGGATTTTTGCTTTAGGAGTAATGAAAATGTTCTAAAATTGACTGAGATGATGACAGCATAACTGTGTGATGAATAAGAGAGCCACTGAGTGTACACGTTGAATGGATTGTACAAAGCATTCATTCCCTGTGTGTAACATAGGGAATCCACCAGTGGAAGATGGAGTGTGGTTAACAGAGCAAATATGAGAACATTCTCTTCTGAACTATAACAAGTATATAATACTATTACAGGGTGTCATGAACCAGGTGGGTTGGGGGAAAAATACACCAAATATAAGGTATTGGATATAGTTAGTAGTAATGTTTTGACAATGCTCTTTCATAGATTGTTTCACAACAACGCAAGGTGTTGGTGGTGGGGTTTTGGGAGCCCTGTATGATGATATGAATGTTTAGTTTGTTTAGTTTGCTAGTTCACAACTTATAGTATATACTTATTGTTTATAGATGTTCATGTATGAATGATAAACTTCAATTTTAAAAAGTTAAAAAGTAAATCTTTTAGCAATCCTGTAGAGACCTAAAATAGAATGGTGGTTGCCAAAGGTGGGAGTGGGGAGTGGCATTAAAGCAAATGGGCACCAGGGATGTCCATCACCGAGGGTGGTGATCGGTGCAAAACTCGGGAAAATTCTAAAAATTTTAAAATTGTAAACTTAAAATGGGTATATTTTATGGGATGCAAATTATATCTCAATAAAGTTTTTGTTTGTCTCTTTAATGATGCCTTTAGACTTAATCAGCTGATTTTCTCTGGCCTCCAGTGGGGGGACCACACTTCTACTCTAAATCAAAATGAATTTTTTTCTTTTCTTCTTTCTGCTCAATGTATGGATATGATAAAGTCTTGGCTTGATAATATTGCCCAAGTTTCCCAGCAGAGACAGTTTCTACTCCAAAAATAATGTGTCATCTCTTCTTTCACTCTTTTTGACAAACAGAAAGTGACTAGATGTAAATTCTTTGTCACATATCCTACATTAGACGAAATGCAACAAGATAAAGTATGTGAGGAAATTAATCCAAATCAAATTAAAATGACACCAGTTTTGAGCTAAAGACAAAAACCTGTGCTGTGTAGTGGAAATGTTACTGGCTTTGGGAGCAGAAAGACTTGTGTTCAAATTCTGGTTTTGTTTTCGATTGTGTGATCTTGGAAATGTTATTCAAAGTCTTTATTTGTAAAAGTATAGATATTATCTAACTCCTCAGGAGAGGAGATTTACTAAATATTATCTATCTCAGGAGAGCAGATTTGCTAAAAGCCTAGCTGTAAAGTTCCTTGCACATATTAGGTACCCAATGACTGGTAAGGGCTTTTTAAAGGGCATGAAATGATCAGATTCTCCTGTCAGAAATTTGGGAATCTTTTTGAACTTCTTGAGTTTTGTTTTTTTGTTTGTTTGTTTCAAACTCATAGGGCCATTTGTAAATCCTACCACTTCTTCAAAATATTGTTTCTTCAGCTAATGGGCTCCCTTCCCTGCTCAGAACTTGATCAATGAAATGTCACTTTATACCAGACCAGGCCATCATGACATTCATGATGAGAATGATGAGCATCTGTGCCTTTCTCGGTATCCTTCCCTTCCTAATTCGATGTTTTCAATTTCCCTGGCTGCCACATACTGCTGTTCTTGTGGTGAAGACGGGGTCATTATTTTTTCACCATTAACCCACACTTATATGCCTGACTTCTTGCTCAGATGATTCCCAACTCATTCATGGCCAATTTTTTTTTTTCCCACCATAGTTTCCACATTTTAAAAGTATACCTTTCATAAAGGCACCAAGTAAATGAATAGCCATATGGGTTCTCCACCACTGAATTGCTGTCAGGATATACTTCCCCAAATAAGGTGCAGCAATATTTGATTCTGTAGGAGACACAGTCAGCTGTCCTAGCTAAACTGCTATGCAAAATCAAAAGAATGGATCTATTTACTTTATTTGCTCTCTAGCATAGATTCTGAGTGTCACATGTGACAGATCTGGATGTGGGAATTATTGAAATGTTACTTGAACCATTGTGAACCTAAGTGTTGTCATCTATAAAAGTTAGACATGGATAACTACCTTTTAGTAATGCTGTATAGTAATGGGATAACACCATGGTGTTGTCACAAAATAGGTGCCAAAAGCAAGGTGGCAAAATAACTCATAAGGAAAACTATTGCTGTCACCAGTATCTCTGGTCTCTGGGATGAACCAAGTTACTCCTGAAATCGACCTAACTTTTTACTGCATTGCAATAGCCTTAGTTGGTCCTGTTGCCAAAATTACTAGCTGCCCTTACTGTCATACTTCCTTACCTGTGGGAGCTGACAAAGTGACAAAAATAAACTTTCTGGGATGAGTGTTTACAGAAGCACATTTACCACTGCTGGCAGGAATGGGCATCTAACCTGTGATTTATGTTTTCAGATAATGTACACTAATTTAACTTTGGACAAATCATGGCAACACCAGTGCTATTTGACATTTTCCTAGGAAACTCAGGAGAAGCATTCTGACTACCTCTACATTTAGAAACTTACATTTTCTGTTTCCATGCACCTGCTCATTTCCATCCTTTAAAGTTGGACTACTCTGTAGGATGGGTTGGGCAGAACATACCTTGTTGAAATTGAAGAACATGAAACTCATAGCATTTGTGCACTCGGTAATTCATCACTGGCTTCCTTGGTAGTATTAAGTATTTTCTCTTGCTTCCCCACCCCCGCCCCACCCCACAATAGCTCCCATGTCTGTTTGCTCATTGTTTTTGCTTGTTGTTTGTGCTCGTTATCTGCTCATTGTTTTTACTCATTGTCCATTCTTTATTTTTTGCTCATTGTCTGTTTTTTCTTTAGAAGGCACCAGGAACCGAACCTGGGACCTTGCATGTGGGAGGCAGGCACTCAACTGCTTGAGCCATATCCACTCCCTGCTTGTTTGTTTTTGCTCATTATCTGCTTGTCGTCTTGCTCATTGTTTTTGCTCATTGTTTTTTGCTTGTTGTTTGTTTGCCTTCTTTAGGAGGCACTGGGAACTGAATCCAGGACCTCCCATGTGGGAGGCAGGTGCTCAACTGCTTAAGCCACATCCACTCCCCTCTTGTTCTTTTTAAAATCTAACTTTCTAGGCCTTTGTGTCATCTTTCCCCAACTCAGGGCAGAAACTTCCTTAAGGGCAGAAAATATGCTTACACTTTGCACCTTAAAAACACTTCAGCCTGCATAAACAGTGCTCAATGAATCTTCATTAATCTTAGGTGTTTGGATAGATGAGAAACTTCCCATTCCACATGGCTACGGCACCTATCAAGTGGCCTTATGAAGTCTAGGTTAGCAGATTATGAATTCTGAATGAAGGGACTTACCACAATATATTCACAACGTCATGTATGTTAAGCTGTTCCCTACAACACAACACATCCCTCTGCCATGGCTTTTTTTTTACTTTACTTTTTTTTAAAAGATACTTAGATTACATAAATGTTACATTACAAATGTGAGGAATTCCCATATGCCTCACTCCCTACGCCTCCCACACTTTCCCACATTAACAACAACCTTCATTAGTGTGGTACATTTGTTACAATTGATGAACACATATTGGAGCATTGTCACCAAGTGTGGATTATAGCTTACATTATAATTTAAACTCTGTCCCACACAATTTTGTAAGTTATGACAAGACATATAATGACCTGTATCTGTCATTGCAACGTCATTCAGGACAATTCCAATGTCCCAAAAATACCCCATATTACTTCTATTTTTCCCTCTCCCTCCCCTCAGAACCTCAAGTGGCCACTGCCTCCACATCAATGATAAAAGTTCTTCCATAGACCACAGTTCAAAGTTCATTGAGGTTGGTGGGCCACACTGTGGGAGATGTTTGTATGGGATGTGGTGGGAGGTGTGGGAGGTGGGCAACATGGGAATCCCAGTGGGTTCCGTGTAATATTTTAGGTAATCTAAGCACCTCTTAAAATATATGTATATATATATATAAATAACATTTTTGTAAGCAAATACACATATATGCATATATATTTATATATCATTTTGCAAATGTTTGTATGTATTGTTAGAATTTTGATTTTTACCCATAATAAAAAAAAATTAAAAAAAAAAAAAAGTTCTTCCATTGCTAGAATAACAATAAGCCTATAGTAGAATAACAGTAAATCTACTCTAGTCCATCGTTCATTTCTCAGGCCTGAGGATTCTGTGATGGTGATACCCACTCTGCCTCTAACTGTGAGGGGCTTAGATGGGGCCATGGGGCAGATGGATGGGATTATCTTTCTTGCAGTTGTAGACTGCATCCCATTCCTTGGGATGGTTGTTGTCAGTCATCATTTCCTTGTTAGTTATCCTGGGTGAGACCAATGAACTGGAGAGTAGGTGTTGCAACTCTGTTGAGATTCAGGGCCCGACTGGCACATGGACAGCCCAAAGATTTAAGTCTCTTGTAGGGAAACCACAACTGAGTCCAACTCTGTCATACTGGGGAGCATAAATTCCAAAGAAGGGCCCACCTGGCAGGGCACCAAACTCCTGAGCCATCTGCCCTGCCCATAGCTTCTGGATGTCTCCAGAGCCCTCAGAAACCCGGCTATTTGAGGCAATACTTACTGTGGTAGTCGAGTTCCTGCTGAGATGTGCATAAGCATAACCTCTGGAATAACCTCTTGACTCACTTTGAAGTCTCTTAGCCATATAAACTCATTTGTCCTTACCCTTTCCCCTTTTGGTCAAGGCCTTTTAACACACAGATTTAGACACACAGATTGTACTATGTTACAGTTAGTGATATACGTGTCTACCTCCCTAACTAGGTTGTGAGTTCCTTGAGACCAAGAATGACTTAGCAGAAAACTTAGCAGAGTGCCTACTGCACGGTGGTTCTTAAAAATTCTATTAGAGCCAGGCAGTATAAAAGGCACTAGAGAAAAAATGAATAAGACAAAGTCCTCACCGTCTTGGAGCTCACAGGCCAATAAGAAAGAGAATTAGGTAAAGCAATGATCAGAAGATGGTACAGTAAGTGCTATAGCATAGGTGTGGTCTAAGAGGTTGAGGGGGCAAATAGATCCTTACTCAGCCTGGACAAATCAGAGCAGGTATTCCAGAGGAGTTTGTGATGAAAGGGAAAGTTGTTGAGCAAACAAATTGAAGGCGCTCAGTTGAAGTGTGCTAAATTGAATTAAGCATTAAGAATATGCCATGGGCCACACTAACATAGAATCCAGGCCTGTGCAAGCCATTCTACAGGTTTTGCCAATTCCTTGGACAAGTTTCTGTAAGTCATCCCATAAGATGTGCTGCAAAGAAAATGATTAAAAATAACAACAACAACCTTGACTCATGTGAAGACATTTTTTGACATAATTGAGAGAGAATAAAATCTTCTAAGCTGATTTTATAGTTTGCCATTAATTTCCTCCATATACAAAGCACTCATTTTGTTGTGACAGGATAAAAAGTTAATACTTTAAGTTCTAATGTAAAAATTATTTTAGAGGGTCATTTTATGAAATTCACCAAAAAATGGTCAAATACGTGCCTTTTTTTTTTTTCTAATTAAAGAAGATCCTATAACACCTAAATTATACATATATTCTCAACAGGAAAATGATTTTTAAGGAAAAAAGATACTTAACCACAATTCTTTTATGTATAATAAGAATATGTATAATTCATTTATTCATCCCCCCTGCCCTTGTTTTGAGCATACCAACTTTAAAAGTATACATTTGCTTTTCATGGAACCCTAAAAATACACAACTACTTTTCATGGAACCCATACAAAGACAACAGGGTAATTGCCCATCTTAGACAAATTTGGGAACCCTTTAAAAAACAGACATGATTACATAAAATTATTTTGTTCCTCTCAAAATATTAAGCAAGGAAGATTAATGCTTATATCCTTTTAGATAATGCACTCATGTTCCTATATAATATTTTTTTTCTATTTTGGCATACCGAAATGCATAACTAATGATATTGGGCAGTGCAGATAACTAAATCTAGACAATGTAGTTAAATTACATGAAACAAATTTCTTTTAAAAAATGAATTACATAATTTCTACATCTGTCTAGTTCATTACACTTTTGACATGAATTATGTGACAGACTCAAACTGATCCTTTTCTAATCACCTCAGATATTTGGCTATGGTAGCCAACTCTTCAGCAATTTGATTACCATCCATTCTATTCTGCTAAGTCACCAAGATGTACAAATTACATATATTGGGCAACACTATGATAAGCTGCCCAGTAAGTAATAAGTTAACATTTTTAACCTCCAAGACCAAATAAACTGATACACTGTCTAGTCAGGGCTAGTGTGTAAATAAGTCTTTTAGACCTCCATTTATTCACCAGTTCTCCCTCAGCCCAAGCCCACATCTTCTGTTCTCTGTGCTGTGATCCTAGGGCTGGAAATCTGAAAACTACATACATTTCTCAAATTCCTTTGACAACTGAGTTCCATTTAGTTTCTGTCACTAGATACACTGGTGAAAGACAGAAAGGAGAGAGGAGGCTCTCGGTTTCTCTCTCTTTCTAGCTCCTGTTTGTGTCCCTCTAGGAGCAGTAGATGTCTCTCACTCCCCCTGCCCCTCTCTCTTTGATACCTTTGTAATCGTCCCAAAGCATACAACGGGACTAAGACCAGCCTTGAAGCAATCACCAAAAGCTAGTAGCCTGCTGGACAGTGCCTCTAAAGAGTTACCAGCCATGGCCCCTTGGTGGCCCCTCTTTGAGCTTCTAGGTTCTGCTAGCACCACTTCTCTTTTGTTATTCCAGCCATAGAGGTGAAGCTGTTTCTATGATTACAAATTTCTGGGTTATGTCTTTGCCCACTTGATACTCTCAGTTTTCCAATACCTGTATTAAATTCATTTTTTTTTTAGATGTATTGAATTATTTATTTCTTCTTCACAACTACATAGTTAACTTCAAAATTTTCACAATACATACCAACATTTGCAAAATGATATATAAATATATGTGCATTTGCTTACAAAAATGTTATTTATATATATATATAAATATATTTTAAGAGGTGCTTAGATTACCCAAATGTAAGAGTGGCGGGATGCACGCTGTGTATCCGCCATCCCGATCTGCACTTTGGTTGTTTTAAGCCTACAGCTTTTTCTGTTTCTTAAGTGGAGCCTGACTAATGTACTATATAATGTACTTTAAAAGAGCAATATTTGGTGTAATGCATAAGACACACAATCTGGTTCAAATTCCATATTTGCCTAAGATTTGTGTGAATTTGGAAAAATTACTTTAGCTCTTTAAGTCTCTGTTTACTTTATATGAATATAAAATAATACTAGAGCCTATTTGAGAGGTTTTTATATTATTTGTTTTGGTAAGGGTTAAAAGAAATGATGCAGGTAAATCTTTCTACATATTGTCTTACCTGATAAGTACTCAATAGATCCTTGCATTTATTATCATTATTCACCAAAGGCAGCACACCACCCAGTGTTGCCGGATGATGGTGCGTATATTCAAAACAAGCCCAGATAAAACTATACATAATTGATTTCTAATAAATCATAACTCTAAAATATGATATTCTATATAGCCACTGATAGAATTACAAGGCATCACAGAAGGAGAATGAACCACATTAATTCATTTAAATCTCACGGAGAGTCGACTAACAAATCCCCCTTTAGAATCTCAAATTCCTTAACCAATAAATTTTACCTAAGAAAATTATAGTTACCCTTTTACCTATATCTCAATATAAACTGCAATGAATACAACTTTTTATAAAACTAAAGCATTACATTTTGACCCAAATTATATAAAAGCATTTTTGAATCATGAGAATACTAAAATATTATAGGCGTAAGAATATGCAATGCAAGGAGCAAATAATTATAAATAGCAAGAGAAAAATGAATGTCATAAAAGTTCAGATGCGCAATCATTAAATTCCTATATAAATCATAATGAAGAAAAGAGCATAATCTGTACATCGTTACTAATCAGTTCCATTTAGTCTAACTTCCATTTAAGTATAAAATCCTTCTGAATTATGAGGTTATAAGAAACATTATCTCATGACATTTTAGTTTTAAAATATTGTTCACCAAAACGATACAATATGTTGAAGAATAAAATATATGCTTTAATCAAAACTCCACATACTAACTTATATCTCCAGAATTCCAGAGTTAAAAAAATATTACCCTAAATATTAAAACTCAAGGGTGGTACTTTAATGAACTTAATTATGCAAAACATCAAATGCAAGAATGTACTAAGAAAACAGCAATTTGAAACAGATGGGTAATTACAACAGCTTGCTACAGATGGCATAGCAGTACAATGTATTTGTCAAGTTTAGTTTTAATCAAAAAAGTAAATTGAAAACACTTTTCCACTGGTACAATAATAGAATGAATATGTTGAAGACTTGGAAATCCATTTTCACAAATAATTTTTGAAAATGATAAATTCTGCTTCTCGTGTATTGACAAATACTGACATAAAAATAACTTATTAGACAAAAAAGTGCAGAGAAAAGGAAAATAAAGATATTTAAATTCAACCTATTTGCCAAAGTAGAAATGAAGATTTCCACATCAAAAAGCAAGAACCATTAGGCAATGTTAAAGAACCTCAAATATGAGTGAGAACAAAGATGGATGATATTAATTATACATTTTAAAGGAGAGCAAGGTCAGTTAAGGAAGCACAAAATTCAGAGAGGACAATACAGATGGAACATTCCCTGCTCCTCTAGGGGACTTATAACTCTGGTTACAATATAAAGTAAAAAATCTCCCCCCATTTCTAAGGTTTGAGTTACCTAAGATTCTTTACCTTGGGATCTAGGGGAGGAAGTGTGAGAGTGATAGGGAAGGCAAAACTGGAGATGAGGGAAGATATGACTAGGAGATTAATGGGCATAAGAAATGATATAATTTAATCTTGATTCAATTTACACAATAAATATATGAAGACAAATAAATGTCACACCCCTAAAAAGTCATTGGGTTTTATAAAATTCTCCCAGATGATTCACACATACTGCAATTTGAAAAACCACAATTTTAATCCTTTGGTACTTTCTTCCACATACTAATTTGCCTTAAACCAGGTTTACTTAATGATCATAAGTATATTTAAAGTATTTCAAATGAACCAAGGATCACCCTTCATGATTTGCAACAGCAAGTTTTCAACAATGTAAATATCTCTCAATAGAGGACTGAATAAACGTTATGCAAAATTTTGCAATGGACTATATAATGCTACTCCTTAAGATGACAGTGTTAAATCTAATATTTATTTCTTATTTTGAAAAATTATATTTTATCAAATAAATACAAACTTTGGGTAAAACATCAAATAACACTGAAACGACTTATAGTGTAAGTTAAAAAAAAAAAATACAAAAAAACTTTGTTTCTAGCCTTCCTTAGAGAAAATGCTTCCAAATCTTATTGGTCTCTGCTGATAATGACCACCACATTTCTAAATAATAGTTATTGCTACGTCATAATTCATCAATATGAGAAATTATCTACTAACTTCCTTGGTAGATGAGAACATAGCTCTCACTATTCCTGAATACTTCCTATCTCAAGTTCAGCAGAAAATCTGTGTTATTACCCAACACCTACCCTATGTCTAAGACTCTATGCTTATCATGGTTGTCCACACTCCTTGCAGTGATTGATTTTACCTAAGAAAGTTATGGTAACTTCTTGTTACC
Organism: Tolypeutes matacus; assembly: GCA_026826555.1. Classification (NCBI taxonomy): domain Eukaryota; kingdom Metazoa; phylum Chordata; class Mammalia; order Cingulata; family Chlamyphoridae; genus Tolypeutes; species Tolypeutes matacus. The sequence goes on from JAKSZT010053928.1 coordinate 42,335,545, forward strand.
AAAAGAACTAATGGTGACTAATTCTGGTCATCAGATTTGAAACGAAGTCTCCTGGGGAGTGAAAGGTTTCCTAGACCATAGGAAAGAGATATCAGCAGAGATGACCCTCTTTCTGTTTCTGGACTTAAGAGAGGTGAGGAATTTTCTTGTTTGATTTTTGTTTATTATTATTATTGAAATAATGGAAATGCTCTAATAATGATTGAAGTGATGAATGTACAACTACGTGATTATAGCAAATACCATTGATTGTACATTTTGGATTAATTGTATGCTTTATTAATATGTATCAATAAAATTGGTATTAAAAAAAACTGGATGCAATGCTTGGAACTTCTGCAGCCTTATTAATATCTTTCTGGGGACAAAGCCTGAAGTTAGGGGAGACCTAAACATTTATAGAGAATGGAGGCCAAGTCCTGGCAGCACTTTGGCTGTAGCTTTCCTATCTCTAAACTTCTTATTTATGAGATATGATATCTTAATTTTGTTGAAGCCAGTTTGGGTTGGCATTTCCTGTTACTGTGGAATGTATTTTAACTAATAGACCTTGGTTAATCTAACATTCAATATTTTTTAAAATATAATTTGATTATATATTTTTTATAAACCAATGACTCAGTGTTTGTGTTTTGTCTATGTAAATTTAATTCAGTGATAACTCAATGAGGACCTTTTTTCTATATATACAATTTTGTTTTCTTTGGAATTTAAAATTTGCTTCATTTTTTACTTGTTTGGTTTGTTTTGTGTCTATGGTTATTTCTTTCCACACCATACAACAGCCTTTCAATGCAAGTTTTCACAGGGTAGAACATGTCTAGGGTGACCAACTTGTTATCCTACTTGGGAGTGAAATCAAGTGTTATTAGTGATTATGCCAAAACTACAATACCCATGAATATATATAACAATCTATCAATTCATAATTTAATTAAGGACCTCCCTCCATGGCTTCTCATTTTTCCAGCTACAAAATGTACTAGTTCCTTTTGAGGCCTGCTACAGAGTATAGTTATGTAACTTTTCATTATAGGCTTTCTGGAAATTACTTTTGCTTTATTCCTGGTTTATATATTAAGAATTAAGTGTCAAATATCTTTCTCTTTATTCAGGCAGAGAATATTTTCCAGTAGTTTCTGCTGCCTCGTTTTACTCCATTGATTTGTTGGAACATATCATTTAGTAGCTTTCTGGGGAAAGTTAATTTTTTAAATAAGGAGGAATGACAGTGTCTTATTTCTACATTTCCACTTAATTGTCTAGTGAGAATGTTCAAGGCTTTGCTATATTATCTTTCAGCCTCCAATCTTGCTATCCAGAAATCCAATGTCATTTTATTCCCAGTTCTTTGTATCTATGCTGTTTTTTCTTTCCCTTTTTCTCTGAAAATTTTAGTATGGTCTCTTCATTTCTGATATTCTGTAACTCATGATTTGTACTTTGGAGTAGATTTGTTTCTTTTCATTTACAGAGCTGGACCTTCATAGGATATCTCAATCTAGTTATTTATATATTTCAATGTTGGGAAATTTCTTGTATTATTTATTTGATTATTTCTTCACATTCCTTTTTTTCTGTTCTATCTCTCTGAAATTATCAAGGTTGAGCCTCTAAATTGGATCCTTTAATGTTCTTATATTCTCTGTTTATTTTTATTACTTCTTATATTCTTCCTTTCCTTGTAGTCTTCCTTTTTCTTCTCCTTTTATTTGCTTCTGAGCATTCTTCAACTTTATCTTCCAAACCTTCATTTAACTTTTTTTCTTTCCTTTATTTCATTTCTTTTCAAGAGCATTTTGAAAAGAACATTTTGATGTTCTCTGAATAGTTTATTTTAAAGCATCCTATTCTTCCTTCATAGGCACAAACTTTTCTCCTATCTTTCTCAAGATATTATTTAATTTAAAATTTTTATTTTTTTTTCAGTATTGATTCTACTTCCTTCAAATTCCTTTTCTCTAGGCTTGTGGCTATTTTGTTTTCTAGTTTATGATATCGCTGTTGGAGTCTTTCCTCAAATGTATGGTAATCCTTGGTTCTCCAATTACATTACACATGAAATACTAAAAGCTGATTGGAAGCTTGTTATCTAGTAGACTTCAGTATTAGGGGATCAATTGGTGGCGTGTTTCTTTTATTATTGGGGAGCTGTGGTCCTCCAAATCAATACATTCCTAGGTCTTTCCTCTGAACTTATTCAGTTTCTACAAATAAAAACCCTCTATCTCATTACGGATGTGTTCTGGGAACAGAGCAGTACATGAGGGCTGGGGGCCACCATGTATTCCTTTCTTTACACTCGTACTATTTTCATAAAATATTTTTTTAAATCCTCTTATAATTAGATAATAACTATAAACCCAACTCTAAAATGGAAAATAAATAGGATGAATTGGTGAACAAAGTGATTCAAAAACTATTTTTGAGGTTCTACCATGTGTAGGCATTTTGTTTGACATTTTTTGAAATTTAAAAAAACCACTACAATTAAATATTTGCTCCAAAACAGTTCATAAAATACTAGGGAGAGAGACATGAACATAAACAACTCTAATACAAGATGTGTGCACTTCATGGTATTGCAAAGAGGTAACTGTGGCAGTATAAGTATACCATATTATGTGTTGAGAGGAAAAATGAAGCACTGTAAGGGCAGGGTATCCATTTGTCATTAAAGGGAGCTGGGGAGGTTTTGAGAATGAGATAGACCTTAGAAGACATGAAGGAACTTAGAAGGTCAAAATCAGATAACAGAAGAGGTGAAGGAAAGCTTTTAAAAAAGAAGCCCAAGAAGTCTAAGACACAGAGGCAAGGGAATCAAAGCAAGGCTTTACTAGAATGGCAAGTAGAACAGTAACTGGCCTAGTCATTTCAGCTCAAGAGGTGATCTGAAACTTGGGTATATAGATTGGGGACTTCCAAGAGTATATTTATTTTTTGAAATATATTTTTTATTGAAGTAAATCATTCATACATGAACATGCATAAACAATAAGTGTATAGTAAAGATTGTGGACTTACAAAATGAACATGCATAACATCATATAGGGGTCTCATACATCACTCCTCCACCAACACCTTGCATTGTTGTGAAATATTTGTTTAAAACTATGTAAGAGCATCATCAAAATGTAAGATAGTCCCTATCTTACATTTGGTGCATTTTTCCCCCAATCCAGACTATTTTAAAAATATATAGTTTTATTTCAGAGGTTGTGAACTTTCAAAACAATCATGCACACATGTAGAATTCCCATATAACAACCCTTCACCAACACATCAAACCGTGGTGGAACATTTGTAACAGATTATGAGATTATGAGATAATATCATCAGACTATTACCACCTACCATGGTCCATAGCATACATTTGGCACACTTTTTCCATACACCTCCATTATCAATACAGTAATTTTTGGCATTTATGGGAGAATATTATAGAATTGCTGTTAATCACAGTTTTAGGTCGCACCAATTGTAGTTTTCCCATGCATCTCCACATTCCCACCACCCTGCAATAGTGATGCACATCTACTCTAGCTCACAGAAAGACACACTTGTACCCCCAACCACAATTCTCACCCACCTCTGGGTTCACTGTGTTATTCAGTCCCTAGATTATTCTTTAGCTTTCTTTCAATTGACATTTACTTCCCCAAACTACCCTTTTCAGCCACAGTCCCATTTATTAATATAAACCAGCTGCTACTCACTATAATGTATTACCATTAACTCTATCCATTTCCACACTTTTACAGTAAAGTTAATTAAAACTTCTACATATATTAAACATCAGTAGTTCTTCTCAAGCCTCCTAATAACCTATACTCTAGGTTTTTTGTTGTTTTTTTTTTTAAGATTTTATTTATTTATTCATTTATCTCCCCCTTGCTGCTTGTGCTCACTGGGTCAGCTAACCACACCGTGCGGGCGGGCTTGCCTTCAACCAGGAGGCCCCGGGAACCGAACCCGGGGCCTCCCATATGGTAAACGGGAGCCCTACTGATTGAGCCACGGCCGCTTCCCTATACTCTAGGTTTTAACTCCATGTGTTTATTCTTCATATTAATGAGACCATGCAATATTTGTCCTTTTGTGTCTGGCTTACTTTGCTTAGTATAATGTCTTCAAGATTCATCCATGTTATCATATGTGTCCTAATTTCATCTCTTCTTACAGCAGCATAGTATTCCATCATACGTGTATACCACATTTTGTTTATCCATTCACTGGTTGATGGACAGGTGGGTTGTTTCCATCTTTTGACAATTGTGTATAACACCGCTATGAACATTGGTATGCAGATGTCTGTTTGTGTCATATAGTTCTTCTGGATATATTCCTAATAGAGGAATGGCTGGATCATATGGCAATTGTATATTTAGTTTCCTGAGGAACTGCCAAACTGTCTTCCACAAAGGTTGCACCATTTTACAATCCCACGAACAGTGACGGTGTGTTCCTATTTCTCTAAATCCTCTCCAGCAATTATTGTCTTCTATTGTTTTAATAATGGCCATTCTATGCAGTATGAGATGATATATCATTGTTGTTTTGATTTGCATTTCCCTAATAGCTAGTGATATGGAACATTTTTTCATGTATTTTTTGGCCATTTGTATTTCCTCTTTGGAGAAATGTCTACTGAAATTTTTTGCTCATTTTTTAATTGGATTGATTGCTCTTTTATTGTTGAGTTGTATGATCTCTTTATATAAAATGGAAATCAAACCCTTATTGGATATGTGGTTTCCAGATATTTTCTCCCATTCAGGGGACTGTCTTTTCACCTTCTTGATGAAGTCGTTTGAATCACAGAAGTGTTTAAGTTTGAAGAGGTCCCATTTATCCAAGTTTTCTTTGTTGCTTGTGCTTTCAGTGTAAGGTTTAAGAATCCACCACTTACCACCAGGTCTTGAAGATGTTTCCTACATTTTCTTCTAGGAGCTTTATGGTACTTAATTTTATATTTAGGTCGTTGATCCACTTTGAGTTAACTTTTGTATAAGGTGTGAGAGAGGAGTCTTCTTTCTTTCTTTCGGCTATGGATAATCAGCTCTTCCAGCACCATTTGTTGAATAGACTGTTCTGTCCCAGCTGGGTGGGTTTGACAGGCTTGTCAAAAATCACTTGGCCATAGATGTGAGGGTCTTTTTCTGAACCATCAGTTTGGTTCCATCAGTCTATGTGTCTATCTTTATGCCAATACCATGCTGTTTTTAACACTGTAGCTAGGTAATAAGATTTAAAGTCTGGAAGTGAGAATCCTCCAACTTCACTTTTCCTTTTTAAGATGTTTCTGGCTATTTGGGACCTCTTACCCTTCCAGATAAATTTAATAATTGTGTTTTCTGTTGTTCAAAAAATGCTGGTGGAATTTTTATTGGGATTGCATTGGAATCTGTACATCAATTTGGGTAGAACTGACATCTTAACAATATTTAGTCTTCCAATCCATTAGCATGGAATGTTCTTCCAATTATTTAGGTCTTTTTTAAAATTTCATTTAGCAATGCATTACAGTTTTCTGAATACAAGTGCTTTACATCCTTGGTTAAGTTTATTCCTAAACATTTGATTCTTTTAGTTGCTATTGTAAATGGAATTTTTTTTCCCTAACTTCCTCCTCAGATTGCACATTACAATTGTATAGAAACACCACTGATTTTTGCATATTGATCTTGTATCCTGACACTCTACTGAAACCATTCATTAGCTCTAGCAGCTTTGTTGTAGATTTTTCAGGACTTTCTAGATATGGGGTCATACCATCTGTGAATAGTGAAAGTTTTACATCTTCTTTTCCATTTGGATGCCTTTTATTTCCCTTTCTTGCCTGCTGCTCTAGCTAGAACCTCTAGCACTATATTGAACAACAGTGGTGACAATGGGTATACTTACCTTGTCCCTGATCTCAACGGGAAAGCTTTCAGTCTTTCACCATTGAGTACAATGTTAGCTGTGGATTTTTCAAATATGGCCTCTTTCATGTTGAGAAAGTCTCTTTCATTTCCTACCTTTTGTAATATTTTTATCAAAAAAGGATGCTGTATTTTGTCAAATGGCTTTTTGGCGTCAATTGATAAGATCGTGTGATTTTTCTTCTTTGATTTACTAATGTAGTATATTATGCAGATTGATTTTCTTGTGTTGAACCATCCTTGCATGCCTGGTATAAAACCCACTTAATCATAATTCTTTTAATGTGTTGTTGGATTCGATTACCAAGTATTTTATTGAGGATTTTTGCATCTGTATTCATTAGAGAAATGGGTCTGTAATGTTCTTTTTTCATAATATCTTTATCTGGCTTTGGTATTAGGGTGATATTGTCTTCATAGAATGAGTTTGGTGGTATTCCTTCTTATTCAATTTTTTGGAGGAGCTTGAGTAAGATTGGTATTAAATCTTCTTTGAATGCTTGGTAGAACTCACCTGTGAAACTGTCTGGTGCTGGGCATTTCATTTTGGGGAGCTGTTTGACAACTGTTTCAGTCTCTTTCCTTGTGATTGGTTTGTTGAGGTCTTCTATTTCTTCTAGGGTCAGTGTAGGTTGTTTGCACGTTTTTAGAGATTTTTCCATTTTGTTTACATTTTCTAGTTTTTTTGGCATAAAGTTGTTCATAGTATCCTCTTCTGATCTCTCTTATTTCTGTGGGGTCAGTAGTAATGTTCCCATTTTCATTTTTTATTTCATTTATTTGAATCTTCTCTCTTTTTTTCTTAGTCAGTCTAGCTAAGGGTTTGTCAATTTTGTTGATCTTCTCAAAGAACCAACCTTTGGTTTTGTTAATTCTCTCTATTGTTTTTTTGTTCTCAATTCATTTATTTAGTTCATTTATCAGTTCATCTCAGTTCATCAGTTCATTTATTTCTGAACTGATTTCTGTTATTTCATTCCTTCTATTTGATTTGGGTTTAGGTTGCTGTTCTTTTTCTAGCTGCTCCAGCTATGTAGTCAGGTCATTGATTTTAGCTCTATCTTCTTTTTTAATGTAAGCATTGAGGGCTATAAATTTTCCTCTCAACACTGCCTTTGCTGCATCCCATAGATTCTGATATGTTGCATTCTCATTGTCATTCATCTTGAGGTATTTATTGATTTCTCTTGAAATTTCTTCTTTGACTCACTGATTATTTAAGAGTGTGTTGTTTAATCTCCATATATATATGTGAATTTTCCCTTTTTCTGCTGCTTGTTGATTTCCAACTTTATTCCATTATGATCAGAGAAAGTGCTTTGTATAATTTTGATTTTGTTGAATTTATTGAGATCTGCTTTGTGACCCAACATATGGTCTATCCTGGAGAAAGAACCATGAGCACTTGAAAAGAATGTATATCCTGATGTTTTGGGGTACAATGTCCTGTATATGTCTATTAGGTTTAGTTCAATTATCATATTATTCAAGCTCTCTGTTTCTTTATTGATCCTCTGCCCAGATGTTCTATCTAATGCTGAGAGTGGTGTATTGAAGTCTCCAACTATTATTGTAGAGAAGTCTATTTTTCAGTTGTGCCAGTGTTTGCCTCATGCATCTTGGGGCATCCTTGTTAGGTGCATATACACTTATGTTTGTTATTTCTTCCTGGTGAATCATTTTTTTTATTAATATGTAATGTCCTTCCTTGTCTCTAATAAAAGTTTTGCTTTTAAAGTCTGTATCATCTGATATAAGTATAGCTACCCCAGCTGTTTTTTTTTTTTGGTTACTCCATGTGTGGAATAACTTTTTACAACATTTCACTTTCAATCTATTGGTATCCTTGGATCGAAAGTGAGTCTCTTGCAAACAGCATATAGATGGCTCATATTTTATTATTCATTCCACCGGTCCATGTCTTTTGATTGGCGAATTTTAACATTCAATGTTATTATTATAAAGGCAGTTCTTATTTCATCCATTTTGATCTTTGGGTTTTATCTGTCATTTTATTTTCACCACTCTTTTGATACTTTTAGTTACTTGTACTGATACAATCATCATTTCTAGACTCTCTTCCAAGTTTCTCTCTCCTGTCTTTTCTTTTCAGGCTGTAACACTCCCTTTAGTATTTCCTGCAAAGCCAGTCTTTTTGTTATAAACTCTCTCAATTTCTGTTTACCTGTGAATATTCTAATCTTGTCCTCAGTTTTGAAAGATAATCCTGCCAGATATAAAATTCTTGGCTAGCAGTTTTTCTCTTGCAGCATCTCAAATATAGCATACCACTGCCTTCTTGCCTCCATGGTTTTTTATGAGAAATTGGCACTTAATCTTATTGAATATCCCTTATATGTCATGCATGGCTTGTCTCTTGCTGCTCTCAGAATTTTCTCTTTGTCTTTGGCATTTGGCATTTGACATTCTGACTAGTATGTGTCTCAGAGTAAGTCTATTCAAATTTATTCATATGGGAGTACATTGTGCTTCTTGGACATGGATATCTATGTCCTTCAGTAGGGTTGGGAAAATTTCTACCATTATTTCTTCAAATATTCCTTTTGCCCCTTTTCCTTCTCTTCTCCTTCTTGGACACCCATGACATGTATATTTGCACATCTCTTGTTGTCATTTAGTTCCCCGAGACTCTGTGCAATTCTTTCCACTCTTTTCTTCATCTGTTCTTTTGTATGTTCACTTTCAGAGGCCATTTCTTCAAGCTCACCAATCCTTTCTTCTGCTTTCTCAAATCTGCTGTTATATGCCTCTAGTGGCTTTTTTTTAAATTTTCATTTATTGCACCTTTCATTCCCATAAGGTCTGCTCTTTTTCTATGTATGCTTTCAAATTCTCCTTTGTGCTCCCCCAGTGTCTTCTTAATATCCTTAATCTCTTTAGCCATCTCATTGAATTTATTAAGGAGATTTGTTTGAACATCTATGATTACCTGTCTCAACTCCTTTATGTCATCTGCAGGCTTAGCTTGTTTCTTTAACTGGGCCATGTCTTCCTGTTTCTTGGTAGGGATTGCAATTTTTTGTTGGCATTTTCACATCTGGCTTGCTAGATGTATTTATTCTGGGTGAAGTTTTCCCCTTTACTTAGGGCTTTTTTGTCTTTTCTCCCTTGCTTATTGTGTAGTAGGAGTCGAGGATGTAGTTGGTGCTGTAAGCTATGGAGGCTGAAGCTGCGCACGTTGCCCAAGAAATTGATGAAGCTTCTCCCACCTTTCTCCTCTGGCAGGCATAGGGACAGAGCAGCAGCTGTGTATAATAATCCAAGTTGGGCAGGACAAGACTCTCTATAGTTGCCCAGAAAGACTGATGAAGATTCACACCCCTTCCTCCCCTATCTTGGGCAGGGAGAAAGCTATAGTTGTGGGCAGCAACCCAGGCCATGTGGGTCCAAAATCCACAGTTGCTCAGGTAAACTGACATAGCACCAGACCCCCTCCCTGATGGGGGTGGGAATGGACCCTGTGGAGTGCCCAACAATCTAATCCATGTGGGCCAAATACACCTGCAGTTGCCCTGAGTAGCTGAGGGAGTACTGTTCCTTCCGCCCTTTAGGGGGTGGGAACAGAACCACCAACACCCAACAGTTTAGTCCCCGTAGGCTGAAAGTACCCACTATTGCCCAGAGTGGCTGAGGAAGCACCAGCCCCCTCCTATCCTATTGGGGGTGAGGGTGGATCCAAAAGCACCCACCAGTCCAGGCTGTGTGGGCTAAAAGCACCTGCAGTTACCCAGAGAGGCTGGGCAAACACAGTCTATCTCTTGTCCTACTGGGGATGAGACTAGAGCCACAGGTGCCCAACAGTCAGATTCTGCAGGCCAAAAGCACCTCCAGTTCCCCTGAGAGGCTGAAGGAATACCAGCCCCCTCCTATCCTATGGGGAGACAGAGGTGGAGATGGACTCGAAGACACTCAACAAACCAGTTCATGTGGGCTGAAAATGCCTGCCGTTGCCCGGAGAGGTGGAAGATACCCAGATCCTTTCCTGTCCCTTTGGGTTATGGGGATGCAGCCCCAGGTGTCCGACAATTCAGTTCGTTCCGGCAGAGAGCACCTGCAATTTGCTGGAGAGGCTGGTGCAGGTCCCACCAGCTTCCTCTCTGCTGGAGGTGGGGCTAGAGCCTAGGCTAGGGCTTCAGTCCAATCTGGGTGAAAAGAAGTCGGTCCCTAACTTCACTGGATTTTCAGTCAGCCAGGCTTCCCCTCATGCTAGGGGCAGAGTCAAAATGGTGGCTACTGGACTCTTTACAACTTATACAGGTTCAAACCCTAGCTGTTTCTAGGATTATACTTTAGCCAGCCAAGTCCACTAATCAGTAGCTGAAGTCAGTGGACAACTGTCTCTTCCTCCACAGTTTATGGGAAATGGAGCTTCTAAATCCAGCCATGGAACAGCTCCTGAGGTGGCTTGCACCCCTAGAGTAGGATGAGCACTGGCCTCTGCAGCATAGCTTGCAGTTTCCCAGAGGTGGTGCAGGTCCCCCCAGCTTCCTCCCTGCAGAGGTGGGGCTGGGATTTACACTAGAGCTTCAATCCGATCTGGGTGGAAAGAAGCCAGTCCCTGCCAACACTGATTTTCAATCAGCCCTGCTTCCCCTCATGCCAGGGGCAGAGTAAAAATGATGGCTACTGGCCTCCTTCGGACCTGGACAGGCTCAAAGTTTAGCTGTTCCTAGGGTTATACTTTAGCCCACTGAATTTACTAATCAGTAGCTGAAGTCAGTGCCACACAGTGTCTTCCTTCCCCATTTATTGGGAAATGGAGCTTCCGACTCGAGCCATGGAATAGCTCCCGAGGCAGCTTGTGCCACATGCACCGACCTCTGCAGCATGGAGGGCTTTACTCACAATTCCTCTCTGCAGATGGGCAGTTTCCTCCTTCCGTTCTTTCAAGGATGTTGCAGGATGCTCTTCTGGCCTCCTGCAGCCCCAAAACAGGTGCTTTAGATAGCTCTGGGTGATTAGTAACCGCCCTGTAGCAAAAGCTGACTCCAGGAGTTCCTTACTCTGCTGCCATCTTGGCTCTTTCCCCAGCGTGTTAAATTTTAAAGTAAAAATGTTGAGACGTTTTCTCTGGGTAATTGAACATTATTGATTTTTAAAATTTTGTTAGTCAATTCTAAATGTATGCTAGATAATGTGCTATTTACTCTTCATATACAAATTATCCAAGCTGCGTTTTAGGGATAAGAGTCTGGTCATAAAATTTTAGGTGAGTAAGAAAGAAACCAGAGAGAAAACCTAAAAGAATTAAACAGCTATTGCCTCCTATCTAACACCATAAACAAAAATCACTCAAAGATAGAATGAATACCTAAATATTTCAAATGTTTAGAAAAAATATAGGAACGTATTTGCATGACCTCAAGGAAGGATAGCATTTCTTAAAAAAGATTCTAAAAGCATTAACTATAAATTATTGATGTTTGTCTATATTAAAATTAAGAACTTCTGTTTCTTCAAAGATATCAAAAAGAAAACAAAAATACAGAACACAGCAGGAAAATATATTTACAACATATATAAATCAACAAAGGACTGTATAAGAAATTTATAGAAATCCCTAGAAATAAAAAGAAAATAAAGTATATTGATGGGTCATTAATTTATATGGGACATAGAAAAATACAGGTAAGAATTTACTGGATTAGGGTGGGAGATTCAACAAAATATCATTTAACATAAAGTAAATGCAAATGGCCAATAAGCATATGAAAAATCCTCAACTTCACCAGTAATCATAAAAATTCACATGAAAAATCATAGAGATGCCTTTAAACACACATGCACAACTGAAATAATGAAAAAGACTGACAATACCACATATTTATGAGGATATGGATTAATGTAAACCATCCTATAATGCTAAAAGTAATATAAATTTGGAAAATAATCTGTCATTAATAATAGAATGAAGATACACATGCCTACTCCAAATCCCACAGAAACTTATATACATCCCTGTTATGATACATTCACAAAATATTCAGATCAGACCTGTTTGCAATAGTAAAAATGGAAACAATTCAACTCTCCATTAATAATAGGATGGATAAATAAATTGTGGAATAGTCATTCAATAGACTGCTTTAAAACAATTAAAATACATGCACCAACAACCAGCAAGATGGTGGCAGAGTAAGAAGCTCCTAAAGTCAGCTCATGCTACAGAGCATTTGGTAATCATGCAGAGCTACTAAAGCACCTGTACAGGGGCCCCAGGAGACTAGAAGAACATCCTGCAACATCCTTGAAAGAATGGAAAGAGTCGGCCCACCTGCAGAGAAGATTTGTAAGCAGAGCACTCATGCCCTGAAGGCCAGTGCTCATCCTCCATTGGCAGCACAAGCTGCCTCATAAGTTATTCTACAGCTGTAATTGGAAGCTCCACTTCCCAAAAACGGGGGAGGAAAAGATGGTTGGCCACCAACTTCAGCTTATGGTTAGTAAACTTGGTGGGTGTAGCACTTTGGCATTATTAATGAATTCCAAATATAAATATTGAATTATGTTTGCGAACTGGTCTTTTCCTCTTGGCATATTAGATTATATTGGATTCAGAGGTTTGGCTTTTACTTGATTAAATAATGATTAAGGCTTTGATTGGGTTTCACAGAGAAACCACATTGCACAGAAGGGAGATTGGAGTTTTTGAGGTGGAGCCCTGGGGAGGTAAGCACACAAAGGAGCCTGGTCACGAGGAAGGAGAGAAGGCCCTGGTAAAAAAGATGAATCATTCTCCTGATAGTCTACAGCTGGCCTTGTAGAGAGAACAAGCAGCTGAGCCCAGAGAGAATCAAGCCCCAGGGAGAGAGACAAAGCCTAGAGAGCCTGACCATGGAGCCTTAAGAGGAATAGAAAGGCTGAACATCAGCAGCCATCTTGCTCCAACATTTGGCAACAGACTTTGGTGGGGTAATTAACTTACGCTTTATGGCCTGGTAACTGTAAGCTTCTACCCCAAATAAATACTCTTTATAAAAGCCAACAGATTTCTGGTATTTTGCATCAGGACCCCTTTGGCTAATAAAGTGGGTTAAAGTAATATCCTAAGAACAGCTAAAGTTTGAAACTGTCCAAGTCAGAAAGAGGCTAGTAGCTACCATTTTAACTCTGCCCCTGGCATGAGGGGAAGCAAGTGGACTGAAAATCACAGTGCTGGAAGGGACCGGCTTCTTTCCATCCAGATCAGCTTGCAGCTCTAGCATAAACCCCAGCCTCACCTCCAGCCGGGAGGAAGCTGGGGGGACCCATGCCAGCCTCTCTGGGAAAATAGAGGCTACACTGTGAAGGCCTGTGATCATCCTACTTTGGCAGCACAAGGTGTCAAAGGAGCTATTCCATGGCTGGATTTGGAAGCTCCATTTCCCAAAAACGGGGGAGGAAGAGATGGTTGGCCACTGACTTCAGCTACTGATTAGTAAATTCAGCTGGCTAAAGTATAACCCTAAGAACAGATAAAGTTTGAGCCTGTGCAAGTCAGAAAGAGGCTGGTAGCCACCATTTTGACTCTGCCCCCAGCATGAGGGTAAAGCACCCTGAAAGAAAATCCAGTGACAATAGAGATGGATTTCTTTCACCCAGATTGGTCTGCAGCCCTAGCCTAGCCCCACCTCTAGAAAGGAGGAAGCTCAGGCCCTGAACCGGCCTCTCCAGGTAACTGCAGGTCATTTGGCTGGCACAGATTGAATAGTTGGAAGTCTGCTAGGGCAACTGTGGTCATTTTGGAACCATATGGCATAGATTGCTGCCCACAGCTGCAGCTTCATCCCCACCACAGGCAGGGGAGAAAGGGGCATGAAGCTTCATCAGTCTTTCTGGGCAACTACAATCTAGGCCTGTACCAACTTGGATTATTACACACAGCTGTGACTTTGTCCCTACCCTTGGCCAAGGAGAAAGTTGGGAGAAATTTCATTGGTCCCTGGGGCAATGAGGGCAGCTTGAGCCTCCACAGCTTACAGCACCAACTACATCATTGGCTCCTGCTACACAGCCAGCAAAGGAGAAAGGGAAAGAAAGCTCTAAACAAAAGAGAGAAACTGGACACAGAATAAATACTCTAGTATGCCAGATGCCAAGACACCAACAAAAAACTACAATCCATACCAAGAAACAGGAAGACATGGCCCAGTTAAAGGAACAAGATAAGCCTCCAGATGACCATAAAGGAGTTGAGACAGCTAATCATAGATGTTGAAACAAATCTCCTTAAAAAATTCAATGAGATGGCTAAAGAGATTAAGAATATTAAGAAGACATTGGATGAGCACAAAGAAGAATTTGAAAGCATACATCCTTATGGGAATGAAAGGCACAATAAATGAAATAAAAAATACACTGGAATCATATAATAGCAGCTTTGAGAAGGCAGAAGAAAGGATTGGTGAGTTTGAAGAGATGGTCTCTGAAAGCAAACATACAAAAGAACAGGTGAAGAAAGAATGGAAAAAATTGAACAAGGTCTTGGGGAATTAAACAAAAGAGATATGCAAACATACATGTCATGGGTGTCCCAGAAGGAGAAGAGAAGGGAAAAGGGGCAGAAGGAATAACTGAAGAAATAGTGGTAGAAAATTTTCCAACCCTATTGAAGAACATAGATATCCTTGTCCAAGAAGCACAACGTACTCCCATCCAAATAAATCCGAATAGACCAACTCCAAGACACATACTAATCAGAATGTCAAATGCCAAAGATAGAGAGAATTCTGAGAGCAGCAAGAGAAAAGCAATTCATAACATATAAGTGATACCCAATAAGATTAAGTGCCGAATTCTCATCAGAAACCATGGAGGCAAGAAGGTCGTGGTATGCTATATTTAATATACTGCAAGAGAAAAACTTCCAGCCAAGAATCTTATATCCAGCAAGATTATCTTTCAAAAATGAGGGTGAGTTTAGAATATTCACAGATAAACAGAAACAGAGAGAGTTTGTAACCAAGAGACCAGCTTTGCAGGAAATAAAGGGTGTGCTACAGCCTGAAAAGAAAAGACAGGAGAGAGAGGCCTGGAAAACAGTCTAGAAATGTAGATTATATCAATAAAAGTAACTAAAAGTGTTCTAAAAATATTTAGAACCCAAATATTCAAGAATAAACTTAGCCAATGATGTAAAGCACTTGTGTTCAGAAAACTACAACTCATTGTTAAAAGAAATTTAAAGACCTAAATATCAGAAGAACATTCCATGCTCACAGATTGGAAGACTAAATATCATTAAGATGTCAATTCTACTCAAATTGATATATAGATTCAATGTAATCCCAATAAAAATTCCACCAGCTTTTTTTTAAAAAAATGGAAAGCATGATTATCAAATTTATTTGGAAGAGTAAGGGGCCTGAATACCCAGAAACATCTTAAAAACGAAAAGTAAAGTTGGAGGATTCTCATTTCTGGACTTTAAATCATATTACCAAGCTACAATGGTTAAAAAAAAAAAAAAAAAAGCATGGTACTGGCATAAAGACAGACATATAGACCAAAAGAACCAAATTGATGGCTCAGAAACAGAACCTCACATCTATGTTTGAGTGATTTTTGACTAGTCTGTCAACTCTCTCAGCTCAGGAACAGTCCATTCAACAAATGGTGCTGAGAGAACTTATTATCCATAGTCAAAAGAAGAAAAGAGGACCTCTACCTCACACCTTATACAAAGATTAACTCAAAATGGATCAGAAACCTAAATATAAAAGCAAGAGCTATAATGCTTCTAGAAGAAAATATAGGAAAATATCTTCAAGACCTGGTAGTAGGTGGTGGATTCTTAAAGGAGATAAGAGGAGGACAAAGATAGACGACTAATGTTTAATGTATGTAGAAGTTTTAATTAACTTTCCTGTAAAATTGTGGAAATGTACAATGTTGATGGTAATACATTATAGTGAGTAACAGCTGGTTTATAAATGGTAATGTGGCTGAAAATGGTAGTCTAGGGATGTAAATGCTAATTGACAGAAAGCTAGAGAATAATCGGGACTGAATAGCACAGTAAATCCAGAGGTGGATGAGAATTGTGGTTGATGGTTCACATGCAAGAGTGTCCTTGGTTAGCTAGAGCAGATGTACATCACTATTGCAGGGTAGTGTGAATGTGGAGAAGCATGGGGAAAATACAACTTGAGTGTCCTATGGACTGTGGTTAATAGTAATAATGTAATATTCATGCATCTATGCCAAAGATGTACTGTGTTGATAATGGGGGAGTATGGAAAAGTGTGCCAAATGTATGCTATAAACCTAGTAATAATATGATGATATTATCTTATAATCTGTAACAAATATTCTACCATGGTGTGCTGTGTTGATTGATGGGTTTTGTTTGGGAATTCTGCCCATGTGCATGATGGTTTTGTGGTTTACAACTTCTGTCATAAAAATATATTTAAAAAATAATAATAAGGTAGGTTGGGGGGAAAATGCACCAAATATAAAATAATGACTATAGTTAGTGGTAAGATTTTGACAATATTCTTTCATAATTTGTAATAAACGTCTCACAACAATGCGAGGTGTTGGTGGTGGCTTGACATATGGGACCCCTGTATGCATGTTTGCTTTGTAAGTTCACACCTTTTACTATATACTTATTGTTTATGTATGTTCATGTATAAATGATATAATAATAATAATAATAGGGTGAGCTGGGGGAAATATTTTGGTTAGTAGTAATATTTTGAGGATGCTCATTAATCCTTAGTTAAAAATATTTAACAACAATGCCAAATATTGGTGGTAGGGTGAGGTATGAGAGCCCTGTATGATGTTATATATGTTTGTCTTGTAAGTTCACAACTATTACTATACACTTATTGTTTATGTATGTTTATGTATGACTGATATACTTCAATAATTTCATTGCAATAATTTATTTCATAAAGCCAACTAAGAAATTCTTTTTGAGGACCACCTCCTCCACATCTGCAAGGTACTATTCCTATACTGCTTATAATATAAGCAGTATTATCTTCCCCAAGAAGCCTGCCATTTAGCTGAGAATACAGGACATGTATAAATGGAACAGCAACTAAATAAAAGGCAATGCGAAATGAATTTTAAGAAATGATAAGTGATAGAGACTTATTAGCATAGGATATGGAGGGGAGAGAGGGAGGAAGAGAGAGAGGAGAGAGAAAGAAGAAAGAAAAAAGAGAATCAATTGCAAATAGTATTAATTTGGATCTTTGTCTTGGAACATGTATAGGATTTAGAGAGAAGGAAAAAGTCTTTCCAGGCAGGAAAGTGCTTAACAGCTTATTGTTACAGTATGTTGAGAGGAGAGTGAGAAGATAGTCTTAGTAGAATTAAAAAAAAAAAACAGTAAAGACAACACTGTGATAATAGGATGGAGCCAGATTTTCCATTAGGTGAAGAGATGATAAGGGAACACACCAAAGAAAAGTGCAGTTCAGAGACCACATGACTATAGCAGTCAAGACAAAAACAGATAAAGGCCTGAGCCAAGGTGTGGCTGTAGAAATGAAAAGGAAGGGATCAATTCAAGAACGTTATTTGGCAGTATTAATATATTATTGGATTTGGTGGAGAGAGAAAGCTAAAGCGAACTCCATCGTTTGAAACCTGGATAGCAAGATCCCTGCAACTACTGTGAGAAGGAAGGTAACCAGGAGAGGGAGATATTTTGGAGAGAGACAGGAGTTCATTTTAAGCACTGGGAGGATTGTGGGACAGAAGCCAATTAATGAAACAAAAAGGGCCAATATTTTCTTGTAAATGTAAAGCATTGTCTCAGGAAAGCACTTAGGTCAACAAAAGAACTAAGATATAGCCACAGAAAAGTGAAAGCTAAATCTAGAAGAGTGAAAATTGTCTCTAATGAATGTATGAAAAAATTATGTATTGGGCATCAACCCTATGTGCTAAACCATGAGTTAATAAAATAGAAAAAGAAATATAGTGGGAAGCATAAGAAATCCATGACTATAACAGATGAGAAGAAAATGAACCATTAAAGAATGATAATGAAATAAAAATCAGAAGTAAATGGAAAAACAGATTATCTCAACTGGGCAATAAAAAAAAGAAAAGAAGGCATAAAGTCAAATGCAACCAAGATGTCAAGGAGAAAGTGAACAAAGGAAACTTTGAAATGGCATTGCCAGTTAAAAAATCCTCAATGTCCTTTAGGAAAGAAGTTTCATTAATGCAAACTGAGAGAGGCCATATTGAAAGGGGCAGGCCCTGTGCCTTCCTCCCTCTGCCCAGAACATTTTCCTCAGGACTTGCTGCTTCTGCTTCAAGTCTTTGCTCAAAGGCCATCTTCTTAGGGAGGTCTTCCTTGATCCTCGTATTTAAAACTGTAACCCCCAGAACTCCTTTTCCCTCCCCCTGCTCTATTTTTCACTGCAACACTTGTCATCTATAAATGTTACCTATTTATATTTCTAATGACCCCTCCAATGTAAGCTCCATGAGATTAGGGATTTATGTTGAGTTTGTTCTTAACTCCAGTATCTACAATAGAGTATCTACAGAGAGAATGTCTTGAAAACAACGTGAAGGAGGCATATCAAGAAGGTATATTAATTGTCTTACATAAAGGGTCAAATAATATGAGGACAGACAACTGATGACTAGAATTTGGAAGATGAACTCAGCAACAGCAATTTCAAATGAGTATTGTGAAAAAAATTCTTATTGGAGTGGGTAAAAGTATTGATAGGTAGTAAATAAATAAAGAGAGCAAAAATAACTTCTCTAAGGAAGTTTGCTATATAGAGAAGAGAAATGAAATGATAGCTGGAGAGATTGTTATTGTTTATGTTTTCATTTTTGTTTTAAGTTGGGAGATGTTATAGAATATTTGTATAACGATGTAAATGTTCAAGTAGAGAGGGGGAAATTAACATAAAAGAAGGGAGTAGTTAATAAAATATCAGCCTTGAGAAGTCAAGAGGGGATGAATTCTGGAGCACAGGGTTGGGGATCGCCCAAGATAGAAGTAGAAACACTTCACCCATTGTGATATGCAACAAGGAGAGCATAGATGCAAGTTGACTGAAGATGAGGCAATTCTCTACCGAGCCCTCTCTTAAAAGGAGAATTGAGTTTGCTGAAAATTTCAGGAAACTTTAAGTTGCAAAGTAATTGTCTCAGGGCATAAAAAGGGAATTTACTAAAAAGATGTGATAGAATCTCTAGGTACCACTGAGTTTTGCTCGGAATTTTATGGTATTGAATTTAAAGTGAGAATATTCAACAACAAACTTGTATATCCTTCTCTAGCTATGTTCAATTGCAAGGGTGTAACAGCAGAGTGGATAAAAAGATGGATTTAATCAACATGACTAGCATTATTGTTTACCTAATGATGACACAGTTGTAACACAATTAAGCAGCAGAACTTGGGTGGCCTTGTTTAGCACATTTAAACAGTCTAATAAGCAAAAGTAATTATTTTCTCATACCTCTCAAAGAATACTCAAGAAGAGTCAATTCATAATGCAAGAACACCACTCCTTCATTCTTCTCACTAACTCTCTCATTCAGAGATATCCTGGTAACTCACCACAAATTGTTCACAACTTCCCCTAGCAAAATGATTATGTAACACAGGTGTGCTTGGGCTTTACTCTTTCCTTTTAATTTCCCTCTTCTGTTGCTTTTATTCTTTTCCAGTTCCCTTGAGTAAATCATGAGCCTTTCCAATGCAAATTTCTCATATTTTCTTCTCCTGATTTCACCAATTGTCCTGATCCGCAAAATAAGATGGAAGGGCTTGATGTATTAGAAAACTTACTGTGCCAAACAGGCCAACCCAAGGTTTTCCAGAAAAAGTAGGGACAGAAAAGAGATGGTGAATACTCATATATTTGTCCCTATTACATAGCTTTAATTCTTTAATTCTTATTAGAAAAGCCACACCTGATCTATTGCATCCATCTCTGGAAGATAATATTCAGAAACATCAATGGAACCTCTACTTGCCATTCTATTAGACCTTCTCCCATGATAGGATCCTCTGTAAAGCAAACAAGCAAGCAAAAAAAAAAAAAACAGCAACAAATCCTGGATCTCATAATAAATATTATGTGACCAAAATTCAAGTATTAATGTGTATTTTTTCTTTTGAACATTTTATGTTTCATAATTGGCAAAAATCCCCCAAATTTGTGATTCGCAAAAGAAAAATAATAAATCACTATTTTTATGAAGTTTTATATCTCAGCAAAATATATATTATTAGCTGTGGTACTTTAACATCATTTTACTGACAGTTTTTCCTCAAATGTCTTGTGAGTATTTTTATACTGAAGCCATACATTACTTTCGCAAGCCCAGGCAAACACCTACGTTCTCCCTTTCTTCTGTTCAACTGTCCCCAAAAACTCTGTTGTTTTTTTCCAGTGCCTGACATGGTATACATTACTTTGAGGGTATTTCTCTTCTTATTTCTACTCAATACTGAAATAAGATAATAGCCATCCCAAATCTCTACAATTCTGCTAATTCTCCAAGGTAAGGCCTTCCTCAGATTTTAGGAGTTGTATGGCTATATTCAGTGAAGAAGCAGATTTTAAGAATATGGATGGTATATTAGTTTCCTATTGCCACTGTAACAAATTACCACAAACGTGGTGGCTTAAAACAGCACAAATGTATTATCTTACAGTTCTAGGACTCAGAAGTCCAAAATGGGTCTTACTGAACTAACATCAAAGTGTTGGCAGGGCTCTGTTCCCTCTGGGGGCTATTCGGGAGAATCCAGGTCATTGCCTCTTCCAGCTTCTAGAGGCTACCTGCATTTCTTGGCTTATCTTCCATCTTCAAAGCCAGCAACAGCTAGTCGTCTTTTTCAGACTGCATCACACTGACGCTGACTATTCTTCTCCTTCCCTCTTTGACTTATAAGAACCTGGTGATTACATTGGGCCCATCCAGACAATACAGGATAATCTTCCCATTTCAAGGTCAGCTATTAGCAAGATTAATGCCATCCAGAACCTTTAATTCCCCTTTGCCATGTCACCTAGCTTATTCACAGGTTCTACAGTTTTAGGATGTGGATATTTTTGGAGGATCATTATCTGTCTACCACAGAAGGGAACACTACAAACTTGAGAAATCTTTTTAAATACTCAATGCTATTTTCTTTAGTTCCCAATTACTTGGTGAGATGCTAATTAACTGGAAGTTGTATGAGGCTTCTACTTTCTTCCACTGTTCCACAACATATATCTTACCACATTCCCCTACTTCTAAATACTCCACATGGACTTCTCTCCTCCATGATAAATGACAGTCCTTATAATTAAATGTGTGTGAAGACCTCCATTGGAAGGGGCACCAAGTGCTGACAGAAATGATCCCTTTTGGGCATTCTTTCATAATTCCATTATTTACATTAAAAATGCCTAAATACAAATAATACCTGAAGGCTCATTGTTATGGGTTGAATTGTATCCCCAAAATAGATACATTGAAGTCAACTCCCAGGACCTCAGTCTGTAACCTTATTTGGAAATAGGATCTTTGAAAATGTAACTAGTTAAGCAGACACCAAAATGGATTAGGGTGGGCCCTAATCCAATATGACTGATGTCCATATAAGGAGAGGAAATTTGTACACAAATACAGATAGATACAAGAGGGAAGAATGTAATATTGATGATGGGGCAGAGACTGAAGTGCTGCAGCTGCAAGCTAAAGAATGCTAAGCAATGCCAGCAACCACCAAAAAGGTAGGAAGAGGCAAATAAGGATCCTTCACTAGAGGTTCCAGAAGGTGTATGACCCAGCCCACACCTTGATTTCAGATTCCAAGCCTTCAGAACTGTGGGACAGTACATTTCTGTTGTTTAAGCCACCTAGTTGTTGGTACTTTGTTATGGCAACCCTAAGACATTAAAATACAAGCTTTTCATCAGAAGCTGAACTCTTAATTTTTGCTTGAGAAGTTTCTAAAACAAGGAAAGGTCTCACAATTTCTAACACATCATCATCTCTGTGGCCCTGCAAGCTTTATTCTTGTGTTTGTAGAAGCATAGGTGGCAGTGGCAGCTCCAAAATATCCCTGTATAAGTAGATTGAAGATAGCAATCTTGTTGGATAAGGGCTGCCTGTGAAAACTATTTGAAAAACACTTCTGGAAAAACCATTGAAATTATCCATTTCATTGAATGACATGAAGCTGGAGGAGCTCATAGAAAGGTTAAGGACATTCCCCTCCCAAAGCTACACCATTGGTATCACCAGTGATGGACAAAGACTGGAGAAAATATTTGGAAGAGGGTTTAGAAACCATTTCCATCCAAGTCCCTTCCAGCACAGAAATGTCCCCAAATGAGAATCTAAAGATGGGTCATCCACCTGGCCAGGATCACTTCATACACAACCAACCAACCCAGAACTTATTAACTCAAAATTGTTGGCATTTCAGCTCTAAAATTCTGAATCTAAGTGTGGGTTCTAATTCTGAGTAAAATGCATGCCTTCCTCAGGTCTAGTGTCCTGATTCTTTCTCTAAACTTTTTTTTTTTTTTATTGTGGGTAAAAATCAAATTTTTCACAATACAAACCAATATTTATAAAATGATATATAAATATATATGCATATATGTGCATTTGCTTACATAAATGTTATTTTTTAATGTATATATATTTTAAAAGGTGCTTAGATTACCTAAATGTAATACAGAAATTACAGGGATTCCCATGTTCCCCACCTCCCACACCTCCCATAACATCCCACATAAACATCTTTCATTAGTGTGGCACAGCACCTGCAATGTATATACACATCCTGGGGCTTTGCCACTAAGCATAGATCACAGTTCACATTGCAGACCACACTCTCTCCCATACAGTTCTGCATGGTATATGCTGATGTAAAATGGTCTACATCTGTCGCCGCAACATCACTCAGGACAACCCCAAGTCCTGAAAAAGCCCCTGTATTACAACTGCCCTTCCCCTCACTGCCCCGAAAGCATCTAGTGGCCACTGGTTCCACCTCACTATTATAATTTCTTCCATTGATTGAATCACAATATGTCTACAACAGAATACCATTAAGTCCACTCTAGTCCATAGCCCTTCCCCCAATCCTGAGGGGACTGGGATGGTGATGTCCACTCCACTTCCAAGTGAGAGTGGGCTTATATCCCATGGATATGGTGGATGGGATTATCCTGCCTACAGCTGCAGGCTCTCTTCATTCCCTGGGATGGCCGTTGTCCATCATCGTCTCCTCACCAGGTGACGTGGGTGAGTCCATTGAGCTGTAGAGTAGGAGTTGCAGCTCCACCGAAATTCCAGGCACAGCTGGCACATAGGTATGCCAGAGGCTCCAGTCTCTGGAAGTACACCTACAAACTCTAGCATCACATATAGGTTTGAATAGAAGGGACTGATGGACCATGTGCAGGGAGGACTTATTTGAATCCAACTCTGTCACTCTCAGGAGCACAAATTCCAAAGTAGAGCCCACTGATAAGGCATCAATCTCTGGGGCTATCCTCCCTTACGTAGGACCTGGGTATCTCCAGAGCCCTCAGGAGCCCCTCTGTGTGGGGTGATATCCACTTTGGTGTTCTATGAGATCCTACTGAGGTGTGCGTAAGCATTACCTCTGGGATGACCTCCCGACTCTCTTTGAAGTCTCTTAGCCACATGAACTCATTTCTCTTTACCTTTTCCCCCTTTTATTCAAGGTCTTTTTCCAGTCGTGTTGCCAGTTGGCACTTGGTATTAATCCCTCGTTGCCAGGGAGGCTCATCCCCGGGAGTCATGTCCCACGTTGGGGGGAAGGTAATGCATTCATATGCTGAGTTTGGCTTAGAGAGAGGCCACATTTGAGCAACAAGGAGGCTCTCAGGTGGCAACCCTTAGGAACCCCATAACAGTAGGCTAAGTTTCAATTACAAGAGCAAAGACTCACAAGGCTAGTCATCAATAACAAGAACCCATCAGTGGGCCATCCTCTTTTGCCAGATACTGCCTCTGCACTCAGGGGACTGTTGCTACTCCCTTGGAGAATGTGGCAGAGCTCTCCAGGCTGGGAATTCAGATTCCCTCATTTATTGAGTGATTGTCCACCCACCGTGACCATGCCCCATCCCTTGATCATTTGAACAATTTTATATATCTTCCATGTATTTTCAGATGGACTTACTCCCATAAATCCCCCATCCCAGACACCCCCTACCAATGATCCTCTGCAGCCCTCATTGTAACCCTTCTGTGATCTAAACCTTCCTGAAAGATGAAGCCCATATAATAACCAAATACAATTAATAGGAAAATGAAATAATAATGATAAGCTTAAATGCAAGAGACAAAATACAAGGAAACTCAGAAAAAAAAAATCTAAAAATAAAATATAATTAACAGATTGGGACATTCAAAAAATGGGAAAAAAAATCCTTTTTAAAAAATTATTTTTCCTTTTATCACTGTATTATCGGATGTCCAGTGTACCGTGACACCTTCCCCCTCTCATTCCCCAGTGTCTCCCAAATTTTCATTTAATTTTCAAAGAAGTTTTAGGTCACAGCAAAGTCACACACGGAATACTAGAGACTCCCACATACCCAACCTCCCTCCTCCTTCCCCACCCCATATTAAAACATTTTTTTTTTATGGATGTTAGCATTGTTATAAGTGTTATGCAGATAGTGAAATATAGCAACTAAACATTGTCAATGGTTTACAGTATAGTTTACAATTCAGACGGTACAGTTTAATAATTTTTTATGATATTTACCAAGTCCTGTGTCCATTACTGTAAGGTAATGAAAAACATTTCCCATGACCACTAAATACCCCATTTGATCTTTTCTGTTCCTTCTTCCCCATCCCCCTGGGGCATATGACACTCCCCTGTCTTGACTCATGGAATGACAAGATTCTTAGTTACATGCCCTGGGTATTCTAACCTGCCCTCTCTAAATTTAATATCTGATCCCTGCCTCTAAAGTCTCCCTCCAGAGTTTCTTTTTTGCCAGTTTTCAACTCTAGTTGAACATTAAATGTCAGAATTCTACCCATATAAATACAGAAATACTTGTCTTTGCGATATATTTTCAGTGGTAGGTGATAGGGAAGTAAAAGTCATCCCTCTGCTTAAAACTATGTATTCCCCTTCAGATTTTAGACTGAAAAACATTTGGCTAAGGAGGAATAATGACTTTAATTAACTTGAAGTTCAACCAACCCTGTTAAAAAAAAATCAACAAGGGAGGGCAAGATGATTTCTCTGACCAAACAAAATTTGTTGTTAGAAAAAGTTCACAAAATGAGTGTTCTGGCAACCAGGTAATTTTAAGGGAATGTAGGAAGTAGTAGCTTTCTATGGAACTTGTGTTTAGGGACAAAGTGAAACAGTAAATTCAGAGAATGAGAAGTTCTCTGGCAAGAAGAGTTAGGATATCAGAGTGTGGTTTCAGCAATTTATTTCAACAAATGTTGTAAACAGGAATGAAAGGAGGCTAAGTCATTGTTGAAAAGGACAGAGCAACAGCTTATCTGTTTCATTTCCACTCCATTCAGCAACCACAAGGCAGAGAACTTTGGTCGAATGCAGCAATATCAGACAAAGAAGCAAGGATAAAAAAGTCATAGTTATTGAAGCAAATTAGTTGAAATTGTATTATATCGGGATTGCTCCCAACTCTAGGATGTGCTAACCATCCCTGGATAGTTTCAAAACTTGAAAGTTTTCTGTGACTCTTCTGTTGATATTACTTGTAATCAATTACACTTCTAAAAGAAATATCCAGAATCCCAGGTTGGAGAGAATTTGAAAGTCAAGAGCATCCTCCCTCCCCACCACTACCACTACCTCTACCACCATTACCACACTTTCTGATGTTTGTCTCTCCGGATCCCCTCTTCTGTACCTCCAAGAATTGGTTTCCCAGCCTCTGAGTCAATAGGGAACTCAGAGTTCTGAAAAGCCCTGAATCTAGAGGATATTCAGCCACAAACAAGCAAGTGATATATCCCAGACTTGCATAACATATCACCATGTTTCCATTTCACTCAGTGTGCAGAACTATACTCACTCAGGACCATTATGTGCTAAAAAATAATTTATTTTGCTAATTCAAAGTTAAAAAGTAGTCATATCTGCCTTGCAAAGTAACTTTGAGATCAAAGATGGAGTTCAGGATTCATACAGCTGGCTGCCTTATATATTTAAAGAATTTAGGGTAAATTTATTCTTATACCATGCTTGTTTATTAAACTTCTATTGACTGAGAGTAAGAACTTTGTTTTTTATGTACAGGGTTACATGTAATTTCTATATTTTTCTCTTCTGGTGCTCCTTTACCCTGTTTTTATATATACATTCTTCATATACAACATTCTAATACATTTCTATACCAATTTAAATCTAAAAAAATCTGATTTTAAAAAAATATCTCACACCATAAACTAAATTCACATCAAATTTTTAAAAAGGAAACTATAACTTTAAAGGAACTCTGGTGGCTGATTCTATGACTGAATTTCCTGATGTGACATATCTGTTTCTCTGTTTCCTTTTTAAGGAGCATGAGAAGCTATTATTAACACATAGGAAGATTCTGTATGGAGGAGATTATGTTAGTCATAGCAAATTCAATTCTCTTCTGTAGCAAGGCTAATTTAGCTAGGTGATCTTCTAAATTAAGTTATAATAATTTGATGATATGGGCTAAAGCTTACTCAGTTAAATATAAGGGCAAACAACAGTTCTCTAGATTTCCATTTATATATCAGTTCTATCAAGGTGACCTACTCTATCCCAACTATGTGAAAATAACCTTAAATTGCACTCAATTATAATGCCAAGTCATTGGTTTCCAACAAAGGCAGAGTTTCCAAGCTGTGACTCAGTTAGTCACTAGCAGTCCTCATTTCTACATCCTCAGTGAGACTGGTCTTCCCTAACTCTCCACTGTAGTGTTCTGGTACCTCTAATAAAAGCCAATCTGAGTATGAGGGCTTGAGGGATCAAACGTGACCAAGAAAGCAAGATACACAGATAAAAAGTAAAATAGTTTGATTCTAGAGCCTTTTGAAATACCCAAAGAAATTATGACAGGCAACCATATGCAAATGCCCAATACAAATAAAAATATAGCTGGATGCTACAGTCTGAAGCCTCCTTTACAGTCCAGTACAAGAGTCAAGAGAAACTCTACAGGACAGAGACTAGGAAAGCTCTTACATAATGTCTTAAAAACAAGGCAGACACTAAGTGGGCACTATGTCAAAGGAAGAGTAAAATTACTGTGAGATGGGTTGACCAAGGAAGATTTGCAGAACACTTTATCTTTGTTCACCCTATGACGGGTACCTTCAAATCACAGCTTCAACATCCCCTCCTCAGGGAGCCTTTCCCCAGGTTCTATCCCCCCTTGTTCTCCCACAACAGCGCAATTCACCTTTGAGACTCCTTATGAGCACTGTAATGACTCATTTAATATTTTCTTTCTGTACTGCATTGCAAACTCAATGCCTGCAGGAACCATGCCTATGTTCCCATCACTTAGCAGTACCTGGCACATAGCCAGCATTCAATAAATAATTATTAAGGGAATAACAATAAGTGAATGAATGATAGAATCATGTAATTTTCTCATTCCTCAAATGTGACTCTGAAATAAAATCCTAGGGCATAACTTTATTTAGATGTCTAATTGAGGCCCTATTTCTGACACATTTGTCATTAAGTAGATCTCTTACATCTCTTTGATTTGGACTTGAGAAATGTGGGAAATTTTGATAGCTCTCAGGATCTTAGGGAGAAGATAATGTCCATGAGCCCCTCGGAGAAGAAAAAAAAAGAAGGTGCTTAGGTTTTAGGAGTTACTGGTGGTTTGGGATTAGATGCTAATTTGGGGATTTGTGTTCCTGTGTCCTTTAGGACCGACAAGGTTAATTTAGGAGGCAAGTGCTGCTGGGTTCACACACAAAGATGGTGGAGTGGCTCTGAGAGTTATTTCTCCTTCCACCATGATGCTCCATTTACACCTGATCCACGTGAACTCTTATTAATGACTTTCATGCCTGTGTACATAAGTGGCATAATAATGAAATAACCCTAGAGATAATCTCTACATGTGCAAGAAAAGCTTGAGTGTAATGGTCTACAATTCTTTTTTACTGTTTCGCTGTTTGAGTCCCTTATTACTTAGGCTGTAAATATTGTAACCTAATATGAAGAGAACTCCTGGAGGCTGAAAATCGTTGTTCTTTTAAACAGCTTAATGTTTTCTTTTGAAACTTGTAATCAGATTAAGCCCCTGTGACTTGGAAAGAGTTAGGTAGCCTCGAAGCCCAATAAACAAGCTTACCATTTTTACAAATTAGTCTTAGAGTAAATTTTCCTCTGTGGAGAGGACCCTCAGCTGTCCATTCCTTTGTTCTCAAAGCACAGGTTAAAAATTGTAAATGAAAGACTTTGGCCACATTTCTTTTACTGTTTTTTTTGTTGTTGTTTTTTTCCCTACATATTTTTCCTTTATTTTTTTTTATTTGCTGTAACTGATATTGGATTAGTAACAAATTAAGTCTTTTGCCATGTTACCAACAAGATTTTACTTATTTATTTATCTTGGTCATCAATTTTCTTTCCTAAGGAATTATCACATGGGTTACATGTCATTTGGCTGATGTTATAAATTAAGATAAACATTTGCTTTAGGAGAGTCCACACAAAACTGCAATTCTAAATGGTTTATGAATATTTTATTCCCACTAATAGCAAATTTCAGATATACACAAGGGGGAAAGTGACCCACTATCTTAATGTTATACAAGGGAATCTCTAGAGACTCAAACTTCGCAAGCTGTACAAGGTCAAAGGTGAAATGGGTTCAGGGCATTGATACTTGACTCTAGAGAACAGGCCAGCACACACAAAAAAATAATAATATATCTGTTTTACCATAGACAACATAAAGCACATCAGGAATTTCAGGTGCTTTGGGAACCCCTTTGGAGGTGCTAGCAATCATTACATAGAATTACCTAGTAATTCACAGAGTTAAAATATTAAAACAGAATTGGTGTCTTAGATGATTTACTCTAAGTACTTGGATGGGAAAACCCTCCAAAGATTGGTCCTCTGCCTCTGAATAAGCCTTTATGTAAATCATCCCACATATTTCAGGGAAAGGAAATTCAGTAGCTTATACTAACAAGGAAACAGTATTTACACACAAGAAAGTTTTCTGCCCAGATTATGCCCCTCAGTGCATTTATATTTTTGAAAGAACTGAGAAATTGAAGCCACAGCATATTATTCTTATTCAAATACCAAAAAAAATCTCATTAAAACAATTACCTTGACAAAAAACAATCTAAGTTCCAAAGCTATTTCCATATCGTGTCCCAGGGAAATATATTTTGTTGGTGTGATTTTAATGAGTTCAATATGAGAGCTTTTTCCCCAGTCCCTCTTTATTTAAAACACATTGGATATAAAATATGTGTCTTGATGATGAGCTACCTGCCTTGTAGATACTAGAGAAAAGCTGATTTATGATTTATGTTGAAATTTTTTCTGACCACCAAGCAGAAATGATGCTGCTAGGGACAAACCTATCTGATGGACCCAAATTCAGAAAATCATCAAAACTATTAAGCATCCTCCCTAATAAAACATCGTTCTGTAGCTATAAAATTATTGGCAAGTGATAAAGAATGGAAATCAGAGAGAAAGATGAGGTAAGAAAACAAATAACTACGATGTCCCTTTTTTGGATTCGTGTCACATTTTCTCCCTAGTTTATTTACTACAGAATGAGCTAGGTATTAGCCATGTTTTCTCCCCAGGCCCACTAGCCAAGACTACATTTTATATATATAAAGGAATTTTAACAGCATTTCATGACCAAAAAAATTAGATGGTTCATTAGAGTTTGCTATATTAGAATTATGCTTATATTTTACCAAAATAAATGATTTAAATGTAGTGTGTGTGTATGCATGTGTGTAGGAAAGGTGATGATAAGAAGATGAGAGAGGGACAAAAAGAAAGAGAGAATGAGGTTGAATATAGTGAGGAGTCTCTCTGCCTTAAGTCACTCAATAAACCTATTTTCTGTAGGCCAACTCTTCAGAGCAGGCTTCAATCCCAGATAGACTCATTCTCAATAAGGTCCCAAGACTCCTGCTGATATTAGTGATGTTGTGAGGCCTCCCTCTAGCACCTTAACCTCTCCTGAGGTCAGGAGATGCCAGTACTGAGAAGTAAAATGGTGGCAGCAGCCTCTCAATCATCCTGACAGCAGTGTATCTAAAGTTCTTTCAGTCTACAGTCATCAATTATGGGAGTCTTTACCACAAATATCATTATTTGTATCTCACCTCCCACCTGCACCAAACACAACATAATCTGAGTAGAACAAAGGAGGAAGCTATTGATGTGTTCCTCTCTTCAATATCAAGAGATGCACACTCGAGGACCAGCAGACTTTCATCCATGTCCCTCAAAGGAATTATGAAACAAATTGATAGGGTATAGCAAAATAATATTAATGAATACCAGCATTTCTGCTTAAAGATTTCATCTAGGTAATCCTAGAACCCTGATTACCATTTTTTAATGGTTATATTAGGATTGGGGTCAAACTTCCAAGAGCAATTTTTACTGATTAATTAAATAATTCAGATACTGTGAAGGGTAAATTCATTCTCTTCTGAGCTTTATATTAAGAATCCCACTCAAAGCCACATTGATCACAAGGACAGACAGTAAAGAAAAAAGTTGGAGAGCTAACAGCCTATTTCTGGACCAGTGGATCTCAACTCTGGCAGAATATTAGTATTTTCGGGGGGAACATTTCCTAAATTTAATTGTATTACCATATATATAGCACAGAACGTGCCATTTTAACCATTTTTAAATGTACAATTCAGTGGCATTAATTACATTTACAGTTTTGTGTTACCATCACCACCATCCATTACCAAAGTTTTTTCATCACCCCAAACAGAAATTCTGTACCTATAAGCGAGAACTCGACACGGGGAGCTTTTAAAAATATGTATGCTATGTGACCAGTTAGCTCCGTTGGTTAGAGCCTGGTGTGGATAAAAATACATCTGCTAAGGTCTTATCACAGACCAATTGAAAAAGAAACTCTGGGGGTAGTTGCCCCTGTATGGTATTTTTCAATTTTGCCATGTTAGTCTAACATGAGCCAAGGATGAGAACTCCTGTTCTATACTTGCTACGTGTATCCCCTTGGGTTTCACCATAACGCTGCGATTTTAAAAGAAGCAGGGGTGAGATACACAGAACACCAGAGCAGCCACTGGGAGACAGACAACTGCAGAACATGGCTATATCAATCAGGAAAGCAAGGTTGTGCTGTAATGACAAACAGCCCACCCAATCTCAGTGCCTTAAAACAACAAAGCTAGGAGGTTTTAAATCCATTTCATCTGGAGGGATTTCCTTTGTATCATTCTTAGGCAACCAGGCTGAGGATGACTCCATGTCCATGCTTACACAAATGTTAAAGCAGGAAAAAAGTAGTAAAGAACTACACAGTTGTGTTTCAAGCTGCCCCCAAGCTGAGGCTTGCAATTTGTGGAGAAGGGAAGTCTTAGAGACATCAGAGTCATAATCAATTTCAAAGGGGATAGAGGAGTGTAACTGTATCAGGTGACTGAAGGTGGAGTGGCAATGCCAGAAAGCTTTGGTGATCAGCAATCACAGTAGTTTCCCAGCTTATTTCTGCCATTCCAAGCAGTGCTGTTTGCCATTAGAACTAAAAGACCTAAGATTTGGGAGGCAGCTCAGAAATATTATATCTTCAGGCCAAACCCTCTCACAACCAGCTGTGCAGTCACAGGTATTGCATCTTATGTAGGAATTAGCCTCTGAAACTGATCATAAGGCAGAAATCATATAGAGCAAAAAGCAACTTGGAAAGAATTCATTGAAAAGCCACCTTGTTGACCCCATATTGACACAGTAGATCTTAGTAAGTCCAATAAAATGGCTAGTTTTTCCTCTATGTTTAGAACAAATTTCTGTTTCTTTGATAGAGCCACAGATGAAATAGTTCATTCCCATTCTAGGACCATGTGAAACAAAAATGCATTATCTTATAACGCAAGAATCCCATCTAGAGAGGTAAGATGCTAAAGACCAAAAAAGGGGATAGTAGAAAAAAATATTCCTATCCTAGGCTTAGTCCAGGATATATGATCATTGAAGAGAAAAGTGGGAAGAATTGTATTTACTGTTTAAATTGTTAATCTCTCCATAAATTTTTGCCACTAACTGTATGGCTGAATTTGCATAAGCTAAATTCACACATGATTTAACTCTTCTGTATTTCTATAATGCATGAGAAAACGTGCTCCCCATTCCTCTCTACCTATTCAAATTATCTTAAATTAATACCATAGTATTAATTAGTATCAGGTATTTGTGCAAAGGTAAATAGGTAAATGAGAGTAAATACTACATTGAAAATATTGGAAATAATGTGAATCATCTAAAAAATGTTTAATGATCAAAACTGAATAATTCCAAAGCTAGCAGTCCAAATTGTAAGTTATATCTGTACTATTACCACATAGTAACAAAAATACCAAGCTTTTCCAGAATTAGTCTTTATTTCCATGAATTTTCTAAAATAATAGGTCAGAAATATATCACTCACATAAAATGTGGCCCACATGTTGCCTATATTTTAGAATTGTTATGACTTATATGAGAAATAGGACCATAAAGCTCTTAGCACTGTGCATGACATTTAAGTACTCAATTATTTTTAGCTGTTACTCAATTGTAGCCTGTTTTTATTACTTAATTACCCATTGCTTTATTTTGTTATATATATATGTGCACATGTATGTATGTATATGTGTGTAAACATAGGTATATGTATATACACTCACCCAGTCTTAAAAAAATAGATTGAGAGGGAGAAGGATTATGGAAAGATGGAGGAGTAGAAAGCTCCAGGAATTAGTCCTTCCATGAAAACAACTATGGAATTGGCAGGAACTGTCCAAAATAACTATTTTGAAACTCTGAAGTCTCAAGAAACACTGTGTAGCATCCAGGGAAGATGGTACCGCAGCTACCATCCTCTACTCACAGCTGCATGGCACACAGCAGTGGGGACTGCAGCCTGGGCTCCTGGTACAGTTTGCTGGTATCAGGGTGGGCTATAGAACCTATTCCTCCAAAATCCAAGAGTGGGTGGTCTGATTGCTGATCATCGCTTTTGATCAGCTACTTCAGATCATTGGGGGGATGGCTCTGAAGGCAGCAATTGTTTCAACATCTCTCCCCACCCCAGGAATATGTGGCAGAGGAGTCTTAAAAAGATAGTACCTGTTTTGTTTTGTTTTCTCTTTTCTCTTTCCATTCCCCTATAGGAGCAAAAATGTCTGGAAAAAAATCACAAACTGATGGCTCCAGCCATCAACAACAAGAAAAACAAGAAAATCTGGCAATCTACAGGAGTTGAAGCACTAGATTTCCAGAGTTCAACAATATACTACTCAGATGTTCAGTTCTCAACGAAAAAATTACAAAACACACAAAGAAACAGGAAAGTATCATCCATTCACAGGAAAAAATAATAAATTACCAGAAACCATTCCTAAAGAAGCTCATACTTGGAACTATTAGTCAGAGACTTTAATCAACTGTCTTAAATATGTTCAATGAGCTAAAAAAGAATCTATATTTAAAGAACTAAAGAAAATTAGGAAAACATTGACAACAAAATAGATTAGTTATAAAAAGGAACCAAACACATTTCGGAACTGCAAAATATAATAACTGAAATGGAAAAACTCATTAGAGGATTCAACAGCAAATTTGAACAAGCAGAAAAAAGGTTCACTGAACTTGAAGACAAGTGTAGCAGTTTGGATTATTTATGAATTCCAAAAATAGATATTGGATTATGCTTGTAAACTGGTCTGTTCCTATGGGCATGATTAAATTATGATTAGGGCTTTGATTGGGCCACGTCAGTAGGATGCTGAGATAAAACTACATGGCAGAGCAGAGGAGTTAGGTGGAGTTTTGAGTTGGAGCTCCGATGCTGAGTTTTAACTCTTTTATTACTTAGGGAAGTAAGCACACAGAAGAGCTCAGTCATGAGGAAGGAGAGAAGGCCCTGGGTAAGAGACAGAGCCATTCACCTGACAGCTCACAGCTGGTCTTGAGGAGAGAGACAAAGCCTAGAGGGCCTCATAGTCTACAGCTGACCTTGTGGAAGAAACAGAGGAGCTGAGTCTGGAGAGAAACAGAGCCCTGGGAAGAGAGGAAACCAAGAAGCCTGAACCCTGGCAAATGTCAGCACCTATCTTGCTCCAACACATGGCCATAGACTTTGGGGAGGGAAGTAACTTATGCTTTATGGCCTGGTAACTGTAAGCTTCTACCTCAAATAAATGCCATTTATAAAAACCAACCGATTTCTGGGGTTTTGCATCAGCACCCCTTTGGCTGACTAATACAACAAGGCAATTAAAATTATCCAGTGTGAAGAGAAGAAAAAAATAATGAAGAAAAATGGGAAAAAGCCTGAGGACCTTGTGGGACACCCTCAAGCATATCAAAATATGTGTCACTGGAGTCCAAGAAGGACAAGAGAGAGAGAGAAAGTAGCAGAAAAAGTATTTTAAGAAAAATTGGCTGAAAACTTCCCAAATCCGATGAAAGACATGAATATACACATTTAAGACACTCAACAAACTCCAAACAGGTACTAGTAGCTGGAGAGGAGTACACTAGGGGTCACTGGTGGCCTGAGAGGGAGGCCTGTTTTTTGTTTTTTTGTTTTTTATTTTTCTTTTCTTTGTGGGGTGACCAATTGGCCAAAACATGCAGCCTGAGAGGAGAAGCCTAGCCTGTCCTGGTGGTCTAAGAGGGAGACCCATATTTTTGTTTTCCTTTGTTTTGTTTGCTTGTTTGTTTTTTCATCTCCTTTTCCTTGTTTTTATTCCTTCTTCTCCTGTTTTTCTTCTGTTCTTTCTTTTCTTCTCATTTCTCTTGTGTTTCATTTTTCTTTTTCTTTTATCCTCCCTTTTATCTTTTATTTGTTATTATTATTTTACCTTCTTTTCTTTTTTCTCTTTCCTTCCCCTCTTTATTTTCCTTTCTTTAATTTTTTCCATGTTCTTTTCTACCTTCCTGCCTTTCCTTGTTTAGTCTTTCTTCTCTTCTTACTGATCTAGCATTTTATTTTATGGTATTGTATTGCATTGCATTGCATTGTATTGTATTGCATTGCATTGCATTGCATTGCATTGCATTGCATTGCATTGCATTGCATTGCATTGCATTGCATTGCATTGCATTGCATTTTTTCCTGTTTCTTTTTTTCACCTTTTAAAATTTTTATCCTCTTACTATTTTTTGCTCTTTTTAATTTTGTTCTGTCTCCTTTTTGTTCTTTATCCTTCATTCTTTTTAAATTTTTTATTTTCTTTTTCTTTTTTCTATTCTTTCTTTCCTTTTTTTGTGGTTTTATGTTTTCCATTGAACACTGGCAACTACAAGAATATAGAGTAAGTGGAACCAAGTGATATAGAGAACTCCTAACACAAAACCAAACAAAAATAAAACTAGACTAGAAAGAGAAACTAACCAACTGAATAAGCCCATCAAGGTAACAGATGCTTAGACATCAGAAAAAAATTATAACCCTTACTAGGAAAGAAGAACTCATAGCCCAGCCTAATGAACAAACTAAAAAGGAGGAGGAGACATACACATGGAACAATTAATCAGGGATGACCAAAAAAAGGTCTGTAATAAGCTCAGTGAATTGAAGGAAGAGATAAAGGATATCCAGAAGACACTGGGGGAACATACAGAAGAAATTGTAAACATACATAAAAAGATGGCAGATCTTATGATGATGAAAGGCACAATATAAGAAATTAAAAATACACTAGAAGCACAAATTAGCAGATTTGAACAGGCAGAGGAAATAATTAGCAACATCAAAGACAGGACATACAAAGTCACACAGATAGTAGAACCAATAGATGGGGGGGAAAAAAAAGGAAAATTTCCAGCAGGGACTCAGGGAATTAAATGATAACACAAAACACACAGACATGTGCGTTATGGGCATCCCAGAGGAAGAAGAGAAGGGAAAGGGGGCGAGGAATGTTTGAGGAAATAATGGCTGAAAAAATTCTCAGCTCTTATAAGACACATGGATATACATGTCCAGGAAGCATGGCGGACTCCAAACACAATGAATCCTAGCAGACCTATCATGACACACATACTTATCAGATTGTCAAAACAAAGACAGAATCCTGAAAGCAACAGAGAAAAGAGATCCATCACATATAAGGAAAGTTCAATAAGATTAAATGCTGATTTCTCATCTGAACCTATGAAGGCTAGAAGGCAATGATATGACATAATGTGCTGAAAGAAAAAACCTGCCAGCCAAGAATTCTGTATCCAGCAAAATTGTCATTCAAAAATAAGGGAGAGTTCAAAATATTCACAGATAAACAGAAATTGAGAGAATTTGTCAACAAGTGTCCTGCCCTTTAAGAGATATGAAAGGGAGTTCTACAGGTTGAAAGGAAAAAACAGGAGGAGGTGAGGTTGGAAGAGAGTGTAAAAAGGAAGATTATTGGTAAGAGTAACTAAAAGGATGAAAAAAAGTAGAAAAAGATATTCCATGCAAAAAAATATTAAAAGAGAGCTGGAGTGCTTATATTATTGCCAGGCAAAATAGAATTTAAGTCAATAAATATTACAAGAAACAAAGAAGAATATTATTATATATTGATAAAAGTTTCAATCCAGTAAGAAGATACAACAATTATAAACATGTATGCACTTCACAACAGGTGGGAGCATGGTAGAAAGAGATATACCTGGGAATGATTGAAATTGGGGTATTAGGTGTCAAAATCTACATAGCACAGAAGAAGATATTTCTATCATTAAATTCACAGGTAAAAAGATGTGAAAATGATCTATAGAAATTCCACTTTGTCTACAGAAATTAATAGTTCAATCTGAGAACTATTTTATCTGCATCTTAGAATCAACAACTAAAGTTGATGTCCCTTCTATTTGTCCTTGCTTGCTGTCTAGTGTAAGAGCTTGTTCTCAGGGAAATGACAAAAAACAAGAGAAACAGAAGGAAGAGAATGACTGACCAAAATAATCTGCAAATTGATCTTTTCTGCTCAGGGTGGGCTATTACCGCAAATCCTTAGGTTTAAGCTGTCTGTCCTCCAGGAAACCACATCCATAGCAAAGTAGCTTACATGGAAGCTCAACCCTGACAGGCATTTGATATATTTTTCTTTCTTATAGAAGTTAACATTATTTACGAAGTCATTCTGACAAATTTGGAAAATTATTTGAAATGTGCTTTCCTTATCTGTGTGTTTAAAGAAGGGGAAAATGGTGAACAAAAGATTTAATATACCAGTGATTGAGAATGCATACTATGAGAAGAAAAACAAATCTCAATAATTCTCCAAATATCTCAATTACCCAAATATTTCTAACTGCCCATCATTTCTGTGTCATCTCTCACCTCTCCATTTTTTCCTTTCAGTGTGGTAATAGCTGAAAACACAACAATAAATAGAAAGAAACAAAGCCTCAAATACTTTCTCCATATAGGAAATAGGCTTTCTTTTATTTGCATACATTACCAACATTCAGATTGTATCAAAAAAATTAATTGGTTGTGAATATTCTCGCTGTCCTGATTTTGTGATAATCAGGTAAGCTAAACATTCGCTCTATTAGAAGCCATGCATGTGTCCCCAGACTTAGTTTTTCTCCCTAGGTCTGGTTTTTAGAATGCTGGTGATAAACCAAGTCTGATTTATCATATAACCATCCTGTATGGGAAATGACTGTAACTCTAGGTATCTTTGGTCAACCTCAAGAGGTATAGCAGAGGGACAGATGTGGCTCAAATGGTTGGGCGTCCATCTCCCATATGGAGGGACATGGGTTCGATCCCTGGGAACTCCCATTAAAAATTTTTAAAAAAGAAAAATATAGAAGGTGCATGGGCCACCAGGCCCCATGTGCAGGTGTGCCATCAGGCCCCACCAAGCCACGCAGAAAGATGATGACGTAACAGGAGAGTGACAGAAAGGAGATCCAAGATGAGATGCACCGAAAAACCAGGAACTGAGGTGGCGCAGGCAATAGGATGCCTCTCTGCCACATCGGAGGTTCCAAGGAGCAAATCCCAGGGAAGACAGGAAGAGAGCGATGAGAAGAGAGGGCAGGAAACAGACACAGAGAATTGTCCAGTGAATGGACACAAAAACAGCAAAAATGGGGGGGGGGCTACAAATGGATAAAAGTAAATAAATGAATAAATAAATCTTTTTTAAAAAGTATAGATGAAAAAGATATGGATTATTGTTAGTAGTAATATTTTGACGATACTCTTTCATAATTTGTTAACAAAAGTCTCACAACAATGCCAAGTATTTCTGGTGGGATGATGTGTGGGAGCCCTGTATGATGTTATGCATGTTTGTTCTGTAAGTTCACAATGTTTACTGAACACTTATTGTTTATGTTTGTTCATGTATGAATGATATACTTCAATAAATTGTTTTTAAAATGAAAAAAATTAATTGGGGGTTAGTTTCATAGACACTACTTATTACACAGAAAGAAGGATTTCCTAGCTAATAGAGTGGATGGGCACATTGAAATGTGCTGACCTTTGAATGCTTTGTATCACCACTGGGTACTTCCAGGA
This sequence comes from Tolypeutes matacus, assembly GCA_026826555.1. NCBI lineage: Eukaryota > Metazoa > Chordata > Mammalia > Cingulata > Chlamyphoridae > Tolypeutes > Tolypeutes matacus. Next base: position 42,374,210 of record JAKSZT010053928.1, read on the forward strand.
TGAGGTGATGGCGAGGAGAGAAGAGAGCTAAATAGTTTAAACTCTCTTGCCAGAGATCCCTTGTAATAGATGGTACACATTCACAAGCTGGCTAGACAGAGTTAAGGGTATAATCTGAAACTGTGAAGCAGAGTGAAGGGAGCAAGTGTTCATAGGTGAGATGCATATATAACACTTGAGTGATCACAGATGGTCAGACAATGAGACATGGTTCAGAAAAGACAGAGGTCATCACCATGGGTCAGAGAGAAAGGAAGTCTTCACGAAGGGGACAGGGATGAGTTGAGACTTCCCTGAAAGCTCAAAACTGAGAATGTGTACACTATATTTATGGTAAATGAAAAGATCTAGTCCAGCAGAAAATATAGTAGAAAATCACAGGGTATAAGGTGATAAAGTCAGAAAGGCAAGAATGCCACGTGGAAGTGAATGGAATTATTGACTAACGGTAGTATGGAAAAATAAAAATTCTAGTAGCATGGTGACATGTTAATATCTGTGTATTAACCGGAAGACGATACATGAAAAGTATGGAAACCAATTTGGAGGCTGCTCCTAGGGTCAACAGGAATATAATTTGAAGAAATTCTCAGCAGAACATGGTGATTCACTGGACTTGGTGGATGGCTGAAGAAACTGAGTCGAGGCCAGATATAGGAATGCCAGCTCAGGTAATTAAACAAATGATGCAGCCAAAGACAGAGATGGGAAATTTGTTTTTAGTGAAACCTGCTTGAAGGGAAGACATTTAGGAAAGATGCCATGGAATCTAGTTTTGCATGACCAGATGGGCTGGTCATCTAATAGGGACTCAACAACTATCTAAGGCATGATGCCAGATCCTGTCCATTACTATTTTTAAGTCACAAAGATGTGTCTTGATTTCTGTAACAGTGAGGGTTGTATTATTTTCCCTCCCTGTCCCCCATTAGTTCTCTATCGATTAGCACTCAGATGAGAACAAATATTCTATTTTGGCAGCTACTGCTGAGATGTCATGCAAAATCAGAATAGTTTATTCACTAAAGTACCCTGTTACAGACAAGGACACGATGGGGAACTCATCAATTTGGGACCTCATCATATTTTTCTTTTCAAATCTCTGTCCATATAGCTGTAGCATCAAATACACATATAGCCAGTGATGCACTGTAACATAAAAAAGGGAAAAATGTGGTTCAAAACAATGTTTAATCCCCACTACAACAAAGGCATAGAACACTGTATTATTTTTTACTCCAAATTAAAGGAAAAGAACTTTTTTTCCCAGATGTTGTGTACCACAAGTACCTGAATATAGCCAAACATATGAAGGGCAAGTATATACAAGGGAAATAAATTAAAATATTATGTTTGGGAGGGAGTCAGTGTTAAGGTTTTAGTGTTTTAAAAGAAGGAAAAGGGGAAAAAAAACAAACCCTCTGACTGCCTTTCTCCACTGCAGAATAAATTTTACACAAAATTATGCCATTTATCTTTGGCTCTCCATCCTCTTGATTCTGCATCTTTCTGTTTCTCTCTCCCTCCTCCTCCCAGCTTGTTCACTGACTCAGGATTGTCTTCCTTCCTTTCAAATGGACTTTAGCTCTTAAGAAGGACTGATATTTCATTCCCACTGAGTGCTGGTCCTCCAGGGGTGAGCTACACCACATCTTTAAGCAAAGGGCACCAATGTCCCCTTTGGCGATGATGGGAATGCAGATCCCAAAGCACAACCCAAGTCAAATTCGGTTGGATTTCCCACCCACCTCCTGCACCTCATACTCTTTCCTGGATTCCTTTCACCTCTCAAAGGACTCTTTCCTTTTTCCTTTATCCTAATTCAACCTGTATAAAAAATGGGATGGAAGCAGAGTATATATAACTAGATCCAAGCCCTGCCGATGTGGGAGACACCTACCGAAGGTGTTCAACTATCAAGTGTTTAATTCACTTAATTACAAAACCAGCTAACTGTGCTACAGAATACTTAACAGTTCAACCCAAGAACTACTCAACTAAAGATGAGAACATAGTTTGTTCTGGATGAGAAATTCCTACCTTACATGTGAGAAACAGCACTCTTTCGTTATGAGAGGGTGAAGATGACTTTCAGTCTAATTTGGGTGACTGTGTCAAGCAAATGAGAGAACAGAGATATATTTAATATTAATTTTTGATATGAGGTTAAAATGAGCAAATATAGATTGAATATGAACTCTTTACAAGGCACCATTACATATTCTGTAGGATTCAAGTGGGTCAAGCACCCAGTAATTAATTTGGGAAAATAATTCCATCAATTAAATAAGATTTACACTTAAAACAACAGAAGGTTTGAAGCAAGACAGGATAAGGTATGCTTGCTAAATATGGCAACCCAAGTTCACAGAAAATATATATCTATTCATTCTAAGAAGTAAGGAAAGGTTTTACAGAGATGACAAGGTATGAGTTGGAATTGATTGGGTCTCATAGGTAGAATAGGAGAGGGACAGTGTTAACAAGTAGGGGATGAAGGAAATGGGTAATGTGACAAAAAAAGACAGAAATTGCAAAGCAAAACCATGTGCTAGAGGACTTGAGTAAGCCAGAATAGCTGGGAGTGGAAATTCTAATCAGATGAAATTCAGGAGGAAGAGAAGAAATAGAAGATTAGTAGTTGCCTAGTGCTAGGGTGTGTGGGTTGGTCGGGAACGGAGAGTGGCTGCTAAGAGGTAAAGGGTTTCTTTCTGGGGAGAAGAAAATGTTCTAAAATTAGAATATGGTTGCACATTGTTGTGAATATATGAAAATCCAGATTTGCACATTTTAAATGGATGGGTTTTACAGTAGATGAATTCTGTCTCAACAAAGTTGTTTTTAAAAAGTGAGGGAAGAGGGTCTTGACTATCATTGCCACTAAAATGTCTTCAAAGTTAGCTTTTATGTAATTACTCTAAAACCATATATTTTTTTGTATATGTCTCCCCAAATTAATATGGCCATCATTGTCCCTTTACTCTTAACTTCTAGGAATCTTCCCAGAGCATAACCTTCCCTCTTTTCCCCCATGTTCTTATCTACCTCCAAGGCATGACAGACTTGGTTAGAGTTGTAGGACTCTGGGAGTTTTCTACTAGCCACATCTGATCTCACATAGGAGAAATGAAACAAGGCTCTTAATGTATCTGAATCTCAATATACTGCTGTCTTTTAGCCCACACAGTTTTTTTTTTTTTACCATAGTTTGTCCTTAAACTATGCATCCTGTTGATACACAATTGACTTACGATCACTAGCCATTGGTGGATCTTAGGATATATTCTTTATATTTTATCCAATTTTCTCATCTCCATTATAAATAATAATAATGACTCAATAATAGTAGGTTAACAATGCTGTTATTAGCATTGTACTAAGCATTTTCTACAGACTCTCCTTACTGAATTCTCACCACAATGCCATGATACAGGTTTAATAAACCCCATCACATAGATGAAAACACTGAAGTTCAGAAAAATGTAGTAATTTTCCCCACCACCAGGAAACAGGGCAATCAACTTTCGAACAGGTCTACCTGACTCCAAAGCCTACCAAGAAAGGTTCAAATCAGAAAAAGGAGAGTTCTACCTAAGTACAATTATTAACTGAAGTTAGAGCAAAGTCAATTCATATATGAATACTGTTTTAAGGTCATTGGGTGCTTTTAAGTCTGCATATGGACCTCTAACTGCCTTTCAATCCATGAGCGTGAGCTTATTCTCAAGATCATATTCCTTATATAAACTGCTGTTCTGTCTTGAAAGAATATAAACATCTTTTACATGTCATTTTAATTTTTAAAATTTCTTGAATACTCAAGAAATAATTAATTGCATTATATGTTATTATTGTTTATTCACTTACTAAAATTCTGTGTGATTTAGGAAATAAAAAGAAATTTCAATATATATGACTCAGCGTTTTCATAGAATGTGCTAGTAGAAATGTTAAGATATGTTAAAATGATTAAAATTTACAATGCTTGGGGTCGGATGTGGCTCAACTGGTTGGGCGTCCGTCTCCCATATGGAGAGACCCGGGTTCGATCCCCGGGACCTCCCGGTAAAAAAAAAAAAAAAAAAAAAAAAAAAAAAAAATTTACAATGCAACCAAAATAACAGGGACATTGTGTTAAAGTAATTCTCCAATTACTTTCTAAACTTAACTTTGATCAGTAATGTCCTTTTATAAAACATGAATTATCCCCTGTACACTTATGGCTACTATCTTCATTTACAGAAGATGTAGTGCTTCCTATATCTTGCCAGACAAATAAAAATTCTGTGGGTCTACAAATTCATTTGGCAATAATTTGTTTATGCAGTGATAAAATAGTGAGGTTATCCATGTTTAAGTGTAAAACAATGGAAGATATAAATTTATTTTTACTGGAAATGACTGAGTGTTCCACTGCTCCGCACAATCTATTAACTACTATACCTAAACAAAGTCTTTATAATGTTATGTTTCTCATTTCATGAATTTTTATAGCGTTCTCAGCCAAGAATAATATGGTGATTAGAAGAGAGTTCAATAAGGATATGTGGCAATGCAATAAGCATGGAAGTTAATGAATTTCTCCGTGACTAGAAAACAATTATTGATCACCAATTTTTTGAAAGGTTTAAATTGATTTTTATGTCATTTACTACAAAAAGTTTCTACCAAAAAATTCAAGAGGAGTTAGATAAAAGCTTGTGACGAATAAGATATTGATTTTTCTAACTTTTTATGCTAATTTGCAGATTCAATAGCCCCTAATTTAATTAGACTAATGCCTTTTGTGTGAACAGGGCTTGTAGAGAAAGGCCTACTGAAAAACTGTCTGAATTTCTGAATTGATGCATCTCTAAAGAGGGTAAAATTAATATGCTTCTAGCTTGGGAGCCTCGGTTATAGGACAACATAAATAGCTATGGATTTAGGAGATTCACGTGGTTTCATGATTGTTTTCTTATTTACCTGCCACCTTGGATCAGTAGAAGAGATTAGGAATTGGTTAACTTTTTTCAGATAGGTTCACTACCAATGAGATTAATACCATTTACCATTAGAATATGAAAAGAGACTAGATAGAATAAAGTCTTGATTTATGTGACAATGCCCTAGGGTGGGGGTACAGGGAGCAAAGAGAAAGAGATTATTATAGAACAGAGATTGATGTAATTAAAAAATAACAACAAAAAATCCAGTTTGAGTTTCTCCACCAATTAAGAATTTTCTATGACATCCAGTAGATAATAATCACAATAGATCTGACCTTATCTTTTATTTTCCAAGTCCAACCTGAGAAGGTACTAAACAACAATGAAATATTTATTCAAAAGTTGAACAGAACAAAAGAAAGAGGAAGGGGAGGGGAGGGAAAGGAAAGAAATAGAAGGAAAGAAAATGGATAATCACACATGGAATAATTAACCCCTGAATAAAATCTGATGTTAAGATATTCCTTGAGTTCCAGAAAACAGATTTATAAATACCAATTTATAAATATCAACTTTCTCTTCTTTTACCGGCATCAATGCCTTTAACGTGTCTACACCCAGGACCTACTGTGCTACTCTGGGACATTACCGCCCCCTAGTGTCCAAGAGGATGCTCACTCGCATCCTTACCACCTTATTTCTTGCCCCAGTTTACAAATTCACATTGTATTTTCATTGTTTCCATATGTTCCTGCCCTGGCTCAAGTAACTCCATCTCAAGGAATCTATTTTACAATTAATTTGCTTATCCAATTACCTCTTTTATTCTCATTTTCAAAATATTTCTTCTAACTTTTAGTAAAAAAATTTTAAAGAAAAATAACTTTCTCCCTCTCTTTACAATTTTTCTTTCTGCCCTTCTCTCTGATCTTTATAATGAGCCAAAAATAAAAAAGGATGATTGAGTTTAGGGCTCATGTTAGAGTAAATCATCACTAATAAATGCATTATTTCTACTGATACGACTTTAGACAATTATATCAAAGAAGCTTAACATGGGATACAAATATATTAAGAAAAAGGGAAGCCACAGTGCTTGCTTTGGCAGCATATATACTAAAATCGGAACGATACGGAGAAGATATGCATGGCCCCTGCACAAGGATAATATGCAAATTTGTGAAGAGTTCCATATATATATATATATATATATATAGGAATGATGGAAATGTTTAGGTAATGGATGGTAGTGATGGCAGCACAATTGTGAATGCAATTAACAGCACAGAAATATATATCTGAATATGATTAAAAGGGGAAATGTTAGATTGTATGTATGGTAACTGTATAAAAAATTTTTTTAAATATAAGGAAATACAGTACATAAACAGTGAACCCTAAGATAAACCATGGACTTTAATTAATAGCACAATTGTAAAAATGTGCTATGATCAATTATAAGAAATGTTGAACACCAATGCAAGGTCTGGTGGGGTGGTATATGGGAATCCTGTATTTTATGCATAACTGTTCTGTAAACCCACAACTCCCTAATTTTCTTTTTAATTTTAATGAAAAGGAAAGCCACAAATGCAGTCAAAATAAGTAGCAGAACGAATACTATCTATATTAAATGTAATTTTTAAAAATACCAGAACCAGTAACATCTATTTCAAATGTAATTGAAAAATTACCGAAACAATACCATTTATATTAAAAGCACTTGAAAAAAATATCAGAACAATTACTGTCTACAATAAATAATTTGAAAAGTGATTAAAATCATTTGAAATCTCTACAAATATTTTCCCTTACCTAATAAAACCTTTTAATTAAATATGCTCAACACCAGCTGTGTTAAAATTAAAAGCTAGTCCTGGTTTAATTTTACTGATTTTGTTTTTAGTAATAACCTAGTCTATGTTTTTCATTGTTAACATGAAATATTTTATGGACTATAATATGAATTACATAGATTTTTTTGACTAGTGTTAGAATCTAAACTTCTTCTAGGGGAAAAGGTTTTCTGTGTTTCATACAACTGAGAATCAGAAAGACTTTGAGAACAAAATGTCATCTTCCCACACAGATAGAGCAGAGCAACAGTGGATTTGCTGGAGCATAAGAGAAAGACCAGGAAGGGGCAATTAATATAATTAGGATTTAGATCGAACATGACCCCTACACCACTGTATTGAGAGGCAGTCTAATAAAAAGAAAAAAAGCTGATTTGGAAGCAATCTTAGGTTTTGATTCTTAATCCACCACGTACGTAGCTATTTACCTTTGACGAAAGTACTAGGTTTTCTATCCATTAATTTCTCCACCTGAAAAATGTGTCTAGTTAAGATTTATTTTCTAGGGCTATATAGCACATCCATCCATCCTAATGCATATACACACACACAGACACACACACATACCACATATATCCCTTCCCCACCCCTGCCCCAGCTCCAAGTCACTGTGATCTTATTACCACATCTTCCTGCATGCTGGCTTCACTGTCCCAGGCTTGCTGTCCCTTGACCCTGTAACAACAGTGGCAGGATAATGTGGTATTTCACCTTATGGCCTCATGGCCAGAGAAAAAACAGGACTTTTCCTAACAAGAAGATCAGAACAAAATTCTGGGAAAGCACTGTTATTGGCCTGCACTGAGTGAAATACTCCTTGCCAGACAAATGGCTCTGCCCTGGGGAATGACATACCATATCCAACCAGCCTGAGCCAGGGCGTATGGGCTCAAGGTCTCAGCACGTAGAGGCTGTGTGGGCATCCTGGGCAGACACAGGTGCTGGCCTATTCCAAGACCACGGAGGCCTCTTGGATTCTTCACTCTCTTGAGTTCATAAACTCCTACATCTTTTTAAAAGCCACTTTTCCTTTATTCATTCCTCAAATATATCCACCAGCCTGGATGACTCCAATAGTTTTCTAACTTTGTATCACTTCCAGCTTCATCTTCCATCTGGGCTCAAGAACCAAAAATGGTTTTGTTTGGTCTGTCTTAAGAGATCAAACTTCTGCCATTTAGCCTTAAAAGCTCCTTCAATGACTGACCTCCCCTTATCCAGCCAGCCTCATCTGCTGTTATTCCTTAAGATGAACCATTCTTCTCAGATACTTAATATTCCCTGATGATGTCAGAATCATCTTCCCCAGACCTCTGATGATGCTAATCTCATTGCCCAAACTGCCCTTCCTTCCCAAACTCCAAAAATCCATTATGAACTAATTCTCCAGGGCTATCCTTTCATATGGAATTCATCCTTTTCTCTCCCTTTTCTGAACACTTACATCCAGGTGGAGTTAATTATAATAATTTATTTTCTATTTGTTCTGCTATCTCTCTATTTGGGTTATAAGTACTTTGGGAGCACAGACATATCTTCAGAGGTATCTTCCACAAAATGCCAGGTATAATGGGCTTGCAACAACAAATACTTGATTTTAATTCCCCTTGCAGATTAGATCTATCCTCTTCCATATCCTAGATAGTTATCCTAGGACAGAAATAAACAGAATTTCTCTGTGATTAAACTCATCTGCCTCATTTCTCTTATAGCTGTCATGGAAATTGTTAATGTCTCTAATTCAACATTTAAGTTTAGTTCTGCTGCTGGGTAAAGGTCAATTTCATATGATCATGTGACATGAGGGTCAGAAACTGGAAATTTGCTTTTGTCTACATCAGCTTCATCTCATGCAGCTGTCCCCTAGGAGGAATCTGTTGCTCTAGCAAATAGGTCAGGAGTCCAGATTTGTGGGCACCTGCAAACATCTTCTAGAAACATCTGAACACTTTAACTCCTGAATCCTAAGTAGGAGTAGCCATACATCAAGACTTACATCAAGTTGAGAAGGAAAGAACACCATTTTTTCATGCACTAACTGAATTTATGTCAGTGATTGCTATTGTCAAGAGTTATGAAAACGTTCCGACTGAGTGATGTGAAGTGCTATTACATTTTTTTTTTAACTCATGAATTCACAGAACTTAAACCTACTAAAAGTTTCAAAACCCCCAAATTTTGAAGCCAATAAAGAAGACCAGTGAACTTGTAGAAAAATAAGATGTGCATATTTTAGTACTATCGATTTATTTAAGTAGAAAGCTGCAGAACTAAGAAGTCACAGTGGGCAGCGATCGGAAAAGCAAACGATCACTGATTTAGAGTGATAAGTGTTTCAAAACTAAATTGAATAAACTAAAGCAACCATCTGTTTTACTAACTTAAATGATTAATTTTGAGCAAATCTTCTGATGGTACTATTTTTGGGAGAGAATTAATTTATAAGAAACAGAACAAACAGGCAATCCGGCACATTTCATAAAGGATAACTACATTTCTCAGTTATCCATCTGGGTCCTTTTCATTTCAGTGGTTTAATTAAAACTCAATGGTATTATCAATCTGCTACATTTTTCATGTTGATGGTTATTAAATTTACAGTACAGCAGGAGTACAAATTAAAGTGAGAAGATGATAAATCTCATCTCTAAATTTCATTTCTGTTTCTCGAGTAACTAATACTCTGGTAATATTTTTTAACTCACTCATGTTTATAGAACAATTTTCATGATTTTTTTATGATTAAAATAAAAGGAAAAAGAGAAGTATGATTTTTCAATAGTTTTTTCTCATCTCTCATGTACTGTATTTTATGACTCTTCTATCAACCCACTCAGTAGAGGTATTTGAATTGGCCCTCTTAAAATCTGAAATAAACTTGCTGCTATAACTTTCTTTTTTAAAATACTTGTAATTTATTTCCTGCATGAACCTTTGAATATTAGAATTCTGCAAACAGAAACAAGCATACCATTCAATTCTGAATCTGTAGATTTAAATCTATATGCTAGTTTCAATATAAATCATTAACAAAGAGAAATTATTACCTTTTCCTCTTAAAACTTCCTCTTCAGACCTAGACCACTAAAACCTACTCTTTGGAGTAGGAAGGGATACAGTGACATAATTCTATTAACAAAATATTACAAATTGACTTAAAAGAATGTCAAATATAGAATGCAGTGGATTATACTAAAAACTACACTATGCAATGCTTTCAAAATATTATCTCTACAACTATAAAGTAAGTTCTAAAAAAATCATAGTGAGTCTGACTTTCAGTAGTAAAAACATACACACAAAATGCCCCCCCTCCCCCACCTTCTGCCCTCCTGACCTCCAGATCTGGGAAGGATGCTTATGATAAGAACGATACAATCCAGTGTGGATTGACAGACAATCAAAAGGACATTAACTTAACGAACATCCCTTAAGAAACAGAAAAAAATGTTTTGAAATAGCTGGGGTCAAAAATTGAGCTGTAAAAACTTTCATCAACATTCTTGCACTCTTGGGCACTGGTTGATTCCTATGAATGCTTGTAAGTCAATCCTAACTAACTACAGCCTACTTGTTTGAACCAAGATGGAATTGATTATCCGGAGGCAAACTCTACTTGGCTCCAGCCAACCTTTCTCAGAAGGTAGCACCCATTATTCAGAATGTTAACTAAATGCCCTGCACCTTGACAAACTTAAGCCCTTTGCAACTTACATAGGTGACTTTCTCTGTTCATCACATAGAACAAGGGCTCCAACTTTGAGGAAGTTAATTAATAAGGATCCTACAACATTATCTAAATGTCAGAAGTGTGTTCTCATGGAGCAGCGGCAGAAAATCCTCTTGTTAGCATTCCAGAACTCAATTTACCTGAAACTCAAACCAGTCCTTAGGTAGCATTATAATGAAAAGTCAACTCCATTGGAAGTCAGGACACCTGGGTTCCAGTTCTAACCCAGAATCCTCAGGCAAATCCCTCAGCTTAGGGGGACGGCAGTAAATCAGTTTCTTATTTGCAAAACAATCTCCAACTATAGAATTATAGAATAATTAAATACACACACATACACCTACTGTTTTTTTGTTTGGTTGGTTGGTTGGTTTTTTTTTGTTTTTCTTTTTTAAACAATTTATTGAAGTATATCATTCATACATGAACATACATAAACTATAAGTGTTCAGTAAACATCGTGAACTTACAAAACAAACATGCATAACATCATACAGGGCTCCCACATATCACACCCCACACACAAACATCCTTCATTGTTGTGAAACATTTGTTAACAAATCATGAAAGAGCATCATCAAAGTATTACTACCAACTATAGTCCGTGTCTTCCTCCCTATACATTTTTTTAAATTTATTTATTTTTTATTGTGGGTAAAAATCAAAATTTTCACAATACATACCAATATTTGTAAAATGATATATAAATATATATGCATATATGTGCATTTGCTTACAAAAATGTTATTTATATATATATAAATATATTTTAAGAGGTGTTTAGATTACCTAAAATATTACATGGAACCCACCGGGATTCCCATGTTGCCCACCTCCCACACCTCCCACCACATCCCACATAAACATCTCCCATAAGTGTGGCCCACTACCCTCAATGAACTTACACATCCTGGGGCCTTGCCACCAAACATAGATGCAAATCTACTGAAAAACAGAAAAAAATTCTTTAAAGTGCAAGCATCCATTCTGTGAAAAAGAAAATCTTAATAGATTTCATTACTAGATACGAGTAAGAAATGGTGAAAAAGCACTATTTACAAATTCTTTCTCTCAATAATAAAGTATTTTAACATGATTTTAATCTCAGTGTTCTATGTCCCTGTCTTTAAGGATCTCAGAGTGACACAGGCAGTTTCCAAGCTACACTGGGGAAGTAGGGCACACAGGGTGCTGGTGCTGCAGGCACCTACTGCAGCCAGGTGTATGTGTGCCTGAGGAGGGTAACTAGGAAGGAGGTCACAGAGCAGGTAATATCTTCACTCTTCTTCAAAGGCTAAATTAAGTTAATTTATGGAGATAAGAGAGAAAGTAAGAAAGAGAGAAAGAAAAAGGCAGAAAGAAAGAGAAAAAGAGGGAGGGAGGGAGGAGGAAGGAGGGGAAAAAAGTCCTGGCAAGGAGGAGTAATGCACTTTCCTAGAAGGACAAGTAGTCCCAAATTGCTTGAACTCTAAGTGATGGAAGACAGCATAAGAAGCTGGGTAGAACACAAGCTATAAAGAGTCTTTCCAATACCCAAAGAAATTTATATTTGATCCTAAAACTGGTGGAGATTTAATAAAGGATTTTAGCATGGAAGTGTTAGAAACAAATTTTCATTTATAAAGAAATTTTGAACCATTTCTAACGTTGGATGCAAGGAGACCACTTAACAGTAAGACAGCAATGCAGATGAGAAACTAGGAGCAAGAATAGGAATGTTTAAGGACAGACAAGGGGAAGTTCCGGACATGGTGAATGGTGGGATGCAGTGAGGAATTGTCTACTAATTAATACACCCTGGGTGGCTAAGAAGATCATGAAGCAATACATAGAAATAGAAAGCAAAGTGGGCTGAACTGTTTCTCGAAGCTCTTGATGAGTAGCAGTTTGGACCCAGGAGTCAAAGGTTACTATGCACAGCACCCTACCGAGATCCTGTGGACCACTGGACAAGCACTTCTGGATTTCAGAGGAAATTTAGAAGTGTGTGTGTGCATGTGATTACCATGTATATATTCTGTATCCCAAATGAATATCGAAAATATAAATAGAATGACATAAATGTTAAAACTCAGTAAATCTAGGTATCTGGGTAAGGGGTATATTGGAGTTCTTTCTTTTAAATAAATATATATATATATATATATATATACACATTTTTTTTAAAGGTATTTAGATTACATAGATGTTTCCCATATGCCCCACTTCCTACAACTCCCACATTTTCCCACATTAACAACATCTTTCATTAGTGTGGTACATTCGTTAAAATTGATGAAAACATTTTAGAGCATTGCCACTAAGCATGGATTATAGTTTACATTGTATTTTACACTCTTTTGTAGGTTATGGCAAGATATATAATGGCCCGTGTCTGTCACTGTAATGTCTTTCAGGAAAACTCTCAATTCCCCAAAATGCCCCCATATTTCACCTGCATTTCCCTCTCCCTGCCCCCAGAACCTCTAGTGGCCACTGCCTCAACATGAATGACATAGTTTCTTCCATTGCTAGAATCACAGTAACTCCACAGCAGAATACCAGCAAGTCTACTCCAGTCCATAGTTCACTCCCCAATCCCAAGGACTCTGGAACTGTGTAGCCCACTCCACCTCCAACTGTGAGGAGGCTTTGATCCAATTGGGCAGGTGGATGGGACTCTCTTACTTGCAGCCGCAGACTCTCTCGGTTCCCTGGGGTGGTCGCAATCCATCATCATCTCCTTGCTAGTTGTTCTGAGTGAGCCCAACAAACTGGAGAGTAAATACTGCAATTCTGCTGAACTTCAGGGCCCAGCTGGCACACAGACAGATCAGAGACCAAAGTCTCCTGGGTGTACACCTACTGGATGTAACTCCAGTACCAACTAAGGTTCAAATAAAAGGCATTACCTTTCCCCCAGCGTGGGACATGACTCCCAGGGATGAGCCTCCCTGGCACTGAGGGATTACTACCAAGCACCACCTGGTGATACAACTGGAAAAAGACCTTGAATGAAAGGGGGAAATGGTAAAGACAAATGAGTGTATATGGCTAAGAGACTTCAAAGTGAGTCAGGAGGTCATCAGAGAGATAATGCTCATGCATGTCTCAGCAGGATCTCATAGATGGCCAAGGTAGATATTACCCCAAATAGTTGGGATTCTGAGGGCACTGGAGACACTCAGGACCTATGGTCATGGCAGATAGCTCAGGAGTTTGGTGCCTTGCCAGTGGACCCTACTTTGGAGTTTGTGCTCCTGAGTGTGACAGAGTTGGGCTCAGATGTGACTTCTCTGCACATGTGTCTTCTGTCCCTTTTATATTGGAGTTTTTTACATTGACTTGGTATTATTTTTGCAACTGTTCTGGAAGTTGAAATTATTTCCAAATTAAAAAGTTTGGAATCTATTTAACTATCTAGTGGTAGAGTCAATTATGTACCCAAGCATAGACATGTTCTTAATATTAATTTGCATTCTTGTGGGTGTGAGCACATTGTAAATAGGATCTCTCAAAAATGTTATTAATTAAATTGTGACCAACCAGATCAAGGTGAAGCCTTAATCCATAATACTGGAGAGCATATAAAGGGAATAAACTGGAAGCTAGAAGTCAGAGAAGGTCAGAGAGAGCAAGGAGCCAGAAACTGGAAGTCAGAGGAAACCAGAGGGAGAGACTGTCATGTGACAGGAGGCAGAGAAGCTAGCTAAGGAGCCCCAAGGTTTGTGCCTACGCAGCACCAGAATGCTACAGATTTGGAGGAGATAGCATTGCTTTGCCAATGCCTTGATTTTGGACCAGTAGCCTTCCAAACTATGAGCCAATAAAGCTCTGCTGTTTAAGTCATCTCATTTCATGGTATTCATGATAGCAACTTGTGTAAACTAAGACAGATATGCTTCTGAGTGAAAGAGCTAAAATACAGTGAACACAGACGAGAAGAGAACTGAAGGCAGATCCTGAGGAATAATAACATTAAAAGGAGGGGAAGGAAATGAGCGTAACAAGGAGAAAGATTGGCAAGAGATGTAGGAAAAAAACAAGGAATGTTTTTACAAGAGAGGAAACAATTTCCAGGAAGAAAATATTCTAATAGAGTCAGATGCATCAGAAATATGAAGGAAGATAAAGATCAATGGATGTGATCACATGATCCTATCGACTGACACAGAAAAGGCATTTGACAAAATACAGCATCCTTCCTTGATAAAAATACTACAATAGGATTTGAAGGAAACTTTCTCAACATGATAAAGGTCATATATGAAAAATCCACAGCTAACATTGTACTCAATGGTGAAAGATTGAAAGCTTTCCTGTTGAGATCGGGAACAAGACAAGGATGCCCACTGTCACTACTGTTATTCAGTACAGTGCTAGAGCAATCAGGCAACAAAAAGAAATAAAAAGCATTCAAATTGGAAAGGAAGAAGTAAAATCTTTTCTATTTGCAGAAGATATGATCCTATATCTAGAAAGTAACGAAAAATCTACAACAAAACTGCTAAAGCTAATAAATGATTTCAACAGAGTGGCAGGATATTAATATGCAAAAATCAGTTTCTATACACTGGTAATGCATAGTCTGAGGAGAAAGTCAGGGAAAAAATTCCATTTACAATAGCGACTAAAAGAATCAAATATTTAGGAATAAACTTAACTAAGGACGTAAAGAACTTCTATTCAGAAAACTACACAAGATGGCGTTAGTGTAGGACGGCGCACACTGTAAGCTCCAGGAGCAAGGCAGATTGTGGACGGGGTCCTGCCCAGGGGTCTGTGCTGTGCACGCGTGGAGTGAGAAGCTTGGGACATCTATCTGCGCGGATCGGCGGCATGGACCGAACGGTGGAGATTCGTGAGTTTTGAGACTGCTGGTGGCGGTTGGCACAGGCGGCTGAGCCCCGCGGTTAGGGAAAAAAAAATAAAACGGCCATTTGGAGCCGCGGGCAGGGCGAAAAAGTTTTATTTTCTGGGGATCTGGCTGCCTGGCGCCCCTTGGACCTTGTGTGAACAGAGCAAACGAGCCAATCAGCACCCAGTGAACCGGAGGGGGGATTTTGGTCGGGAAACGCAGCTGATTTCCCTAGCCACCCAGGGATAAGACCCGGGCCGCTGCGGAGCCAGGAGGAAGGGACACTTCCCAAAAAAGGGAGGGTTCAGTTGGAAGACAGGGAAGGGTATTTTATATTTTTAGACATTGATCTAGCTGCCTGCACCACCCCATAGCTTTGGGGAGCAGATAAGCCAACCTGAAGCACCATTAGGTGGAGAGCAGACACGAATCTGCACTCAAACTGATTTACAGAGCAGCCGGGTGACGCTGGAGCTCGGCGCCAGAAGGGGCGGAATCCGTCATCTTTAGCACTCCTCACTGACTAACATCAGAGCTTCACCTAACCTACGGAGTCCGGAAAGTGGGACGTGCTTGATTAATTTCCACGGGCCCAGCTAGGGTCCCTTCCGTAAGGGGGTTTGTCTAGCGGAGGAATTATTTTGGGTCCTTCATTTGGCTAAAAAAAAAAAAAAAAAAAAAAGTGAGGTCACCTCAACAAATGAAAAATAAATTCTTTTTAATTTAGTTTAATAGCTAAAAGCTGCTTCAGGACCTGCATATAGAACCCTGTGGGGAAATTCATTGATAAACACAAGTAGGCAGGAAGGATCCACGTGGACCCTAGGGGAATCATTGACCCCCCTTAGCTCTGTTTGACTGCTTCCCTGTGTGGATCTTTGGTTTCTCTCTGTTACTTTCTGGTCTATTGCTATTATTCCCATTTTCCTCCCCACTTCCTTTTTCCTTCTATTTTTTTTTTAAATAGGTGCTGCCAGCTTGTCGCTTCTTTGCTGGGCTTCTCATTCAGTAATTTCCCACTCGCTGTATATATTGATTCTGTATTACAAACTATCGCTTATCCTTCCTGCATCTTTCTGCCTTCTGTTTTCTGTTGTGGCTCTTAGAGACAACATTTTTTCATAGGCCCACAACTTAAGGGTGTCAATTTCTATCCCATCTATTTTGTTTTCTTCTTCTTCTTTTTTCTTTTTTTTTTATTAGTATTATCTTTTCCCTTTCAGACCTTTCTCTACTATTTCTCTCCCTCCTCATAATTCTAGCCTTCTAAATCACTATATATATATATATATTCCTCCATTTGTTTTCCCAGTCCATTGTAGGAACTCCATATTTTTTCCTAGTTAAATATTCATCTCATTAAGTCTCATTTTGCCCCTCTTCTAAATTTTATCAATATTTCTATTATCCTTCTGCCTTCCTTACATCTTTTTATTCCTCTGGCCCTAACCTTTGGCCTTCAAGGGAACATAGAAAGAAGCAAGGAAATAAAATAAGAAGAAAAACTGCCAAAGAGAAAACTTAACTCACACGCAGAACAAACAGCTAAATAAAATTCTAGAGCATAGAGAAAAGCTAATCAACTGAACAAACCCATCAAGATAATATGATGACCAGAGGGCAACAGAAAAATACAAATGACACTGAGAAACTGGAAAACATGGACCAGTCCAGTGCACAAAATAAAAACCAGGAAGCAATGCAGTACATCAAACAACTAATCAAAACTATCCAAACAAATATCATGGACCAACTTAAAGAACTGAAGGAAGAGATTAAGAATATAAAGAAGACACTGGGAAAACATACTGAAGAACTAGCTAACACACCTAAAAAGGTAATGGATATGATGGTGAACAAAGACACAAGTCAAGAAATGAAAAAGACGCTGGACTCACATGGCAGCAGAATTGAACAGGCAGAGGAAAGAATTAGTGATATGGAAGACAATACAGTTGAAATCAAAGAGATTGTAGAAAAGATAGACAAAAAGATAGAAAAAATCCAGTATGGTCACAGGGAATTAACCGATAATGCAAGACGCACAAACATACGCATTATGGGCATCCCAGAAGGAGAAGAGAAGGAAAAGGGAACAGAAGGAGTGTTGAAGGAAGTTATGGCTGAAAACTTTCCAACTCTATTGAGAGAGATGGATGTGCAGATCCAGGAAGCACAGTGCACCCCAAATAGTATAAATCCCAACAGGCCAACTCCAAGACATATACTTGTCAAATTGTCCAATGCTCAAGACAAAGAGAAAATACTCAAGGCAGCAAGAGAAAAGAGAACCATCACATACAAGGGAAGCACAATAAGATTATGTGCTGATTTCTCAGCTGAAACCATGGAGGCAAGAAGACAGTGGTATGACATAGTCAAAACACTAAAACAAAAAAACTTCCAGCCACGAATACTCTATCCAGCAAAATTGGCATTCAAAAATGATGGAGAGTTCAAAATATTCACAGATAAACAGCAATTAAGAGAGTATGTCAAGAAGAAACCAGCACTTCAAGAAATACTGAAGGAATCTCTACAAGTTGAAAGGAAAAAACAAAGGAGAGAGAGTTGGAGGAGAGTTTAAAAACAACTGAAAACTCAAAAAGAGAAACAAAACAACATATGACATACATTAACCCAAAGAAAAAATGACTGAAGTAAGAAATTTGTTACGAGTAATAACACTGAATGTTAATGGATTAAATTCACCAATCAAAAGACACAGATTGGCAGAATGGATAAGAAAACATGATCCATCTTTATGCTGTCTACAAGAAACCCACCTTCGGCCCAGGGATTCAAGGAGGCTGAAAGTGAATGGCTGGAAAACCATTTTACAAGCTAACAATAGCCAAAAAAGGGCAGGAGTAGCTATTCTAATATCAGACAAAATAGACTTTAAATGCAAAACTATTGTAAGAGACAAAGATGGACACTACATATTAGTAAAAGGAGTAATCTCTCAAGAAGAGAGAACAATCATCAACATTTACGCACCTAATCGAGGTGCCTCAAAATACGTGCGGCAAACTCTGGAAAAACTAAGAGGAGAAATAAATTCCTCTACAATTATAGCAGGGGATTTCAACACACCACTATCATCATTAGACAGAACATCTAGGCAGAGAATCAATAAAGAAACTAAGGCACTCAACAATACATTAGAAGATTTGGATTTAATCGACATATACAGAACACTTCACCCAAATACAGCGGGATTTACATTCTTCTCCAGTGCACATGGAACATACTCCAAAATAGACCACATGCTAGGCCACAAAACAACACTCAATGAATTCAGAAAGATTGAGATTATACAAAGTAATTTCTCTGACCACAACGGAATGAAGTTGGAAATCAATAAGGGCCAGAGAAACAGGTTATGCACAAGGATATGGAAGTTGAACAACACATTCTTAGAAAAACAGTGGGTCAAAGAGGAAATTTCAAAAGAAATCAGTAACTACCTTGAAACTAATGAAAACAACAACACAACATATCAAAACCTATGGGATGCAGCGAAAGCAGTCCTGAGAGGGAAGTTCATAGCCATAAATTCATATATTAAAAAAGAAGAAAGAGCTAAAATTGAAGACCTAACTGCACACTTGGAAGAATTGGAAAACAACAACAAACTAAACCTAAAGGAAGTAGAAAACAGGAAATAACCAAGATTAGAGCAGAACTAAATGAAATAGAGAATAAGAAAGCACTGGAAACAATAAACAAAACCAAAAGCTGGTTCTTCGAGAATATCAACAAAATTGACAAACCCTTAGCCAGACTAACAAAGAAAAAGAGAGAACAGATGCAAATACATAAAATAAGGAATGAGCAAGGTGATATCACTACTGACTCCACAGAAATAAAGAGTATCATAAGAGGATACTTTGAAAAATTATATGCCAACAAGAATGACAATTTAGAGGAAATGGACAAGTTTCTAGAAACCCACAAACAGCCGACATTGGTAAAAGAAGAAATAGATGAACTCAACAGCCCAATTACAAGTAAAGAGATAGACTCAGTCATTAAAAACCTCCCAACTGAGAAGAGTTCAGGACCAGATGGCTTCACAGCTGAATTCTACCAAACATTCCAGAAAGAGATAACACCAATTCTACTTAAGCTCTTCCAAAAAATAGAAGTAGAAGGAATATTACCTAACTCATTCTATGATGCCAACATTACCCTAATACCAAAACCAAATAAAGATACCACAAGAAAGGAAAATTACAGACCAATTTCTCTAATGAACCTAGATGCTAAAATCCTTAACAAAATA
>JAKSZT010053928.1:42398848-42419899 GCA_026826555.1 Tolypeutes matacus
GTTTATTTTTTTTCCCTTCTCTCTCTCTCTTTTTTTTTTTTTTTTTTCCCCCTGAGTTTCCTTATGTTTGTCTCTTGCATGTAAGCTTATTACACTTGTTTCTTTTTCCTAGTAAGTGTATTTGATTATTTTATGGACTAAATGTTCATGGAGGATTTGGATCACAGAAGGGTTACAATGGGTATTGCGGGGGATTATTGGGGGGGGTTCTGGGGGGGGTTCGTGGGGATTGGTTCATCCGAATATAAAGGAAAGATATAAAAAATCATTCAAAGGATCGGGGGATGGGGCATGGTTACGATGGGTGGATAATCACACAATAAATGAGGGAATCTGAATTCTTAGCCTGGAGAGCTCTGCCACAGTCTCCAAGGGAGCAGCAATAGTCCTCTGAGTGTAGGGACAGTGCCTGTCAAAATAGGATGACCCACTGATGTGTTTTTTTTATTGATGACTACCCTTGTGAGTCTTTGCTCTTGTAAATGAGACTTAGCCTGCAGTTGTGGGGTGCCTAAGGGTTGCCACCTGAGAGCCTCCTTGTTGCTCAAATGTGGCCTCTCTCTAAGCCAAACTCAGCATATCATTGCATTACCTTCCCCCCAACGTGGGACATGACTCCCGGTGATGAGCCTCCCTGGCAACGAGGGATTAATACCAAGTGCCAACTGGCAACACAACTGGAAAAAGACCTTGAATAAAAGGGGGAAATGGTAAAGAGAAATTAGTTCATGTGGCTAAGAGACTTCAAAGAGAGTCGGGAGGTCATCCCAGAGGTAACTCTTACGCTCACCTCAGTAGGATCTCATAGAACATCTAAGTGCTTATCACCCCACTCAGTGGTGTTCCTGAGAGCTCTGGAGACACCCTGGTCCTATATAAGGGGGGAAAGCCCCAGAGACTTATGCCTTATCAGTGGGTTCTATTTTGGAATCTGTGCTCCTGAGAGTGACAGAATTAGACTCAAATAAGTCCTTCCTGCACATGGTTCACCAGTCCCTTCTATTCAAACCTATATGTGATGCTGGAGTTTTTAGGTATACTTCCAGAGACTGGAGCCTCCCGCCTACCTATGTGCCAGGTGTGCATTAAATCCAGGTGGAGCTGCAACTCCTACCCTACAGCTCAATGGACTCATCCAAGTCACCTGGTGAGGAGACAACGATGGGCAATGGACATCCCAGGGAATGGAGAGGGCCTGCATCTGCAGGCAGGATCATCCCACCCACCATATCCATGGGATATAAGCCATCTCTCACTTGGAGGTGGAGTGGACATCACCATCCCAATCCCCTCAGGATTGGGGGAAGAACTATGGACTAGAGTGGACTTGATGGTATTCTCTTGTTCACATATGGTGATTCTAGCAATGCAAGAAATTATAACAATGAGGTGGAGCCAGTGGCCACTTGACACTTTTGGGGTAAGGAGGGGATGAGCAGTTGAAATACAGGTTCTTCTTTGGGAGTTGGAGGTTGTCCTGAGTACTGTTGTGGCAACGGATGTAGGCCATTTTAAATCAGCACACACCACTCAGAACTGAGTGGGAGAGAGTGTGGTCTACAGTGTGAACTGTGGTCTATGGTTGGTGGCAAGGCTCCAGGATGTGTAAGTTCATTGAGGGTGGTGGGCCACACTGTGGGAGATGTTTGTGTGGGATGTGGTGGGAGGTGTGGGAGGTGGGCAACATGGGAATCCCAGTGGGTTCTGTGTAATATTTTGGGTAATCTAAGCATCTCTTGAAATATATGTACGTATGTATATATATATATAACATTTTTGTAAGCAAATACACATATATGCATATATATTTATATATCATTTTGCAAATGTTTGTATGTATTGTGAGAATTTTGATTTTTACCCATAATAAAAAAAAAAGAAAGAAAGAAAACTACAATGCATTGCCAAAAGAAATTTTAAAAGGATCTAAATAAATGGAAGAACTTCCTGTGCTCATGGATTGGAAGACTAAATATCGTTAAGATGTCAATTCTACTCAAACTGATACACAGATTCAATGCAATCCCAATAAAAATTCCACAAACAATTTTTAAAGAAATGGAAAACACAATTATCACATTTATTTGAAAGGGCAAGTGGGCCCAAATATCCAGAAGCAACTTAAAAAAGTAAAAGTGAAGTTGAAGGACTCTCACTTTCAGACATTAAATCACATTACCTAGCTACAGTGGTAAACACAGCATGGTTCTGGCATAAAGATAGACACATAGACCAATGGAACCAAACTGCTGGTTCAGAAACAGACCCTTGTATCTATGGTCAAATGATTTTTGACAAGGCTGTCAAACATACCCAGCTGGGTAAGAACAGTCTATTCAACAAATGGTGCTGGGAGAACTAGGTATCCTTAGCCAAAAGAAAGAAAGAGGACCCCATCTCACACGTTACACAAAAATTAATTCAAAATGGGTCAAAGACCTAACTATAAAACTACAACCTTAAAGCTCCTAGAAGAAAAGGTAGGAAAACATCTTCAAGAAGTGGTGGTAGGTGGTGGATTCTTAAACTTTACACCAAAAGCATGAGCAACGAAAGAAAACATGGATAAATGGGACCTCCTCAAACTTAAAACACTTTTATGATTCAAAGGACTTTGCCAAGAAGGTGAAAAGGCAGTCCACTCAATCGGAGAAAATATTTGGAAACCACATGTCTGATAAGGGTTTGATTTCCATTCTATATAAAGAGATCATACAACTCAACAATAAAAGAACAATCAACCCAATTTAAAAATGGGCAAAAGATATAAATAGACATTTCTCCAAAGAGAAAACACAAATAGCCAAAAAAGCACATGAAAAAAATGTTCAAAGTGACTAGCTATTAGGGAAATGCAAATCAAAACAACAATGAGATATAACCTCTTGCCACATAGGATGGCCATTATTTAAAAAAACAGAAAACAATAAGTGCTGGAGAGGATGTGAAGAAATAGGAACAATCCTTCACTGTTGGGACTGTAAAATGGTGCAGCCTCTGTGGAAGACAGTTTGGTGGTTCCTCAGGAAGCTAAATATAGAACTGCCATATGATCCACAATTCCTCTACTAGGAATACATCCAGAAGAACTAAAAACTGTGATGCAAAGAGAAATTTGCACACCAATGTTCATAGCATACCTTTCTAGATATTGATTGGGTATAATTTTAAAAGATATTTATGGAGTCAGGGATAGCATTTTGAAATTATTGTAATTTCTTTCTTAAAGTATTCCATAAGATATATGTAATAAAAAATAATCATTTAAAGTTTTAAAAATAAAAGAAAGAGGGGAGCAGGTGTAGCTCAGTGGTTGAGTGCCTGCTTCGCATGTAATGAGGTCCCGGGTTCAATCCTCTGTACCTTCTAAAAAAAACGGGTGGCTGAGTCCAACCAAAAGTGGGAGTGGGAGGGTCTGTGAGTATAATGGGGTATACAGATTAGGAAAGTGAATTTGCCCTATACCTCCATCTGGAAGGGGGGAATCCAAGCTATTAACAATTACCAAAAGATGGAAACAACTCAGTGTCCATCAACTGATGAATGAATAAACAAAATGTGGTCTGGTCTACACATACAATGGAATACTATGCTGCTGTAACAAGAAATGAAATTGGGACACATACAATAACATGAAAGAACCTTGAAGACATTATGTTAAGTGAAATAAGCCAGACACAAAAGGATAAATATTGCATGGTCTCACTATTATGAACTAAATACGAAGAATAAATGTATGGAGTTAAAACTGAGAGTATAGGTTATTAGGAGATAAGAGGAGGGCTGAGAAGGGGTACTGATGCTTAATATATGTAAAAGTTTTAATTAACTTGGCTGTAAATGTGTAGAAATGGATAGAGTTGATGGTAACACATTATAGTGAGTAGAATAACAGAGCTGGTTTATAAATGGGATTGTGGCTGAAAAGGGTAGTGTAGGGATATAAATGTCAATTTAAAGAAAGCTGAAGAATAATTTAGGGACTGAATAATACAGTGAACCCAGAGGTGGATGAGAATTGTGGTTAATAGTACAAATACAAGAATGTCCTATGAACTAGTACAAATGTACATCACTATTGTAAGGTGGTTGGAAAGTGGAGAAACATAGGGAAAAATGCAATTAATGTAACCTATGGACTATAATTAACAGCAATATTGTAATATTCTTGCATCAATGCCAAAGATGTGCTGTGTTAATAATAGGGGGGTATGGAAAAATATGCCAAATATACGTTATAGACCATACTTAGTGGTAATAGTCTGATGATATTATCTCATAATCTGAAACTAATGTTCCACAACAATGTAGTGTGTTGGTGGAGGGGTGTTGTGTGGGAATGCCACACATGTGCATGATTGTTTTGTAAGTTCACAACTTCTCCAATAAAAATATTTTGAAAAGAAAAGACCAATGGGTGCGTTTGATCATCTTCACAATGCTCACCCTAAAAGGGAAGTATTCTCAGTATTGTTGCTGCTGGTTGAATTATCCTTATTTTAAAGTAAGAAAATTAGGTTCCAAAGGTTTATTGTCCCTTGTCCCAGGTCCATGGCTGGAGAGCATTTGGGGAAGAATTCTGAATCCACACTGCTCTAATACTACATCCCAAGCTTGCTCTTTCTACCTCAGCCATTCATGTTTCACCGTATTGACACCAGGGCTTAATAGAGGCAAACAAAAGTTGAAAGGAAAAGCTTCTTTTACTTATTAAGAAAAGAAGAGAAAAAAGAAGGAGAAGGGAGAGAGAGAGGAGGAAAGAGAAAGAGGAGTGAGAATATAAGAGAGTAGGAATATTTGTTGGAGCAAGTTGATGGAAAAGGGATGGTCTGATACAGAAAGCCTAGGGGAAAGGATCAGACCAAAATAGTAGGAGATACCTGACCGCCCAGACCAGAGAAAAGAGTGAAGAATTTGCACACAAGCAAAAGCACGGACAAGTAGAATGTGAATGGTAGAGGGATTTTTTTCCTTAAACTTTTCTTTGTTTGTTTTCTTGGTGAAGGTGATCAGAAAGCTATTTGCAGAAAGGATGGGGAATAAGAGTATTAGACAAAACTTGCAATAGTCTGCTAGCATTCCTGAATTATTTTACAGTTTTACACTTTTAGAGGAGTATTGTGATATAATTTCCTTCACCAACAATAACAGCTAACAATGCCCATGTGTTTAGGAGGGAGGGAGAAATGGTGTCAGCAAGCTCATCAATTGAATCCACATGCACATAAACTTCAGGGGCATTCAGGCACATGGGGAAACTGTTACGTTACAGGGTATCAGTGGTTTTTGAATGAGGATAAGACTGTTGAAAGGTTGGCACTTGTCGTTTTATAGAAAGGTGGGAGGCAGCTTGATGAAAATAAACACTATCCGTGGGGAAAGAGCATTATGGGGTTTTGTTTTAGAGAAACATAAAATCTGTCCAGGTTATCTACTTTATAAGTTAAATACAGCAAACCAGGTTTCATCAATTAAGTACAATAAACAGAGAGAATGTATCATATCTATATTGTCAGCTACTAAGAGAAACTGAAAGTGGAAACATATAGAGATAAGTAAACTTATTTGCATTTTTAGTTACAATTTCTGATTGATAGGCTGAAAAAACTATTGTCTTAGTTTCTAAAGGCTGCCAATGTAATATACCAGAAATGGGTTAGCTTTTATAACGGGAATTTATTAGGTTAAAAGCTTACAGTTCTGAGGCTGTGAAAATGTCCAAATCAAGGCATCATCAGAGATGCTGTCTCACCGAAAGTCAGCTGCTGGAGATCCTGGACTCCTTCCACATGGCAAGGCACTGGAGGCATCTGCTACTCTTCCAGGTCTCCTTGTGTCAGCTTCTGGCTGCTCTGTCTGTGGCTTTTCTCTTCCCCACTTTCCTCTCTAAGCTCCTGGGTTCCTTATCTCTGTGGCTTTTCCTCCGTGTTATCTGCTGCTTTTAGTCCTCCATCTATAAAGGTCTCCAGAAAGAGGACCAAGGCCCACCCTGGGTCATGCAATGCAATCAAAGTCTGAACAGATCCAACCAAAAGGGTCCCAAACCACAGGAATGGATTAACTTTAAAAGCATTCTTTTCTGGGGTCCATACAGCTTCAAACCATCACAACTATGAACTGGAAATGACATCATGGCTAACTAAGTGGATGCTCCATCCAAAATACAGTGGCTTTATTAGATCTGCCTTCTCCCTGCCACATTCCATCAACTTCAGGAAAATGGAAACTGTAAGACTCCAAGCCAAGAGAACCTGATTCGGGGGGGTGGGAGAGGAAGAGTATGGTCTCAATAGAATTGAGTGGGTAAAGAGGGGGCAGAATCTATACTATATAAGTATATACAATACTGTGTGGTATGAATCCCCTCTTGTCAGAGCACGTGGCTGCAGTAGCCATCCACGCAAGCTCCCACAGTGGTCCAGGAAGCCAAGTAGGCATTAGTGTGTAAGTGTTCATCTTGACATAGTGTGTTGTATTAGTGGGTGGAAACCCACATAATGAGAGGGAAGGTGTTGGACTCCTCTCCTGGGGAGTCCTGCTCTGTTCTCAAATAGAGGGGTGGGAGTCTCTTGAGAGCATAGGCAGTGCCTAATAGGGGAGGTCAGGCCAGTATGCCAAGCCCTCAATGTTGTTGCAAGTAACTATGAATCTTGTTCCTAAAGGAGTGAAACTTGGTGGTTTCTGTGGGTCCCGAGGGGAGGGGAAAAGAGGACTAGAATAGACGGAGCATGGAGTATATTTGGGGCATTGGAATTGTTCTACATGATCTTGCAAAGATGGATACAGGCCATGTTAAATTTCATCAAAATTTACAAAAGTGTATGGTCCAAAATATAAACCATAATGTAAATCATTGACCATGGTTAGTAGCAATGCTTCAATATTTGTACATTAATTGTAACAAAGGTACCAACCACATGTAAACCATTGTCTGAAAGATAGGTTAACAAAGGAGAGTAAGAGAAGAGCAGGCTTTGAGCCATCTCCCATATGGACATAATCTATGGTAAAGGGATAGATGTGGTTGCATGTTGGGGGATGGGGCAGATGAGTGGTGGTGTTCCTGGGTTTGGTGGTACAGCACTGGGGGGTGGGTGGATTAGGAAGTGCTGGTTCAAATCCCCAGGGCATGTAACTGTGAATCTTGACATTCCATGGGTTAGGAGAGGGGGGTATCATGGGCCCTGGGGGGCTGGGGAGAAGGGAACAGTCAAGATCTAATGGGTTGTTTGGTGGTCATGGGGAAGGTTTTTCATTACCTTTCAGTAATGGACACAGGACATGGTAAATATCATCAAAATTATTAAACTGTATCATCTAAATTGTAAAAAAAAATATTAATAGGGGAAAGGGGGAAGGAGGAGGATGTTGGGTATATGGCAATCATCTAAATTCTGTATGTGACTTTTCTGTAATAAGCTTCTTTGAAGATAAAATGAAAAAAAATAAGATGTTGGGGGAATAAATGGAAGAAAATGTCACTGTACATACAAGACAACAGATCTTACAGTGACAAAAGACATAATACCAAATAATTATTTTATTTTATTTTTGAATTGTTTTTATTATTTCAGTTTTTAAAATTTTTTGTATTTTTCATGTTATTTTTAAAACTATCAATATTTCATTTTCTTATTAATTTTATTCAGTTATTTTGTTGGCTTCGTTTTTGAAGAAGTTTTGGAACACAGAAGGGTTACAACTGTGGCAGGGGAGGACCGCTGGTGCAGGGCGTCAATGATGGGGGATGCCTGGGAGGAGGTTCACCAGGGACATACCTGTAAGTCATATGAATGTGTTCAGGTGTTCATGGGACATTGTCATGGTGGGTGGAGATACACACAATAACCCTAAGAATATCTAATTCCCATCAGGAGGAGCTCTGCTACATTCTCTAATAGGACAGCAAGAATCCCCCAAGTACAGGGGCAGTGACTAGTGAAGGAGGATGGGCCATTGGCAGTCCTTTGACATTGATGATGTACTTATGAACTTTTTCTTGTGAAACTGAAACTTAGTTTAGTATTATATACTGCCTAAGAGTTACCTCCTGAGAGCCTCCTTGTCGCTCAAATGTGGCCTTTATCTAAGCCAAACTCAGCATATAAATACATTACCTTCTCCACCAGTATGGAAAATGACTCCCAGAGAATGAGCCTCCCTGACACCAAGGGATTACTACCAAGCACCAACTAGCAAAGCAACTGGTAAAAGACCTTGACTAAAAGGGGGAAAGGGTAAAGACAAATTAGTTTATATGGCTAAGACACTTCAAAGTGAGTCAGGAGGTCATTTCAGAGGTACGCTTATGCATGTCTCAGCAGGATCTCATTGACTGCCACAGTAAATATTGCCTCAAATAGTGGGGATCCTGAGGGCTCTGGAGACATTCAGACACTATATAGGCAGGGCTGACAGCTCAGGAGTTTGGTGCCCTGCCAGTGGGCCCTACTTTGAAATTTATGCTCCCCAGAGTGACAGAGTTGGACTCAGTTGTGGTTTCCCTACACATGGCTCTTTTGCCCCTTCTATTTGAACCTATAGTTAGTACTGGAGTTGATAGGTTTATGTCCAAGAGACATAAATCTTTGGGCCATCCATGTGCCAGTTGGGCCCTGAATTTCAACAGAGTTGCAACACCTACTCTCCAGTTCATTGGACTCGCCCAGGACAACTAACAAGGAAATGATGATGGACAATGACCATCCCAAGGAACAGAGTCTACAACTGCAAGCAAGATAGTTCCATCCATCTGCCCCATGGGATCTAGGCTACCTTTCAATTAGAGGCAGAATGGGCATCACCATCCCAGAATCTTCAGGACTGGGGAATGAACGATGGACTAGAGTAGACTTACTGTTATTCTTCTGTAGACTTATTGTTATTCTAGCAATGGAAGAATTTTTATCATTGATGTGTAGGCAGTGGCCACCAGTGGTTCTGAGGGAAGGGAGAGGGAAAAAATAGGTGTAATATGGGAGTATTTTTGGGACATTGGAATTGTCCCAAATGACGTTGCAATGACAGAAGCATTGTCCCAAATGACATTGCAATGACAGAATCTTGTCATAACTTACAAAATTATTGGGGAGAGTTTAAACTATAATGTAAACTATAATCCACACTTAGTGGCAATGCTCCAATATGTGTTCATCAATTGTATCAAATGTACCACACTAATGAAGGATGTTATTAATGTAGGAAAGTGTGGGAGGGATAGGGAGTGGGGCATATGGGAATCTCCTACTTTTTTTATGTAACATTTATGTAATCTAAGTATCTTTTACCTAAAAAAAAAAGTTGGTGCTAAATACAGCCACCTGGGGTTTGGTTGCTCAAGTCCACCAGAGGCGGATGTAGGTAACAGAGAAGGAAGAGGCCAGACAGTGAAGGAGAAATCAGAAGACGCTGCAGAGAATATTTGGGCTTTCTGTTTCTTTGCTAATGTCTGTGAAAGCACACCTGAGGTTAGATAGTAAAAACTAAGGAGAAAAGAATGCTAAATAGCACAAAAGCAACCCCAGGCTCCATCTTCTCTAACATACCTTTACACTGTACAAAGTGATAACCAGTCATAAAGATAACGGGCATTTGAGTTCCCACAATCTAGGGACAGAGTGCAATTTGACCCAATTGCTCTATTGACTATAATTAACACTACAGCACTCTGTTTTACAAATAATTGTTTTAAAAAAACAAGGAGACTTTATGAATTCTACCAAATAACGATTATTCCATTAACATGCAAATTAATTCTCTAATTAAAGAAAATGTTAAGAATCGAAAACCAAGGAAATGCGAAATCGAAATTGCCATCCAGTCCCCAAGGCACTATTGTGCACAGTTAGACATACCAGGCACAAATCCCAAACATTCTGCTTTCTTCATATTCAAACTGTTTTCTACCTTTCTTAGTCTAAACTTTACCTGGGCTATGACCAGATCTTATAAGAGAAATAAAACCAATGCACGCTATAAACAGAGCAAACGTATAAGGAGCCTACAAACATGGTGTTGTCTGTGGATTTCCGGACAGGAAAGTCCCCTGGACTTCTATTTGGACTAGCCTGTCTGTCATCATCTGAGATTTAGTCCTTGGGGTTAAGATGTTGGAAATTTAGAATAAGCTGATTCAGAAGCTAAGCATTCCAATGAAAAGGAACAGATCTTATAATCAGTTACCAGCATAATTTGAGTGGGATCATCAGAATGAAGCAAACCAGTCTCCTAAAAAGCACACTGCTGCTAGGTGAGAAGTGTGGGCAAGAAAGGAAAGGTCTAGCCCTGGAAGAAAAATTGCCTTCTTTGGAATCACCTGAGGCTAGTCCTAATTACCAGAAAATAACCAAGAATATATTTTGGCAGAAAAAAAAAAATTACCAAACAGTATTACTGTTTCCGGCAACTATGTCTTTTGTGGTTTTATGTGATTGCGATCTTTAGTCAGGAGCTTCAAGAGAGTAAAAATGACTAAAGCTATTGAATTGCCAATTGTTTCCTACTGCTGTCCTAATTGCATGCATTTTTCAAGGAATTCATCATTTAGGAAATTATTTCACTTGGGGGATTGGGAAGCACCACTTTAAAGGACTAAAACTAAGGTCCCTCTTTAAAGGAGCTCTAGACTGAGTGCATAATGCATAATGAGGGAGATATGAGGTACAAACCACTCCTGAAGAGAATGCCAAGTTACCACTCAGTAATCGTGCCCCAGCCTCATCATGTGATGAGGGGAGGTCTACTTTAGGTGCCAGGTCAGATGACAAGTGTGTGTGTGTGTAAACATACATATATATGAAAGATAACAAATTGAAGAAATGAAAGCCTCTTTTAACTCCATTGATTGAATCTACATGTTTTTCATAAATGAGGCAGCCAATTTAAAGTTCCACTTCTAGAAAATCACTAAACAAGCCAGATTCCTTCCAGACACAGGAGAAGCCAGTCTGGTCCCGGCTGCTCCAATTCAGATCCCCTGTCACAGAGGAGAATACTAAAGCACTTACACTTTCTGTTGTTACCTTCCCTCCCAGCGCTGAGTTATAAACTCTTTTCATGGTGGGTCTATAACTATCAGACCTTTAGCTTCAGGGATCTGCCCCTTGCCATAGTCTACCCCAAGGCCTCCATTTCATGTATTCAGTAAAAATAAGGACGGGCTCAGGGCACAGGCCTTCACCAGAAACGGTTCAGAAGAGATAGAATGTGGCAACTCTATTTGGCAAGGTGATTCTGCAAAAGGAAAGGAGAGATGGGTAAAATTCCCTTTTACTTTTCTATTTCTAACTCAGTGAAACCAGAGTGACAGAAATGAAAACGAGAGGCCCAGGCTTTGATTCTTCACTAAAATAGGATTAAGTGGTGGAAGATGATATAAGAGAAGGCTCCTCATCAGAAGCCAGGTGACCTGGAACCCCTGGGGTGACCTTGGACAAGTCAATTCTGCTTCTAGATCCAAATTTCTTTACCTACAAACTAAAGGGATCATCCAAGAATAATCACTGCAGTCCAGTTCACCCCCAAAATTCTATGGCTAAATGTATTTATATAAATTCACAAATAAAAATATAATAAATCTTGAACTTTCCAAATTGGTGAAAATTAATGAAGTTTACAGATAAAAATTATTTTAGACCATGATTTTCAACACTCTTTTGGGAGGACAATTATTATTCTAGAAATCTCTTGCAACTAACCCTAAAAGTCATTATATCTCAGTTAAAGGACGGTATGCTTTTAGATATTGTAACTGAGACTTTATGCCAAGCAAAGAAATTGCTCAAGTTGCATTTGAATTTTTATGAGTCTAATGATGTCAGTTCACAAGATGGACTATTTCCTTTGGAAAATAAAGAGTCCCCCAGGGTGACAGAACAGACAGTGGGCCAACTTTGACTTACGGCTCAGGTTACATAGATGCTGTAAATAATTTATATGATGAGGCGGGCCTCATCTGTGGGAAAAGACTGAACTGAAACCAAATATGTCCCAATCTGTATACTAATCACTGTTCAATAGCAGAGAGGCAGTGGAGAGTCCATTAGGCCAGCCAGAGTCTGCAGGCTCATGCTACTTTAGTGCTGAGCAGATGCTCAATTCTGGTTAAAATGCCTAGATCAACCCCACCCCCAGCTGGGAGCTCAATAAATGTAAGCTGACTCACTGGCTCAATTAGACAAGAACCAGCTTTGTGAATCCATAGATAAAACCATGCAGCAATCAGCCTCATCCATGCCTGCTGAAAGGACCTAATAAAATATGCTGTTTTGATAAGCTAAATAAGATCTATAAGCAATGCAGCAGTGAAAATGTACCTCCATTTACTAAAAGGAATTTGGGGAAATAGGAACAGAGTGAAGCTTGACAATACTGCTATCCCAAACTGAAGATTTAATATAAATTCAAAAAGGTAAAATATCTTATGCTCCAAAATCTGAAATTGGATAATTTTATCCTTTGTAAACTCATATCATTGTCGAAAATATTCCTCATGAAAGTGATTATTTATACAAATAGCCTCCTATAGGAGACTGATAAAACCCAAGTCAATCTGAATGACATTTTTCAAGCTATTTCTACAAACTCTCATTTTTGAACCATCTGACACATTGGCTGGGTAACCCTGCCCATTTTATAGATAGGGGCCCTGAGGACTATTAAAATAAGTGCAGGGAAACGGATGTGGCTCAAGAGGTTCGGCGTCCGTCTACCATATGGAGAGACCAGGGTTCGATCCCCAGAACCTCCTGGTAAAAAAATAAAATAAAATAAAATAAAATAAAATAAAATAAGTGCAATGTCATGACTAAAGAAGGGAACCACTGGTTAGTGACAACCATACCAGGATTCAGGACTTTTTCCCCTATAAAGTGCCTTCCCCATCCCTATCCATGAACATGGAAGCAAGCCCACAATGCAGTGGCAAGGCAATCTTCACACAGCCAAACTATCTGGGTCACAAAGGAAGCAAGGGAAGATGACAGACTCCCAGAAAAATCCTTTCGTGCCATCTAGAAGTTGTACTACATGCCAGCGAGAAGCAATGGGGAGAAAGCATTTTCCAGATGGCACACTTGAACTACAATTAAGGTGATATGGGATGGTGGAGAGTGACAGGAGTCCTACAGATCTGAGTTCACACTAGCTGTGTGACTTTGAACAAATTTCTGAATTTCTTTATGCCTGGGTCTCCCCACTTGTAATATGGAGATAACCATGCCTTCTTTGCATTGTTGTCATAAGGAAATGAATAAATACATATTAACTGAGCCTATCCAGTGTTGCCTCGGTGACGCTATTCTTATGGCCTCCACATTCTTTCCAGACCACAAAGTTCTATCCTAACCAGCAGACCCGATACTCCCATTGCCCCAGCATGGCCATAGGTTAGTGCATGTTCTTCCCATCCCTTCCCCCACCCCCAGTTTCCCACAGGCCACAGACAACCAAAATGTTTTTACATGAACAAGCATATTGGAACATATTATTTCAGCACTTTAAAAAAAAAAAAAACTGGGAGTGGATTAAAACAACAACAAAACCCTGCCCTCTCCATCCCTCTAACAAAGTTCAGACCAAAAAGAAAGCAATTAAGCAATTTTTAGGGAAAGTGGGGATGGCCCTTTGTCTATTTCACCTGAAGGGAAAGAGATGGTTGACTGCTTCTTTAATTGCTTTAAAATATACCTCAAGTGCACTTGGCACAAACCTATAAACCTGGAATTAACTGTCATGTTGAACAGGAATATTTTTAAATTTATTTATTTTTTGCTACATTTAATCCTAGATCTTATTATAACCATCCAAAAATATTAAGCACTCACTGTAGAGTATATTGGTTCGGTCCCAGGCTCTGGAACCAGACTGGGTCTGAACCTTGGCTCTGCCATGCACTGGCTGTGACCTTGGTCCAGGTACTTAACCTCTCCTGCTTCAGTTTCCTCATCTGTAAAATCAGGATAACAGTAACACCAGCCTCGATACAATGCTCGTGAGACAATAAATAAAAAAATCCATCTAAAGCCTTTGGAATAGTGCCTAACTGCTAAGAAAAAGTAGTAGATGTTAGCAATTATGCTTAGGTCTTAATTAATGAGTGAATTGCACAGGTCTTGAGAGAAATGCAATAAGTAAAGGCTGGTTAGGTTATTTAAGCCCTTGAGAAGCTTTATTTATAGCATTTTGAAATAAAAGCCCTGAAAAACTCTTCAATATGCATGTTGCCTTCTGCTGCTGCAGGAGAAGAACATCACATGGCCACCTTTACACCTGATAGAGGACACACTGCCATTTGTGCTAAAGTTCTATCTGCCTCTAGACAGTGGCCTGATTTCCACATGATAAAAAGTAGCCATTTCACCTTGCTTTGGAAAAGTCAGTTGCAAGCACACCATGGTCCCCATATGAATACTTGCTTGATGCAGAAATGTCTTGAAAATGACTGGCCTCTCCCTCTATCACGTGGATGTGGTCCCGCACCACCTGTCTGAGATCTTACCTTACAGGTAAAACCATTTTCTGTTTGGGGCATTTTCATTGCCCAGTCAGACTCTCATCTAAGATAACACAGAAGCCATATTTGTGTTCCTTCCAATTAAATGCAATTATTTTTATCTTGAATTGCTCTAGTCTAAAATGGCATTTTAAAAATTTCATTATATGTACCTTACCTTTATCTTGTTCATCACCAATGTTACTGCTAATTATAGCTAAAAATTATATAGCTACATAGAGCCCATCAGTGACAGACACTGATCACGTTGTTTCGCATAACTCATTTTAATTTTCACAGTCCTTTTAGGTAGTAACTAATATTGTAGTCATTTTAGAGATGAGAGAACTGAGGCACAGCGTATTTTCCTAGAGCCATATGGATGGGAAGCACACAGCTAGAAGGTGGCAGATGCACATTTGCCACTATGCTAAACTCTTTAATTTCTCCCTTTCTCCTTCCCTTCCTGCCTTCCACCATTTATCTGTCCATCAATTCATCTGTCCACTCACCCACCCATCTGTCCATTCATCCATCCACCCAACTGCCCATCTAGCTATCAACCAAGCAGGAGAAGGGAAGTAAGAAGGAATTAAAGCACGTTTAGAAAGAAACTTGGAATTTAACTAACTCACATATATGAGTAGAGTTTAGTGGTTACAAAAAGTGTTCACTTGTAGTAGGCTCAGCACGGCATGTATTATTAAAGAGGCAGAACTTTTAAAGCAATGTCAATTTTTCAAAATGTAAAGACTGGCTCTATTCAAAGAACCCAGCAGATTTGAAGGGACATGTACAATCTTGCAATCCAGCAGCCATGTTACTAATATATGAAGATTATATCCAAAAGGAAAGACATCATCAAGAATTGTTCCTTTTCTTTCAGTAAGAAGAAAGCTAGGTAGGAGTGTGTCTAAACTATCTTTCCTCCCTTAATGAAACTGCTATTGATTTTTCATCCTAGTGAATCATTGCCTTGAAGCTATTTCTTTTAGCTGCAGGTTCTCACATTTAATTTGGATGTATGCTTAAGGGAAAGTTTATCAATAAGAACTCCAGAGGAACGCCAAAAGGTTTTTATTAGAAAGAAACAGTGAAAGCAATTTTACCAATTTTGCTAAACACAAAGATGATCAAAGAATTATTAATGAATGGCATTTAAAGTGCAATTTCAATGTGAATATGGGTCATATCAACATAATCATCACTACAAATGTTCTCAGGGGGTATAAACATTAAAGATTTTCATAAGCAAACATAAATTTACCTCCCCTTAGAGGAAATAGGAATATATGCCTTGACTAAAAGCCAGACCTAAAGTTAACTTTTTTGACCAAAATAAATATCTTCCCGTTATTTTAGTATCATCCCTTATGCTGTATTAGTTTCTGAACAAAGCATGATCCACATACATATTATCATATTTGAGCTTCATGACCATCCTATAATTTAAGTACCATAAAGCCCAATTTTACACATGGTGGGGATTGAATCACATCTCCCAAAAAGACATGGTGAAGCCCTAACCTCCAGTCCTGTGAGGGTGAACCCGTTTGTAAATTAGGTGTGGACTCCTGAGTAGGATCTTCAAAGATCCTACCTAGTTGAGGGCAATTTGAATCGGGGTGGGAAAATTTGCATGCAGTCAGTCAGAGAAAGTCACAAGAACAGACAGATGACCATGTGACGGAGGCAGAGTTACAAGTCAAGGAAGCCCAAGGATCACAGCCCACACGAGAACCTACAGACTCCAGGAGGGAAAGCATGGCCTGTTGAGACCTTGGTTTTGGAATTCTAGCCTCCAAAACCGTGAGACAATAAATTACTGTTTAACTCAACCCATTGTGTGGTATTTGACAAAGCAGTCCTGGGAAACTAAGACAACATGTGAAGAAAGTGAGGAATAATGAGTATGAGAAATTTGTTACAATCATATAATTACCAAGTAGCCAAGCCAGGATCCAGGCTCATGTTTGTGTTTCCAGAACCCACACTCCTAACTCCCAAACTGTTCATACATGCAAAGTACTTCAATTCTCCATATATGAAAAGGCCTGTCATTAAATAAAACATCTTAATATCCATCAGTTTTACACTGATTAAGCTTTGTCTGTACAAAGCCAATAACCACAAAACACATGTGCACGTTAGAAAACAAGACAATTCAAAAATTTTAAAAAAGAGTTCTTCAGATTGAATTTATTTACAGAAAATTCCTGAATATATATTGATATCCTACTATACCACATGAGGTGATAAGTACCTCTTGGAACACATCCTCCCACGCCCAAAAGTGTACCACATTCCAAAATGGCACCACCATGGACATTTGCACTTTTATAGGACCATTTCCAGAAAACCATCTGTACATTGACCTTTCTTAGCCATTCTTCTTTCAAATTCTCCCTTCATTCTCTCTTGACACCTCTCTCCTGTTCTCTGCCTCTTGCTTATTGTCATGTTCAGTCTATGCTCAGCTCTAGCTGCCAGTGATTCACCTCTAGGTTTCAATTTGTTTTCTCCCTCCTGGCAGAATTTCTCCAGAAACTGATGTCACACTCCTGGACTCCCCTCTCCCCTTGAAACTACCTCATGATTCCCCA
This sequence comes from Tolypeutes matacus, assembly GCA_026826555.1. Lineage (NCBI taxonomy): Eukaryota > Metazoa > Chordata > Mammalia > Cingulata > Chlamyphoridae > Tolypeutes > Tolypeutes matacus. The sequence goes on from JAKSZT010053928.1 coordinate 42,415,943, forward strand.
AACCTAGGCCCTGCTCTTGAAAGTAGCTCAAGCCAGGGGAGACATCTCCCCATCAGCTCCAGAGGGGCCCTCACGGTCAATGTATATCTTAAACCATGACTCTGTCTTTTCTGCCTGCCAGCAACACCCCTCTCTATTATTCTGTTCTCAGGGTTCTCATCAAGTCGTTCCATTATACTAGTAATTTGCATTCACTCCCAAGGAAATAGTGCAAACAAATGAATAACAGCACCATTTAAAAAAAAAAAAAAGCAAAACAATCAATCACAATAACAGAAGGTTTATGTAGTTTGGCCTTCTAGCAAATACTGAAGCATCATATGGATTCTACTGATTTAGTCATTTTAAACATTGTTTGGGGCATGTTCACAAGCCCTGAACACTTTATCCATCCACTTTATCCTTTATTTTCAATATGATTTTGGACTATATTTTAGACAAAGCCTGTTTAATTAATAGGGTTTCTCAAATAAGTAGGAACTCAAAATGGATTTTCCAAAGTCATATGTGTATTTTATTGTGGATTCATTCCTCTGTTCACTATATTTATTGAGTTCATAACTGAGCAGGACTCTGGAATCAAATTTGTGGGGATACAAAGATAAATTTAAAAAATGGTCCTACCCTAAAAGTGTTTCCATTCTAGAGGAGCACCAGCCACCAACAATGCTGGACAAAGAAAGGAAAGTTCTCTTGCTGTTCTTCTGCCCGAGTTCCCCAATTCCTCCTCCCATGATGCCATCTTTCAGGGGCCACAACTCCATGTTTCATTCCTGGACTTCCCCCCATGGTGCCACAAGCTGATCATGACAATTCTGGTGCATTTTCTAAGGCAGTCCCATTGTTCCCATATCTTTACTTCTTAAATGATGTTCTATTTGCATTTATTCACAAAAATATAATCCTTTATATCCATGTTTCAAAATGTCCTACATCTTCCCCATACATAAAACTCTAAATCACTTGGTCATCGCACCTAGTTGTTGATGTAGTCAAAGCAATTAACTAAGGGATGGCATCCTTCACTCACCACTACATGCTCCTTTATTTGTTCATTCATTGAATAGGATTTGGACACATGTGTGCAGAATCTATCCTAAGTAGATGATGTAGAGATTTAGGGGTCCCCAAGAAGGTTATCCTCTCTGAATGAGAATCCAAGGGGATTGATGGACTCTACTCACATCAAGTTCCAGCTGGACACCTTTAAAAAAGGCAAATGCCATTTTTAAAAGCATTTGCTTAGGAGCACAGGTCTCCTAATCAATTATATCGTGGTTCAAATTCCAATCCTGCCATTCACCTCACTGTGTGACTCAGTTTCCTCAAATGTAATATATGGGGATAGCAGTCTCATAGGGTTTTTTGTGGGTGTGAAGATTCAATGAAATAAAATATGCAAAAGCAATTAGGGATCTAGTAACTGGCTAATAGCATAAATATTTTTATTGCTGATTTTATTTCTAGTATATCTTCAGAGAATTTTTATAAGGTTATTCTTCTTTTTATCAATTTTTTGCATGACACAGTGGCTTACACAGCTCTAGAGATTTAAACTGAGCCTAGTAAGAGAATATTAGCCATAATTGACATTTTTTTTACAAAAAAATGTAAAACTACTTAAAAACACAAGTATTTTAAATCAAAGCTGTCAAATTCCTTAAAAAGATTAAATGAAAACCAAACCACTGAATTTTGAGAACGTTAAAATGCTAAATTTTCAAGCTTAGATAAAAACTCCAGGCAAATGATTTTTCATCTGATACAGGTGCCTATGTCAAATTTCCTCTATTAGTGTCATCCTATTACCTAAAATACTGCACGAGAGAGGCATTCCGGCTGTTTAATGTTGGTGACATTCATTTTTCAGCTTGAGAAAGAAAAACACAAACCTTTAAGTTGAAATCTTTATAGGCAAGTGAAATATAGTAGTTGCCTTTTCAAGAAAAAGAGAGATGATTTGTCAGTATTTGAAACCATAATTATTACTTCAGTTCTCTTAAACAAAACAAAACAAACATTCTTAGAATTTAAGTAGTAGGATGTTTTCACTGCTATAGTAGATTGCAAAAACAATTCTTGGGAACTTAATTGACAATCACTGCTATCCGTTAAAAAAAATTAAGATAACAACTGTTTTAATTATTTGCACAGGATTAAGGTTATTCCATGGTTATTATTTATTATTTTATCATTTTCTTGTTTTGTTTTACATTTACTCTCTTGGTTATGAAACATTTCTTTGATCCAATGTGGGTAATTAGACAAGCGGATTGAAAGGTACCCTCTTCTACAGGTATGAGAATTAAAATTTTAACTTTTCACTTATAATAAAAATAGCAGTATTTTCCATCTTTAGAATGGATTCAGGAAGTAAACTTGATGAGTGCTCAAATCAACACTATCTTTCCTTTTTTCCACTTCTTATGAAAAATATACTGGAATCTTTCTCACATTTCTCATTTAGAAAAATTTTATGAAAATGACACTTTGAAATGTGAGGGAAAGAGAAATATATGATTGACTTTTAAGTGTAAATAAAATTTTGTTCAATTTTACATCCTCTACTAAATGCAATTATAATTTTCATATTATTTTATATTCATTTTAAAATTAAGCTAATAATTCCATAGATTAATTTTTCAGGATATTTATACATAAACCAAAAGACAATTAAGAAGAAAGGCCATCATTATTTATGTAATATTTCTTCCTCTGTTACTACCCTAACTACAATCAACTTTTGATTATTTATTTCCTAAATAGGATCATTTAAAAAGTAGGATTCTGCAAAAGCTACTTCAGAATTTCAAAATGAAATATATGTAATCCTAAAATACTATTTTGATTTATCCATACTCATTCTTCTGTCAGCAAAATCAACAAATTCAAAAATATAGAAATTACCCCAACAACCTCAGGTTTCTCTTATATGCTGCCTCCACCCCCTACCCCCACCCCTTCTATCAGGGAAAATCCTGAAAGTGCAAAATCAATGTGTGTTTTCTCTCTAAATATTTTTTTTCTTCTTCTTCCAAACCAATATTCAGAATGCATTTGGAAGACTAGGGATTTTAGAGTTAAGAAGATCTCATACAAGTAGCTGCCTGAAGCTGAATGCTAAGAGTTCACTTTAAACTTTAGCTACCCTGAAAATTCACTAGAAATAAGGGGAATAGGATAAAAGTGAGAAAAGGATCCCTATTGAAAACTGGAGAGGAAACAAGCACAAGGAACACAGAAAGCAGAGCAGAGAGTTCTGAAAGGTGGGGGGCGGAGTGTGGGGGCCTTGGTTAAATGTGTTAGAAGTTGAAACTGTTTTTCCACCAGCAATTAAGTGCAAACTCAGGGTTGTGCAAAAAAGCAAAATGCCACAGCTTGATTGTGCTGTTAGCTAGGAGTATCTCCCACCAGTACTCAAAATTCAGAGCCACCTGCATGCTTCCCTCCCCTTACCATATAAAAGTCTCAACACTACCCCATCTGCCTTCTTTCATTTGATTTTCAAGGAACCACATGCTCCCTCAATTTTCCATTACCCATAATGATGATGTATCTGTCTCAGATTGCTGTACTCTCAGGTTCATTTGCTTACAACCAAAAGTAGTCCACTGTTCCTGAAATACAATATCGTGTGCATACCAGCACATTCTATGGAAGCCTGGTGAAGAGAATAAGCACTCTCACGATCAGTGATAATGACTATCAACCTGGCTATTAATTTAGGGCCAATAGTATGGTGTTCCAACTAAAACATAGACAACATAATTCATGTAAAGCACTTAGCAGAGTGCCCAGTATATAGAACTATTATAACTCTTTTCTATTGTTCAAAGAAATACTTTTCATATAATTTTTGTATTCTATAATGCTTTTGTTATATCCCTATTAGCAATTCTTGCTGTAATTGTCTCTCTCTCTCTCTCTCTCTCTCTCTCTCTCTCTCTCTCTCTCTCT
>JAKSZT010053928.1:42419909-42721001 GCA_026826555.1 Tolypeutes matacus
TCTCTCTCTCTCTCTCTCTCTCTCTCTCTCTCTCTCTCTCTCTCTCTCTTTTGGGGGGGAAGTTTTAATCATTTTCTTTTTGTATGCTACCCTAGCAACCAGACAGTAAACTCTGGGTGTGGAGATAAGAGGCAATCTTCACTGTATCCCCAGGACTTAACATACAGTAAGTACTCTGGAAGATGTGGCAGCCAAGTGAAGGAATGAAGAAGGTGGGGTTAAGTTTTATAAGATTTCATTATTTTACTAAGTGGGATGATGATAAGAGCACTCAACCACTTATATGGAAAGTTGGATTCTGATTTCACCTCTACCAGTGATTTCCTGCATTATCTTTGGTAATGCACTTGCAAAAGGAAATTAAGATTTACCTTGCTGAAAGGACCACATTAGACAGTGAATGAGAAAGTGAAGGCCAAGGATGTAGTAACTGGAAGAGTCACATCCTCTCCCACATGTTCAGTTTCCTCATTTCCAACATTTAAGAGGATAGGATCCCTAGACCAAAGTACACTGAAGAAGCTCTCAGATGAATAAAAGCAAAAGCTCACATCAAATGACACATATACTAGCTGGAATCAATTTTTTTTTTTTTTTTTTTTGCTCTCAGTTGTCTCCCTTTTTCCTTTTCTAGATTATTTTATTTTTTACAAAATTACCTCCCAGTGAGTCCCCAGGCCCAATAGTTGAAGTTTCCAGGAGGTCACCTAGACCACTCACTGCCTTTCCCCAACTGCAATTATCCCCTTAGCAGCAGCTGTCCCACCCGAGTGTCCTGCCCAGATCAGAGATGGCCACTAAGCAAGAAGCCTCAGCCAGGCCCCAAGCTCCAGTCCTAGTGAGGATGGGGTTCTCCCCATAGCCCCTCAGCCCATCGCAGATCTGCAGCCAATCAGAGGAGGGGAAGAGGGAGACACACCACAGCATGCTCCCTCTCTCCTGGATCTGAGTGGGAACTCTTCCAGGGGCTGGGGAGCCTCGGTCACTGCACCACCAAGCTTGGCCTCTGCCTCCCCTTCCCTGAGCCTGCCCCAATCTCAGGGACCATGAGGGGCCATGCATTCAACCCCGCCTCTCCAGCATGGCTCCAACACAGGTTACCTCTGCCACCCCCAAATGCCTGGGCATGTGCCACTAGGTAGAGACACAGCTCCCATCTCCTTCCCAACTTCACTGGGATTGCCTAACACTCTCAGTGCAAAGCAAATAATACTGAATTGGGAGAGGGGGAAACGCATACTTTCTCTTCCATAACATGCCTACTCCGTCCTCCTTTGGGAGCATTTGAGGACACAGCTGGGTCCAGGGGGTTGCCCTTTGGTTTTAAGATGCCCCCAAATCATACCTCTGACTCAGCTAAGAGATCACAGGGGTGACTCAGCTGGGCCCTGAACAATCTCATCCATCCTGAGACCCTAGAAGTGAGACCACTGCGTCGGGAGACCAGGAGAAACATCACATATTCTTTCTTTCCTCAGGGGTAAAGAATTTTCTGGAAAATCCTGTCCCAACCTCCCTAGTAGCAGAGGTTCTGTTTCTCCAGCCCTGAAATGAAAGCTGGAGGCTGGGATCCTTCTGTTTAGCTCAGAGCCTTTCATCCTTTGGGTCTAGGGGACGTCCTAGCCCTCTGTGTGCCTCTGTCCCCAAAAGGAGGGTGGAGGAGGTGGAGTGAGAAGCCTCCACCCAATTCGTAGTCCAGCTTTGCTGCAGCCTACCAGCATCACCTTTGAGGAGAGTGAGAGAAATTTACATTAAAATGCTTTTATTCTCTTCTTTCCTAATTAAAAACTGTTCTGAATGCTCTGGACTGGTGCTTTTGATACTCAGTGTTCTGTAAGCCTCAGATGAATTGGAATTTTTCTGGACTATGAGTTGGGAGAGGTCTTCCTTTCTACAATTTGAATAGCAAATCACATTTGTATACACTGACTGTGATGGTTACAGAAAAACTTACGCCCTATTTCCCTACTGTACCCTCTTCAAAATCTCTTACAATTATTACAATAATAGTATGGGTATAGATGAATAGTGAACTACCTGAAAGATCATCACTTTGTATTTTGTTATTTCTTCCTTTGTTCTTGGAGGGTAGAGTAATAAAGAGCCTGACTCTAAAATAAATAAACAAATAAATAAGCTATTCTGAAAGCAGGCAAGCAAACAACAACAAAAGGTAAATAAAGCAAAATTACCTCCCAGTGTCAGACCTACCTTCCAAACCATGTTAACTCACCATAAGCATCTTTCTTCCCTATTTTCACCCCAGATTCTTTTGATCACCTTTCTCCTTGTTTCCATCCAGAAACTTGGTTTTCTTACACCAAGAGTTTGACACCACCACCAATTCTGTCTCCTGTGGAGCACTTAATATATGCCTTGCAATGTGCTAAGTGTTTTAATACATTATCTAGTTTCACATCTTTTTAAAAGCCTTGATAACCCTGTTTTACAGAATTTGGTAGGGGCTGTAATAGCTGCTAGCTAAGTGTTTTTCAGATGAATGAGGAAAGGAACATAGGGCAAAATAGAATACTGAGGCACAGAAAGGTTGGTCAACTGGTCCAAATGTACAACTACTGGGACCAAAGCCTGGACAAACCCAGTTTCATCCAACCTGAAAATACCTCTATGCTAGACTACATTGCAATGTTGCCCCCTTCTTGATATTGATTTTAACACAAAGTTTCCCCCCATGTAAATATTTAATGTGGCCACTTCTTTCCACCATGTTCCAGAGCTGCTGGCTTTGGTCCCATCTTCCAGCCAGTCCTCCTTTGTCCAATGATGGGAAAGGAATCTTGACTTTCTATCATGTCACTCTGGCCATCTCCCTTATCTTTTTCCTCTGTCCTTTCTCCTGATTGAGGACTCTTACTTGGAGTGCCCACTTTAGCTCCCACTTTAATGATTTTCCACTATTTAGGCTATAAAGGGTGGAATGGCTAAGTTCTACCATCTTCTCTCTCACAGCCAGGCTCCTGTGCCCCCACCGTCCTTCTGGGTAGAAAGGGCAAGTGAACTGCACTTGAAATGAGGTGTGAAGGGAGAAGTCTGTGCACCCATGTCCCAGTTCTGTCTCTATCTCCCAAAGCTGTCTTCCTGGCCCTCGGGTTGCTCATCTGTTAATGACGAAGCCAAGTTTGAGGATCTCAAGGTCCCTTCTAGCTCTAAAATTCTATGAAAACATTATTGGTTTAAATACATGTTTCGTAATGATCCAAACAATTATAGCAACCTCTGAAACTATTGAAAAATAAATTGTATTTTAACTGATCTCTAGTGTCAGTACTGACATCAATATTGAGATAGCTAATTTAATCACCCCAAAATGTGGTCCCTAACCACCCTATAAATTCAGTATATCCTGCATTTGTCCTTTCCTTTATTTTCCAAGAGCTAGACTCTTTAGCAGTCCCATCATTTCCATTATGTGACTTAAGTGTACTCATCCCAGATTAAATGGCACCATTAAACTCAACCCTTCGACATTTAGAGTTGAAGCTCTACAGGGAAATGGCTCTTAGACCAGCATAGGGGTTTAATGTATCAGTGATAAATACTCTACATCTGTTCACTAATTCATTCTGAGCACTGTTTCAACATACCTTCAAATCTGATTTTGGGCCTTAGGTTCTGTAATAATTAAATCATTCTGCTGCTCTGAAAGCTGGCTCATCTATTTCAAAATCAATCAAGGGCAAGTAAATCAGAGAGTCTAACAAAGATGAATAAGAGATGGCAAGCATGGCTTTTAATGCATCACTGGCTTTAATGCTTGAAGACAGAATGCTTTTTTAAAAGCTTTATTCAAAGTATCCTTAATTTGTTAAAAAAACAAAAACAAAAACAAAAAAAACTAAGGTGAGAACACATGGTTCCTTTCTTGGGTGTTATACATAAAACTCTCTGGGATAATCTCTTTTGAAAAAGCTCATCCAAATGGAAATGTCTTCAAAACATCAGAAGGATTTAAGAGCTAAAGTCACTTGCTCTATTTTTTCAAAAAATTTAACTTCAGCAGTGAGGAGTGCTTAAATATACATGAAATTCTTCTCAAACATCCTCTTTCCAGTCACCTTGTTACCATCCTTCAGTGATCTTATTGTCTACTTCAGAATTTAATGATTAGGAAGTGCTTGGTCTTTCTCAGATAACAGTCCAGAGCTTTGAGAACAATTAGAAGCATTGTGGAAAGGGTATGTTCTTATACCAACAAAAGTTTTATATGGATGTATCTTAAAGAGCAGAAATTCTTCTTGATGCTCTTTCAAAATGGGTCTTCACTGGCCTTGGTATACCCTGCTCCATCATTCTGTACATAAATTCTGTTTCCCCTCTCCGCCCCCTTAAAACCAGAAGTTATGTCTTAGTCTTAGTCTGCTTTGTAAATCACAACACAGTACCTGGCATAAAGTACGTGGTCAAGAATTACTTGCTGTATGAATAGGATCTAGAGATTCAAGGATAATTAAAGGCAGGAAAAAGAACCTAAAACATTTCAAATCAAAACTTCCCTTTTATATTAAAACAATCAGAAAATCCAAGCAATGAGAACATTGTCCCATCTGTGAGGAGATTCTTAGGAGCACTGAATGAAAGTTCTTATGATAGTTTTCTAAGTATAATGTATTTATATAATCCTCTCTCCTCACCTCTTACAATAGACATTTGTGTATAAGAGAAACTTTCTGAATGGAAAGTGTTTTGTTTATTCAGGACATACACCCACTCACTTTCAGACTCAAAAACAAAACTCATTAAGTTTAAACCCAATGCTAAAACCACAGCTGTACATCTTTGTCTTTCTTTAATCAAAACTTGAGCCCACCATTTTTAATGGTTGTTAGTATTTTCTCTTAAAAAGTAAGTTTCTGATTGCTTCAAAATTATCATAAAATGTTTATTTTAAATGTTACATAATGCATGAAAATGAAAGGGACTAGTAAGTGAAAAGATATATTTATGATAAAAACTCTTCCTTATAAATATGAAGTAGCAAATAGATGTATGCTAATAAAGAATTAGATATAGAAAACAGATCCTTTTTATTTTCTTTTACAAAATGTAATAAAAAGGCTTTTCTCTATAGTCACACTGCTGTAATGTTGAAAAGGATTTTCAATCTAGAATATAGAGGGATTTTTTGAGTGGTGTGGGTGTGTGCTCTGAGTGTGTGTGTGTGCATGCACGTGAGTGTGTATAGTGTATGCGGAATTAAGGCATGGCTCGGAGAACAATCTTGGTTCTATTGATCAACAACCACATGCAACTAAAGGCATCCCTAGGGTAAAGAGCCAAAGGAACCTTTGTAACTGTCACAAATAGCTTATTACAAGGACAGAGAAGCAGTCACACACATGTATACTGTGTATGAGCAGAACCCACTATCTTATGTACCAACTGGAAAAGTAGCTTTGGTTTAGGAATTCTACTCTCAGCATCAGCTGGACACCAAGTGGGAGTAAAACTCTGCTGCAAAGATATCAACTCATTCATGGTGTTCCGATTGGATTCTCTTTGAACATATGCCCTTTCAAGTGAAATTAATCAATCTCTTTATCACTCTCACTGCATCTGGAGCCATAATCATTACCCAACTGCTGAGAAAGAAATGAAACCACTAATCGCATGGGAGTAGAGCTTAGTGTTCAGAGCAGGAAAGTTTTTATTAAGTTCTAATTTGAAAAGTGATTTTTCATGACTAGCCATATGAAACATGCTATGAGCAGGAAGTCGCACTACCGAACAGCCATCTATATATCCACTGGCATATATCATCAACACGTTAACATCTACAGAACTTGGATTTTTAATAAACGATTCAATGATTGAATGCTAAAATCAACTTATGATACTTGACATGTAAATATTTGCAGTAAGAATGTCAGAATCCATTTGATTCTCTGAACTTAACCATAAATGCTGGGAATGTCAAACACATGAAAGTTTAGTTTATTTATTATTCACAAGCCTCAAATTTCCCCACCAGCAAATTTATGAACTCGATTACAACATCTATACATAAACCCACAGAACATGCAATAACTATGATTTGCACCCACTTGTAATTTTTTGATATTTGAAACCTCACACTGTTTGGGGGTAATAAACATAGAAGTGTTTCACTCAAAATTATAGGCATGTTCTTATACAGACCTGATTTATCTTAGCTGAAATATATTGCCCTATTGACTTACTTCATAAAATTGAACATGTGTTCCCAGAAGAAAAGTTACAGTGTCAAAATACAATTTTAAAATCGCATTTAAGAATGCAGTAAACATCTTTGCACCATATATTTGGATGATAAATAATAGTTACTTAAAGTGTACAGTGATACTCTATGCAAATAAAATATTAAAACAAGAACAAGACATTTCACTCCCAATGGTCTAGAATTTCAGGCAGTTAATATTGTGTACAGGATTGATCTTTAAATAGACTTTTTAAGACATAGAAAAACAATACCTTTTTCCCATTTGAATAAAATAGTCCCAATAATATAAGCTAAAAGACACCGGTCAGATCTAGGTCCCCTGTTCATGGATTGGAAGACTCAATATTGTTAAGATAGTAATTCTCCCCAATTGATCTGTAGATCCAACACAATTCCAGTAAAAATTCCAGCAGTTTCTCATGCAGAAATTGATAAGCTGATCCTAAATGTATATGGAAATGCAAAAGACTCAGAATAGCAAAAGCAATTTTGAAAAAGAACAATGTTGGAGAATGTTCACTCCCCAAGTTTAAAACGTATGATAAAGCTATGGTAATCAAGAAATTGTCATTCTAGTATATGGGAAGACATATAGATCAATGGTACAGAACTGGAAATCCAGAAATAGATCCTTATATTTATGGTTAATTGATTTTCAACAAAGATATCACGGTAATTCACTGCATGAAAGAATAATATTTGCAATAAATAGTGTTGGTACAATTGGATATCCACACACAAGAAAATTACCTTAGATCCTTACCTCAAACCATATAAAAGAATATTTCAAAATGGGTCACAGACCTAAGAGTAAGAGCTAAAACTATAAAAATTAGAGAAGAAAACACAGGAAAAAATCTTTGAGAGTTTTAATTACAAAAATATTTCTTAGATCTGAACAAAAAGCACAAAAAAATTGATAAATTATACTTCACCAAAATTCAAAACTCTGTACTTCAAAAGATACCATTAAAAATGAAAAGTTAAGCCACAGACTGGGAGAAAATATTTGCAAATCTCAAATCTGATAACTGACTTGTATCCAGAACATACAAAGAACACTTGAAACTCAGTAAGAGAAACAACCCAATTAAAAATGGACAAAATAGTTGTGTAGACATTTTCCCAAGAAAATATACAAACCACAAATAAGCTTAAGAAAAGATACTCAACATCCTTAGTCATCATTGAAGTTTAAATCAAAACTACTAGATAGTATTTCATACCCATTAAAATTACTATAATTAAAAAGACAGACTAACAAATATTAGTAAGGATATGGAGAAATAGGAAGCTTTATATACTGGTGATGGGAATGTAAAATGGTACAGCCACTTCAGAAACAAATTTCCTAAAAAGAGTTTCTTAAAAAGCCAAGTGTCTATTTGCCATATAAGCCAGCAAATATATTCCCAAGATAAATGAAAATATAGAAAGATTTGCATGTGTATGTCCATAGCAGTACCATTCATAAGATCCCCAAGGTGGGAAAAATCTAAATGTCTATCAACTTGTGAATGGTTAAAAGCAAGTGATATATCCTTATAATGGATACTGTCCATCAGTAAATAGCAATGGCATAATGATATACGGTATTACATGGGTGAACTTTTAAAACATTATGCTAAATGAATGAAGCTACTCATGAAAGACCACATATTGAATGATTCCATTTATATGAAAATCTATAGATACAATCTATACACACAAAAAGTACATTAGTGGTTGCCTAGGGCTGGGGGTGGGTATGGAAACTAACTTCAATGGTCATGAAGAATTTTGGGGGTGACGAAAATGATCTAAAATTAGATTGCGCTGATGGTTGTACAACTTGGTAAATTTATTAAAAATCAGTGAAGTATACTCTTAAAATGGGCAAATTTTATGTCATGTAAATTATACTTCAATAAAGTTGTTTAAAAATAACCAATCTTTCAGGCTCATAATTATAAGTAATAATTACTGTGGCAGTGAAAATACTGTAAAAAGAAGGCAAAAAGCATTTTTTCATTGGATCATCAACTACCCAAAAGGGCAACCAATTAACATGAAACCTGAGAAATATAAAAGGTAGCAATTTTGTTGATTCATGAGCCTCTCCATGGAGAATGGCAAAATTATAAGCAGCTCTGAGTACAAAGTTTCAAAACAGGAAAACCTAGGAACCTTTCATAATGAAAATATAGTAGTGAAAGGGAACTGGGCTAGTGTTAGTTCCATCACTTAAAAACGAATTGTGTGTTATTCAAACACAGGTTCTTCAAAAGTGAGATAAATTGGTATCCTTCCCTTGCCTATGACTTACAGGACTATTGCCAAGGACCATGTAAGACAAATAAATGGAAAAGTGCTATAATATAATAACTTTAAGAACTTATTACCAAATATAAAGTTGCCCCTTGTACCCATGATTTTTTTCATTTCGTGTCTGAATCAGAAGCTGTCAACCCTATGGGCCTCTAAGCTTGAATCCAGGTTTGGTCAAATAGGCCATACAGTCTTGGCTCTAGGAAAGCTTTGAGACAGTATTCTGCCTGGTAATTGCTTTCAGAAGAATCCCATGGCTCTTTTATTGAAAACAATAATATAGAGTTTTATGACTGGAAAATGTCAGGGGAAAATATTGGAGATCCAATATTTGAAACAGCAAAGGTATGTGGAATGCCACTAGAAAGAAACAATAAAATGGAAATTTTTAAAAATACTACTTTTAGAAAATGAGGTGTAAGGTGCAGAAAAAGAACATCTAATGACCTGTTCAGAGAAATGATATTACTAGGTACATATCTATCTATCCAAACTAAATTGTATTATATATGTCCGAAAGTGGAAAAGTCAAGGAATAATAAAAATGACACCCTTTTAAAAGTACTATACATGAAGTGTTGAGTACTTAGTATGCCTCTGAATATGTAATATTTACTCTGAGTATAGAATATGTAATTGGTGTATACAGTATAATTGGTGTATATACGAATTATGTTTTATATAGATTTTCTCATTTATTTCCATTTTACTGATGACAAAGCAGAGGCTTAAAGAATTTGCCCAAGTCCATGTACGGACTGGCTTAGTCCTAGCAGTGTCCATGCAATTAGCCACTCTACCACCCTGCTTCTCCTTTACCATTTACAGGCATCAGTATTTGAAAATGGTATAAAGTTCTGTATAAATACAGCAAAAAGCCTGAAAAGAGCTTTCTATAAAAGATGAAAAAATGTGGCCATTGCTTTTCAACATAGCATGTATACATAACAACCAAAATCTTTGAGCAGCTGCAGTCAATTAAAAAATTATTAACCCTGAGGAAAAATCCACAAAAAAACATGCCCACATGTTACTCTTAACTGTTTATTGTGTTACTTTTCTCACAAAGTGTATCCATGAATGAAATCTGCCATTGGGTGATAAAGCTACTTATTTCTACAATAACATTTTATTTTACCCTTTGGGAGGGGTAATGATCAATGTAAGGGAGTAATAATATCACAGATTCCCTACATGACCCAGAGTTTGGTTCCCACAGTAATTCAAAGGAGAAAAAGAACAAAAGGATGAGATGGCTAAGTTATAGTCTTCCCTTTGCTAAGAAAATGAGTTTTAACAGTACTTACTGAAAGAGAGTAAGAAATAGAAGAGGTGTGAAAGGTACTTTTGGATTATTCCTCTGATTGGATTTCAGATATTATCTATGTCTGTGAAGTTGTGGAGACTTTGTTGAAATAGCAAAATAACCGCATGAATACAGTAAACCCATCATCAACCCGCAGGAAGGGGGGTTTTTTATTTATATTATTTCGGTCCACTCAGGATTGGCCGCGCTTTATGATACCCATAGCCATGACTGAGAACATGTTTATAAAGTAAGCCTTTAATGTGGCTCTATGAATTCATAATACTGTCTTTTGTCTTTAATTCATGTTCCAATCCCACTTGATTGTTTTAGACTCTTTGTACAGAAACCCGTATTTTCTTAGTTAAGAATAAATCAAGCATAGCTTGAATATTAAAATATTAAAATTCCACCGTGGAAGAAAAAGTTGAAAGGAAATATTTCCAGCTGTAAAGGAATTTCTCTATTGATAATCTGACCACTAGGGAGAAATCTTCCCCATATCAATTACCAGGGGGGAATTAAATAGTTCAATCTCACCCCCAATCATCTAAGCCCTGAGAATATTTGAATTCAATTTTTTAAAAATGTTACACTGGACCAAGTTTGGTGGCCAGTTAATTTTATTATAGACAGATTTTTGCAGCACATGCTACAAACTGAATCATTCACCACTTAACATATTTTCAAAATCCTTTCCACTTCAGAATAAACATCCTGTAGTGGAAGTGATAGAAAAATAAATGAGAAGACTTTCTATTAACATGGGAGACATGACACATGTATGTATTTTCACTTCCCCCTAATACTTCACTGAAATCACAGTAAAGGCATTAAAAGGTATAACTCAACAAGGGTAAAAAGCATAGAGATAAAGGTAGGTAACAGATACCAAAGAGTTTTTGGAACATGGATAGTAGATAGAGGAGCAGTAACTTGGCAATGTAAAGGAAACAGAATATTAGGCGCCTACAGAAGTGTAGGGGAAAACAACAAACACAGCCAATTTATACCAGCAGAACTCTGGGAAAGCTTTGGACCTAGAGATACCAGGAAAAAGTAGGGCACATGGTTTAAAACGGGGAAAAACTGAACATCTACAAATGGAATTAATTAGCCCCCAGATCCTTGCTCCCAACCCTTCTTCAGTCGCTTCAAGAAAACATTGAGCAAAATTAGACCCCTGGAAAAGACACTCTTGAAGAGAGCAGGCAAAGTGAAAGGTAATGATGAGGTATCAAATTCAAAAGAGAGGAATTAAGTGAAAGGTTGGGTGCCAAATGTTGAACCACCTCTGCCAGGACCCCTTCCCTTTGCCTTCTTCCAGGACACTAGTAGTAATCCCAAGTAGGAAGCAGATAAAAGGTTCATTTCAGGAGAAACTGAAGAGCCCTGTAATGAAGACTGCTAATCCTGAAAATCTAGTCTCCCTTCTTACATGGCTACCGAACTCCTGGCTACATTTTCCCACCTTCCTTTGTGGTTAGGAGTGACTGTGTGACTCACCAGCGGAATGTGAACCAAAGTGATGTGCTGTGGTGGTTTTAAAACATGTTTGCAAATTCTTTGCCACTCCTCCCACCAAGAGACAGTCTAAGCTCCCTCCTTAGACAATCGCTTGGAACTAATAGAATGTGGCAGAAAGGGCCCTTCATGTCTCCCAGACGAGGTTAAAAAGGCGATGCAGCTCCTGCCTGCCTCTTTGGACACTTGCTCTGAGAGTCTTCAGCCACCAGTGAAAGGCTGGGATATCCTGAGACCTCCATGTAGAGCCACCATATGGAGAGACCCGAGACAGAAAGTGATGCCTTAAGAGTTCTCACTGTTCCAAGCCCAGCCTGAGTGGCAGGCATGTGAGTGAAGGGGTATTTGAGGTGATTCCAGCCCCTGCCGCCATCTCAACAGCATGTGAGAGCCTGTGTGAGAATGACCTTGCTGAGGCCAGCCACCTCCAGAAGTGTGAACAAAATTGATGACTGCTATTGTTTTAAGTGACTGTTTTGGGGTGAACTGTACACAGCAGTAATAGTTGGAACATGTATGGAACTTGCTTGGAATCCCTTTCCATGAACTATAATCTAGATATGCCTGTGACCCAGCTCAGAAGGGCAGACAAACAATATGGAAGCACATTGGGTGGCTGAATGACTGTATGGAACACAGCTTCTGAGCAACCTGGACTACTAACTAAGAGACTTAACATGCGATAGCCACTGCATTC
The DNA here is from genome assembly GCA_026826555.1 of Tolypeutes matacus. Taxonomy (NCBI): domain Eukaryota; kingdom Metazoa; phylum Chordata; class Mammalia; order Cingulata; family Chlamyphoridae; genus Tolypeutes; species Tolypeutes matacus. The sequence continues at coordinate 42,431,961 of JAKSZT010053928.1, forward strand.
GGGGGCATCTTTGTTATTGTGGATTAGTCTTTACCCTAAATAACACAGTCCCAGAGAAAAAACCATCATAGGTATTGATGGATATAGATTTTGAGGATCCCATCCTCTAAAAAAAAAGCCAGGTCACCACTCAAAGAATCCTGACAGTGAAGCCCAACAGGTGATCCAGGGACACAGAGAATCCAATCACTTTCCAGTGCCTTACTCTTAATAATGAGGTACTAAAGAGACAGCCAATGATCAACAGACTTTAGAGAAAAGCAGCTCACCATATCAGAGTCCATGATCAAACAAACGAATGAACCGTGCAAAGAGGTTGAGAGGAAACATAAATTATGTAGTGAGCAGATCACTAAATATCTTCTGAATGGAAAAAAAAGTTATTACATCTATGAAACCAGGACAAGGTGCAATTTAAAAAAAAAAATAATCATAGAACAAATAAAAGCTCTTAAAAAACAAAAAATGTGGTAGATGACACTTTAAAAAAATCAAAAGAAGAGTTAAAAGACAAAAATAGAAGAAACATTAAAATAAAAAAAATAAAATGTACACAAAAGAACAGCTGGAGAAAATATTTTAAAATTGAAGATCAGTTAGAGAAATCAATCATTTGCCCAAAAGGAGTTTCAGAGAGAAGAGAGAAAACAGAGGGAAGAAAATAATATAGGAAAAAAATAAATCTCAGAACTGAAGGATATGAGTATATTGAAATATCCTACTAATGTCCAGCACAATAAAGCAAAAAAGACCCACCACAAACCATATAATAATGAAATTTCAGGACTTTATGGATGCAAAGAAAGCTTATAGAAAGAACAAAACAAAACAAAGAGGTAACATACAAAGGGATGGGATCAGAATGACAACAAACTTCTTAATAGCAATACTGGAGGCAAGTATTACAGTGGAGAAAAGCCTTCAAAATTTTGATAGACACGCTTTGCATCCTTGAATTCTACACCCAAGCTCTCAGTCATGTTTATGATGACCACAAAAAAACTTTCATACAGGAAAGATTTGAAAAATTACTTCCAACATGCCCTGTTCTGGAATATAAGGTTCAGCAAAATTAGGCAATGAAGGCAAGAAATGGAAAGACAGAAGAAGGAACAAGAGATCCCAGGTGAGAGAGAATGAAGGTACTTCCAAAGGTGGCAAGCATGCAGCAGGCCAGATAAATCAGAGGAACAGAGGGCTGTGGAAAAATTTACTGAAGAAAATATATGCTAAAGTGTTTGGAGTGGTGCTTGATTGTTTCAAAAACTTAATAATGGGTGTGTGACATATCAAGCACAGCATCTGTAGATAAAAAACAATAGTCTTAAAGAAGACTAAGCAAAAGAACAAATGAGGCAACTTCCAATTCTATGTAAAAAAAATGTTGCACCAGAAAGACCACAGATGCATAGTACACTGCCTGGCTCAGCAAAGAATGTAATAGAAGTACTAATGTAAGCACTGCCTTGATTTTTACTATTTTTCAACTTTTTATTATAGTAAAATATATACAACTCAAAATTTCCCATTTTAACATCTTTCAGATTCACAATTCAATAGTATTAATTATTTTGAAAGAATGAAGGAGGAGAAGGGTTAAGTAGATGAGAGAAAAATCCTCATCTAACATAGTAAAATATCAATAGGAACTATTTAATATTCATAAATCAAAAAATAGCAATAATGAGAATATTACATAGAAATATGGAGGTTAATGCCAGAATAAAAAGCAAACAGAGTTAAAACTATTTGCTACTGGGAGGTGAGATGCAAATATAACGGCTCATCATAAGCAGCTTAGTAATATAGAATTTTTTAATGTGTGGCTATTTCCTTTTTAAAATATATTAAGTTCATCGTCTTATTTTCCTAGGTCAATGATAACAGAACCACAGCAACATGGAGACATGAATCATTTATTTTCACATTTGCAGATCTATAATTTTGTCTTTGATTTTCAGTCACTTTATATTCTCTGTTCAACACGTAGTTCAGGCTCTTGACTAAGAGTGACCATACTTTCTACTTCTTCAATCTTCTCACTTCTCAAGCCCTCTAAATACACACAACTACATACACATGCACGCAAAAGACAGTTCTTATTCTACAATTACTTAATGTGCTGGGGATTTTTTATGCAACAAATATTTATGTTCCAGGTACGTGGTAAATATCAGTGAATAAAATGAGCAAAATCTCTTGTCCTTGTGGAGCCTACATTTTAGTGTTATTTAGGAAAAGAACATAACAGAGAAATTTATTTGATTTAGGCAATTTAGCTTTTTCCTCCTGACCTATTGGGAGCATTATAAAATTAGTGCTTGTAGTCTCTAAGGAAAAATTATTAGAAATTTTAGCAGTAAATCCTGTGTCATCAATGTCTATGCATTTTGATATCACAGAAATAACTCCTTTGAGAGTTTATTACACACATGCCTCTAAGATAAATTAATATCCATGAAAGTAATTAAAATTATTTCAATTTAATCAAGTTCCCAGAAGAAATATTTTATGGACTTCTAGCTCATTTTCAAGAAATAGCTCTTTCCTAAGAATATGTGGTTTTCTCTAAAATTCTAAAACTTCAGAATACATATTATACATATTTTCCTTAAAGTACTTTCAGCACTGAAAACATTATTATTTAAGCTATAATTAAATATTAACCTATTTAAGATCTTTTTTTATAATGTTATTTTCATAATCTCTTTTCTTTTATTTCCAAAAAGATTAATTCCAATTTCTCTACTTAGTTCTTGGAAAATAGGTCATTAGTCTCACCTTTTAAATTCACTGCGCAGAGCTATTGAAATTAAAACTTTGCAAGAGTTTGTCATATGGAAAGAAAGTTTTAGACCTAAAAAGTCAGTGAAATTCTTTATTATAATTTATTTGTAAAGTGCATATAGCTATCAAACTGATATCCCATTTATGCAAAATGTGTAACAAAAAGCATGAATAAATATTTCAAGTGTGAAATTATAGAATAATAATAGAAATAGTAGCTAACATTTGTTTAGTAGCCACTATGCAGCAGATATTGTAATATACCTGATTTTCAAAATAATCCTGTAAAGCAGTTATTATAATATATTGTTATTATATTATATTATTATCCTCATTTTTCAGATAGATAAATAGGGCTCAGAAAAGTTAAAACACTTTGTTCCCTTTAGATACCAAAGAATTTTTATCTCTAGTAGAGACCTCTCTTCTGAATTCAGAACCAAATATGCAACTTCCTGGTCAACACGTCCACATGAATTTCTAATAGGTATACAGATTTAACATGTCCAGGATCAGACTCTCAGCATTCCCTCACGCCCACACCTTCACAGTCACCCCCATATTAAATGTTGGCAATGCAGCTCTTCCAGCTGCTTAGGGCAAAGCTCTAATATCCTCCTTGACTTCTCTGTTTCCCTCACTCCCCACATGAGTAAATCCTGATTCCTTTGCTTAAACCAGAGTTTCTCAATCTGGCATTATTGGCATTTGAGGCCTCAAATTCTTTGTTGTGGGAAGGCAGCCCTGTACATTGTAGGATGTTTGGTAGCATCCCTGCCTTCTACCCAGTAGATATCAGTAGCACCCCCACTTGTGACAATCAAAAAAATCTCCAGACATTGCCAAATGTCCTCTGGAGGGCAAAATTGCCCTGGGTTGAGAACCACAGCCTTAAGAATATCCAAAATTTCGTCCCTTCTCACCACTTTCACTGCCATGACTGTGATTGAAGCTGTTGTCGATACTCTCCTTTATTTCTGTAGTACTCTCCTAACTGCTGTCTATGCTGCCTCCTTGCCCCATGTGATGAATGAGTTCATGGTCAACTTGGCCAGGCAATGGTGCCCAGTTGTTTGGTCAAGCAAGCACTGGCCTGATTGTCATTGTGAGGCTATTTCATGGACTTAAATCATCAGTAATTTGATTGTATCTTTGGCTGATTATATCTACCATCACCTGAGGAAACTGCCTTCAATAATGAGAGTCATCTCATTGTATCAGTTGAAGACTTTAAAAGGAGAAGTGAGGAGAGCAGATGTGGCTCAAGCAGTTGAGCACCTGCTTCCCACATGGGAAGTCCTGGATTTGGTTCCCACTGCCTCTTAAAAACAAAAAAGCAAACAACAAGCAAACAAATAAAAAAAACAAACTCAGGGGAGCCAATATGGCTCAGTGTTTGAGTGTTGGCTTCCCACATGTGAGGTCCCGGTTTCAAACCCCAGCCCCAGTACCTTAAAAAAAAAGTGATGACTGATGACTTCAGTAGTCAGAACATTTCCAGCTCTACTTCAGCCAGCCATCTTCTGGAGAATTCATCAAAAATCTTCATCAGAGTTCCCAGCTTGCAGCCTATCCTAAGGAATTTGGACTTGCCCATCCCTATAGTCACATAAGATAATTCTTATAAAAATCTCATAATATTTACAGATATCTCTTGTTGCTTCTGACTGCCTAGAGCACCCTGACTAATACACCCCACTTTGGAGTATTCTCAACAGAGCAGCCAAGAATAAGTCTTTAAAATCCCATTTTGACCTATAAGGACCTCCCTGACCTGTACCCCATTCCCACTCTAACGTTATCACAATCACTCTTTCCTGTGTTCACTCTGCTCCTGCTCTGGCCCACTAGCCTCCTCTCGTCCTCAAACATGCCCGCACCCTCCTGCTTCAGGGCCTTTGCGTGTTTCCTCCATCTGGAATGCTCTTCATCCAGATGTCTCCATGGCTGGCTCCCTTACTTCCTTTAGCTTTGTATTCAAATTCACTTGCTTGGTGGGACATGCCCTGACCAGCCTATCTAAAATTTCAGTCTCGCCCCCTGCACTTCATATTCCTCTTTCTTGCTTAATCTTTCCTTCTTAGCACTTATCAATAGCTACATTCTTCTCTGCTTAACGTGTTGATCAACTTTATTGTTCTGTCTACCAGGACAAAGGATTTATCTGTTTTATTCTCAAGCAACTTATCACACATGCCTATAATAGTGTCTGGCACATAATACGAACTCAAACAAGTATTAGTGGAATGAATGGACCTCTTAGAACCAAGACTCGGCATTTTTTTTTAAGAGCCCACTTGTTACCGTGGCTTCAGAAACCATGATCTGTTTATTTGTACAAAGGAAGGAGACATGCATAGTTATATAATTACGTAAAACAATAAACAATATCACTCCTTATCTGATACTTCTGCTGACATGATCCTTCCCTCTTGGAATGGATGAAAGAATACCTGACCCTAAATATAGATCAGAGGATGTCATTGTAATGTTGATAGGCATTCGACAACCTTGCCACATCAATGACCCCACAGCCTACAGTTCACCAGACTTCATCAATACAGAAATCTTTAGCAACATAATCTATCACTCATTTATTACTCATCAATATATTGTTTTTCCAAACCCAAGACTCACCAACAAATGCCTCTAATTTGAGAGAGGTTGACTAATACATAACCTTTTGACTCATGGGCAACATAGACAAACAGATACAAACAAACAGCTTAAATGGTTGACATTACCATCTACACCCAGAAAATTGTTTCTAGCTTTCTAAAATAAAGTATATTCGTCTGAGTCTCCATGGAAATCTGTTCAAATTCCAGATTCCAGGATCTGAGTTCTCAGATTTGATAACATACTGCAAAGATAGAGCTAATTTCAACTGTTTTACATTAAAAATCAAAATGAAATACAATGAGCACATCTGTACGTCGGTAAGAGATTCTTAGATATTGAGGTTATCTTGGAAGGTGGTGACCCAAAAATTGCTCCAAGGATATGACTCCTCAAATAGATGTTTTGCTAAAATTAAAATAATACTGCATTCATGTCAGCATTATTTTTAATAGCAAAAAAATATAATTCATTGAATTGCCAAGCAATAGGGCAGAAAAGATAAGGCAACAAGAGACAGGGCAAATGAATTACTGAATAAAAATAGAAAAGAATAATATGCAGTCCTTAAAAGAGGAGGCTTACCTATGTGCATTAATACGTATTGTTCATCAAGATAATATTGTTCATAATTAAATGAAAAAGCAAGCTCCAGAAAAGCAAATGATCCCTATTTTTATGAAACAATGTACATGTATATGTGCTCTAGTTTCCTTGGCTGCTCAAGCAAATACCATGCAATGGGTTGGCTTAAACAATGGGAATTTATTAGCTCACAATTCAAATCAAGGTGTCATCTTGGCAACGCTATCCTCCTGAACACTCACATTATGGGGCTGGCTTTCTGTGATCCTTGTAGTTGGCTCTTCTGTCACATGGAAATGCACATGGTGGCTCTCCTAGCCTCTTCCTTCTCTTCCCGACTCCTTTGATCTTCAGTTTCTTTCTTCCTGTGGCTTTGTCTCTATCTACCTGAATTTCATTCTTCTTATAAAGGGCTCCAGAGTTAGGATTAAGACCCTTCCTGTTTGAGGAGGTTCATATCTTAACTGAAATAACCTCATCAAAAGGTCCTACTTACAATAGGTTCACACCTACAAGAGTGATTGTTTAAGAACATGTTTTTCTGGGGTACATATCTCCAAACCACCACAGTCCACTCTATGGACCCCCAAAAGCCACGTTTTTTCTACATGCAAAATATATTAATTATATTAAAATATCCTGAAATCTGTAAGCCATTTCAGAAACAATGCTAAGTATAAAGTTTTAGCAAAATCTGTTATGGAAGTGGTCTGTCTTGGAGTAACATTCCCGTCCGTCTGTAGACCTGTGACATCTAGAAAACATTATCTGCTTCCAATATAAAATGGAGAGACAGGCATAGGATCGACATTTCCATTCCATAAAGGAGAAATTGGAAGGAAAACAGGGGTCATGGGTCTCAAACAATTCCAAAACCCAGCAGGGAAAACTCCATTAGATTTAAAGGTTTGAAAGTCATCTATGGATCAAGCAGTAGCCCCACCCCCTTTGAAGTGCTTGTGCAATAGCCAAGCTCTTCCTGAACAATGGGGTGAAGACTCCACCCTCTCTGAGCATCACAATGGGGACCAAACTCCCCACAAACCCCAAGACACAGGCCCCACCCTCTGTAAGCACTGCATGGTGGCCAGACTCCATGAAAGCCAGAGCACAGGCCCCACCATCTCAGAGCACTGCCTCTTTCAGTTTAGGTTGGTAATATTTCTTCTCATACAAATTTCACAAAAGCCTTATCAACTTTGCATGTAGTTCAGAGGGGTCCAAACCATCAGACAAAACTTTCCACAGATTCTTCCTGCATATCTGAATTTCCAATCTTGACTTCCACTGAAATGGCTTACTAGTTCCATGTTCAGTTAAATGCTCTGTTTCAACACAACTCCTGAAGGGCATGAATTGGTGAAGCTGCAAAACCAAAGAACACACCTGGCACTGAATCAGACACAAGCTTTATTGGGACTCACAAATAGAAGAGAGTCTCTGATGGCGACCGATCAGAGAATGAAGATAGTGCTCCACAAAGAGAGGAAAATGAGGGGTAGTATAAGGAGTTTCAGAATAAGGACATTCCACAGATTATGAGAGCAGAGTTTCTGCTAGGGTCATGTGAAGTGTACATATGGGGTCTGGTGATGTTTTCACTATGCTTGTAGGAAGAAAATTTACCAAGGACGTTTACTGTTTTGGGAGGATTATAGTTTATGATACCATCTATGCATTCTCTTCCCTCTGGGGGGGGTATTGTTCGTTGTTCACCTTTAACTTATATCTAGGTCATGCAGGCAGCTATGTGCTGAGGACTTGGGGGTAGGGGTGGACCTGGGTCCCCACATCCTCACTTGGAGACTCCAGGTACTTTCTGGAAGCTCAGGCAGGTCCCTGATAGAGGCGCTTCTGAACCTAATATCAGAGCACAGTATCTGGATAAGCTCAGATTTTGGAAACAAACTAGCTCTGATTTCTTTGTGCTTCATTTCTCAGCTTATCCATTTCTTCTCGCATTTCACGATAAGCTGCACCTTCCACACTTAGTTCCATAATCTCCTCAGATATATATACAAATTCATCACTTTCAAATTCTGCTTTCCATCTGACATCAGAACTCAATTTTGCCAAGTCTTCTACCAAATTAAAACAAGAATCACCTTTCCTCCAGTTTCCAATAACACATTCATCATTTCCTTCTGAGACTTCATTGGAAACACTTGTAGCATCTGTATTTCTATAAATAGTCTCTTCAAAGCAATCTAGACTCTTCCTATCAAGTGCCTCACAATTCTTCCAGCCTCTACCCATTACCTAATTCCAAAATCATTTTCACATTTTTTTGTTATTTGATACTCTCCTGGTATCAAAATCTGTTTTAGTTTCTTTGGTTGCTCAAGCAAATTCCAGGCAATGGGTTGGCTTACACAAGGGTAATTTCTTAGCTCACAGTTTTGAGGCTAGGAAAAGTCCAAATCAAGGTATCATCAGGGTGATGCTTTCTTCCTGAAGATAGGCATTCTGGGGCTGGCTGCTGGTGATTCTTGGTCCTAGGTTCCTTCATCACATGGCAATTCATATGGCAGCTCTCCTGTGCTCTCCATTCTCTTTCAGGTTTCACTGACCTTCAGCTTCTTGCTTCCCATGTCTTTCTTTCTCTCTGTTTTAATTTCATTCTGCTTATCAAGGACGCAAGCAGTAGGATTAAGAACCATCCTGATTGAATTGGGCCACATCATAACTGAAACAACACCTTTAAAAGGTCCTGCTTACAATGGGTTCACATCCACAGTAATGGATTAAGTCTGAGAACTTGTTTTTCTGGGGTACATAGCTCCAAACCATCACCATATGCATATATGTACATTTTTGTATGGATAATATATCTTTATATCTGTCATTCTCTACCCTTCTCTACCCTGCTCCCCACGTTTTGAAAGAGTCCTTTTGTTAAACTCTTCTCAATTACCTACTCTGAGTGTGCCATATCTTTCTTAACAGGACCTTGAGTAATAGTAATAGCAATAATCATATGTGTTTGTATGTGCATTGGTTGTGATTTATATAAACAAATGTATTTACAGATATACTGGTTTTTGAAGCATATATATATAAGATTGAAAGTGTGATGCATGTTTTGGACTTTTGCTTTAATTTTTATATCTTTTAAATTTTTTTCTACACTTTAAATTTCTGGTCATATACAAGGAATAAAATTGTAATTAAAAAATAACAACATGGGGAAAATATCTTTCCTTTTTCACTTGCACTCTAAGAAGGAGAAGAAGAAATAAAAAGCAGGAGAAATGAGGGTAATGATATAGATATTCATTTTGAACAATGCAATGTGTCTATGGAAATGATTCTCAATTCTGAAACTTAAGTTTGACATCTTCTGTCTGGCAGCAATTTGGGGGTTTCTTTCCTTTTCCATCACATAGCAATGCACATGGCAGTGTCTTCTCCTTTCTCTTCCAGTATCTTCTCTTTTGACTTCCAGCTTCTGGCTGCTCCTTGTAGCTTCTTTTTCAGGATCCAATTTCCTTTGCCTATAAGGACTCAAGCCATCATGCAGACCACACTTTAATAACATTTTCAAAGATCCTTTATACAAATGGGTTCAAACCCACAGGACCAGGGGTTGGGACCTGAATATGCCTTTTATCAGAGACATGATTCAATTCCCAACAACTATCTTGTTCCAATAATCCACTTTTAGAAAAGCAGACTTATTTGTAAAATTTGCTTCAAAATAAGCCCATTTCTTCAATACTTCTCATTTGGGTTTCAAATTTGCTACTTTTCCTTTTAACTGCATTTTTTGAGAACTTTAGATAAGGGATTAGCCATATAAATGTGCTTATTTAGATTTAACAAAATACTTAGTCTTTTGTGACTAAAGCAAAATAGCCCCATTTACAGAAATGCAATATTGACATTTAGAACTATTTCCAAAGTTTGCTAAAACTACTGTGAGGGGAAAAATTGCAAATCACTAATGTGATGTTAGAACCCACAATTAAATTAATTTATAGAGGCTTTAGTGCAATTAAATTTCCTCCAGACTGTATCTCTAATGGTGTTGGGTTTTTTATTTAATATACTTTAAAACATAATTCAGTTCCATTTTTACAAAGTCATTTAAATTTTACAAATATCATTTTTATACATATTTCCACGGTGACATAATAAGTCTGTAGTCTATTTAATTTATACTTGATAAGACCAAAATGAAAATCTTTTGAGGACCATAGATCTTCTACAACATCACATTTTCTTATTATATGATATTAAGTGTATACATTAACTGGATTTGCAAGAATGGACTCTTGAAACAGTAATAAATATTTTAAATGATATGATTGTGATACTTTAAGAAAGTTAAAATCCAAAGCAAAGAAAAACAAAGAGCCAAGTTTTTGGGGGGACATAAATTTTAGGCTTTGAAATTAAATTTAACAGATCTTTTCCATAGCCAAATTAAAAAGATATTTGAAGAAGAACATAAGTTATATATAAGCCTCCAGACCTCACATATGCATAAAGGATTGTACATGATATAGCAAAGTCTCTCATAATACAGTAATGTGACTTTAAAGCACAACTACTGAGCAAAGTTGTGAGGATCATTTTTCATGCTCTAAAACCTAGATATACAGTATCTGGGCCAGAAAGTATTTAATAAAAAAGAGCTAACTAGTTGTAAATCAGAAAGAAAGAGACATAGATACAGACAGTCCAAAGCGTTTTAGCTGACAATATCAGCTAATTTCAGATGTCATTTTTGTAACCAATGCACAGAGGTGAAATCTTTGACAAAGGAGAAGCAGATATAACTATGGAAATCATAATTTTAATTGACAACAATGTGAAAATTCAGAAATATAATAAGCATCATGGATGGAGGTGACAATTATGCAGGAATGAAAATCAAATGTAAGCTTTGCAATAAAGAAAAAGGATTTATTTTTTCTTCTCTGAATATTTTTCCACTAGTCTGCAAATAAGAACAAGGATGGAAAGAGTATGCTTCTCATTAATGAAAATGATTCAAAGGAACAGCCAGGACATTCCTACCTGGTTTCCAGAAGAACTGATTATCCTTCTTGCCTTCCAAATGATATGCATGGGACAGCAAGAGAGAAAGGAATAGAAATAGCTTCCTCATGCTCCTCCATCGCCAGTGAGTCACAGCCAGATCACCCTTTGGAAACATTCTTCAGATATTTCAGCTTCTTGACTTGCCTATTCCTAAAAAAAAAAAATATATATATATATATATAAAATATGTTTCTTTTGTATGGAAATTATTAAAAAACTCACTTTGACTGTCAGAACCTTTAGCATGATACAAATTGTTCTATTACCATAGAAGGGGTGTATAGACAATATTCAAGTTTTCAGGTCAGTTGTTAAATTAGCCACATTTTCAATCCTTATTCAATAAAACCATCACAGGTTCTACAGACTCCATAGGCCCTCCCTCAGTCAGTTTATTCTTTAAAGCAGGGTTGGAAGATACCTGATATATCAGGGAGAGAGACAGATGCATACACAACAAAGTCCAAAACAGGATGATGAATATAATAAACATGATATTACTAAAGTGGGATGGGAAGATTGAGGAGGAGGCAATTCATTCTTTTGAGGCAAGAAAAAGAGAGAAAAGCTCAGAGAAGACAGCATTTGAGAAGAGCCTTAAGGATAAGTAAGGGCTTGAACAAGGAAGGAGAGGTTATTCAGGCAGAGAGAACAATAAGGTGTTAATAATATGAATTTTGTGTTTGGGGACTGGCAAGTGAATGTAGATGAGATTTAGAACATAGGTTGGGGGCCAAAATTATAAAGAGCTTTGAATACCTGGTGAGGGTTTGGGCATCATTTTGTAAATAACAACAACAAAGGAACAGCAAATAACTTTTAATAACTGGCACCAGTATGCATAATGATTTACTGGTGGATGATGCTAGAGAAATTGAGGCCAGTTAGGAAACTACTGAAGTGATCCAGGCAAATATTAGTGAATGAAAGGATGAGGAGATATTTGAGAAGTAGCACAGAAGCTGGATGAAAGGACCTTGGGTTAACGATTGGATGTGCTTTATGAGGGGGAAGGAGACGATAAAAGGCAAACAAAAGTGCAAATTTAGATGACTGAACCATTGGAACCCCCTTTAACAAAGAGGGGAAATGGGAAGAGCAGAGGTTTGAGAAGACTTAAAGAATTTACTTTAGAAGATACTAAATCTGCTGTACCTATAGTATATAAGTTTTCCAGAAGACAAAAAGAAAATTCTACCTCTGGTTAAGGAGATCTAAGATAACTTATCAAAATATATTTATTAGTAAAATACATAAAGAAAAGGGATTGAACCATAAAAGAATATCAAAGGTAGGAGTTATTGCTCCTCCACATATATCTGCAAAATTGCAATCGGTAGGTGGCAGATCTGACTCTGAGCTTCCCAGGAACCAAAGGAAAAAAAAAAAAATTAGAATAGCCACTATAGTCACTGTGTGAGTAGGATTAAAATACACCTTTTTTTTCCAGGAGAAACTATTGCCCTGCTCCCAAGGTCTGATGGAGTTTACCCCAGGAGTCCTCATAAATACAGATGATGTGCTGAGAAAAGTCCTGAACACATCGCTTCATCAAATAAAACAGACAGCAGCAAGCTGTATACAGCAGAGTCTCATGGCACTCTTAGAACACTCCAAGGGTACAGTGGCAAAGTACGCATCAGTAAAAATGATTCTACAAGGAGCCAAGCAATGAAGTTCAAGTACACAGCTCTCTTGACCCAGGGATGAAAAGAATACTTGGAAAAGCAACCAAAGGCTTTCCTTCAAATTTCTATATAGCACACCAATATTTACAACAATGAAAGAGCAGCGCTCTGGCTGAAACAGGGTAGCACCCGCTGGCTAGACTGTTCATCCCTAAGAGTGGCCTCTTAGATGATTTCATGGAATCCTTGGGGCCTTACTGGACACAGCACTAAAACCCCACCCTAGAGAACTGAACTGGTCATATTTCCTTGTAGCAAACATCTAAGAGTGTGATTTATCACAACTGTGTTTTTGCTATAGGTTGGGCAACGTGGACACTAGATCATACTTTTATTCTAAGGCCACTGAGAGCTCATATGATATGTCCGTCAGAAAAAAAAGGTGCCCCCTACTCAAGTAAAAATATTTTAAGTTAGTATATTATAATACAATCTGTATTTTCCTGGCCACGAGATCTTTTCCAGAACCCCACTGGATGGCATCCAGGCTGCATGCACACAGAGGGCCTCGCCAATCTCAAAATTCACAGGCACACACATGGCCGACAGGAGGCACACTCCACACCCCTCCCTGTTCCCCAGGTGAGGAGACAGTACCCATGTTCAGAGGAGCAGCTGCCGTCCCACTAATGAAGAGACTCAGAAGACCTCTAAAGACCGTGGGAACAGAGTGCAGGCACAGGTGTCTGTGTGAATCGGCCAGTGCCTGCTCTGCCAAGTATACAAGTCCAAGGGTTTGAGTGTGGGTAAATGCGGGAAGAGACTCCCCTTCCATCCAGAAGCCCTGGAATCTCAGGTCCAAACCACAGGATCCCATATAAGTTAGCATCTCTCTAAGATGCATCCCCTTGGTTGAGGTGCTTTTGCCCATTGCACACCTGAGCACCCATTTGCTAATTATTTCACACACACACACACACATGCATACACGTGGTTACTTCACAGTGCTAATAGCAAATTTACATGTTTTAAGAAACAACACAGCAAAGGATGGACTAAAGAATTGTACCATGATAATTTAGAATCCACCCACATCTTTTGTTTTAATGGCTGATGGTCACTCCAATTTCTGCTGAAAAGAAGGCTGAGAAAATACCAGAAGTGCAGCCATTATTTTCCTCAGAAACAGAGGATTTTCTTCAGCACACACAGAAAAATGGGTGCTTGCTCCCCAAATCCAGTATAACAGAGATTTTATATAAATATCTTAGTTTTGGACATTTTCAAAAAGGCATTATTGCCAACTATGCCATTGAGGCAGTTGGAAAAAAAATCTAAATATTGCCCTTATAAAATATTATAGCTTCCTGGTAAATCCTACAAAGCTCATTAGCTGAAAAACCACCCCCTGGGAAACCAAACAAGTTGGTCTTCTATATAATGATGGACCTAAGTCAATTCAATGTAAGAGGACTTTTGATAAAAAAATAATTTGTGTTTTAGGGTAGTTGATTGTAAGCCATTATCCAAAGTTAATAAAATAATTAGCAAGTAGGACCAGTGTTTACTGAGGTTACTCTTCTTCATGACACAAAATCAGCAGAGCATAGATGACTTTGCTCAGTCTCATTAATGGGAGACGTGCAGCCAGCTTAACTAAAAACATATTCAAGTGATCGAAATGTAAACTGAAGAAAAGGAGGACCAAACGCCTATTTGCTCCGTTCCAAATGTCTGCAAGTGGGAAGGCAAAAAGAGATTTTAAAGGATTAGGAGTTCTAAGAAGACTGCCATGAGCTGGACTGATTAAGCTGAGAATACACAGGTGAATATTTTGTCTCCATAATTAGATTGTAAGCTCCAAGTAAATGAATTACCAACAATATTTGGGTTTAATTGCCAACAACAACAACAACAACAAAAACATTAATATTACCTAAACATAGGCAATTATAAGCCTTGTTCTCCTTTTAGGCTTCCTCATGAGTCCAGATTCCAGCATTGACTCTGCAAAAGGATCTGATGACATCAATGTCCCTCTTATGCTCACCTAGACACTCAGTAGCAGATCCCTGGGCACTGTGGCTGGTGGAGCATCCTGGATTCCTAAGGTAAGGTCACTCCAGGCTATGGATAACTAACAAGGAATAGTGCCAACAAGAAACCTAAGACTGACCTTGGCAAAAAAATACCTGGAGTACCGATCTCAAAGGATGGGCAATTTGGCATCCCATAGCAGCCTTCCTCTGAAACACGTCCACAATTTCTAGTATCTGAATTCCCTAAAATTATTCTATACCTCATTACTTCCCTTTTCCCAGGAAGCTTAAAGGCAGAGGATGGGAAACTAGCTTTGATGGAGTTTCTGCCATCCACCACACTGCATCTTTATACATAAGTTAAAGAGCCTCTGCTGATTTGGGGGAAAGAGCAGGATGGAATTTGAACCCAATTTGTCTAATTCCACCAAACCATGTTGCCTCTCTTTCCATCAAATGCCTGAACTCACTTAACTATTCTTGGAAGACACTGGGAGCCGTTCTAGGATCTGTTCCTTGAAAAGCTCTACAAGAGTTCCTATAAACAAAATGAAAGGAAACAAGGAACAAGAGATTTCACCCTAGTTTGTATAACACAAGTAAAAAAATGATAACAACTATGATATAAAATCTATTATGCAGGAAACTCACTACCCACAATGGCTTGAATAATTTATATTATAAAGGTCATTGAGTTTCCTAATCAGTTTATTTACTATGTATTTTAGCATCCAAACTTTATCTGCAAGGTTAGCTCTAAACTGATGAATACTAAGAAAAATATAAAACAGTTTCTCCATTGAGCCTCAGTTCTTTAATCTAATCATTGAAAAGCCATTCAAACGATGAAAAATGTGCCTATGCTTCATATGCATTACATTTTCCTTTAACTGTATTCTTATCATTGAAGTCCTAGAATATTTAAAAGGACCAGTCTTTAAAATATGAAATAAAATGAAAAAAATCTTCGAATTTGCTCTCAGCCATAAGAAACAGCAATGAATGGGAGAAAAGCAAACTGTGATTGCTCATATTCCCATAGCAGTGCCATCTCAGGGTAACTGGGCAGGGAAGATGGCTAAAGAAACACGGCTGATTAACAGGGCCTGGCAACACAGGCTGGGGAAGATGACACCCCTTATTGAGACGAATGCAACAGGGTGGCGATTCCAACCAGCCGCCTATTGCAGGTGATAGTTAACTAAGCACTGCTGAGAAACCTCGCACACATTTACCTTTTCCCAACTGTATGATACTGAACATGCCATTTCAAATTCATAACATGCTTACCATACATTATTACATGCAAACTACTGTCTGAAATACTTCATTACATTCTCAATGCATCCCTCCGACGTTGTTCAAATGAGATGAGGAAACTGAGGCGTCAGCAAGCCCAAGGTTAATGAGGTTGGAAGTTATTCGCGAGCCATCTCCATGGCCTCCCTCTTAAAGGTTTTAAGGGTTATAGCCAAATAGGCAACACACGCAATTCCTCATATCCTTGACAACGTAGGTTCTTTACAAGCCAGTATGGGTTCGCTCAGCAGCTTGTGCAAGGCAATTTACAAATCATTTCACTTAACCCTCACAAAAATATTATGAGCAATTATTCCTATTTTTCAGGTGAAAAACAGACTGATCATTAAGGATGTTAAATAATTATTCCAAGATCACAACAGCCAGAGGGTGTCACAGCTGGGTTAGAAGAGAGGCCCCACAATACCGATGCACGGCTCGATCTTGAAGCACCCCACATGGTGGTGAGCCCTGGGAGTGAACCCCACCTGACCACGGAACCTCAAGGTCCAGTCGACAAAGTGAAGAGGGCTGTCATCCAATACCCCTTAGGAGGGTGATGCTGGAACACCATAATGGGTGGGAAATGTGTAGATGAGTACCTGACAGAGACTGAGAACTCACTAAAAGGTTGTCATTTTCACTATTCCCATTGTTCTCTCAAAATTCAGAAAAACCCTTATCCAGAAATATTTAGGGAAGAGTTTGAATGCAATCACGCCTTGTAGTAAAGGATTGGGAGATGATTTTTCAATCTCCCAATCTTGTGACTTTGTGCCATATTTCTGAAACACAGAAAGTACTCTGTACCCAGAGGTCCATTAAAGATTCACACTGACCATGTGAAAGAGAAAACAGCTATTATCATCTCTATTCTATGATGGAGTAACCTCTGGCCTTGCAACGACATGATGTTTATAATAATTTCTTTAGGACATTTAGCCGCCAGCCTCTTACTCTATGCACCTCACGCTGTAGACTTCAAGGTGACACTTTCTGCAGGTAACTTAAGAATCCTAAATTACATCAAATATGAGTACATGAAGGCATACCATAAAAATATACAATCATGTGGTTTTCATTTTCTGTACTAATAATTACAGTAGGTTTGAATCATGTACTTAAAGCCAGCCACAGAAAATTTTGCAAAAAAGCCCATACAAGTATTTGACAAATCTCTTTTAAAAATATGGGCTATAGGAGAACACCAGATAGAAAAAGAGCTTGAAACAGGCTTCCCAAAAGCTTCAAAACTACAACTGGGTAGCTATGGTAGATATTGTTATAGTCTCCTTTTTTTTCTAGAACTATGATTTTTTTCATAAAAATTGCATTCTCAGCTTCCCTTGCAGCTAGGGTAGCCACGTGACACAATAATGGTCAACGATTTATAGATAGAAGTGCTGGGCGGGTCAGGGGGGCTTTCCCTCTCCATTATAAAGGAGGCAGTGTGACCCTTTGCAGCTGGGCCCTTTCCCACGACCCCTGACTGCAACACAGATTCAATGCCAGGAGGCATCAGAGCCATCTTGAGACCATGGGAATGAACATCATCAGCTAAAAGATAGTGGAGCCGGGATGGAGAAGCCTGGACTCTGAAGCCATCAAGGACCTGCAGAAACTGTCCTAGATTACCAACCTCCAAACTTCCTGTTTTATGAGAAAAATAAACCTTTCTTAAAATTTTTGTGCATTTTCTATTACATGAGCCAGAAAGGAAGTCCAGCTCCTACAGTATCCGTGCCGCTAGATGCAGTGGGTCTAGTTAGAGATATGCTAATTTGTAGAAGTGTGCCTTTCTCTACAATTTCCACAGATTGAAACACATTACATCACATGATCCAACCAAAACTTTGAAACTCTCTGCTGAAACTGAACATGGATGTTCCTGTTTTTATGCAGATGAGCTTGGCTTATTCCCCACATTGGCTCCTTCAGGTAATACATGCATTATTCGAAGAAAACTATCTGCATGTGTTGTCATTTGTCGTAAGTGTCATTGCGGTGAAAAAAAAGTGCATATTGTTTATGATGCAGTATAAATAAGGGAGAAAGGCGGGAATTACTCTAATAGGCTGCTTCAGATTCCACAATGAGAACAAACCCATTCATATACACAGAGTCCAATGGAAGAAAAACATTCATTTGACTACCTTCTATGTAGTTGCCAACATATCCCTGATTCTGAAGATATCACAGATACATTCTTGTAATTTTAGAATCATCTCTTCATTACCACATGGAAAATCCTTTCTTCAGCACTACTTGTAGTCCCTGGTTGTTGCTCAAATCTTCCACCACACCCTCCTTCTTAATCACTTTCTTCACTTGGGGCAGAATCACCAAACTCTTCTCTTTTTACTTTTTAAATTTCTCACTGGCCATTTCTTCTCAGCCCCCTTTTCCAGTATTTCCTCCTCATTTTAATCCTTACCCAGTTGACAGACTCCTTTTCTCCTTTACCTTTGCTCACTCTCCAGGCAATCTTTTACCCTGGATTTAAACACCATACCCCACAACTCTCATTTTCATGTCTCCAGCTCTGACTTCTTCCCTGAAATCATACATCCAACTTACCATTGACCATGCTCATTTGGATATCAGAGAGGCAACTCACAGGCAACACATAAAGTCAGAGTTCTTGGTATCCCTTTGTACCCCACAGCTCAGTCCTCCACCAGTGTTCCCATCTCAATTATGGTACCATTCTTCACCAGCCCAAAATCCAGGAGTCCTCCTTAAACCCTTTCTTCCTTTCACATCTGAAAATCAATCAGTCAGCAAATTTGGTCTCCATAGTCTATCCAGTATCAAGCCACTTCCCATCTCCATCATCACTACCTTCCTAGTTCATCTAAGTTACTGTAACAGCCTCACTGGTTTTCTGGCTTCCACTCTTGGTCTCTTTCTACTTATTCTCCACAGGGAAACCATGCAATATTTAGGAAAAAATACACAATTTCCTTAAAACCCTCTAATGGCTTCCCAACACAAAATAAAATCTAAAGACCATACCAGTTTGACTTTTTAGATTCTCTTCCTCTTTCCTTTTCTTTTTCCATTGGCTTCACTGCCCCAGCCATGCTGACCTCTTTCTTGTTCCTCAAGGACACACTTTCTCAAGTTCCTTGAACTATTGTTCCCTCAATATTCACGTGGCTTGCTTCTTTACTCTACTATTTGCAAAGGCCCTTGAAAGCCTTTCTCCAGTTTACCCTATTGTCAGCAGAGCTATGGACATCCCCTAACCCCCTGAGTTTTCCTGGTTGGTCTGTTTGTTTCTTCGTTTGTTTGTAACAATTACAAAATATCAATACCTGACAATCTAGTGTATATCTGTTGTCTCATTTGTTTATTTTCCTCTCCTCTACTGGTATATAAGTACTTTGTCTTGTTCACTGCTATATCCCCAGGGCCTAGTATATTGCATGGAAAGTAGTGGAAGCCCAATAAATATTTGCTAAATGAATAAATGGATTATTGTATCCATACTTTTAAATAATTTTCTAGTCAAAATTTCTTGATCATAGACCATAATTTTGAAGATGTTTTAGCATACAATAGGAGGCAGGTAGATAGAAAAGCCCATCTACCTGGAAAATTAGACTATTTCAAAACATCAAAATCACTTCTAAAATCCCAACGCTTGGAACATATCATTCAAACATACAGATAATTGGGTCTTATCCAACACACAAAACTATCTGCTTCAGTTTAAGGGATACAACTAAAATTGCTTATTCTCATTTAAAAGAAAATCGTATTTTCAATTTTCTTAGATGAACAAAGAATCATTTACTTTTTCAAAGCACAAAATGACCTCCAAACACTAACTTTTACACCTCTTACAGAAAAGGAATAAAATTATGGAATCAAGAAAAAAATTTTATTAATTAGCAGGTTCTTAAATGTGTGTTTTCCTACTTATCATCTTAAGACCTTCCTTGCATTGTTATTCACCAACAACTATCAGTGCTGAATACTGCTCTATATCAATAAAAGATATTGTCAGCATCCTAATCCTCAAACTTAAGACAAAAAATATATATATCATTGATTAAAATGTGAGTTTTTCATGTCAACTTTAATGGCCAACGTAATTTATTTATGTTACAGATAAATGAAAATTATGTAAATTGAGAACAGCAATAAGTTATTTATTAAATAGAATTTAAATTAGGTTTTGTACAGACCAATAGTAAGCTTTTTACCTTTAGGAATTTCTCTTGGTTTGAGATTCTGAATTCTCTCCTCTGTGCTCAGTAAAGTTAATTTAGTAGTTAGGAGATCATGCAAATCATTCTGGTTATGGCAAATAGCTGAAAAATTCCTTCTACTTCATAAATAAATGACAAACATTTTACTGGGCCACACCAAAAGATCAGAATTTTAGAGAAAGTGCCATATTGCTCATAGTTTTGTTTTGTTTTTTAAGATTTATTTACTTTTTTATCCATTTTAACCCCCGTCCCTTGCCCCCGTTTTTGCTGTTTTTGTGTCCATTCGTTGGGCGATTCTCTGTGTCTGTTTCCTGCCCTCTCCTCTCATCTTTCTCTCCTGTCTTCATTGGAATTTGATCCTGGGAACCTCCAATGTGGAAGAGAGGCATTCTGATACCTGTGCCACCTCAGTTCCTGGTTTTTCGGCAGGTCATCTTGGCTCTTCCCTGCATCTCTCTTCTGTTATGTCATTATCTTGCTGCATGGTTCGGTGGGGCCTGCAGGCTCACCTGCTCATGGGGCCTGGGCACTCACCCACTTGCGGGACCAGATGGCTCACCTGCTCGCGGGGCCAGACGGCATGCCCACGAACCTTCTATATTTTTCTTTATTTTACCGGGAGGTCCCGGGGATTGAACCCAGGTCCTTCCATGTGGGAAAAGGACACCCAACCATTTGAGCCACATCGGCCCCTGTCCATAGGTTTTACGACTTTGAATAAGAGAATCTGTATCATCTCCGTTTTTATAAAGTAGTAAAAAAATGAAAGTTAAATGGTTTAATGGAGATAAAATTTTAAAAAACATAAAATACTCACTAAAGAAAAAATAAAATATATGCAATCATCTATCTGGAAGGACCTAGGTTAATTGTTTAGAAAAATGCATTCAATTTGAAAGTCTTAAATTCTAGAAAGGGTAATGAAGTTGGTACAAAGACCTGTGTAAATATTTTAAGAAAAAAATAGATGCCTAATAGTCTTCCCTTATAGTTCATTCTGCTTGAAGGTGCAGGTAAAATTTTGATAAACTTTTTTAAAACAAATTTTATAAATAAATATGCCTCTATCTTTACCTTTATTTTTTTTAATCTATATATATGAATAAATGAGGAGAGAGAGAGAGAGATTTTACATGGGTTTCTATTTAACTGTAACTCTATGGACTTTTATAAGAATTCAGGATAACTAGAATGTATGAGCAAGATAACATCCTAGTCTAAAATACTGTTGAACTTTGAAATTTAAAAAAAATACTTAATTGCTCATTAATATTTTGTGCAGCATAAGATTCTAAATATTTAATGTCAAGAGAGTTAACTGTAAATATAGCTTTGTGTTCCCTTGATTAATTATCCATCTACTGTTGAAAAGGAACTTACTGAAAAATGTGTCCACAGTTGACATAAAAATAATAACATTTATAAATCTATGGTTTCTTTTCTAGCAGTCTCTTCCATAATCTTTTATAAGTTTTCATTTATTAGAGTTGGGCATTGACCATTAATAAGGTGCTCATTAAATTGAGGAGATTTGATGAAATCTATTTTCATCCTGTCTAATTCCAGACTTCCCCCAAAATTGGTGTGATATCAGAAAGAGAACATTCCAAATCAAGTTGAAATGCAAAAGGTGTTTTGATTTATTTTTTATTGTATAAACCACAAGGAAAATTGTAAGAGCATGCTTGAACAATGCAAAACAGGTTATATTCTTTCTACTAACATCTCTAAAGTGTTTTTTTTTTTTTTATTGTCTCTAGACATTTTAAATAGATAATCAAAGCCTGAAGGCAGTTGTCTTGAAGTATATCTTATTCAGCATTTTCCTACCTTAAAAATGCAATACACTTATTCAACACTATTTACCTCCAATATCACAATTTCACACAAAGGGGCAGAAATTGATGATATTAAATATAAAGCCCCTCTCTGGATATTATATCACACTATTAAAGTGGTTGTGTATGTATGCATACAGACTTTTAAAATGACAAATGGTCCAAAACACAAAATCAAAATTTTCAGAGAGTAATTTCTTTCTCTCAGAGAATAAAGAGAAGTTCACTGGGTATCCTGGCAATTTGCCACTGGGAATTTTACATTTAGAAGTTTAATTACAAAGTTAGATAAGTGGATTATATGAAAGATATCTCTAGCAAGGGAGCCCAGACAGATGCGTCATGAATGCAATTAAAGAAAACACCAGAGAAAGAACTTTCCACCAGCAGAAAGATTTTAATTAAACAGGAATAGGATGGATTTCTTCTGCAAAATGATATACTGTTACCCACAGTTCATTGAAACTATTTACTACATAACATAGTCTCTAAAACAATTCCACACCAGAAAGTATGTTTAAACCTTTCACTCTCAATTATGAGGGCAGAACACTCTGAATATGGAGGAGGGGAAGGTCCCCTGGAGAAATGGAAGAACAGAAAAACATGTCTTTGTTTGCACACTGTCCTTGGCAAAACAAAGCAGAACCAGCTCTGCACTGCATGGAAACCCACATGCTCCTGGTGGCTGAAGGAAGGCACTTGAGTCAATTGTGCCTACTGTACTGTCCACTAAATGTGACATAGTATCCATTAGGGCAGCCACAAGCATGTCTGGGATCTGTGTTTAACAATATCATGATGTCTGTATGACTATACTTGGTATGAATTAAATTATTTACCTGGGATATGAGGCTGTTAAAGATATGCATTTTTTAAAGTGTCAGCTATATCCCTGTGAATACTGCATTAGCAAAACAAAAGTTGGCTCCTTGAAAGCAGGGACCTTGTTTTTCTATCCTGTATTCCTAACTTGTAGCTCAATATCTAGATTTAGTAGATGCAGAGTAAATGTTGAATGAATGAATGAATGAATAGGTAGAGCAGGGTAAACTCTATTTTAATAAAATTATAATGAACAAAAAATAAACTGGGGCTAGGAAAGCCAGTAACCTAAAACACATGAACAAAGTCGATTCCCAGTTATGCTCCCACCAAACCACTGCAAAATTCCCATTCTCACTCATTTTCTTAGATAGCTAACATTTACCATCCACCTAATCAACATAAAACTTCTTGAAACATTTTCCAGACAGTTGCCAATTCCAATCCTGGAGGCCCCAAGGACAGGAAATTTTCTGAATATGACAGTACATGCAAAAGAAAATACCAACTAATGTTTTAATAAGTAAATATTAATTAATGTTTAGATAAAGTTCTTAAAGAAAATAAAGGTCTTGTTTCCACTGAATAACTGTCTCGGAATGTCAGATGCCTTAGACCTTCTAGAAATAATCACCCATTTATTCAAGTTAAGAGTTTTGAGTGAATTTTAGGAATCCTTCAAAGGACATGGGCTTTTAAAATAATATGTATTAACATGATAATTTTCTATCAAAATTCAAAATATACCTGATATTTGCTGTGTATTACTCAAGAGCACACTCACTGTAACAATAGCAGAGGGGAAGTAGGGGAAGAGGAATGATGCTGGGAAATCTGAAGGTCAGGAGGAGGTGGCTGTGAGAACAAAAGCACTCATTGCAGGGAGAGAAAAGAAATACCAAAGCTTTAAAACAAAAGTGAGGTAATTTAACGTATAAGTACAAACAGAAGAACTAGGTAACTGACAAGAATGAAACGACAACAGGCACTCACAAATGTTTGAAATGTCTGAAAAGGAAATCTCACTTCTGCCATATTGAGTACATTGATGGAGAAGTGACAATTGTACCCACTCCATAGAAGCTTATATTTGTTGGGAAACAGAGGGAAGAGTCCTACCTAAGGCTCATCATCTGAGCTGATCAAATCATATTGGCACAGAATTGAATATTTACAAGGCCAAAAGTGGCATGATAGGTCACCTTGTGGGTCATTTGCATCACTTTGCTCTGTGGCCACATGTGCTCCTGCATTTTCCGTCTGCTTCAGAAATGCATGCCATTGGTCAAGAGCAGGGGGACTGAAGAAACATAGAGAAGGGCGACACTCTGCAGCATATCTTGGCTATTTAAAAACTAGAGTGATTCTCATAGAGAATCAATAGTCTTTTGAGAAGGACACTATTTTTAACTGATGATATCTTCCAATGGTGATGTCTTCATGACTGATGATATCTTACCTCAACAATTTCCAATACCTGCCATTGTCTTGCTAAACTGCTCCTCCTGTTACTCAATAGCATAGCAATTTTCTTGCACTTCTAGCTCACAAGCACAAGAATAAATGAAAGACAAAATCAATGCTGAGACATACAAGAGAATATTGATAGCAATAAAACAAACACTTGAAGAGTCAAGTAATTAAATAATGTTAGAAGCGATCTCTAGAACTCCAAGGTTCTCTGATACCCTTAGCAGTAATTGAGTATTTCCAATGACAGGTAATTCATTCAATGCCCCACAAAGCATCACATTCCATTTTCAGATACCTCCAAATATTAGGACATGCATCTCAACCAGGAACAGATGTTTTCTTTTCTTAATCTAAAGCCTTTGCTCACAGCTAAGGTATGTCTCATTTCTCTGTCATATGATAAAATCCCAAGTCTCCTTTTTTCTAGGCTAAAAATGTCCATCCAGCTCTTTCAATCATTCCCCATTATTCATGGCTTCCACATTCTTCACCAACATGGCCCCTCTGTACACTCTCCAGGAGGTGAAGGGCAGTTCTCTGGAAAAGGGCACCACACGACAGTGAGCCATTAGCAGAAACATTTGACAGCAGCTGGCCAGGTAAAGGGTGTTTGGCTGGGGCACCAAACGGCCCAGCAACAATCTTAAGCCCAGGAAAAAATATCTTTGCACAAGTGTTCATAGCTGGGCTATTTGTATTTTAATGTTAATTAGAAGCATGGTAACATTAATTAGAAAGACAGTAACCCAAAGGCCTACTATTGAGAAATGATTAATTAACTTTGTCATATATCCTCAATGGAGTACTGTGAAGACTTATTTTATGAAGTTACAAAGAATATAAAAATATGGAAAATGTGTATAATACAAGGTTAAGTTTAAAAACTCAGGATTATATTTGATTAAAATTATGAGGGGGAAATCCATGCATTCAATATTTTTGGAAGAAATACTAAAAAGGTTAACAGTTGTATTTGCATGGTAGAAATATGAGTGATTTTATTCTTGTCTTCTTATTTTTCCCAGCTTTAAAAAAATAATTATAGCAAAGGTGTACAATTCAGAACTACCTTCATTTTACAGATTTTTAAAAGAAGATCAGGAAACAACATCACGAAACATGGCCCAATTTGGAGCACATATTGGGTGCTCAATAAGCATATCTGCCTGCTTGAAGAGGGCAACTCAGCTAGGCCATTTCACTGCCCTGTGTGGATTTTGGCAATTTGGCAATTTGTCAGCGAAACGATGGTTTTCCCAGGAAGGAAAATAATCTGCTACAAAAGAAACTGTAATGACTGCTTTTAAAATGGTGTTGTTTCCCAACGTAGCCATTCTTCTCCAAGTAGCAAAGAGGGGCTGTTCCTTCCCCCACTCCTATGTGTTCCACAAAGCTCATCTAAACACAGTTACCATCAAGCTTCAATGGAAATGCCTGGAGCAAAACAGGAAATAGACCCTTTCTTTTCATGGGGTGTAAATAATCAAGACTTGCTGGAGGATAACTTTTATACTTTTTATCTTGAAAATTCAAATAAATGTAAATGATTTGCATGCTTCATAAAGGTAATCTCAGTTTGATTTCTTATTGTTGAAGCTCTTCCTGTGTTTGATAAGGAAAGCCTAAAGTCAGACAGAGATTGAGATGTCTATTCCCCCTGCTTTTCTTTCCCACCCCTCATAGTTTTACCACCCATGGGAAACTATGCCAACCCAAATCCTTTGTAATCTCTTCTCCTCCCAGTGTTCTCTGCTCCAATTGGCTGTCCACCTGGAAAACTGGAGCCAAATTCTATCAGTTATACTCACTGTCCTACCTAACCACCAGCTGATTTCAATTAATATTAGATGAATTTCTATAGCGTGCAAAAGGATCTGAATAGTCCCTTGGATGCTGTTAAAAATCTGACATGCACCAACTCCGTGATATTATGTCTCAGCAATGCACTGAACACACCAAATCTCATGATTCTGCTTCTCCTTTAATACCATATTTCAATTGATATTTAAGAAATACCAGAATGCAGAGACGAAGTACAGTGTTGGGTTCAGGTGAAACCAAGATGATTGTACATGGCCCCTCCCTTCAGGGTGCTCACAAACTAACTGACAAGAACTAGACATATGATATATAACTATATAATTAACTCTACAAAGTAGCCTATGGCATGTCAATTTCCCAATACAGACCATGAGAGGTCTAGGTACTCCAGAATGACTTCCAGGAGAAGACTTTTGAAAGATGAGTAGAGTCCAACACCTTTCTGCTCATTGTGTGAGTATCCACTCACTGATATAACTCACTATGGCAAGATGAACACACACACTCCCTAGAAGCCTGCCTCAGGTGTGCCCTGTCCCGAATGCCCCCCACATCCAACACCCTAAATCAGTAACCCTACCTTGCCCTATTGCCAAAGAGCATTCCCAACATTGTAGTTTCAACCTCGTACCCACCAATCCCCAGTGTTCACCTGCTCTCAAATAGAGGGGTGGGAGTCTCTTGAGAACATGGGCAGTGCCCAATAGGGGAGGACAGACCAGTGTGTCAATCCCTCAGTGTTGTTGCAAGTAACTATGAATCTGGTCCTGCAAATGGCCGGGTGGTTGCCATGGGTCCTGAGGGCAGGGGGAGGGAGGAATAGAATAGATGGAACAGGTGGCATTTTGAGGGTGATGGAAGTGTCCTACATGATCTTGCAATGATGGGTACAGGCCATGTTAAGTTTCATCAAAATTTATAAAAGTGTGTGGTTCAAAATGTAAACCATAATGTAAACCACTGGCCATGTTTAGTAGCTATGTTTCAATATTTGTACATCAGTTGTAACAAATGTACCATCTACATATAAAATGTTAAAAAAAAAAAAAAAAAGGAATGGAGTTTAGACAAAGATGGATGTGGTAAAACACGTGGAATTTCAAGCAAGGGAACAGAATGAATTGAAATGCTGAGAATGGTATGTAAGAAACAAGGACTAAACTAATACAGATAAGATAGAGTTAGAGAATTTGTAGTAATGGGGATAAAGAAGTAGAGAGAGATGGGGACCATATGGTAAAAGATATGATCTGTAAAAGCTTTTGATTTTGCTCAATAGGCAAGGGCAAGGTGATCAAGTGCTTCTCCAACAGGAAATAATAGAAAACTGTACTTCAGAATATAACTGACAGAAACATATAAGGCAGATTAAGGAAAATGAGCACAAAGTAGAAGGCTAGGGCAGTAACGTATATGTAAAGATCTGCTTTAGATAACACCCTATCTATCACTGTGGAAAAGGAAAAATGGGAAGGCAGCAAGAGACAAAACAAACTGCAAATAGGAGGAGGAAAGGAGATGATCACAGCTAACAATGAGGTTTCAAGCTGAAAAACAGAGTTGGAAGGAGGAGCTATTTAAACAAAGTGACCACAATTTTTGTTTTGTCATGTAAGTTTGATGTCATGATGCAACATTCCAAGAACAATGTCTATCAGGGAATTAGAGAAGTAGAACTGAGAGAAGACAAAGTCAGAGATATGATTTGAAAAATCGGGCCCATTTGGTAAAGTCCATGAAAGCAGAAAACAGGGTAAGCTCTCCACGTGGGAGAATGTAGTACAGAAAGCACAGACAGCTAAGAACAAAGGCTTTAAGTCTGTACATAATCAGGAAGAGGAAAATGAAGTTTTGCTCATGCTGTCTCTTCTGGTAAAATGCTCTTTTCTCCTTGACTGCTTTACGAACGTGTCTGCAACGCTCAAGGGCTAGTGAGAATGGAACCTCATCTGTGGAGTCTTTTCCAACTTTTCTGGGCAGAGTTATTCATTCCCCAATTTATGATCTCAAAGTATGTTGTGCAATAATCATTTATAAGCCTCTTTCTTCCCTTAGACTATGAGCTCCACAGTGATAAAGATTCTGCCTCATAATTTTTATGTTCCTAGTGCAGAGCCAGGCACAGTCAGACACTAAATCAATGCTTATTGGATGTTCAATTTTCAGCAAAAAAGAGGAAAAAATGGCTTGACAAGTAAGAGGGGACCTAAAACAACAAAGTTTTGTGGAATAATAGTAACAATGATTGGATATGATTTAAATGAAATTCTGCATATGGAGCCGATGCTATGAAATGAGACACAGGAGAGCCTTCAGAGAGTACAAGTGCTTTTGGGAGAGATGGGGATCACTGGGGGCCTCCTTGTATTCAAGCCTTGAGTAAAGTCCCCTCCCAGGCTGAATAGGATATAGTGGAAGTGATGGTGTGTAGAATTCTAGGCTAGGTCATAAAAAACATTGCAGCTTTCAGCTTGCATATTCTTGATCTTTCACTCCAGAGAAGACCAGCCACCATGTCATAAGACCAGCCACCATATCCCAGCACCAGCAGCCTTACTGGGAATCCATTTGGCAAGGAACTGAGCATCCTGCCAATGACCAGCTCTAACGTGTCATGCCTATGAGCAAGCCTTCTCGGAAGCAGATCCTCCAATCTAGTCAAGCCTGCAGACGGCTGCAGCACTAGCTGATGTCTTCACTGCAACTTCATGAAAGTCCCTGAGCCAGAAGCACCCAGCTAAGCATCTCTAAAATTTCTAACGTACAGAGACTGTATGACATAATAAATGTTTATTGTTATTCTAAGATGCTAAATTTTGGAATACATTCTTACAGAGCAATAAATGACTAATATGTATGTGTTCTATCTATTTCTGTAAATCTCATCCCCAAAAAGTAACTGATAATAATGGATAGTCAATAGTAGTGGCTCTTACAGAGTAGGCACTTAACTATTCTGTGGACTAAAGTAGACTTACTGGTATATTCTACTATAGACTTACTGTGATTCTACCAATGGAAGAAATTTTATCACTGATGTGGAGGCAGTGGCCACTGGAGGTTCTGGGGCTAGGGAGAGGGAAAAACAGATGTAATATGGGGGCATTTTCAGGACTTGGGAATTATTCTGAATGACATTGCAATGACATATACAGGCTATTATATATCTTGCTATAACCTATAGAATCGTATGGGTGAGAGTGTAAACTACAATGTAAACTATAATCCATGCTTAGTGGCAAGGCTCCAGAATGTGTTCATCAATTGCAATGAATGTACCACACTAATGAAGAATGTTGTTAATGTGAGAAAATGTGGGAGGTGTGGGGAGCAGGGCATATGGGAATCTCCTATATTTTTATGTAACATTTATGTAATCTAAGTATATTTTAAAAAAAAATAAAATATAGATATATATATATATAAAAATAAAGATAGTAGAATGGAAAGACAATCAGACTCAAAACCAGGAGACCCATTTAAAGTCCTAATTCTGCCAATGGCTTATTCTGTGACTATGGAAAAATTCCTTCACCCTTATGAACTTCTATTTTCTTTCTTGAAAAATGAGAATAATACCTAGCACACAGGTTTGTTGTGAGATTTTATTAAATTAGATTATATTACATACACACCCAGCATAGGATCTGGCAATAACAGGTGCTTAATAAATGTGAATTGAATAAGAATCTAAAGACTGTTCAAGAAGAAACCAGATTAAGAGGCTAATAAATAAGTGGAAGAACCATTATAGAAAGTTAACCACAAAATAATGAGGTTCTAAAATTAGACTTCTGCTTCACACAAAACATTTCTATGCCAGGTCCTGCCTCCTACAATATAAGATTAGGTCCTTCTCTCTTCTTCAGCAAATCCCTCCCACATCACCCAAATCACCAGCCTTCTAGCCTATGTCTTAATTCAAGATTCATTAATTCTCTCAGTACATATTTATTG
Source organism: Tolypeutes matacus (assembly GCA_026826555.1). Lineage (NCBI taxonomy): Eukaryota > Metazoa > Chordata > Mammalia > Cingulata > Chlamyphoridae > Tolypeutes > Tolypeutes matacus. Next base: position 42,462,098 of record JAKSZT010053928.1, read on the forward strand.
AGTAACTATGTATCAAGCATTGTTCTTGGTTCTTGGAATACAAGAGTAAACAAAATAAACTTAAAGTAGATACGGCAATGAGTCATGCAGATGTTTGCAGAATAGTATTCCAGACAGAAAGAACAGCAGATTCCAAGTCCTAAGGCATGGAAGCCAGTATGTTTGGAGTGAAGTGAGAGAGAAGAAACCTAGAGTTAATGATTCCAGAAAATCAACAGAGCAAGCATAGGTTTTTATAAACCATTATAATGGTATTGGCTTTTGCTGGAAGTGAAATGGAGAGCCACTGGGGTGTTCTGAACAGAAGAGTGACATGGCCTTACTTCGTTTTAACAAGATCTCTTTGGCTGCTGTGTTGAGAATAAACTGTAAAGGAGAACATGCGGAAGCAGGGAGACTATATATGAAGCAGTTACAAGTGGATGTGGTAAGAAGAAGCCAAGTTCTAGATATATTTTGAAAGCAGTGATAGCAAGATTTGCTGATGGATTAGATTTGAGAAGAGTTGTGAGTAAAGAGAAGAGTCAAGAATGACTCCAAAGTTTTGGACCTGAGTAACTCAAAAAAGGAATATTATGAATTAATAGGGGAAAGCTGTGAGGTAAGAGGAGCAGGTGTAGGGTGGAAGGGATAGCAGGAGTTCAGTTGTGGATGTTGAGGCTGAAACACATATTATGCATGCAACCAGAGAAGTCAGATAGGAAATTGTATACGCAGTCTGTAATTCAGGGGTGATCTCTGAGCTAGAGATTTAAATTTGGGAGGTCTCAGCAGCAAACAGTCAGACTGAGATTGGATGAGGTCACCAAGATGGTGTGAGTGTGGAAAGAGAAAACCAAAGATCACACCAAGTCTAGCATCAACAATAACAAGCTACCTCTACTTACATCTCCTCCTTTCAGTTCTCCCTCATTCCACTTCCTTGGTCCCCCAAGCTACTGCCCTCAACAACTCCAGTAAACCACCAATCTACTCCAAAATTAAACAGAGCTCCACACTTAACCCTTCCAATATCAGTTTCTGGAACAATTTGGTTTCTTTTGCTTCTCTCTTCACCCACTGATAAACAATGAAAGAATTGCTTATCAGTCCCTGCTGTCAGTCCCATTACTGTTCAACTAATGCCTGAATTCTTCCTTCCCTTCTTTCCTGACACTTTTTGTTCTGGGCTTCTCTTTGGGGTCACACCAGTTCTCTTGAGAAAAATATTAAAGAACTTGGAGGAAGGCTCTTTCTGATGAACATGAAGACATCCTGTGGCCCCATATGCTTGACCATTCAGTCTTTCCTCAGGAAGGGCTCTTGCATTCTTAGCCACATGAGTCTTCCAATCAACTAGGACCCCTTAATCTCCCATCTTATTTGATGACTACCACTCTTCTTCTGAATGCATCTCTCGGAATTTTGTAAATTCTTCTGTTCTCAATCTGTGGCTTCTTTAACTGTTGGTTGCTAGAAGCATTAGCTATTAGCATATCAGTACAGTACTAGTTAAACTTGGCCAACTTCGGGTCCATCTTCTGCCACCAAGCCCACTTATTTTAGTGGAAAATTTTTCATTCTAGTTAATATGGCTTTAAGTACCAGTACCTGCATAACATTTACCTCCTTAAGAAGGATATTCACTGGCATAATCTCTTTAGCCTCATTTCAAACACTTTAAAATAGTCGATGTTTACTCCTTTTGAAAATGATGGAATTATGGTTCATCGAGACTGATTTCTCCAAAGCCATGATTAATAGTTAGGACTTATGATTCTTGGTCTAGTAAGCTGTTAACACATCACAGCTCAAGAAATAACAAGTTGACTGATAACAGGTGACAACAGTAAAGATACTACTAATTTCAGAGGACATTAGTTCATTTGATGAATTGTAGCTGAAAGAGTCTCATACTCCTTCACATGCATGAAAAGGAAACCAGAATTATAGGCCTAACCAAAGTTTCAAGGAAGGTCAGAAGAACCCAGAATTCAAATTGTATCTTTACTCCCGTAATTTGTCCTTCCCTGCTGTCACTCCCATTATGGTTCAATTAACAGTGGAAGCCAGAAGAGATTTGATGAACATCTGTCGCATCCACCTGGAAATAATTCAATAAGGGCACACTGTGGGAAGATATTATAGGATGTCGGCCTACGGTTTTTTTCCCCCTTTTCATGTGGCAAGAGCAATTCAGATAATGGGAGGAAGAAGTATACTTCATCACCTGGAAATATTAGATCAATTTCACAGTGTAGCATTCCAACATATTCTTGAAAGGAATAAAAAAAATAATAATACAAATGGATTGGACTTTATGAAGCTACATGATCACAACAGTATTATTATTTTATACCATATAAATAAAATATGGTATTGGCAGAAGTTGCTGTTAAACAAAGTATCACTATCTAAAGAGTGAGCATTGTGTGAAGGAAAATATTTTTGATGAACTACCTAAGCATTTCTCAGGATGCCCAAGGATGATCTGGAAATGGACAAAAAAGTAAAGGACCATTAGCCTTATATTGTGTGGAATGAATAGACAATGGTAAAAGCAACTTAAGATAAGCCTGGAATGAACCACATTACTGCATGTCTAAAATTCCCACATTAGACCCAGTTATGGTTTGGATAGATTTAAAGATTTCTTTTTTTAAATGGCTATTTGCTTAGTTTTTTTAGATAGACAGCCCCAATCTCCAAAAGCAAAGATTCCAAAAACACACTGAAGTTGTGCTGCCCCAAGACTAGAATGTTATTTAATAACCATTACTTTAAAATTGTTTGCAAAATTAGCATATCTAAATAACAAATCTCTGTCCATTTACATCACTAATTATTTTCCACAAATGCTGTGCTCGATTGTTTTTAAGATATCTCTTTGTAATGTTATTCCTATCCAGAATAAAGAGTTGAGATATTAGGTTAAGAAGATAGGCTACAGGAACTACAAATATTTCAGATTAAAAAAGAAGACAGCCAGAGAATAAATATAATTGTCTTCATACACTACAATAGACAGACAAGGGAGGCAAACAGCAATTCTGTACAGATGCTATAATAGCAAGAAATGGATTTAAACTGCAAGTGCAGAAGACAGGATTTAGTTTCGACAGAAGGAAGATGATATATCAATGTTCAACAGTGGAGAACCATTATTATGAAAGATATGAACTCCATATTTTTCTCAAATTATTTTAAGACTGATTATTATGGGAGATTATATTGGAGTAGTCTTGTGTGAATTTAGCAACCCAGTTCTGGTAGGCCTTGAAATCACTCATCCAGATATATGATATATGATGCTATCTCCACTCAATAATGCTAGATTCATTTTAAGCAAGTCTAAATTCATGAATGAATGATATCTATAGATAAAGAGATAATCATTCTGCATGCCAAAAATTTCACTTGACTATAGAAACATTTTATAGACATTAAGTAAGATAGATCCAAGTGAAAAATTAAACAAGGGTAAAAACAACACAGGATGCCTAGAAGAACTTGGGAACGATACATCTACTTTAATACTATCAGGGTTGGGTTAAAGAGAGATACAAGTTGTTGCCACTTTCAGCAACTTCCTGCTGCACTTGGTGGAAACGTAAGCACGTGGCTGACCATGAGAGCATGGACCCAGTTGGATGGGCGTGCTTCTAATTCACAGGCTGAGCCAGGGGTGGACATGCCAAGAGTCATATGGAGAGCCAGACTCTGGTGACTTGAGAACTTGTCATTTTGTTTGTTGTTAAACATTTAAACTTGGTCACATAATTTCATGAACTCTTGTTTCCAAATTGGTGGCAATTTAAAATCAATATAGACAATTTAAATTTTAATGTAATGCTTATACATCAAATAAAAAAGGAACCACATTTCTGGTAATTATTGAAATGAATCAGCTCAAAACTGAGTAACTTCACATTGAGAAACCAATCTTGGTCTCTATCCTAAAAGAGTGAAAATTAAGCATGTCAGAAAAGCAGTCTGAAATCTTGGGTGCTTGCTAGCGCTCTCTCTCTCTCTCTCTCTCTCTCTCTCTCTCTCTCTCTCTCAGACTGTTAAAAGGTATTAAAATGAAGATTCAAGGAAAACAATTAACAGGAATTCTGAATACCACTCAAATATGCGGTTCATAATAATTGAGCGACCTATCTCTTCAAGAGCTAAGTAAATTGACCTAAGTTCAAGAAAGGATTTAGCTCTGACATCAATACTCATTTTAAAGGAGATTTGGAAAAGAATCACGACACTGAATGCAATAATAAGGGTCTCTGGGTGAAATGTAACAAGCAAGAGCTGGCCTCAGCCCACCCCCAAATTGTAAGGCAGTTGAGTTGTGCTTCAGAAAACCCCTCAACCTCGCCTTTCATTCAAGCTCTCCCAACTGACTAAATGCCCAGATTTGTCTGGGTCCCTTTTAGTAAAGTGAAAACAATTCATTCATTTAGCAAGTATTCATTATGAGTCAAAAACATGCCAGTGACTGTCCTATTAATAGAAGTGCCATGCCCTCCTGGGTCTTATGAAAGAAACTATGAAGTAAATAAACACTTTGGCAAAAGTCTTTCTGAGAGTGATAAATGCTATGAAGGAAATAAAACAGGGTGACATACAGAAAGTGATAGTTGATGTATGGACTTGAGTGATACACAGGAAAATTTTTCAGGAAAAGGTGATATTTGAGTTGAGACTTGAATCCAGCCATTGGGATCCAGCCACTGGGGAGGTGCAGGTGGGGTTGAGAGGGTTGTAGTAGCTGCAATCCAGGCAGAGGGGTTACAGCCAAGGCCCCAAGGCGGGAGGGAGCTCCTTGTATTTGAAGGCAAAAAAGGTGGTCACTGACGTTAAATGATAATGAATGAGGGGAGTAATAAGCAAAGAGGCTGGGGTGGAGTCATACAGGGCCTTTTGAATCCTGGTAAGGAGTTTGGATTTTTTTAAGATAATAGAAAGCCTTTGTGAGATTCTTAGCAGGGTGTGTGGGGTGTGGAGATGGGGATGGTGATATGATCTGATTTATATTGTAAAAAAAAAGTTGTATATTTTAGTCAAGACGTATCCCTTCATCACTATACACATAGACAAAAAACCAAATAGGAAAAAAAATGCAAACATTAACATACAGATATGAAAAATGCTTCTCCATAGATAAGCAGTTGAGTGGGGCTAAAGCATAGATGTGCCGAGCTCCATGCTTGGAAGTAGGCAGCTGAGGCCAAGAATACACCTCCTGAGAAAGAAAGAAAACTAAACATACTTTATATTATATAGCAGACCAAAATAAGGCTGATTACTTGTAACCAAGGCCTGGAAAATGGGCTTCCCATATTTGGAAAAGAGAATGAAAAAAAAAAATCAAAACCCTTGCTGACCATCTCCTGGGGCTTTGCCTTTATAGAAAACGTTGGGAAGAAGGACAATACAGATACTAGCAACTAGGAACTGAACTAAGTTATCCATTGCTTCCATATTTGGATTTTCCACATCCCCAGTATCACTACAAGACAGAAGCACAAAATACCACCATAAAATCCTAGGCAGGGCTGTGTAAGCAAAGAAAGAAAGGAGAAAAACTAGTGAACTAATTCCCATTAAAAAGATGATCTAGGGGAGCAGGTGTAGCTCAGTGGTTGAATGCCTGCTTCGCATGTGCAAGGTCCTGGGTTCAAACCCGGTACTTTCTAAAAAAAAGATCTAGCTGCCTTTCTCTTCAAATCCTCCCTTCCCTTCCTAACTTCCCTTCTCATCTTGCCCTCCCTTCCCTTTCCAGCCTTGCCAAATGGAGCATCTGAGGAAGCAAGGCAATGAGAGAGAGTAAGTACTGAGCTGAGGCAGTGTTGGTATACAAGGAGAAAGGGTAGTAACTCTGGGGAGGGTGTATTGTGTGAGGGCATCATCCCTAGAAAGCCCAGTGGTTGAAAAGTTGGTTAATTGAGTAAAGAAGCTAATTAATTGAGCAAAGAAGTAAATCCATCAAAGATAATGGGATCCATCCTCACTGTCTGATAAAGGATTTAAAAACATGGAGAGGGGAAAGAATGAAAAGAACACTGAGGTGTTCAACTGGAATTGGAAATAATGAAATGAACTCTTTAGATTTAATAGACAGATAGATATATAGATAGATATACAGAAATAGTTATAGATGCAGGTACATGTGTAATTGTGTAGGTGCACGTGTATATATATATATATATATATATACATACACACACACACACATATGGTCTCAAAATACCATTCTCCAGGAGAAACAGCTGATTTCAAGGATGGGATAGGGAAAGTATAAGATGACAAGATAAACATGGAATATTCCATTGTGCCAGGAAATAAGGAAACACGCAAAGAACAAGGGGGATTTGTGGAAAGGGCACATGCCAACTTGAAGGACTCCCAATGGCCAAATCTAGGACAATTTTAGCATCAAAAAAATTAATGAGAGTATGGAATTACACCCTGTTGAATAAAATAGGAAGTCTGTGAGTCCATGAGGATATAATTAGATAAGTGAACAAACTGATAAATGGGGGGAATGGGGTGGGTTCTTTCTTGCAGTAAAATGCTGATCTGCAAATGTAAATAGGATGATAGAACTAAATATTAACTGTTTAGCTATATTGATAATGGTAGTTATTACAAGTGGGGTTCATCAAAAAATGCCACATCTGACCAGTAGAAGTTTGGCATAATGTAAGAATCTCCCCCCACAAAATGCTAATGAAAGGCAAAATCATCATTTTAAAGGTAAGAAACCTGGTAGACACTATCTTGCCTGGTAGTCAAGGTCAGCATCACCAGTAATGGGGTGGGTCAACATTTTCTATCACCTGATATGCTACACTGAGAAGAACAAAGAATCATTTCTACGGCGACCTGCAAAGAATGCATGACCTGAGTTTTGCTGTGGGGAAACATTGTGTAAACTCATGTTAAGATCATCCTACAGAATGAAAGCCTTCTACTCTTTAAAACTCTCGAGGACATGAGAAAGATGGAGAACTGTTCCAGATTGAAGGAGACTATTGAAGCCTGACAACTAAATGCAACACATGATTCTAGGCTGCATCTGGACCACAAAAGAAAAAAAGACCCTGATGGGACAGACAGTGAAATTTGAGTGAAGTTTCTGGCAGTAATAATCGGGTTATATCAGTGTTGATTTCCTGATTAGGAGGACTGCATGGTGGAAATATAATGGAGTGTGCTGTGTTTCTGGAATATACACACTGGAATATTTAGGATTGAAGGGGCATCATGTCAGAAAAAGACTACACACACAAACACACACACACACACACATGGGGGGTGAGGGTATGGAAATACAGAATATTTTAACAATTGAGGAAACTGAGTGAAGGAAATGCAGGAGTTTTTTTACTGTTTGCTTAAACTTTTCTCTAGATTTGAATCTATTTCAAAATTTTAAAACATTACATACGAAATTTTCTAAACAAAATGCAAAAACACATGAGAAAATTTAATGGTAAGAAAGATGGGCAAATTTCTCAACAAATGCAACATTAAATTCACTCCAAACAAAATCATATGTAAAACTCTTAAAATAAAACTATTTAGGATGCTCTTTTATTTATAAAATAAAAGTTACTCTTAGTACCAAAGAGAAAATAAATCATGAAACAAAAAGCATAAATTACATTAAGAGAGAGTGTAGGAAAAAAAAAATTCAAAATCTTGGAGATTATATTAGTTTTCTATGGCCATAATGAGTTACCATAAATTGATTAGCAGGTTAAAACAACATCCATTTATCATCTCATAGTTTCTGTGGCCCAAAAGTCTGGGCACAGTATGGCTGGCCTGGTGGTCCCTCTGCTCTGGATTTCCCAAGACTGAAATCGAGGTGTTGGGCCAGGGCACTTCCTTTCTGGAGGTTCTGGGGAAGAAACTGCTTTAAAGCACATTCAGGTTGTTAGCAGAATTTAGTTCCTTGCAATAAGATTGAAGTTCCTGTTTCTATACTAGCTGTCAGCTCAGGGCTGCCTGTCATTCCTAAAGGTTTCCCTCCAGGTCTGCACGTGGTCCCCTACACCTCAGAACTCTTCTCCTGCAGGGAATCTCTCTGCCTAGCCCTTCTGTTACATCTCTTTGGTCTTCTTCTTCTGTCACTTCTTTCTGCTTTCAGCCAGAGAACATTCTCTGCTTTTAAGGGCTCATCTGATTATATTGAGCCCACTTGGAAAATCCAAGATAATCATCCTATTGAAAGGGCCATACACTTACGCATGTCTGCAAACTCCCTTTGCCATGTAGCATAACATATTCACAGGGATTCAGGCATGGGAATCTCTGGGTCCATTATTCTGCTACTACAGAAATGAAAAAATATAGTTTGTGTCACTTGCATTATTGGCCTCAATATTTCATCTTCACATGTGGTTATACTCTTTGTCACTGACTTTGGAATTCCATCTATAAAGACAGAATATAATCTCATTCCCTGACATTTAGTTCAACCCATGTGAATTGCTATGGCAATAGACACAGAAATAGTGCAACACTGAGCCTCAAGAGACTTTGGTTACACTTGCTGTCTTATATCTCTACAATCACCATGAGAAGACATCCCTCTCTAGCCCTCTGGGTCCAAGGAGAATGAGAGACACATAGAATAAAGCCACCCCAGCTGATTTCAGCCAAGATGAGCTCATCTCCAGCTGACCCACAGACATAGAGCAATAATAAAAGACAGTTGCTTTAAGCCACTGATCTGGGGAATGGTTTTTTATGGAATAATAGCTAACAATACAATGAAATTAATATCAGCTTAAAAACAGTCAAATTAGAAATAATCAGAAAGCATTACTGAAGAATTCCCCAGAATCCAACATATAATGACAAAAGAGAAAAACAAACAAACAAACAAAAAACCTACAAACAATGAGCAGGTAAGAGAAATGGAGTGTAGAATAGAGGACAATATAAACTGACTCTAACAGGAGCTATATAAAAAAGAATAGATGAAAGGGTAAACAAGAAGACCTATAATGATAATAAATGAAAATTTAAGATAACTTAGGAAACACATGACTCCTCAGACTAAAAGAAAATGTCAAGTACCAAACAAGAAAAAAAAGACAAAGTCACATTTACACATATCACAGAAAAACTGCAGAACACAAAGAATAAAGGAAAAAAAAAGACTAAAAATTTTCAGAAGGAAAAGAGAGAAATATTTTTAAAGGACTGAGGAAAATTAAATTTAAATCTCTATTTTTATAGCCAACTAAATTATCACTCCTGGCTAAGTTCAAATCAAAGATACTTTAGACATGGAAATATTAGGAAAATTTAAGAAAACTATTAAATAATATACTTCAGAAAGAAGAAAGGTGAAAATAAAGGGAAGATGTAAGATATAAGAAGCAATAGTGAACATAAAATATTGATGAAAGTGCATTAGTAAATTTAAAATAAAATTAAATATTAGCTCTAATAATCTAATAATGTTTGCGCTTAAAAAATTGACAAAACACCAACCTCTACCCATTGGCCAAGCAGCACATGAAAAAATCTGCAACAACATTAGTAATTAGGAAAATGAAAACACTTGACAGTGAAAAAAGTTAAATGGCCGGCGACAGTCGCTGCCTCCGTCGCGAGGTGCTCTGTCTCCTTCTGTCTCCTCTGGGTTCTGCTTCCGTGTCCACATGTCCTGTGATTATAAAGAGTCCAGTCATATTGCCTTAAGGCTCGTGTGGCATACACGACTTTGCATTTTCTCCCCCAACCCTTCCAGTTCTTTCCCCCTCCAGTCTCAGCAGCATGCCATTCCTAAATAGTTAAAAGGCCACGGGAACTGGCCATGAGCTGGAGGCCCGTCAGGAAATCTCGAACCGCTGCATTCTTTGGAAGTCCTGCTGCCCCCGCAGGCCTTTCCCATGTCCACGTGGACATGCGTTAGAAAGACCCCTCTCTAGTGGAGCGGGACCTGCTTCGCATGTGCAAGGTCTGGGGCTCAAGCCCTGATACCTCCTAAAAAATGAGAAAAAGGGCCTTTCTCATTTTGCAGCGAGCACAGACGGTCGAGCTCGGCATGTGCTGTCTCTCCTTGCGCCACCAAGGATGAAGACCCCATGTCTTCACCAAGACGCATCCACTCACCAAGCTGGGCTTGTCTGCGTCCTTCTTTGGTCTGCCGTGTCCCCACCGGTCCGGCAGGAAGCTGTCCTTTTACACTGCTCCTCGCCGCACGCAGGTCAGCCCTGCTCCTTCAGTCTGGCCTCACCTTGACTAACAACCTCGTCGAAGGCGCCTTGTACAAGTGGGTTCACGCCAGGACTGGTGAGCATAACTTCTGAGGGTCGTGATTCTATCCCCGACAGGGCCGTTGTGTTCAGTCTGTTTGGCAGCTTGCTCTCCCCCTTAGGGAGGTATTTGAACACCTTCGGATGTCCACACATAAATGGTGCCCTCCAGGCTCCCAATAAATACAGTTGTAATGAAAGACGGTGTCCAAAAAAAAAAAAAAATGCCCGGCGATATAAAGTCTTGAAACAATGAATTCTTACAAACTGCTAGTGTTAGTATACATTGGTACAACTTTTTGGAAAACTAACATTATCTAGAAAAGCTGAAGATGCATATGACCATCAGCCCTGCAGTTCTAATTCCAAGTATATTATTAGCTTTAACTTTCTTCTCGGTTCACTAGAGAAACCTTTGAAACATGCTCACTGTATCACTGTTTTTAATAGCAAAAAAATGAAAACAACCTAAATGTCCATTCAGAAAAGAATGATAAATCATCTTTAGTGTACATGAGAAGCAACATTATAGTTGTAAAAATAAATGAATTAAAATTACATTTATCAACATGGATACATCTCAAAAAATATAATATTGAGTTAAAAGGTGAATTATAAAATGATGAATAAAGTATGAAACCATTTATTTAAAGTTTAAAAGCATCAAACAATACATCTTTACAAATGCATATATATGCAGTGATAGTATAAAAATACAAATTGGATTTATAAACACCAAATGAAGGGTAGTGCTTAACTCAGCAAAGGGAAGGAGAGAAATGGATTTAGGACAATGAACATAAGAGGTTTCCAACCCAACAGTAAATTTAGGATATTACCAAAGCATCTGAATCGAATATGGAAAACTATTAGGAGTTGATAAAGCTATACATGAATGTTAACAGTATTTGCTGTATTGTACCTTTCTGTATATGTATGATATGCTGTAAGAAAAATGGCTGAACAATTTTTCTAAAGATCATTCATCTTATTTCTGTAGAGGATGAAATGCAATCAGGTAGTGTTTTAGTAGATTATCCTTCCCAAGGGTGGATGCATTTGCAGGAGACAACTGGAGTGAGCAGGGCTGCATTTGGAGTTATGAAACATGAAGGGTTAACTATCAGGCTCCTCAGCTTCTGCATGTTTTACTAGCTAGGCAGGGTAGGGGCAGGACATCCCATACCATGAAAATCTCTCAGGCAAGAAGACTCCTTGTTCTGACTCTGGGTAAGTCTAACCATGGTAGGAAAACTAACCACAAAAATTATCAACTTTAATAACATTGAAGACCATTTCAAGATTTGGGGGAGCACTGTGGTATCTTGAAAAGAGTGCAATTTAGCTAGGTCCCTTAACCTTTCTCAAAGCTTCAGAATTCTCATCCTTAGAATGAAGTTAACCTTACATACTTCACTTGCAGGGAATGGTGAGGAGTAAATGAAATGACATATATAAAATCTGGTATCTACAAGGCATTCAACATGTTGGTCCCCTAAACTTCCTTCAAGCAATACAGAAATAAACAGAAACTGCTTCAGAAACCAGCTATGCAATTTGTGGGAGAAATGCTTTGTAATGAAAGAAATGCAAGTCTTTACAACCAGAGAGATCAGTTTGATTTTATGTATTTGAATAAGTCGTGTGACATTTCTCAATGTCGATCTCTTCATCTGGGAAATGGGAATAGTAAAATTTAACTTGCAGAGTTACTGGGAGACTCGGGGAGCCCATAAATTAAAGCAATAGGATTAAAAAGATATCGGGCCCTCAATAAATAGTCACTGCTATTGTTATTGCTATTGTCAATATTACTATTATCTAAAAACTGAAAATAGAGAAGAAAAGAGAAAAGAAGAATAAGTTGGGAATTTGTGATCACATAGTAAGAAATTAATTATGAATTTTAAAACCACCAAAAATCTTATACAATCTAACGTGCCTCTGCACAAACAAAAACTTTTAAGAGCATAAGAACATTTCATCCTCAGCAAAACTTTGCATAACTAAAACCCTTACAGCTCTCTCAAAATAATCAGCAGACTTATTCACTTCTTGGCAAAAACTGAATAAAAAGATATAATAAACACTTAGGTCTAAGTCAACATTGCTTGCAATAAATACAGTCAGAGGATCATAATGAGATGTAAGAGTACGATTTGCAAATAAATATTCTTGAAAGACAAATTATATTGTGCATTTAATTTAGCACGTCTTTTTATTACATGCCCTTTTGTTAATTTTCAAAACTGAGAAACTATCCAAAACTATAGGTAATATTATTGCTACTCAAAGTGTGATTTTTGGATCAGTAACATCAGTGCCACCTAGAAACTTGTTAAAAATGCAAATTCTAGGGCTTAGCCCCAGGCCTACTGAATCAGGCCAACTGTATACTCTGGGGGTGGGGCCCAGCAATCTGTTCCAAGCCTGCCAAATGATTCTGATGGCTACTGGTGTTTGAGAACACTGGGTTACATAACAGCAGGTCCACAGTCCCAAATCTTGAGGAACCTCATGTTACATGCAGTGCCCAGACCACATCTGGCAGGCATGCCCTGTACAAGGAATTTGTACATTGTCCTGCAGGCTGGATTAGAATCTGCAATCCCTTCATCATATAGATGCCTTTGAGTCTATACTTGAAAAAGGGCTTCAGAGCACAGTGTGAAGTTCCAATAGGTGCCCTTTTAGGTCCTTTCCACCCCTGAAGTTCTGATAACCCATTATGGCATGAGGGGAAGTTTCAAATGCACTGTACTCTTAGCCAATATTTTCCTGATAAAAAGAGATGAATAAACCTGGGTTGGCCTGGGTGGTTTTAGAATTGCTCATGTTTTGCTTCTAATGTGTTCATTCAAACTAAATAAAACCTGATGTAAGGAAAGAACTCTGACAATGTCAGAAGTTAAAAATCAAAGACATATACAAGAATCTTAAAAGTCGAAGCTCTGCTCAAATGCTATTTGGCATGGCCTTGAAAGGTGGGAACTAGGTAGAAAGCCTTGAATAGACACAGGACCCGGTCAGGTTCAAGGATTCTGTGACCCCATTGTGAAGAGACAATTGTAAACTTGCAGCTCTTCTTTAGGTTTACTCCAGAGAACTCTCTTTAAGAAACATTAGTCGTTTGCATATGAAAAACCACATATTTTAACATAGCAAAGTTGACGCTAAGACTGGACATATATTCATCTCTTACCAAACAGGCTACTAAAGACTTTCTGGTATGACATGGTGCATAATTAGAACAAGTAAACTCATAGAGTCAGAATCTAGACTATAAGTTACCAGGGCATGGGGTGGGGTAAGGAATAGAGTTAAGGTTTAATATGTACAGAGTTTCTGTTTGGGAGGTTGGAGGAGTTCTTGCAATGGATGGGGTGATGGTAGCACAACATTGTGAACTTAATTAACAGCACTGAATTATATATTTGAATGTGGTTCCAAAGGGGAAATTTTAGGTTGTATATATGTTATTAGAATAAATTTTTTTTTAAGTCCACAGAACTGCACAACACAGTGAAGCCTAAGTTAGACCATGGACTATACTTAATAGTGCAATTATTAAAATGTGCTTTCATCAATTGTAACAAATTACCACACCTATGCAAGGTGTTTTTTAGAGTGGTATACGGGAACCCTGTATTTTATGCATGAAATTTCTGTAAATCCACAAATTTTAAAAAATGGCATGGTGCTCCTCCCAGGAATACATCTCCTTTCCACCAGAGAACAGAAAGCATCCCCAACTCCCCAACTCAGCCTTCAGTCCACTTACTAAACAGAAGAGTGCTTCTTGAGGTCAAGAAATGCTTTTCAGAGCCTCTTGGATGGAACGAAAATCAAACTACCCTCAATGCAAATTCATTCCCATCATGGAAGGGATGATCTCAGATGCCACTGACCAAATCTGACTTTCTCATTCTGTGTTTATTCCACTTCATGCTTTTATTAGCATAGCAGCACCTTGGGCAATAGCAGGATCCTTCCTAAATAGGGCAGCAGGCTTCCTTGCCAAAAGATTTATTTCAAATCAAAGTGATTCCCACATCCTCAAACATTTATTTCTATACAAACCAAGGTCCACTCACAAAACATCCTCATTCCCACCTTTAATTCAGTAATAAAAGTCTTCCTTGGGAGAAAAAAATATCAAAGGAAAATTGTATCAGATGAAAGCTTTTCAAATATATCTCTAGTGGCCAGAGTCAAGCTTTACAAAAACTGTAAATAACCCATATTGAAACATATAGAGCCGGAAGGATGTATAAAAGATAAAGTCTCAACTTTCACCATTATTTATATTATTGATATTTATTGCACATCAATAGATCCCTAGGAAAGAAAGTTGCCAGTAAATTCTAATGCTCTCCCAAAGTTAATATGGAAATATGCATATCGTAATATCCATACAGTGCTTCAGTGTGTGACTTTCTTCTTCATATACCAAATTCTGGTCATATTCTCACTGAATTCTACCTCATGTATAAAAAAGTTATATACTAGTAGGGCAATTTTCAATATATAATTATAATGATGCTATTGTTGCTTGCATTCTGTATGAATTAAGTGAGGTTAAAATGGAAATCACGAAGTGCTTTTTAATAAAACAAAGGCATCTATAAGCAATTTTCATGTTGATTATTTAGCACGGGCCCTATAACTAAAGAAAATCAGGCAGGTACTGGGGTGTTGCTTCTGCTTCTTGCCATATATAAACTTTATTTTGAAATTACTACAGCAGAAAGTGTTTTCACTTGTTTAATGAACAAATGATTGCATTACCTAGTTATGGCTTCTTTCCCACAAAACACTAAGCATGAAAAAGAATCCTAAGAATGGCTTTCAGAAATCTGTCTCAGCACCTCCTGTCACCATATTCAGATCATTATCAGAAGAGGCAATGGCTTGCAGAGTCTACTCCCTCGAGCCCAAACCACTGTGGATGTGGCTATCCACAGCAACAAGGCTCCCATTTGCTCAGGCAGACTCTCCAGTCTTGCTCCGCCCTTAGGGGATAAATAAAAAATAGAAAATCCTTAGATGGCCTCAGGAAGTCTAAGGAGTCTCCCCTGGAGCCAAGATGAGGGGCAAGAAGAGCAAGATGTTCTGTCGACCTCCTACACACACTAGAGCCTACCCAGACCAGAGCTAGAACAGAGCTGGCCCAAATACCCCTTTTGTATAAACAGCATATCCTAGGAGTTTTATATCATCCCATGAATCAGTGGGAACTTTCAATTTCAGATCCCAAATGGTGATCCCCTTGGAAACATCCCTCACTTCCTCAGCATAAAAGCTATAAAAAAAATTATTTGTACATTTAGCATCGTTATCTTCAGCCTAATCTAGAAGCAGATAAACTCATGCTCACAAACCACCAAGCCCATCTCTTGCCTTTCCTAAACCAAAGTAGTACACAGCTTAGCAAGCCATTCCGTTATAGCAGTGCTTATAAAAGTGCCTTTCTGATTTTCGGCCCTTCTAATCTGAAACCCCAGGAAATAACAAAACAAATTTGTATTTAAACAATGACTTTTTCTACCTGGCTCAATTATACTCTTGTGATAAAGGTTTTTGAGGGGTAAAAAAAATGAACCAGTGTAAAAACCTCATTAGAAGGCTTATTTAAAATCTTCATGCCTCTTTCTGCCACACTGTGAAATACATCTCTCCAGATGTTGTAAAGTTAAAAAGAAAAACCTCTTTCACGTTATCACGGCTTCTGGTTTTTCCCTGGAGCAGAATTTAGGACCAATGCCAGGTCCTAAATTCTTGCACTACCTCTTGCACTGAACAGAATAATCCCCATTGTCATGCCTTTGATTGAGCTCTTCATCTCTTCCAGAATCCTCCCTTCACTGCTACCCATCTATTCAAATCTTCCCATCCTTTCACCTCCTCCATGATGACTTTCCCAGCTGCTCCAATGCTTATGGGTTTCTCCTTTTTCTGGTTCTTCTCTAACTGTAAAGAGAACTACAATCCTGTTTTCCCCTCCCAGATCCATTATGTTCTTTTCTCCCTCCCGGAAACCTCATGCTTGAGATTTGAATTAATAAGTATGTACGTGTCCACACTCAAGTTATCTAGAAACAAATGCTGAAGTAGAGTTTGGGGTGCTAGACATTTCATAAGCATCCACCACTTGTGAAAGAAAGAAGGAGGAAGCATAATTGTGCAGAGAGAGAAGTTGAACCCCAACTCAGACTAGACAAATCCTTGGCCAACCCAATTTAGAGTCTAGGAGAGAATTCTGCTTTTTAGGCTTGTGGCATCTCAAACTCAAACATGATCAGCCAAAATTTTGTAAGCTCTCCTTGCTCAGTCACCAGATGTGGATTGTCCAGGATTGGGCAGAACCTCAGGCCAGCAGGCTCTCTACAGCTTGACAGACCAGAGAGGCTGTTGGAGTTGGAGGCTGCCTGCTGATCACATTTCCTGCAATGACTCATCTCTATGGCACATCTCCATGGCTGCCTTGGTAGTCATCACCTGTCTGTGGTAGTTTCTATCTTCTATAGTTTCTGAGGCCTGCCATAACCAAGCACCATCAGCTGGGTGGCTTAAAACAGTAATGTATTGTCTCACAGGTGTGGAGAACAAAAGTTTAAGTTCAAGGTGTCAACAGGGCCATGCTTTCTCTGATGGCTCCAGGGAAGACTCCTTCCTTGCCTTTTCCAGCTTCTGGTAACAGCAGACAATTCTTGGCATTCCTGGGATTGTAGATGCATCACTCAAATCTCTGCTTCCATCTTCACTTGGCTTTCTCAAAACCCTGTGTCTCCGTGTCTAAATGTCCCTCTTCCTAAAAGGACACCAGTCACATTAGTTTAGGGCCCACCTACTCCAGTATGACCTCTCTTAACTTGATCACATGTGCAAAAACCACGTTTCCATTCTAGTAGACTTCCTTTCACAAGTTCCCAGTTCCCTTATATGGTTTGGCCAATAGGAGGTGCAGAAAGGAGTTTAGAAAGCAGGAGAAAATGAGAAGCCCAGAACTTCTCTCCCTTCCTCTCTGTCTGGAAGGAGGCCGGTAGGTCCAAAACACAATAGGCAAGCCAGCCGTGATGCCAGCTTTCATGAAATGGCCCCAGCTCCTGGGCTTGACAATACAACTCCCTTCCTTTGTTCCTCCAAGACTGGGAATGGCAGTAGCTTCTGGTTGTTACTTTATACCTACCTCACTGTCCACTGTTTGGCTTCACAGCACTTCCATCCCTTATGTAACCCATTCCCTGTACTAAATTCTCTCTGAAATATCTAGAGTAATTAAGCTTTGCCTGACTGAATCCTAGAGGATGCAACTTTCTTAGAAATAAAACCTTATATAGAAGCCCAAAAGCTGAAATAGATCAAAGTCAAGGTGCTCTGCACAGTAATCTCTGACCCCTCAGAGCACACTTTGAAATCCACAATGGATGACCCTCAATTACTATTTTACAAATGCCCCCAAAGCTGGGCATAATGCATGGCTTTGGATCATGGAATTATGAATACTGGGGTAAAGCTCCAGAGCTCAAAGGTCACACCTGTGCTCCTAGGAGAACAATGAGAAGTATCTCAGAACCCAACCTTCTGACAATACAGTAGACAAGCAGCCACTTCAAAATTGCCCAGTATAGTCAGCCTTCCTAAAATGTGCACCTTTTATCTGCAAACTAGGTGATAAGTTATTGAACCTGGATCAACTTTAGTTAGCTGTACTAACAGATGCACATCTCCACTGTATCATCTACCAGTGTGTTTACATAGGTTCTCCATTTCTCTCTCTTCCCTTGGAGTATGAGCTCTTTGGTGGCAATAACTGTATTATTTATCAGATTCTACCCCTCAAAAAGTGCATGGTATATAATAGAGTCTCATTAATTTTCTCTTGAATGCTACATGTTTTTAAAAAATATTTCCCTTTATTTTTATGGTTTACCTATGCATGTGGTATAGTTATGATGCAGGAAAAAAGAACAATGGGAAAATTGTGACTATGATTCCATTATAAGGAATAAGCATGCTAATATAAATTTCATCAGAGTGAAAAAAATCTAGATAAAGCCAAGGTTCCTCTTGAGAAATGTAAGAAATGCAATGTTTAAACAGGCTTATATAAATTTCTAACTTTTCTCTCTAATAGGCACCAATATCTGTAACAATGGGACCTCGCCTCTCTTCAAAATGAATGATTACCCTTGACAATAGGAGTATAAACAGGGCTTTTAAATCTGTTAAGTAAAATGAAAGAAAAGGAAGCAATGTCTAGTTGGAACCAAAGGAAAGAAGCAAAAAGAAAGAAACCACTTAGTGTGAATGAATAGGTATTTTGTTTGACTTCAAAATTACAAAAAGATTTTTTTGGAAAGGGAGACCATGCCAGTCAGGGCCCGATTAGAGTTCATTACTCCAGGGTGGGGAAGAGAACATTTATTGAACAATTACAGTACATGAAAGACTGTGCCTCCTGCTTACATATACATTTTCTCATTCAATCCCTAAAATAAATTTGTGAAATAGATTATTGGCCCATTTCATGGTGAAAGAAACAAAGACTTATGAAGATTAATTACTTGCCCAAAGTCAAATAGCAAAATGATGGATGAGGTCAGGGTTTAGCGCCAAGGGATTTGACATCAGATCCCCATGTTTTTTCCCCCAACTTCCATTTTAACTATTTTTAAGTATATACTTGAGTGGTAAAATTATATTCATTATGTTGTGCTACCATCACCACCATCCATTCCCAAGACTTTTTTTCATAACCCCAAACAGAAACTGCATAACTATTAAGCATTAACTCCCCACTTTTCTTCCCCCTTAAATCACGTTTCTTCAACCAAACTGTTCTGTGATTTGGGTGGAATTATTGCTCCCTTAGTGAAAATAGTTTATTATTTTCAGATAGGTTTTTTCAAAGAGGAGAGACGTTTACTGTGTTCCACTTCCAGATGTCAATTTTAGGGACACAGTTCAGTTTTTATTCTCCTGAATAATCCTGAGATAGAAAGTAGAGGTTTCACTACAGCATTTTTTCCCTGAAATCCCACCAGTTGTAGCAGTTTGGCAGTCTGATATAGTTATGAATTCCAAAAATAGATATTGGATTATGCTTGTAAACTGGTCTGTTCATCTGGGCATGATTAAGTTATGATTAGGGCATTGACTAGGCCATGTCAGTAGGGCGTTGAGCCCTGCACCAGGTAGGGTCTCAAAGATAAAAGACATGGCAGTTTTTGAGCTGGAATTCTGATACTGAGTTTTAATGCTGGAGCCCGGGGAAGTAAGCACACACGTGAGCTTGGTCGTGAGGAAGGAAAGAATGTCCCAGGAAAAGAAATGAGCTGTTTGTCTGACAGTTCACAGCTGGCCTTGTGAAAAGAGGCAAAGCCAAGAGAGCCTCATAGTCTACAGCTGACCTTGTGGAGGAAACAGAGGAGCTGAGCCCAGAAAGAGAGGAGCCCCAAGAAGAGAGGAACCCAAGAAGCCTGAACCCTGGCAAACATCAGCAGCTGTTTTGCTCCAAAACATGGCAACAGACTTTGGGAAGGAGGAAACTTATGTTTAATGGCCTGGTAACTGTAAGCTTCTAGCCCAAATAAATACCCTTTATAAAGACCAACAGATTTCTGGTACTTTGCATCAGCACCCTTTTGGTTGACTAATATACCAGTAAATAATTTTCCTAATCATTGCTTTCTGTCTAAGATAAATGCATGCCTATTTGCAAACTGATGCTCATCTACTAATTATAATTAACCTATGTTTGACCTTCATAAAGGGACCAGATTAATACAGTTGAGATAAATGAGTCAATTATTTTTGGACAAGGAACACAAACTGTTTGACACTGCTAGTACTTCATGGTGTTCTTTACTTCTTGTGTAGCCTTTGACAACTATAAAATAACCCTGTGAAGTTTTCTTTTTTTCAGACTTAACAATGATGAATGCTGGTATTTTCCCAAGAACACAGAAATCATTCGGATGAAAAAGGAAGTGATAACACAAGAGTGATAGCTATTCTTTAAAAACAATTGTCTTTACATCCTTTTATTTGACAAATTCATGCCTCAACAGATGTAGTCGCCTCAGAGTGTCATTTTTATAGTTCAATTAGTCTGCTAGGAAGACTTAGTAGATCCCATCATTGGTAAAACAAGAGACACTGACAAATTAGCAACAAACTAACATGGGAAAACCTTGGAAATCTCCAGAATCATTGAGAGAAGTTTGCGTATCATGATGTTAAGTATGAGGTTACATATATATCTACTGACATGAACTGATCTTTTCATTTCTTCAGGCAAAATCGGAAATCATTATTCTCTTTGTAGAGGATCAGAGTTCATATAGTTGCAAGAGTGAAAGTTTTTCTTTAAATATATTTTCTACATCCTTGTCATTTCCTACCACCTACCCGCTGATAATTCCCAAATACATGTGTCTAGCTCTGACTGCTGGTCTGAGATCCAGACTTATATCATGAACCAGCTAGAAGATATTCCCCACAGTGTAACGTAGAGTCACCTCAAACTAATCTTGCTCAGTAAAGCCAAGGCTTGGGTTTGTGTGGGAAGACCCTGAATAACCAGTTTTCCTGTTTCTGCTTTTTCTCATTTTTATAATGAATGTTCATTACCTTTAAAATGGAATTATATAAAACATTAAATATATAAATTCAAAATATTTTGAAACTGCAGTGGGTTGAATAGTGTCCACTAAAACATGTCTACCCTGTACCTCAGATGTGAGCTTATTTGGAAATAAGGTATTTACAGATATAATTAGTAAAGTTAAGATGAGGCCATACTGGTTGGGGTGAGAACCAGTGGCTTGTGTCTTTATAAGAGAAAGAAGAGGGAGACTCAAATTCAGAGGCACAGGGGAGGAAAGCCAAGTGAAGGCAAAAGCAGAGGCTGAAGTTGTGCTGCCACAAGCCAAGGGACAGCAGGACCTTCTAGAAGCTGGAAGAGGCAAGGAAGGATTCTTCCCTAAAGCTTCTGGAGGGAAAGTGAGGCCGTCAGGACCTTGATTTTAGACATCTAACCTCAAAGTTCTGTGAAAGATTAAGTTTCTGTTGTTTTATGCCACTCAGATTATGGTAATTTGTTATGAAAGTCCTGGGAAAACAATACAAATACAGACTTTGGGGTCAGGCAGACTGGAGTTGAGTCTTGGCTCTGATAGTCCGCGTTGTGCAATTTGGCCCAGGCATCTAACCCCATGGTGCTCAGCTTCCTCATATGTAGAATGGGGGTGATATCTGATCCAGCTGTTGGGAGAGTTAGCTAAGGGTAATGAATGCAAAGGACATGGCAGACTGCCTCTACTCAGGTAATTGCATCTACCCAGGCCTGTTTGATTTATTAATGGAAATCATGAAATTAGCAAGACCAACATAAACAGGCCAGCTCTAGCTGCTCATAAGGCGCCACTGAACCAACAGAAAATGGGGGTTGACAATCATTTTAATACAATAATATTATCAGTATGTTAAAGAGAGGCATTGAACATTTATTTTGAAGTCTTTTTACCTTTCCCCCCTCCGCTACAAAGGTCAAGTATCTCCTGAGAAGGGAAGGGAAAGTTCTGCCTAGAGGAAGGAGATCAGTGCTATACTCTGAGTCTCAAAGCATTAGTAATGAGTCCATAGAGTGGCGATCATCTTTAAGGTAAGGCTTATAGCAGGAGAAAAATTGTATTTATCATTATTATTATTACTGTTATCATTATAAAACTCCCCTTTATACATCAAATGGTCAACACATTGAACTCAGATCATAGAGTTTTTGTTTTTGTTTTTTTATTATGGGTATTTTTTTTTTTTTTTATTATGGGTACAGATCATAGAGTTTTATTACAAGCTGCAATGTTGGGGGATAGAGGCTGTGACACTAGGGAAACTCCCATCTGACAGGAAGCTGAAAGGACAAGTCCTTCTTCAGTTCTCATTAGTAGAGACTAGGAAGAGAGAGGGAGAAGCAAGAGGTAGGAAGGAGTATCCTCCCATTATCCTCCCAGGGGTGACCCTCAGATGGTTGAGGGGAGGTAGGTGTGGTAGAAACAATGAAGTTTTTGAGGAAACTTGGGTTTATAAGTACTTTATAAGAGTTACTTGGTTTTTGCTCCTTAGAGCATAGTCCAGGAAAATCTGCAAATTCCTTTGTCAACTTCCTTGTTCAGTACTGCATGGGGGCAACACGATAGGGTCTCAGAGTAGTTTAGAAATGGATGATAGATAATCAGGGTAGGCTAAACATTCGCTATATTAGAAATCATGCATGTGTCCCCAGAACTCGTTTTTCTCCCTAGTTCTGGTTTTTAGAATGCTGGTGATAAACCAAGCATGATTTATTATATGACCATCCTGGATGGGAAATGACTGTAACTCTAGGTATCTTTGGTCAACATTAAGAGGTATAGCAGAGGGACGGATGTGGCTCAAATGGTTGGGCATCCATCTCCCATATGGAGGGACATGGGTTCGATCCCCGGGAACTCCCAGTAAAAATTTAAAAAAGAGAAAAATATAGAATGCACGCGGGCTGCTAGGCCCTGTGCACAGGTGCACCACCAGGCCCCGTTCATGTGTGCATTGTCAGACCCCACACACAGGTATGCCCCCTAGGCCCCACACGCAGGTGAGCCCCCCAGGCCCCACGTGCAGGTGCACCATCAGGCCCCGTGAGGGGGTGCACCGCCAGGCCCCATGAGTGGGTGAGCTCCCCAGGTCCCACCGAGCCATGCAGCAAGATGATGATGTAACAGGAGAGTGACACAAGGGAGAGCCAAGACGAGATGCACCGAAAAACGAGGAACTAAGGTGACATAGACAGTAGGACGCCTCTCTCCCACATCAGAGATTCTGAAGATCAAATCCCATTGAAGACAAGAGGAGAAGGATGAGAAGAGAGGGCAGGAAATGGACACAGAGAGTTACCCAGTGAATGGACACAGAAACAGCAAAAACGGGGGGGAGAGGGAATGGATAAAACTAAATAAATAAATTTTAAAAAATAATAAGGTAAGTTGGGGGGAAATACAGCAAATGTAAGGTATGGACTACAGTTAGTACAGTAGCAATATTTTGATGATATTCTTTCATAATTTCTAACAAATGTTTCACAACAATGCAAGGTATTTGTGGTGGGGTGATGTATGGGAGCCCTGTATGATGTTATGCATGTTTGTTTTGTAAGTTCACAATTTTCACTATACACTTATTGTTTATGTATGTTCAAGTATGAATGATATACTTCAATAAAATTAAAAAAAAAAAAAAAAAGGATGATAGAGGTTTCTATGTGGGTGGGCCAAAGGCTTATCTCATTGATATCTGAAAGCCCAGCATGGCGAAGCTAAAGCAGTTGAGAGGTGCTGATATCCTCCCCACCTTCCAGGGATCTCCAGGTGCCAGAAGAATGGGAGAACATGAAGAACCCTGTGGTTGGAACAACGAGGCTGCAGAGGTAGAAATGTCAACCAAGACGCTGAGAGTTTATAACAAAAAAACATATTCCAGCAATGAGCGCTAGCATTGTGCCCCAAAGATGGCATGCACCTGTCACACCTCTGCAGGCCCAGAGTTCTGTGTCTCAGCCTCATAACTTTCTCTAGCCACATGAACCTAATCTTGTGATGGAGGAAGGGCAGGGGAGAGAAACACAGGAAGCCTGGATATTTACCTGCAAAAAATTAAATAAGACAAAAATATGACATTTTTTCCACCATAAGAAATTGATATACTTTTTATTTGCAAATTTATGGTCTCTGGAAACCTTGTACTTGGTGGGGAGAGGATGGCAAGCAAGATGAGATCAATTATAATACAGATTCTATATTTATTACACAATTCCATTCATAGTTGTTTAAATATTGACCTACTACACATTTAAACTATAAAAGGGTAAATTTCCATAGTAACTCTATCTAAGCCCAAAACACAGCTCTTCTTATCTACAAATGGCCAAGCAAACTACTCACCCTCCTTCTCTCTCTACCTAAATTACATTCTCCTTCCAAGGAATCAAATTCCAAAAAAACCCACAATCACATCCAGTTCATCAAACAGAAAGGATTAACCACGTGATTACTTGGTGAGCAACGATTAGATCACCAAAAAATTAGTTTACACAATTCTTTAGGACAAGAGCTAATGAAAGTGGCTTCATTTCTTTGAGCATTAACATAAACCAGGAGCTGTACATACATGGTTTTATTTTCTCTTCTCAAAAACATGTGAATGTGGTGTCATTACCCACAATTTACAAATGAGGGAAATGAGGTCAAAAGATGTGAAGCAAATTGTCTGAAAATCACAAAGTTAGTAAGGAGAGAGCTGGTATTAAACCCAGGTCTCATCCAGTCCTGCACAGGAACCCATTTTGCTCTTTTGCCTCTTAAATGAGAGGCTCCTCCCTTCTAAGCTGATCAAAACATGGTTGAGTATTCACAGCAACTTAGGGTGGGATATACAGTCAGTTTCAATCATCACAAGGTGAAAATTAGAGACTGGGGGAAGATATCAAGAAAAAAAAGATGAGTGTAATTGCACCAATTATTCATTCATTCATCATATGCCAAAAACTACTCCTGGTGCTGGAGACACAGCAGTGAACAAGATAGACAATGCCACATTCACATGGACTTTCCATACTTTCCGAGGAGACAGACAATGAATGAGCAAATGAAATAACCAATATTACTTCATACAAGAAGGAGTGCTAGAAAACTTTAAGCAAGAATAGAAGTGACCAGGTTGCTAGTTTAGATAGAGTAGTCAAAGAACAGAGTTCTAAATGGGTGAGGAAGGAAGCCACGCACATATCTGGGGGAAGCACTTTGGAAGCAGAGAAAAGAAAAGCCCTGAGGTGGGAAAGTTGGTGGCCCAGAAGGGAGGCCAGTCTGGTTAAAACAAAGTGAATGAGGAGGAGGTGGGGGTTGGGGTTTGGAGGACAGGGAGTTGTAGAAGATGAAGAAAGACTTATAGGTAATGGCCAAACATTGCTGAGTATGGGAAGGGCTTGAGGTTTGATTCTAATAAGATGGGAAGCCTTTGGGAAGTTCAGACAGGGGAATCATAGGATTGGTTATATATTTTTGGTGGTTTACTCAGAATGCAGAGGGTATACAGACTGCATCAGATTAAGAGAGGACACAGAGAGCTCTTGGGGCAGTTGAAGCCAGTCCAACCTAAGAAGATCGTAGTGGAGATGCATAGAATATTTTGAGATATATGTGGGATGTATTTTGAAATTAGAGCTGACAGGACTTACTAATGGATTGAACGTAAAGTGGATGAGAAATAGCAGGGTCCAGAATATTCCAAAGTTTGTTTGTTTTTTCGCCTGGGGGGAAGAGGAGTGGTATAAATGGGAGCATCATTTACTGATATGGGGAAGACAGGAAAGGAACACGATGGGAAAAGAGTACGTTTTTGGCAGGAATCAATTGTTCTCCTTTCAGGCACACAAAGTTCAAGATGACTTCCAAGGAGAGATATCAAGTAGACAGTGGCCACAAAAGTTTGAAACTCAATAGCAGCTGGGTCTGGAAATAAAACTTTGGACGTCATCAGCATAGAGATGATATTTAAAGCTATGGGACTGAATGAAATCACCCGAGGAGTGAGTATAATTAGATAAAGGGAAGGCTCCAAGGACTGAGCCCTAGAGCACATCAACATTCAGAGGTCAATAGAGGAAAGTTTATGGAGAAAGAGGAGCCAGTGAGACCCTAAATTCCCCTGGAGGATATCCAGTTGCAAGCTTTTGCCAATTTTGATAACATTTGCAAAAAGGTTAATGTATACAAACTAATGATTGTCCTCCCTACTGACCACAGAATTTGTATATACGGTCAGAGGTTAAAATATTACACACATAAATACACACACCTCCTGACAGTGAAGGGCTTCTCAACTCTACAGTGAGAGACAGGTATGAACCAACAAGAAGGGAAACCAAATTAATACTTTTGTGTCCCTTGGTCCAATTTGCAGTTGGAGCTCTGCATCAGGGAAATTTTTGGTTATGACTACAACCATAGTATATTTGTATAGCAGCTCACATACACATTTTTAAAATAAAAATGTTGTAAATAATGTAATAACATTTCCAAAATGGCCTACACTGTTTTGACTAGCGATTTTTTTCAGCTCTGAAATTAGCTTCGCATTCTTTAATTCCATATTTGAAAAGACACCAGCTCAATTCTCTTCCCACATGCAACCATCTCCTTTTTAATAATGACAGTCTGCTGCTTTCTGAAACAAAGATTAAAGAGTTCAGGCAGAAACTTCCTAAATTACTTTGATGAAATTAGTTTAATTTATTCCCCGAAAGAAAAGATAAACAGACATTAATTCTCAGTCATTTTCTCTGTCCTTATGCAACTCAAACTCCCATTTTCTTTGATCAATACCAGGGATAGAGTAAGTCCTTTATCCAACATCCCAAATATGTACCAGCCTCTCTTCTTAAAGCATGGGACATTCAGGAAAGAGAGCATGATTTTCAGAAAGGAAAAATTGTCTACATTTGTATTTCACCATTGTTTGTGAGGAAACTGAAAACAAGTCTGAGAGAGAATATTTTGGATATTCTTCATACCCAAGCATGAAGATGCAAAAATAAATTAATGATGATAGGAGAACTCCCCAAGAAGTCCAAGGATATAATTCCAAAAGGTCCCAACAGAGTGGAGAGGAAGTATGGGTACACAGGTCAGCTTGCCAAAATGCCTAATCTTCTGCTGGTATCAATGGAGGGGCCGATGTTACAGCCAGAGTTTCCTTACATCCCCAAAATTTAATGAATTCACGTTTTGCATCATGATCATTTACATAATCAATATTCTTAATTTAAAACTTTCTTAGCACTCAATTGCATCTCTTAGGAGACAAGCTAGTGTTAATAATTCTATTTCAATAACTAAGGGCAATATGCCTTCACAGTCACCAGAGAATTATACCTGGAAGCAATTTTAAAGAATACCACCAAAATACCATCCTACTCTCCTCTCATTCCATTAATGACATCAGAAACACAACATATACAGTCTCCCTGTTTTTACATTTAAAGAGATGTTTTTGTTTTGTTTTGTTTCATGACCTGGAAATTTTCCATAACTTCAACAATACTTTATTTAAAATATCAGGCTGTGTATGGAAAGAGAATCTTGACCATTGGAAAATGTCCCACTATCCAAGGAGGGGTGGGCAAAGGCTCATGCAGGCCCTGGTGGCAGACCTGAGGTCTCAACTGTAGCTCCACCACTTCCATCAAGTCAATTAATCTCAGTAAAATACAGATAGTAGCACCTCTCTTGTGGGTTTTATGAGGATGACATGAGACCATGGGCACGTTTGTACCTTTTTTTGGATCCAATCTTTTTCATAAATGATTTAAAACATTTTATTGCTACATAAAATGCAGCAAGATAACATAAATTAAAAGAATATATAAATGGTGAAAAACAAGGGTATGAGTAGGCCACAAATATGGTGCCCATGAAATAACCTGGTAGCCTGTGGTAGGTATTCAATAACTGTAAATTGCTACCGCCATACAGCAACTACTTGTACTAGCAGTTTCTCAAGGCTGTCTCCTTTTAATAAATCCTGGAGACAAAATATTTCACCAACTTATGAAATAAATTTGCCTCTACCCTCACAGATACCTAACCTATTCTTCTGGGTTCTAAAGACCACCAGCATAAAACTCTGAGAATCTCAGAAATATTTCATACAGTCAACCCACATACATTTCCTTGGGAAACAATACTAGTGACAAAACAAGAAAGCAAAAGCAAGGTGAAACAGCAGTTATTCCCAATTCCTTTTGCCTAGATTTATGGGGATTTTGTTTTGTTTTGTTTTGGCATGGTATCTACAAATTGGAAGGCTCTGTCCAATTTTAAATTGGACCAATGTCTGTGAAAGAACATTCAAAGCTAACTTGCAGCTTGATAAGGAGCAAGAAGGCGCTATAGCCACTCACTTCACATTTTCGAATGTTCTATGGCAGGGAAACTGCAGGAACAGCCAACGTTGATATTTGAAACACTTAACCACCAACAGGATGGATGCTGGTCAGGAGCAGGGCTGGGGGTACTCCCTGAGACACTAGACATTAACCCTGTAGCTCTTGGATTGTAGCAAGTTTCAGCAGGTTGGAGCAATGACCATTTACCCACCAGTGGGGAAACATTTCGATATTTTAACAAGCAATGTGATCATACCACTAGATACATATTAGTAGTGGGAACAACTCTTCAGGAAGCAAAAGTTTTCATATGAGAGTATAGCACACACTACTGTCCTCCAGAACTATAGGAATAAATCTACAGGAAAATCTATGGGGGGTTGGAGTCTATGACACATATTTTAGACATGGAGTGAAAATTTTAGTGCATATTTTAATATTATATTATAGTTTTAATATTTTATGCATTAGAAGGATCATCCATGTCCCAGGAAATTTCCTTTCATTTAACCCCAATCCTCCTGTCATTTCTCTATCTTCATCAAAGGCTGAGTGAGTAGACACATGAGAGATATGAGGGAAAAGTTGCTTAATGATGGTCTAAATTATTCTATTTGGCCTTTTGCACTTTGCCTGAGTGAAAAACACTCCCTTCTATAAAGCAGGGTCTAAATCAGCAGTTTTTTAATATGTGACTTTGAATGCACAAAAGTAAAATCGCAAAATAGGATATTTCTAGCAATATTCGTTACAAAATCTTTAAATTATGAGACCCACACTTGACCCTTCATGGCTCACCCAGCAGAGATTAGCTCTAATTAATGTCTTAAATCTAAAAACAAAAGAGGTGGTTCATTAAAAGAACCAAACAGCTAATTGTAAAAAGAAAAATAAAAGGAGAACGCTCCTAGAATATAATCAAGATCTATGCACATAATTTCCCTTTACTTTTAAACTTAAAGGATAAATTTCTACCAGTATAAAAATCACCCATCACAAATAAAATCAATTAAGAGATTATTAGGAGAATGATGGTTTCATGTGGAAAGCCCACAAATTCTTATCTAGCTACCAATAACCCAAACAGAAGGCAAAGACAAAAGCAAGATTAAAGTTATGTCTAGATGACTGATACTGGCAGGCTTCAAGAAGCAGTACGGTAGAGGAAAGAGTATATCTCAAGCCTGCTACTTATCGAGTAATCTTGGGCAAGTTACTTAACTTCCTGAACTTCAATTTCTCAACTATAAGCTGGGGACACTAAAACCATATGCAGTTAGCATAGTGCCTGTTGTTTACTAGATGCAAGAAAAAAAATGGTAGCTATATTTTTTAAAAAGTAATACAAGCAATTAAGAACTAGGATGGACGATTGGGATCATTGGAGACAGTACCATTCCCAACCACCGTTTATTACAGCCTACTATGCATAAGGCACTGTTGTCCAACTGGCAATACAAAGAAGTGCAAACAAGCTTCCATCTCTAAGAAGCCATAAATCCTGTAAAGGAAGCAGAACATTTACAAGAAAATTAAGCTAACATGCTTGTTAAGTTTTAAGTGAGCACGGCAGACAAATTATTGCAGGAGTTTCCAGAAGGAAGAGATCCCAGTATCCTCATGTATAAACATGGAGAAGGCCCACACAGAAGGGCTGTGTTGGGCTTGAAGGATGGATAAGCCACATTTAAGCGAGCTAGGGAAAGAGAAGGAGAGGCCAGGGGATACAACCCAAAGTGTGATATCTGGTAGGACCTCAAATTCTCCTAAAGCCTCCAAAACCATTTAACCATAGCTACTGAGTTCTTTGTATTTGGTTCACCAAGTTTTGGCAAGTCCACCAATGACTGATATCCTCAGCTTACTGATCAAGTCTTGGCTTCTAAGCAAAATATTGTGACAGATTCTGTTTTTGCCATAGAGAAATGCTCTTATCATGCCCTTTGGAGAACATCTACTGATACAGAACTTCACTCACAACAGTGCCTAATTACAGCCTAACTATTCTACCAAGGCACAAGAGGTAGTAGGAATCCCAGGGATCTGAAGCCAGATGACTTGGGTTGGAGCTAAAGCTCTGCTATTCCACTGGTATATGCCCTTTGCCTGATCATTTAATACCTCAGTTTCTTCATCCATTGAATGAGAAGAAAAATGTCCACCTACCTCTAGAGTTAGGCTGTTGAAAGAATATGAATAAAATTATTATATAAATATTAGTTGCTATTTATATCTACAGACATATGTATATTGCTTTTAATCATTATTTAAGATCCTTATTTCTTCTTAATGTAATAATACCATTAGGGAATGTTTTAGTTTGTCAAAGGCTGCTGTAGCCATTTGGCAGTTTGATGTAATTATGAATTCCAAAAATATATATTGGATTATGCTTGTAAACTGGTCTGCTAATCTGGGCATGATTAAGTTATGATTAGGACATTGACTGGGCCACATCAGTAGGGCGTTGAGCCCCAACCCTTGGTGGGGTGGGAATCAAATATAAAAGGCAAGGCAATGGACAGAGGGAGCAGTTTTGATGTTGGTGTTTTGATGTTGGAGAGAAAGCCCCGAGAGAAGAGAAGCGAGCCCTTCACCTGATAGTCTACAGTTGACCTTGTGGAGGAACCAGAGGAGCTAAGCCCAGAGAGAATCGCAGACCCGGGAAGAGAGGAACCCAAGAAGCCAGAACCCTGGCAAACTTCGGCAGCTGTCTTGCTCCAACACGTGGCAATGGACTTTGGTGAGGGAAGAAACTTATGCTTTATGGCCTGGTAACTGTGGACTTCTACCCCAAATAAATACCCTTTACAAAGACCAACCAATTTCTGGTATTTTGCATCAGCACCCCTTTGGCTGGCTAATACAGCTGCCAATGCAAAAATGCCAGAAATGTATTGGCTTTTATAAAGGGAATTTATTAGGGGTAAAAGCTTACAGTTCCAAGGCTGTGAAAATGTCCAAATCAGGGCATCATCAGAGATACTCTCTCACCAAGGTTGGCTGCTGGTAGATCCTTGATTCCTGCCACATGGCAAGTCAAAATGGTGGATCTCAGTCCAGGTCACTGCCTTCACCTCCAGGCTGCTTTCTCTATCAGCTTCAAGCTGCTCCCTAGGCCTAGCTTACCAGAAGACCTCCTTCTGTGCCTCTGTGCTCTGCTGATTCCAGCCTCCGGCCTGTCTCTGAGCCTTATTAGTCTTCTTGCTTTTCTGTGACTAGAGGTGATTATGAGTCCTTTCTCACATGGCAGGGTAAAAATGGCAGCTCTCTTTCTCTGTGTGTTTATGCTTCCAGTTCTCAGTTTATAAAGGATCCCAGCAAGAGGGCAGATACCCAACCTGTGTCATGCCTCACTGATGTAGTCCAATCAAAGGCCCTAAAGTGATCTAATCAAGTGATTTAATCAAAAGGTCCCTTAATTGAATCTAATGCAATCAAAGGACCCCATGCCCACAGGAAGGGATTAGTTCAAAGAACATGATCTTTTCTGGGATTCACAAAACTTCAAACTGTCACAGGGAATATCATTTTGAGTTGTTCCCAGTGAAAAGATAATGAAAATAATCCATTGCAAAAAACATGGCTTAAAAGTTTATTCTGCAGGCCTACTACTCTGAAGCATCACCCAAATAGAACAAACTAGGAAACAGGCAACACAGTTCCAGAAGATTGAGAGATGAAAGAAATGTTATTCTATTGATAGCAATTATCAGTTGATGTTTACTTTATATATTTGTGATTGATCCATATATGTCATTTTCTGCTAAGCAATGCATCTCCTTCCTCTTCCAAAAATCTTAAACAGATCAACAGGCAATTAATTATCACTTACTACAAGGTCTAACTCCTAATTTTAAGAGATTTACAGTCAAGCTAAAGTAAAAGAATAATACACATTAAACATGGAGCAATTTTGGACAAGCAATAAATAAGTTTGAAATTGTGTATAGAATTAATTTCAATGACATAGCCAATGAAACATATTTGAAACATAAGCCAATGCCTGTTGAAAATATCTAAGTAAAGCTATTCACTTGGAAGGGAAAAGAGGTTTTAGAAACTGGGAGAAGATAGATAACTGAAAAATATAAAAGGGTAGGGAGAAAAAAGTTGCATTTACAGTAAAAGTTGACATCAGGGAAAGAAAACATTACAGTGTCTTATTAAAATTCTATTTCCAAATACTTTAGGGCTAATGCAACTCAAAACCCCTTAACTCACTACCTGTGTAAGCTGAATAATGAAGGCAGGAGCAAAGAACCCCCAAGACAGAATAAAAATGAAATCTGAGTACTTGGAAAACAGATTCAGAGGGTCTCTAGGGTCCTAACTATCTATTTGGCTAGGGTTCCCATTTTATTACTTTCCAGAAGAAGGAAATGATCATTATAGTATGTACCTAATTTTCTATCTTTAACTTAGTGCATTTAAAGTTTTACATTAAAAAATTTATTTGTCAGAAGCCAAACATCTGCACCCTTGCTTATAGACCTGCCATCTAGATTCTGGTTTTTCAGATACCATATGTCACAGTATTTCACTTCAGTTCCATGTTTTTTATGCACATCCATGTCTTTGTGTGTATGTGCACACATGCACACACACATGGCCATATAAATAAGGAAACTGGCATCTAGTACCTAGAAAAACAACATGAATAGAAGGAGGACTAGGAGCAAAGGCAACAAGAATTGTGTATGAACAGAAACAAAGCTACATACACAACCACTCACAAGTACAGACTCTGGTACTCCGTGGGATCACAACTGATAGTTTGTATAATTAAAATATGGCAAAGATAAAGAAAGGAGGCAAGAGGAAAAGAGGGATGCTTAAAGGTGTAAAAAGGTGATGTGTAATTATTCTATAATTTAAAATGCACAAGTAGAAAGATATAATATGTATGCTTCAAACAAAAATAAATTATAGGTAACGTTTTATATATGTATATATAACCCCACTCTCTTCCACCTGACTTAAGCCATACATCCATATTTCCCCAGGGTTTTCCTGGCTTTCCCTGTCTGTATTAATTTCTTTTCCCAGAATAGGAAACTTCCCTATTAATGGGTATTTATGAGACAACCTGGCAAATAACAATGGACCTAGAATCAGAGGATCCAGTTTATGACCACAGCTCCTCTCATAATTAGTTATGCAGCCTGGCACAAAGTATTGTACACCTGCCCATGTAAGACAGAAGAGTCTCCTCTCTGGGTCAGTTTCCTGATCTGAAGTTGAAGGAAGCTGAAGGCTGTACTCTAAGCATCCATAAAGCTCTCAAAGAGCAGGCTAAGCAAATTGATGGTTCTACTTCCACCTCTAAAATCCGATCCCAACAAATTTCTGATCCGAGATGGATAGCAAAGAAAGCCATGAAAAGAAGTGCCAGATGCAAAACAGTATGGCTGAACTTCCACATACATAGGAACAAAGGTAAATCTGTCCCCAAGTCTTGGTTCAACAACTGCCATGTGCTCAGAAGCATTCTGGGCACTTGGGAGGACTATTTTTAAGCATTAGATATGGTCTTTGTCCTTACAACTTACAATCTAGTTGGAATAAAACCGTAACATACATTAAGAAAGAGAACAAAAGAAAATTCATAATTAAGTGATGAATGCTAGAGAAGTCTGGATAAGGGAGAGCTTCATCAGGCATGAATAGCTTACAAAGATTTCATAGAGGAAGTAGGATTTCACTCATTCAACAAATATTGGCTGAGTATATACTGTATCAGGTGCAAAACCAGGCAGAGTTCCTCCTCTCATAGAGCTAATAGGAGGGTCCCATGCTGCTATGTGAGAGATATAAGAAAGAAGGAACTGAGTAAGGAAAGTCAGAGAGGGCTTTCCAGAAGAAGCAATACTTATGCTGAACTCTGAACGACAAATAGAGAATTAACCAGGTGAAGCAAAAGAAGTAAGGGCTTTGCAATCTGCAAAGATAACATGTGCCAAGTCCCTGTTGCAAGCAGGTGCTTGGCAGGTTTGCAGAACTGAAAGAAGGTTGGTGTACATAGTGTGCAAAGAGCAAGAGGCATGAGATGATGCAGGCAAGAGAGACAGGACGCGGTACACAGGGCTTTGAAAACCATGTTGGGTGTTTCTCTTGGAAATGTTAACATCATCATTTATGCATTTCTGGCTGTTGTGTGGGGAAGTGCTCAGAGCAAATCAGGACTGGCTATGAGGACATGTTCAGGAGACTACTGCACCAGACCACATGAGAACTGATGACATGCTGGAGCAGGTTGACAGCCATGGAAATGGAGAGATGTGAATCAAAGCAAGAAACAATTTGCTGATGTACTGGATATGGGGGAGGAGGAAAAGGAAGTGATAAAGAATGGCTCCTAGGTTTCTGTCTTGTATAACAGAATGAATCATAATGCCATTAATGGAGAAAAAAATAGAGAGAAAGGTTATTCTGAGGAGAGGTTGCGAGGTTAAATAAGTTTAGGACTTTGAGCTTAGTAACGTCAAGTTATTAGAGACCTTAGCAGTTTTAAGTTGATTGAGGGTCAGATGCCAGACAGGAGTGGGTTAAGGAGGGAGTTAGAGATCAAGAAATGAAGAGAATGGGGTATAAATATATATATAAATAGATATAAAAATGGGGTATAAATAGGTATAAAATATGTTAACCTCCACCAACACAAAACCCACAAATACACACATACACACACACATATACATACAGAGAGCTCACATCACTTATTAGAAATTGTCTGATACTGCCTTCCCTGAATAATCAAACAGTTAAGAAACAGACTACATTCAGTCCTTGCAATATAAAGTAAGACAAAGCATGAATTGATTTCCTCTTTTATCCCCTTGATATTCTTTTTCTCTCCTTTCCATGTAATTTTCTCTAAATATAGCTTTCTAAGTATCAACTCATTTATCTGTAGCTTCTGCTAAAGAAAGTGGACTTTGACATACCCATAGCACTGGGAGAGCTTTTACCTTGGTTTTCAAACCAATGTCTGACGCTGAGAGGTCCTTCCTAGCTGCCATTGCCCCACTGTCAACCACCACTGAATGGTGGCAACACTCTGGCAACAAAAGCTGGCCACGCGAGGTGCAATGAGGTATTTTTTTCTCAAATAAGACTGTGCTTTTATCCACTAGTGAATAGAGGAATTCTTGTCATTCCCCTAGCCTGGAGAACTAAACTTGATTTTCTCTCTCCTTGCACCTAAAGGCCACTCTAGCTTCTTGTACTCTGTCCTAAACAGTTCAGGAATATCTATTTATGTCTCATTTCAGGATGCTGGCCTGCATAAGTCTGGAATCGGGAATATCATAAATGTGAGCTTTCTAAATATCTTGGATATTGTGTACACTCTCTGCTTTACACAATATTCCAAGTCAGTGAGAGGGCCCCAGAAAAACTGTGGTCGAAATGCTGGAAAAATCTGTAGCTAACCTAGTGTTGCTGGAGGGACTGGTGACTTCTCATGATCCTGTTTTTCGCTCTGGTCACCATAAGTCAAATCCAACTGTTAATCACAGAAAGCATATTAACTATATTAACCATGTTTTCTTCACCTGCATTTGATCTGGTATTCTATGTCTCAGCACATAGCCTTTGATA
This sequence comes from Tolypeutes matacus, assembly GCA_026826555.1. NCBI lineage: Eukaryota > Metazoa > Chordata > Mammalia > Cingulata > Chlamyphoridae > Tolypeutes > Tolypeutes matacus. Next base: position 42,497,933 of record JAKSZT010053928.1, read on the forward strand.
AGAAAAATTTTAAAAACTCTATCCTCAGAGATGGGAATATAAAGAAATAAATTAGCCAACTAATCAGTCTATCGAGAGTCAGATTCTACACTCAATGCTCTTGCTAAAAATATCATATCACTCCTTCCGCATCACTGCACATCTGTGGACACAACCATCTTCTAGCGTGGGCCAAACAGGAAATGGAGTGGGACCTCCAAGAAAGCCTTATTGCTAAGAAATCCCTCTTCCATTTACTGGTTACACCTGAAATTCCATCGCCTCTCTCTTTGGTAGTTTTCATCTGTATTGAGATGCAAACAAGCACATTTTGCCAGTCACTGTGAGTGAAGAATTTAACAGTATTAACAGCACTTGCTAGGGACTGAGAAAAGATGACAAAGACTCCATATCCTTCCAAAGGGGGGGGGAGATGGGACACTGTGAGGAGGTGGAAAGGAAGAAAAATGTTGAAGAAGGAAAACACAATCTGAGCCTTTTCCCAATATTCACTGGATCGGCCCTATTGGAGTTACTGAGTAACCAAACAATTCTTTAACAGCAATCAACAAATGAACAAGAAACCGTGGGCTTGACGCTGTGCAAAACCCTCTGGGGAAAGAGAAGAAGAGTCAGATTTACCTCCTTCAAGGCACTTTGAGTTTACTTGGGAGCCACGGCAAATGTACAAAACAAGTTTAAACTGCCAAAGACACATCCTCTCAATGCTAAGCCTGAGGAACTGACTTCTTAGTCTGAGGAAATTTATTTAAAAGTGTCTCCCTATTTCATTTCTGCCATTTCCTGAAATTAATTTCATTACAGTACATTATGAATTCTCTTACATTTCAGAAAGTCTACTTCAAAGTATATAATTTCATAACTGAAAGTGTAAAGCTAACATTTCGATATAAGGAGTCCTGTTCCAATTTTGTGTCACAACATCAGAGAGCAAGTTTTGGATGGAATAAATCTCTGCCCGCCCCCAAAGGTGTCTACATGCTAATCCCCAGAACCTGCGAAGGGGTTAAGTTGCACAGCAAAAGGGACACTGTAGGTGTTATTAAGGTTAAGGACCTTGGGTGGAGGACATTCCCCTGGGTCATCTAAAAGCATTCAATCCATTCATATAAAAAGATGGGAACCTTTACTGATTCTGTTAAAGAGGTGTGATGAAAGGAGGCGGCAAGAATTCAAGCATGCATGGGACTGGACTGCTGTTGTTAGCTTTGAATGAGGAGGAAGGGAACCACAAGCCACGGAGAATGGGAAGCCTCTAGAATCTGGAAAGGCAAGGAAAGAAATCCTCCCCTAGAGCCTCCAGAAAGAATGCAGCCCTGCTGACATCTTGACATTAGTTTGAGTCCCATGTCAGAATTCTGACCTACAGAACTGTAAGATTTTTAAAAATTGGTTTGTTTTAAGCCACTAAGTGTGTGGCCATTTGTTACAGTAGCAATAGGAAACTAATGCAGTTTTGTTTTTTTCTCTATATTTCATAATCTATAAAATGGGGACAATAGTATTTTCATTTTTCTTCTAAATCATTGCAAACATTGGACATTTTTTAATGAAATAATGCGCTCGAAGAAATAGCATTTCAAAATATTCTTCAAAGCACCTACTTTTCTGAAATTTTACAGGATTCAATCAATGCGAAAATATATCAGAAACCTAATATATCTTAACAGTTTCACGGTGTCCCCAGGTAATCAGAGGCAATCTTTCATATTGATCATAATATAAACTAGTTGAGTTATAGAGGCACATATCTTGCCAGTGCTTTGGCAAACTTAAGGCCTCCCTCAGAAAAATAAAGTAATGAAATATTCTCATAGTCAGTATGCATATCTCCAGCGGCTAGGCAAGTTAATGAGATGCACAGCTAGGGAGTTAGCATGCATCTCAAGCACTGGTTCTGCATAAGAAATGCAGTTGATTCTGATCTCATCACCTTACCCATTTTTTACAGAAACATCCATCAGCAAAGAGAAGACACTCTATGTATTAAAGGTTTCCACATCCAAGCTTAGCTATCAGAACCAAGATAGAAGGCCATGTATTAGAGAGTTTGCAAACCTCATAAAATATTTTGCAAGTAACATATTTAATCAAACACTGATATCTGGTACACTCAAAATGCTGAAATGCAGACACCCCAAATGATTTGTCAACACTCCAGCAACAGCCGTTTGAAAGAGTTAACTCTGAGGTTTATATATGTGATGGGTCTCCAAAAATTGGTTTTCTAAGCTAACATAACCAAAAATCAACTTGTAGCCATGAACAAAAATGATCTTAGTCTCATGTAATATTAAATATCAGAAGGTGCTTATACATAAGAGTAAAAATTCCAAAAATTAACATTTAGATAATTTTTTTAAAAGCAGAGAAGTAACAGGGGATATGTCTAAAGGAACTATCTGCAATCAGATCTTGACTATACCACCTAATATCTTTGTACCTTTGGGAAAGTTGCCAAAGTTCTTTGTACCTCAGTTTCCTCATCTGTAAATGTTGATAATAATAGTAAAAAGCTCAGTGCATTGTTGTGAGGACTAAAAGAGATAATGTGTGTAAAATGTTTAGGGCAATGTCTGACCCAGTAAGTACTCAATATATAATTATTTTCATCAATTATCATCATCATGACAGGAACATCTTCCCCAACATATGCTAGAGAAACCAGTCAATGGTTTCAGATCCAATTTTGCCATGTTCTGGACAACTCGTAATTCCAACAGGAATGATTCAGAGGAAAGGACTTACCCAGACATTCTTTTTTTTTTTTCACTCTAGTTAAGGACTATGGAGGAACTCCTTTGAGGTATAAGAGTTAAAAACAACTACCCAATAATTCATTCTAAACCCTTAGAAGAGAAGGCAAAAATCAGGAAGATAATATAAATGAACATTAGAAAGCTTTACTCAAGTAAGTAATTGACTAAAATGAGATCTTTGTGAAAAATAAAGATCAAATGTGAAGATTACAAAAAGTAAAACTTAGGCCAGGTTTTAAATATAAAGAAGTAAAATGACTGTAAAGAATTAAAAAAAAAAAAAAAAATAGATGGTACTGGCAAAAGACACAGAGGACCTTATAAAGCACAAAGGGAAACATGGGAGCTATTGGGAACTGAATCACGTCTCCCACAAAAGACATGTTCATGTCCCAACCCTTGGTCCCGTGGGTCTGAATCCATTGTAAATACAATCTATTGAAGATGCTACTTGAGTTAAGGTGTGGCCTAACTGAATCAGGTTGAACTTTACTCTGGATTACTGGAGTCCTTTATAAGCCCAATGAAATTCTGACAGAGAAAAAGAGAAGCTAAGGGGGGCATCCAAAAGCTGGAAGTCAATGGAAACCAGAAGAGAAAGGAGAAGGTACTGCCATGTGCACTGCCATGTGACAGAAAAGCCAAAGACCAAGGGGTCACCAGCAGCCAGCCCCAGAACACCACAGTCTTCCGGGAAAAAGTATCACCCTGCTGATTTTGGACATCTAGCCTCAAAACCATGAGCCAATAAATTGTCCCATTATTAAGACAACCCATTTTATGGTATTTGTTTAGCACCTTGGAAACTAAAACAGGGGTCGCAGGTAATGGATAACCGTAAGAAGGTGTGGTGTTATGTTTACAACTAGGCTTTTTAAAATAAAATATCAGCTACTTTCCACTACCCAAAGTGAAGTACCATCTGTCACAGGAAAAAAGGAAAATTAAACCAAAATTAAGAAAGAGAGTACTAAATTGTACTTTAGCAGCTGGATATCTACAAATCAGCAGAGCCTTAATGACCCAAATCTTAGGATAGTAGAATTTCCAAATGTTACTGCCAAGAGCTCCTTCATTCTCCTTGGCTATCCATTACCTCTTTGCCTTTCTCTTTGAAGAATCATCATGTATCAAGATATCCTCTATGCTCATGCCTCTCTTCCAGATGACACTTATTTTTCCACATTAAATAACCAATCAACTAACTTGAAAGCATGTACTGTGCCTATCATTGTTCAAATACTATCCAAATCATAGAGGAAGTATAAAATAGGTGCTTGTTCATAATACTACCTTGTAATTAGAGTCTGAACTTCTTCAAGGAAAGGTCCACAGCAGTACACCACAAAAGAAATTAGAATTCACACATTTACTTATATAAACAATTCAATTAATTAATTTATTTTTTTTTTTTAAAGATTTTATTTATTTATTCATTCATCCCCCCCCTGCTGCCTGCGCTCGCCGGGTCAGCCAACCACGCCGTGCGGGCGGGCCTGCCCCCACCAGGAGGCCCCGGGAACCGAACCCGGGGCCTCCCACATGGCAAACGGGAGCCCCACTGATTGAGCCACAGCCGCCTCCCTCAATTAATTTATAGAGTCAAGTCTAGTGAACTCTCTAGAGCAGTCAGGACATCAGAATCATATGGGGTGCTTTTTAAAAAAATTACTTTCTCTGGTCCATCCATGGAATCACGATTATCATAGGTGAGGATCTCCCTTTTAAACAAACTCTTTGGTGGTGTTATGGCAGACTAAATAAAGCATGAGCCCTAGATCTTCTTTTATTAAACATTCTTTCTTTCTCTCAAACAAGAACACAGCAAAGACTTGAAGGGGTGATGACCAGGAATGAGCTTTCCAGGTAGGGGGATTAGCAAATGCAAATGGCCTGATGTGCCTGGTGTTTTTAAGGGACTGCAAAGAGCAGACAGCGCAGTGTGTCTGGGACCAGGGGAGCTAAACACGCAGAAGAATGATAGATTCATCAGGATTGTTTACAGCTGACCAAAGCACTACCTAAACTTCTAAGCTGATCTGGGGGGTGGAGGAGAAAACGTATTGGCCAATATAATTTTGTCGTCTATAGCAGAGCTTAGTACAGCCACAGCTGGATTCAGGGGCTTATGCCAATCCTAAAGAAGCTGTCTCTCTCTAGCCTTTGTCTCTGATATTTTCTCCCCAGGTGGTGGCCCAAATGGCCATCCAAATTCCAGCCTTCCTCGTTTACCCATCCCAGAGGAAAACAAGTGCCTCTGACCCAAAAGATTTAGGACGAGTCCTGAGACCCACAAGCATTGGCCTTGCTTGGCTCATGTTCTAATCCTGAGTGAATTCCCACTGGGCCAAAGGAGTGGAGGTGGGGGAGCAGGTCTGGATTACAAAGTCACCCCCAGGGCTAGAATGAGTACAAGCCCACCCCAGGACCCAGCAGAAGAGTGAGTGAGGGGCTACTCTGCAAAGGAAGATATGTGCCAATTCTGAAGGAAGAAGGTATACTGAGCAGGAAAAAACAACAGATGTGCACTATTAGGACATGCCCATCATTATACTTTGTTCCCTTAAAAAATAATAATGATCTTGACTTTTAAAGCTGATAAATGAATGGTAATTTGAGATTTTTTTGCCCATTATATTTTTTCAAGGACACGAGCTTGAATCCTTTTGTTCTCAGAGTTGATGTAAGAGGACTGAGAAGAAATAAGCAAAATAAAGTATAATATTAAAGCACTCAGACTCTCAGTGGCTTTTGCAAGAAAAATATGGAGAAAGTTTTAAAAGAATAAAGGCAGTAGCTTTTGTGTTCATTGAACCTGCTTTCACCTGTACATAAACACCTAATTGTCTGCTGAGATGCCAGGATATCAAGAGCATAAAACCTGGTAGCACCTAAAAATGACAATTCTTCTTTATAACAGCATCATTTTATTAAGGCTATAAGCAACCAATTTCAACCCTCTAAAAAATCAACTTACTTGAAAACCAATGGACATTGCTAAATGAAAAAAAAAAATTGGAAATAAGAAATCAGTGACATTTTATTATACCATTGGCCTTAACACTCATGTTAAACAATTTCACAGGGAGGCTGAAAAACGAAATTAAAACATAAATTCTGTTTTAGACTGAAAAAAAGCAAGGGACTATAGTAATTTCCTAACCCATTACAGGTTCTATGTAATGCTGAACACAATTCAACTATTTCCTAAGAAAAATCATTCTTGTTTTTAACAAAGTTGACAAGTAGCAGCAAATAAAATCATCATACTTCTGAAAGTCCTACTTCTAAAGCATAGCATTCAAAATTGCAGATTATTCAGCTGTATTCATTCAAATTAGATACTCTCAACATCATACTTACTAGCTTTGTATTTTTTTTTTTTTTGACTCAGGTAAGAATGAGTCAACAACAAAAGAGGTTTTTGTATGCTTCTTCACATCACACAGTGAGGAAACTCATTCCCAGGATCTACTCTAACCTCTCCAGTGCCTAAATGCAAACTGACAGAATCAGCTAAAAGGCGTTCAGAATTAACAGGAGAGTTCAGCCACACACAAGATATACCAAAACAATTATTTTCTTAGTGTCCCAGCAAAAACTCTAGGGGAAATAATGGAATAAAGAGCCTGTTTATGACAGCAACAGATGGATAATCTTTGAGTATGATATTCACAAGAAATATGGCAGTGCTATATCAAAATAAAAAATATGAATCTTTACTCAGACATAAGGATGTAGATGTAAATGCAAAAATAAATAAATAAATGAACAATCAAACCCATAAGGCATCCAAGAGCATTTCCATTGGAAGTGTAAATTTATACAACCTTTCTGGGGGGCCAATTTGCATTCCATATTAAGTCTTCAAAATATATATACCCTGTAACCCGAGGACTCCTGTCAAACTCTACCTAATTTTCTAAGGAAATTATAAAAAATGCAAAGGTCAAGGTTGTTTGTCTCAGTGTTATTTATAATAGCAAAAACAAAACAAAACAAAACAAAAGTCCAAAATTTAAGAATAGGGAAATAGTTAATAAAATATGTCCCATCCATGTGACAGAGCCCAATGCAGCTATTAAGATCATAGTTTTCAAGAACATGAAATAACCTTTGAAATTCTCTCAATACTATTAAAGCAAGATACCATATTGAAGCAGAATATTCTCCATTTCATAAAATGCATGCATGTAATAGACACTTAACATCATCAGAAGATACCTTCCAAGCTTCTCAAATCCCCAAATCTGCATGCTCCAACAAAACAAATCATTTCTCCCATAAAATACAATCACATGTAATGAAATAATGTAAGGACCCCTTCACACAATAGCTGAAACTGAAGTCCCTCCCCATGCTCTCTCCTCACTAGAATAACCTCACTTTCAGCCCAGCCTTTCCTCATCTCCTCTCTTCAAATTTCATCTCTCTGTGTATTTCCAATGTGCCCTAGATCTTCCAACTAAACTCATAAGCTACTTTGTTTTCAACTTTTTTTTCCCTCCCCACCCACTCGGTGTTTGCACTTGCTGTGTCTGTTTGCCTTCCTTGTTTCTTTAGGAGGCACTGGGAACCGAACCTAGGACCTCCAACGTGGGAGGAGGCACCTAATCACTTGAGCCACCTCCATTCCCTGTTTTGTTGTATCTCTCATTTTGTTTTTATTCTTGTGTATCTTGTTGTGTCATCTTGTTGCATCAGCTTGCTGCACCTGCCCGTTGCGCCAGCTCACTGTCTTCTTTAGGAGGCACTGAGAACCGAGCCACAGACCCCCCCATATGGTAGGCGGGAGCTCAATAGCTTGAGCCACACCTGCTTCCCTATTTTAATCTTTTAATGCAGTGTTTCCAAACTTTGGCCGCTTGCTTACTGACTTGACAATACTTAGCAGGCTTACATATTATCTGTTACTTTATATGTTCTCTTTCTATCAGCTCCCTTTTTTTTATTAGAGTAGTTGTGTGGGTTTATAGAACAACCATGCATAAAATACAAGATTCCCATATACCACCCTATTAATACCTTGGATTGCTGCAAAGTTTTATATTTGTATTATTAACTATAGTCCATCATTTAACTTAGGGTTCACTGTTTACCTTGTACAGTTCCATGGATTTTTTTAAAAATGTTTATTCTATTACCATATATATAATCTAACATTTTTCCTTTTAACCATAGTCAGATACATATTTCAGTACTGTTACGTTCACATAGTTGTGCTACCATCATCACCACCTATTGCCAAATTTTTTCTTCATTCTAAATAGGAATTCTGTACATTTAAAAAACCCTATTTTCTATCCTCACACCATTCCTTTGTAACCCGTATTCTAGATTCTAACTTTATGAGTTTGCTTATTCTAATTATTTCATATTAGTAAGATCATACAATGTTTGTCCTTTTGTGTCTGGCTTATTTCATTCAACACGATGCTTTCAAGTTCATCCATATTGTTGCATGCAACAGAACTCCATTCCTTTTTACAGCTGAATAATATTCCGTTATATATATATACACCACATTTTATTTATCCATTCATCTGTTGATGGACACTTGGGTTGCTTACATCTTTTGGCAATTGTGAGTAATGCTGCTATAAACATTGGTGTACAAATAGCTATTTGAGTCCTTGCTTTCAATTCACTTGTGCATATACCTAGCAGTGGGATTGCCAGGCCCTATGGTGACTCTATAGATAATTTTCCCAAGAATTGCCAAACTCTCTTTCACAGCAGCTGCACCATTTTACATTGCCACCAAGAATGAACAAGTATTCCTATTTCTCCTCTCCAACACTTCCTATTTTCTGTTTTTTTTTTTTAATAACAAAAGCCATTCTAATAGGTGTGAAATTGTATCTCCTTGTGGTTTTGATTTGCAGTCCCCTGATAGCTAATGATGCTAAGCATCTTTTCATGTGACTTTTAGCCATTTGTAAATCTTCCTTAGAAATATGTATTCAGATCCTTTGCCCATTTTTAACTGGGCTATCTTTTTGTTGTTAAGTTGAAAGATTTATTTATATAGTCTGCATATTAAACCTTTTTTTTTTTTTTTTTTTTAAGATTTTATTTATTTATTCATTTATCCCCCCCTTGCTGCTTGTGCTCGCCGGGTCAGCTAACCACGCAGTGCGGGCGGGCTTGCCTTCACCAGGAGGCCCCAGGAACCGAGCCCGGGGCCTCCCACATGGTAAACGGGAGCCCTACTGATTGAGCCACAGCCGCTTCCCTGCATATTAAACCTTTATCAGATATGTCATTTCCAAATATTTTCACCCATTGTGTAGGTTGTCATTTACTTTTATGATAAAGTCCTTTGGGATTAAAAAGTTTTCAATTTTGATGAGGTCCCATTTATCTATTTTTTTCTTTTTTTGCTTGTGCTTTGGATGTAAAGTTTAAGAAACCATTGCATAGCACAAGGTCCTGAAGAGGCTTCCCTACATTTTCTTCTAGGAGTTTGACAGTTCTGGCTCTTAAATTTAAGTCTTTGATCCACTTTGAGATTTTTGTATAAGGTTTGAGGTAGGGGTCTCAGCTCACATTTTTAGTTAAGTAATTTAATCTCATATCATCAATGAAATCATGGATTTTATGTTCTAATTATTTTTCTAGTACACCTTAAAAGAAATACTTATCAAAGGGAAAAAAAGAATCTAATAAATTATCCATACATGTACACCATTGCTAACACTTCCAATAAGAAACACATGGAAAACTATTAGGAGAGACAATGTCTTAATCCAAATGAGTGTCCCTTACAGCACCAAGTCAAGAATCATGGAAGTTCTTCTATTGCTCAAATAATAAGCAGAGGGAAGGGAGAGGGAAGAATAGGTGTAACATGGGGACATTTTTAGGACATTGGAACTGTCCTGCAGGCTCTGCAATAATGGATACAGGCCATTATACATTTTGTCAAAACCTATAAAATGGTGCAGGACAGAGTATAAACTATAATATAAACTATATTCCATGGTTAGTAACAATGCTTCAATATGTGTTCATCAATTGTAACAAATGTTCCACACTAATGAAGGATGTTGTTAAGGTGGGAAAGTGTGGGAGGGGTAGGGGGTGGGGCATATAGGAATCCCCTATATTTTTGATGCAACATTTATGTAATCTAAAGCTTCTTTAAAAATAAAAAAACCCAAATATTAAAAAAAAAAAAATTACCATGGAAGGCCAACCAGGCCAATAATTTGTTCATTTGAAGCAAGCCAAAAATGTAACACTGACATATGCAAGTCAATCCTTGCCATATGTCAGTGAATTGCATGCTTCTCTCCAAAATTCAAGAGGTATGTCAGGTTTATTTATGAAATGAAAGATATATTTAAAACAATGCAAATATACTTTGCTTATATTACACATGATTGTTTTGTAAGTTCACAACTTCTCAATAAATATATATATATATATATATAAAATAATACACCTTTAACTTTTCCACTTCTTCCCATTAAATACCTGTTTTAATTTTATATGGGAATTTATACATTATCTAGGAACAAAGCAATTTACGCAGTTCATGAGAGCCTTATTTAATTATTACTCTAAGGGAATTGTGACTGAGTTCAAAGATCAAAGTAAAGAAGTCAAAGTTCCCAACTGGTGGTTTGGGAAAGTGCATGCAATAGACCACCAGGAGATTATGAGAAATTCTGAGGACTTGAAACAGCCCCAGTCAGAAAACCTGAGGTTCTCAATCCCTGTACTGCCATTTCTAAACTCAGAAAGCATGTCAATTAATTGTGCAGAGCCACAGTTCTTCATGCATAAAACTGGGATCACATAATTCCCAGAACTTTTCTTTTCTCTTTATTTTTTTATGATGATTATTTTTAGAGAAGCTTTAGATTACAAAGATGTTATATAAAAAATATAGGGGATTCCCTTATACCCCATTCCCTTCCGGTTCTACACTTTCCCCCATTAACAACATCTTTCATTAGTGTGGTACATTTGCTACAATTGATGAGCACATATTGAAGCACTGCTACTAACCATGGTGTATAGTTTACATTATGATTTACATTTTGCACCGCACAATTTTATAGGTTTTGACAAAGTGTATAATGGCCTGTATCTGTCATTGCAATGTCATGCAGGACAATTCCACTGTCCCCAAAATGCCCCATGTTACACCTATTCTTCCCTCTTCCTCCCCTCAGAACCTCTGGTGACCACTGCCTTTACATCAAAAGGAGACAATATCAGTGTAAGCCCTCCATAAACTGAGGAAGAGAACACAAAAATAAATGAAACCTAATAGAGAAAATCATTAGAATCAGAGGCATAGAAACAACCTGATCATTCTCATTAAGTAATACAACATGAAACTTCATTTTGAAGAATATGGTGATCATTTTACTCTATGTTCCTGAAAACAGAAAACAAAACAAAATAAAACCACTCTGAGATATTGTATTGATTTGATTTGTGGTGCTATGTGGAGCTCACTGGAAAAAATGACAGAATAACATGTAAATTGAATCATGGCATTTTCATAAATATTATTCTTTATCTTGTAGTTGAAGTTCAGGTTGTCTGAGTTCAAACTTGAAATCAGGAGTTAGAAATCGTCAGCAGTCCCCAAAGTAATATCAATGTAAATACAGTCAAGTGGTGAGTCAATGCCGCCTGTGTGTTAAAGTTGCCTCAAAGAGCAATCATTCTTTTTTTCCTTCTCTTGGGAAATGAGAAGTATCCATCAAAACTCCAGCCAACATGAGCCTTCTTGTCATACTGTGGGGCTAATCCAAAGTGTTAGAATGCACAGCAGGTCTCTAGTAAGTCACAGTAGGTCTGAGGTCAGGTTAAACGCTTTAATTAAGAATAATAATAAAAGAGAAAGATTATTTGACACATAGGCCAATTTTTTTCCTTCAAGCCGGATGCGGACATACTGGGGGAAAAATCATTGCATATTCATCAAAAAGAAGCAAGTATGAGACCTAGGAAAAGGTTATTAATTAAACAGAAGAAACGTAATTAAACAGGAGAAAAATGTGAGGCATAAGATACATTCACTTTCATCCAATCATATTATTATTTTATCTTTTAAAGCTACTGATTTAATAGTACTTGGGAAATGTAGCTACTGAAGGCTGAATGCCAACCAGCACTGCTTGTTTGCATCATCAGTAAATGTGAATAGATTCATGATCTCCCGGTAAAGGCTGCTTATATAAACTTTCAAAAATAATGTACTTTTATAGCAAAGCGTGCTACAGTCCAAACATAATGAGATCCAGAATCAGAAGATTTGAGTGTGAATCTAAGTACTGTCATTTATTAGAGGTATAACTGAGGAAACCCATGGTGGTAACATCAAAGTCAGGCAGACCTAGACAGGAGGAATTCCACTCTGCTGCCTCCTTGCGTGTGATCTTTGGAAAACTGCTCAAAGTTTCTGAATTTCAGTCTCATCGTGTAGGAAATGAATATATCGATGCCTATGTTTCTGAATTACTCTGATGAGTAAATAGGATATTGTGTGTAATGTATTTAGCACAGGGCCTGGCCTCTCAGTAAGTGGAAGGTATTCTTTTTATCATTATTATTACTGTCATTGTTAATAAAATTTTCATTTTGCTCAGCTTGAGTTTTAGCTTCCAGCTATCTCACCAAGATCTGATGAGAATCACATAAGCTAAAGTAGGAAAAGATGCTATTTAAATTATAAAGAACCACACAAATACAATATCTGATTGTCTATTGTTTATCAAGCTTCAGATCAACTTAGTACCCCTAAATTTATATATTTTCAGATAATTCCCTGAATGTGCCTTTACATTTTTTCGTGATAATCATTATGCATATAACATGGTAAGGTACTGGCCAATTTTTTTAAAAATCTGAAAATAATCTGAAAAATAAAAAGCTGAAATAAGTGAGCCCAAGGGTTCTCAAAGTATGCTCCAGATACTACTGAAGGACTCCAGGATTAGCTTAAAAAACAATAATTACTTATTCATGATTCACAAGATCCTAAAAAGTATGAGGAATATTGCTGTAATCAAGTAATTTGCTTCCCATTGTACTTAATAAGACATTTCATGCTCATTTACATAGAAATTGGGACTAAACTCCTGAGTGCACAGAATAGTCTTGGAGAAATCTATTGTCCAGAGCAGGGGACCCAAATTCCAACACTGAGCTCAGGCAGGAACATCACCCAGGGCAGAGGACTGGGTGGGCTATGGAATGGAAACAAAACCTCCCAAAGAGGACAGCAAAAGCCAAGCACGTGTGAACAGCCACTGAAAAGGACAGCCACGACTGTAAGTGTGCTCTGGGCCACCAGGTACAAGCTTAGTCCCTGCTCTGCCACTGGAAAGGTTTCATCCTAAACCATAAGTACAAGTCTTGTGTTATTCTCCTGATTTTTAAATGGTAGAAACTTCTTCGAAACGACTTTAAATGCTATTCAGACCAAACCAATTCATGCCCAAAGGCTAGAGCAGCTACTGAAATGCTTGTTTGCTACCACGGCTACCCAGGCTTTTCCAAAATAAAATGGAGCACACTTCCAGTTGTCCAAGATGGCAGTATAAGACACTCCAAGGTGACATGTGTCCACAGAATCCTTGAACAACTATCAAAAACTGGCAGAGCCTTCTTCCTTAAAACTCCAGAAAACAGTTAAAGGGTTGCAGTAATTGGGCGAGTCCGAATCAAGAAAGCACAGCTTTGAAAATGGTAGGAGAAGCTCACGGTGCCCTTGCTGATTCCTCTTTCATACCCCTCCCCAGAACAGTGTGGAGCCAGTCTTCCATCTCATTGTGGGTCCCAGGCCCTGCTCCAGAGGGAACAGTGTGATCCCTATGCACGTACCGAGGTGCCTGTAAGTCAGTGCCAATCTATCAGGTGGCAGCTTAAAAGAATGTGCCAGGAAACTCCTCACAGGCTTGACTTCCCAGAACTTGCCCTGTAGGCAGACTCAACTTACATACAGCTAAAGTATTATAATAAACAATTAAGTCAAAGAAGCCTGCAGCAAGGGACTCCCAGCTTTAAGTCAAAAATAGAGCATCTGAGAGGAGGAGAAAGTCTATTTCAGAAGGAGTAGAGGGGGCATTCAAATTCCTGTAAAGGGAGGAATTTCTAAGGCCACCAGCAAGCACAAGCCCAGGACAAGACACAGGCTCATAAAGAAAGGACACAACACATTTGCATTGGGCTGGTCTTCTTGATGGGCTAAACTCTGAAGGAAAGCACCAGCCAATGCAGAGCCAATTTTAAGGACTGTGAAAGGTATTTTGGCAGTGGATCATTTGTTTTTATTAGCTCTGGCACTCAAGGAAATTTCTGTCATCTCACTAGCAGGACACAAACTTAAAAATCAGATTGCTCTAGAATAAAATACCAGAGTTAATACTTTAAAATATTAAAATGTACAGTGTGCAACAAAAAATTACAGACAAAGAAACAGGAAATGAGGGCCCTTCCAAAGGAACAAGATAAATAATTCAGAAACCATCAATGAAGAAGACCAGACTCTGGCCATAATGGGCAAAGACAGTTTTTTAAAAATTGACCCTTAAGTTGCTCAAGGGAATAAAGGAAAACACAGAGAAAGAACAAAGGGCTATCAGGAAAACAATGAATAAACTATATTACAATCTCAATAAGGAGATAGACATATTTAAAAGGAAACAAACAAAAATACTGGACTTAAAATTCAAAATAAATGAAATGAGAAATTCCCTAGAGGGTTTCAATAGCATAATGTAGCTAAGAGAAGTAAGAATCAGTGATCTCAAAGCAATGACAATTGAAATATTTCAGCTTGAGGTGCACAAAGAAAAAAGAATTATGAAAAGCAAATAGTGTCTAAGAGACCTGTGGGATATGATCAAGTGTACCAATATACATATCAGGGGAGTCCCAGTTTGGGAAAGAAGGAAGGAAGGAAGAGAGAGGGGGAGGGAGAGAAGAGAGGGAAAGAGGGAGGGAAGGATAGGGGGAGAAAACTTCCTGAATTTAACAAAAGACATAAATATACACACCCAAGAAGCCCAACTAAACTCAAAGTGATTAAACTCAAAGAGAACCATGCCCAGACAATAGAGGTCAAACTGTTGAATGCCCAGGACAAGAAGAAGGTTAGAAAACTGCAAGAGAAAAGAAATGTGTTATGTACCAGGGAGTCACAATAAGATTATGTGCTGACTTCTCAGAAACCTTAGAGGCAAGGAGTCAATGGGACAAAATATTTAAAGTGCTGAGAGGAAAAATATAGCAACATTATTCACAAATGCCAAAGGATGGAAGCAACCCAAGTGTCCATCAACAGATGAATGGATAAAAAAAAGGTGGTATATCCATA
This sequence comes from Tolypeutes matacus, assembly GCA_026826555.1. NCBI lineage: Eukaryota > Metazoa > Chordata > Mammalia > Cingulata > Chlamyphoridae > Tolypeutes > Tolypeutes matacus. The sequence continues at coordinate 42,513,035 of JAKSZT010053928.1, forward strand.
CAATGGAATATTATTTAGCTGTAAAAAGGAATGAAGTTCTGATACATGCAAAACATGGATGAACTTTGAAAACATTTTGTTGAGTGAAATAAGCCTGGCACAAAAGGACAAATATTGTATGGGCTCACCGATGTGAAATAATTACAAGAAGTAAATTCACGGAGTCAGAAACTAGAATATAGGTTACCAAGGGCTGTGGTAGGGGTAGGGAATGGGGTGTCAATGCTTCTATAGAGTTTCTGTTGGAGGATGGAAAAGTTTTGGTAATAGATGGTGGTGATGCTAGCATAACAATGTGAATGTAATATGCTTAAAATGTGACTGAAGGTGCTTAAAAGGGGAAATTTTATGTTGTATATATGTTACTAGAATAATTTTTTTAAAAATGACTGTAGGAGAGCGTATGTAGCTCAGTGGTTGAGAGTCTGCTTCCCAAGTACGTGATCAAGGGTTCAATCTCCAGTACTTGCTAAAAAAAAAAAAAAAAAAAAAAAAGACTGTACAACCCAAACAGTTGATAGTATAATTATAACATTTTATTAATTGTAACAACAGTACCACACTAATACAAAGTGTTAATACAAGACACTGTGTGTGAGAGAGGGGGAAAAGGCAACCATATTTTCAGCATGGTTTTTCTGTAACCCCACAACTTCCATAACAAAGAAGAAGTAAAAATAAATAAACAAAATGTATCAGCAATAATGATAAGCCAGGAAAGAGCTCAGGAAAGGAAACGTTCACAAAAAATACACAATTAGTGTAAAACTATGAATTAATTTATATATCTAAAGAAGCAAGCCATGGCTGAGCATTCTGTGATCCACAGAAGAAATCATCCCAGGAAGGGAGTGCTCCAGAGTTAGAAGGGTGCCAGCCCTCCTTCCTCTATTATTTCACTTAACAATCATTTATCTCCCATAAACTGAGCATTAGTCAAGGCCTGAAGAACCAAAAATGTGGAAAATGCTACTCCCTACATCCACTTAGTGAGTTTATAAAATGAAATTCATACTCTCAACCAAAAGATGATAGAAGGCTACCTTAAAGGGGGGAAAGCTCAGAGTCAGGCCAGGTCTGGGAGATCCCAAAGCAGGTAATACTTCCTGAGTCCCCCTCCCTGTGCAGGGCCTGAACTAATCCTCCCAGGACCCAAGGGAGGGTCACAGAACCCTCTACCATCAGAGACCCACTGCATCTCCAACTTGTATGGATATGGTTTCCATTCTTTCAACTTCTTTCCAAACCAACATGTTGAATGCTGGTGAATGTGGCATGTTAGCCTATCATCAAGATCTAACCCCTAGGCAGGGGCACAAATCACCTGTAATACCCCATAAAATAGTTCCAACTATCCATGCCAGGAGCACAGGGTGACAACAACATCATCACATGTTACTTCTTCAGCTTTCAAACAGGCTTGGAGTTATGTCAATGCACGGTCCAGAAGGAATGTGCCTTCGAGGAGCAGTCCATGTCGACATGGACTGCAAATAGCATGCAAACCAATTAAACTATATCATGTCAAAGGACAAAAGGACACAACAGCTAAAACTTCATGCACTGTGGGAAGCGGATGTGGCTTAAGCCCTTGGGCGCCCTCCTACCACGTGGGAGGTCCCAGGTTCAGTGTTCCGGTGATTCCTAAAGAAGATGAGCAAGACAACGAGTTGACACAACAAAGTGATGATGCAACAAGATGACAACGCAACAAGGAAACACAATGAGAGACATAACAAGTGGGGAGCAGAGGTGGCTCAAGTGATTAGGTGCCTCCTTTCCACATGGAAGGTCCTGGGTTCAGTTCCCAGTGCCTCCTAAAAAGGAAAAAGAATGAAGACGAGCAGACAGTGAATGCAAAACAATGGGGAGAGGGGGGAATAAATAAATTAAATAAATCTTAAAAAAAAAAAAAATCAACTTCTTGCACTGTGCCCACTGCACTGCCAGAAAACATTCACCTGCAAAGAAACTACCTTTAGTAAAGGAATGCAACATAAGACGCCATACAACAACCAGCTTGATGAATTCATTCTTAGAGAAACCACCCCCATTTCAACAGCCACAAAACACACCAAGTATCTTTTTATAGTTGCACTTTTTGGACAAGACATAACTTGCAGTGGGGAGCAGATTAACTACCAGATGCAGCTTGGCGAGGGAACAGGTAACAGTATCTATGGCTGTCTCCTTTTATACTTAGTGACCGTTTTTATAGTCAGATAAAGATGTTTATAAAGAGATTTCACTTCTTTCTGCTCATGGAGAGAAGCCTGAAACAAACGACTTGGGTCTGTTTCCCATCTCCCCTGGCAGGAGCAATTTCTTTGAAAGACTACTCTCTGGGAAATTCAAAGTTCAGCTCCGCTCCGCTGTGGCTGCTCTGCTTTCCAGGAAAAGCTTTCACGAGCCATGAACTTAGGCGGCAGTACAAGACAGAGCAAGGGAGAACTAAAAGAGAAAGGCTCTTGCCACACTCCCCTTCTTTACAGGTTTAACTACCCAGAATTTCCTAATCTACACCCCAATTCCAACCACTTCTTTCCCAGAGCCCAGCTAGTACATATCCTGCCTTTGCATTCAATATAAAAAGGCACCCCTTACTGTCTGGGAGGGAGAATTGCAAAAAGGATGCCCCCAACCTGGGCTGATGAATTACAAAAGGAAAGGCTTAGGGGAAGGTAGCTGGATAACAGGCTCAAACTGCCTAATCTGCGAATAACTCGGGCAGTGCACACACTAGGCAACTGTGCTGGCTGGCCCTCTTCTCACCACTGCCATCCTGTCATCCAAGTCCAAGTCCCCAGAATCTTTCATGCAGACTACAGCAGTGTTCTTCTTTCTAATCACTGTGCTTTCTCCCTCACAACTTCAGAGGATTCGCCACACAACAGGCAGAGTGAACTATTAAAATTTTACATCAAATCACGCCCCCCATGCTAAGAATCCTCCTAAGACTTTCAGGTTCACTCAAAATAAAACTGATCAGAGTGTGGTCCAAGGACCTGCATCAGCGCTTTCACCCAGGAGGCTTATTAGAAATGCAATTAGCAATTAGCAATGCAGAATCAGAATTTGCATTTCAAACAGACTCCCAGGTGATGTCTATGCACGTTCAAGTGTGAGAAACACTGGATTGCAATCCAAGGAGAACCAGCCCCTAGTTTGTCTCCAGCCTCATGTCCTACCACCCTCTCTCTGTTCCAGCCACTCCTCATTGTTCTTCAAACATATCTATCTATTGCACCTTTATTCATAATCACCAAAACCTAAGAAGCAACCAAGGTGCTTCAATACGTGAATGGATAAACAAACTGTGGTACATCCATATTATAGAATACTGTTCAGTGATCAAAATGAACATGCTATTAACCCATGCAACAACATGGGCAAATCTTAAATGTGACAAGCGTACCATTGCTATGTAAAATGTTTCAATAGAGGAAGCTGGGTACTGGTATATGGGAACATGTACTATCTTAGCATCTTTTCTGTATATCGAAAACTACCCTAAATTAAATGGTTATTTATAAAAAGAAAATGAGACTGAATATAACATATTTGTCTTCTTACTAAGCTATGTCATCCTTTAAAAAAAAAAAGATTTACTTTTATTTTATTTATCCCCTCCTCTTGTTGTTTGCGTTCGCTGTCTGCTCTCTGTGTCCATTTGCTGTGTACTCTCTGTGTCTGCTTTGTCTTCTCTTAGGAGGCACTGGGAACTGAACCTGTGATCTCCCATGTGGGAGAGAGGTGCTTAATCACTTGAGCCACCTCAGCTCCCTGCTTTGTTGTAGCTCTCATTATCTTTCCTCTTTGTGTCTCCTTGTTGCATCATCTCGTTGCATCACCTCACTGTGCCTGCCTGTAGTGCCAGCTTGCTGTCTTGTTCATCTTCTCCAGGAGGACCTCCCAGGTGGTAGGCGGGAGCTCAGTCATGAGCCACATCTACTTCCCAAGCTGTGTCATCTTGTATTATCATTTAGGTATATACATGCATACAGTTTACATGACAGTTTTCATATATTATCTTAATGTAGTCTCATGAGAGCCCTGGGAGCCAAGTATTATTCTCACATTTTACAGATGGAGAAACAAAGATAATATAAACTGCCTACGGTCCTGCAGCTAGGAAGTGTAGGAGGTGGAATTTGAATCTGTTTCCCTGAATCCACAGCCCACACTTCAGTATACCATTCTGACTCCCATGATATAATTAATTCCTAACAAGTCTAAAATACCATGTGCTCTAAAAGGAAAAATATATTCCACAATCCTGAGGAAGTATCTCCAACAGTACAACCTGCAAGAGAACAAGTGTCACCTTTGGCAATGCCTTGGCCAGTTATATTTGGCCATATTCCCAGAAGCCAGCATCATCCCCAGCCTGAATCTCCCTGGGGAGCTCCTATCTCTTGTATCATTTACAAAGGCGTGGATTGAGTGTGGAGAAACCAAAAACTAATGCAGTTCCCTGGGGCTAGTAACGGCAGAGCTATTACCATCCTCAAACTCGAATGGACCAGAGGACAGAGCAGCTACTAAAGCCAGAGAGAAAGAGCTGGGTGAAGAAGGCCACTTGACAGGAGCTATAGTCATTGGTGGAAAGATTCAGTAAAAGCTACCGTACAGGAGCCAGGGAATAAAGCTCCACCCGTACTTTTCTCCCATCCAGGTGAGTCCAAGCGGCCAAACCCAATCAGAAGCAAATGGACAAAGAAGGCTGAAGATGCTATAGTTCAGCCTTCTGGATGTCTTAGCCTTCAGGAGCACTTAGTAGGATAAAATGAGGGTGGAGAATGGATCTGGAGGAGCAAACAACAGCTATTCCACACATGAGGGAAATTGATGAGTTGTTCTGCCTACACATAACCACAAGTGACTCTGATTGTAGTTGACTTAGTATGATGGTTAGGCTAATGTGCCAACTCGGCCAGATAATTGTGCCCAGTTGTTTGGTCAAGAAAGCACTGGGCTAATTGTAATACAAGGACATTTAAGGGCTTTATTCATTGGTGAGTTTACTGCATAGATGGCTGATTACATCTGCATCAACCAGGGAGAGTGCCATCAGCAATGAGTGATGCTTTATCCAATCAGTTGAATGCCTTAAAAGGGGAAGTGATTTCAGCATTCAGAGAGAATATATTTTGATCCACAATATATCCAAATCTATGAAATAGGAATCCATAACATTGAGAATGTTCCTGGATAGTTTACCAAAAGTTTCTTACAGAGAAACATCTTTTCCTTAATCTGCCTTATGGCTCCTGATTTGTACAAGCTTAGATTTACTCTTTGAAACATAATAATGTTGACTCTGCTGTTTGATATTAGTTCTATCTGTTGCAGGGGAAATTTTTTCTAGCATATCCATCATTAGGTGATAATAAGGATCTAAATAATGATAATCTTGTTAATAATTTATTTGATTATACAGCAAACTGTCCCTCTAAGTGAAGAGGAAGGTTTCACATTTCTCAACCACTCTTGCAGTTTAGCAGGTGAATTAAATATTTAGCAGGGTGCTTAATATTTCATTACAGACAAATCTTAGTGGGTTTCGCGCACTCTTGCATATAACAGCAGTATCAAATACCACATGTATATATAAATTTAATTCAAAAATCATTTTCAAAGATAGTATAGTCAATGGTACACCTGTAGGGACACTTGCTTGAAGGGCCACTACACCAAGTTATTATAAAGCAATTACGGTATTTTGTTTGGCGAATATTTTGTTATCCTCTTAGGAGCAACGACCTGGGTACAGATGGACTTTACTCCTGCTCTGTATATTTCTGCAATCAAGAGAGGTTATATTCATTGCTCATGGTACAAAAGAAATCAGCACTTGGGCCACAATATTTGGGCTCCCTCTCTATTGCCTAGGCTTTCCTCTGCCTTCACTGTGCACATACCGCTAAAACCCATTTGGAAATGAAAGGAAGTTAATTCTCCAAGGATCCATGGGATTGTATTGCCTCTGGCTATTTTCGCTTCCTTCACCACATAGTACATTTATGTCTGCTCTGAAAATCCCTCCTGATGGTAATTGGCAGTTTATCCCATTAATGTTTCCTGTATATTTAAAGTGCTTTCCTCATTACCAGCTATTTCTTATTCTGTCCTTAATAATGGGGAAGAATAATCTATCTCCACCCGAGTTATAACAACTAAGGAAGATTTATAAGGAATTGCTTATTAAACAATTATTAACTGTTTGGAAACCACACAGGCATTTGTGTTATTGTAACAGCCACTCATTTCAATACAAGCATCTCACTAAATATGTATAAGCCATTTCTCTGCAATAACAGTTTAACCACCATGTCTACATTATACAACTGGAATGAAATAGCGCCCTAGTTTAAGATACTATCATTTCCTCTTGTGAAGTCTCCTCTCAGTTCTAGCCCTGCAGATCACAGCATATATTGAAAATTACAGACTTTCCTTTTAGCCATTCAGAGCTGCACAATCACATCCCAACTCCCAGAAACAACTCCAATGACTTGCCAATTGCATTACAATACTATTCAAACCATCCTCTGGCTTTCAAAATGCTCTCTTAGACTTGTTAGAGTCTCTTTAATGGGTCCTTTCTTTGCTCAGCTACAATTTTTCTTTTCTAATGCAGATGATAACCAGAGGATATCAGAACAGAGACCAGAAGGAGGAAGAACAAATTGTATGTATTATTCTAGCAATGGAATAGGGGGTATTTTGGGGCCAATGGACCTTATTTAAAGATGTGGTCTTAATTACAGTCAGACTGAGACCAAAGTAAACTTTCCTAAAAAGCTCAGGCTGGACCAGACTGGCCCCCGCCATTGCTCTTTCTTGAAGTGGGGTCTACTCCAAAAATGTCCACCCAATACTATCTGAAATGATGCTAGATACAATCAAGTTGACAGGAAGGAAATTAAAATTTGGAGTCCTGAATTTTCCTCACTTGTAAAATGAGAACTCCTACCTGGAAAACTCTCAATATTTCTTTTAGTTCTATAATTATTTGTGTTCCTGGCTCCCCAGTGGCCATGGGACTGCAAGTTATGATCAGAACAAACATCTCTGCCCTTCCAGTCATCAATTATTGGGGGAGGGAGGGCAGAGAGACACAAACCATCAGGAACGAGGACCATAGCTAGAGTAGCCATATGTACAGAGGGCGAGGGGACTAGGTGAAAAAACTTCAGGTCAACCTGGGAGAGTTCAGAAAAGTCTTCATGGAGGAGGTGGTTCTGGAGCTGGGTTTCAAGGAGTAGCAGATGACCTGGCAGACAGCAGGGTGATTGGATGATAAGCCCAAGGAACTGTGTAGGCAAAATAATGCAAGTCTGCAAGATCTTGGGGTATTCTGGGAACTTCAAAATTTCTACGCTATCTGGGAAGAAAAAAGTTCAAGGAGGAAAATGTCTGAAAATTGATTATCATCTATTCCTCTCTCTCGCTCTCTCTCTATCTCTATCTCCCTCTCTCTCTCTTTCTACCTGTCTCTCACACAGCTCCTATAGAGACTTGATCCATCATCCCACATATTAAGATGGAAAACAAGATGAAAAGTATGGAAGCCTACCCAAATCTCCATCAGCTTGAAACATGGCTCATTTGCAAACACATTTTATTTCCAAAATACAATTTCAACAGGTTGAACAATACACTACTCTAAACAGTTTCCCTTAGCTGTGTGATTAACAGATGGAAACACCCATTTTCCCTTGATTATTGGTTTTAAGTTTTCTATTCTGATTTGGCAGCCACAAGTAATACTATGTTATAACCCACTTTGTAGGGAAGATATCATAATATGATCACCTACTGACAGATGCTAAGTTTGAGCCACAGAGAAGTAAATTAATTTCTTTAAGTCAAGCAGACAGGAGATGGTGGGGTTGGCTTTCAAATCTAGGCAGCCTAACCCAAGAGCCCATGCTCCTTAATATGATGTTTAACTATTCCCAGAAGAAGGTAGTCACAACAAACAGTTATTGCAAAAGTAGTTGAAACAGATGGGTATATAATGACTGGACAAAATGTTCATTGCCTAGGAGTTGAAAAATATTCTTAAGGATAAACTATATAAAAGATTACAGATTCTAATTTAATATGAGAAATAACATGAGGGCTCAGATTCTAACACATTAGGGTTTCCTTAATTAAAGTCTATAAAATAGTTTTTTTCAAGTGGAATCAAATTTCTATAGAACACCACATATCCGGATATTTTTTATTTCACCTAAAGTGGACACATATTTCTTAAGAAACTCTATAAGTTTTAAAAGATATTTTTTCAGTTATCTTTATAAAGGGTTATTTACATAGTTACTTTATTTGCACGATGATTCAATCATGTTCATGTCAGATGATGGGCAGGAGGAAAAACAAAGTCACCCATCTTGGGATTGTGAACAATGAGTGGATATTCCCTTGTGTGTATCCAAATACATTAAATAAGAATGGCCCTCTTAAGAAAAGCTTAATTGGGGATATAGAAATTTATGTTGATCCCATTGAAGAGGCAATATTCACATCTCTAAAACTGCTATATTTCTTTCAAAGTAACACGGATCCAGGAGAAGCACCCCACAGAGACAAAAGTGTATTTGACACACATCTGTGCTCAGATATCTATGTGCTTTTATATATATATGGTCAGGCATTCTTAGCAATTAAAAAATGACTTTGAACTCTGAGAAACCAAATGCTGGTTAGCTGGAAAGGAGGTAATGATTTGCAATATATCTGAACTGACCTGAATAAAATTACAAACATGCTTGGAACACAGGTCAGTGCATTTGAAGGTGAAATCGGGTTACAATAAAAACAATCTATGATAAGTACTGATGAACAAGTAAGGGATTTTTATCACTTAAATAAAATAAATAGGCCCCAGTTAATGGTTTCAACCACTAAAAAAGAAACAGTTCTACAACTTGAGAAATTTAAATGTTAAAATTACTTTTCAATCTCTAAAAACATTTTGAGCTGAGAAAGTAGGCTATTAAAATGTAGATCATTAATGGTATTATAGTAAAATTCTAGGACCAGCCAATGTCTTTTTTTGGTATATTAAAATTAATCATTTTTCTTATTTGGTTAACTGATGAGTGCTGAGGGCTATCCTACATGGCAAGTCTAGATGGAAGAAATTGCTGCTGGTTAGTAAAGGAAAGAAGGAAAAGGAGTTCCTTCATCAGGAAAGGCAGCAGTAAATCTGCAACGTAGGGCTTCACGTGAGCCCAGAAAATCTATGGATTCACATTGAAAACATCAATGAATGTCTAGTAGGGCACAATGCAAAAAGCTGGCAAGAGAATCTCTATCTAATGCCTATAGGAAATTAGGAAGTGATGCCTGGAATCTTATAACTTCCCTTATATTTCTTTTGGAAATGTGCATGAGCATTTTTGATTGACTGAAGGTAGAATTAAGATTTAGAAGATGGAGAAGGGGGCAAAGATGCTAGATATTCTAGAATATGCAGAATAGTCTTATATAAGGAAGAACGTCCCATTCAAAATGTTGTTGGTGTCCCATTAAGGAATACTGAGCTATTTCTTCACCTGCCACATCCCATCCCTTTGAGAAATCTCTATTGACGTCTGAAGTGATCCTTGTAACTTTGTAACACTGCAAAGATACCAAAGAGCTAAACATAAAGTTTTCAAGGAACTGTGGCCAAGTAGGAGCCAGTCAATCCTAGTGCACCAGCAAGTGAGAGCCTGCATCAGGCATATCTGAATGTGTAAAACGGGGGCATGGAGGGAGGGATGATAGTCAAACTGAAGGAATCAGATTTGGAGAAAAGCTCTGAGTACTGTATACTTGAGTCTCAGGAAGGGGCCCATGAGATGACACTACAAGTAGGAAGAAGTCATTGAAGAGAGAGTGGCAGGGTAAGAAAAACAAACCTAATGGAATGCATAACTTTCCTGGATCCGTCTCTTAAAATTTTAATAATGAAAGCACTTTAATTGCTCTGAACATTATCCTACACAACACTTTTTGCAAGTATGTGGTTTGTCTGGTTTATAAATTACCTCTAAGCAAAAAAATTTGGTACGTGTAACAGTTTGATATTATTTATGAATTCTAAAAATAGGTATTGTATTATGTTTGTAAACTAGTCTGTACCTGGGCATGATTAAATTACAATTAGGGCTTTGATTAGGCCACGTCAGCAGGACATATACTCACAGAGAAAACTACACGGCAGAGAAGAGAGTTGTAGTTTTGATGTTGCAGTTTTGAGATGGAGCCCAGGAAGTGAACACACAAGAGAAGAACACAGAGGAATAGAGACAACTCCTCAAACACGGCAGAAGCCCCGGGGAGAAAGACAGAGTCATTTGCCTGATAGTCTACCGCTGGCTGTGGAAAGAGCACAACAGCTGAGCCTGGAGAGAAACAGAGTCCCAGGGAAGAGAGGAACCCAAGAAGCCCGAACTCTTGGCAGATGTTGGCAGCCTTCTTGCCCCAACACATGGCAATAAACTTTGGTGAGGGAAATAACTTATGCTTTATGGCCTGGTAATTGTAAGCTTCTACCCCAAATAAATACCCTTTATAAAAGCCAACAGATTTCTGGTATTTTGTATCAGCACCCCTTTGGCTAACTAAAACAGTGTGTTTAATGACAATACAGAAAATTCACCATGTCACTTTGAACAAGTATGCAAAACACTATATGTAAATTTTTAAGTTTTCAATAATATAAGTGCATGTGATGGGAGTGCTTGGCAATGTCACTTACAAAAAGCACTGCGGATTTGAAACCACCGTCACTTGCTATCAGGCTAAATGCCTTGTTCGAATGATCAGATTGAAGGGAAAAGAAGGAGAGAAGCAAGCCAGTTCCCACTAAAGGTTCAGAAAAATGGAAGTGCCAATGCTCAATGAGAATGATTTAAATGTGTGCAGAATTGTATTGCTTTCCATCTAACCAATCTAAAGAGATCATGCACGAGCATTATGTATAATTGTTGGCCTACCCATCTCCAACAAGTGAACAAGCCCATTTTAACTAAAAACCCACTGCGTGGTCTTCACTGCACCCTTGAGACTCACTAGTCACACATACACTCTGAATTCGTTCCTTCTGAAGGATTTGCCTATGGAAAGATTTGCTCCCTCTCCAGTTGTTTTTAAATCCATTCATTCAAAACACAGAGAGGCTATATAATTAATTTTGTGTGTTCTAGTGAACTCAGGACCTTCAGAGAGTGAAAGAAAGTGGTCACTTAAATCTTTCCCTTGACTTGATAGTTTGGGGGGCGGGTGGATGAGCATCTAAACCAACAATCCCAGGCAGCAGAGGTTTGAATGATTTCCCAGAAAGGAAATTTCTCACCATCTCTCGATAACCTGCTACAGTATCTGAAAGCTAGTGATACACAGGAGTCATTGAAAGGTTGCCAAGTGAACAAAATTTGGTTTCTACCAAAAAAGTCCCAGCTATTGAACTTATTAATAATTATTCTTTCTCTCCTTTTTGACAAAAAACAAGTCTTCAATTCTTTTTCTTGCATATCACCAAAAAAGGTATTCTAATATCTTGATCAGTAAAATTGAAAATGTTATATTCTGCCTGTCAAAATTTAACTAGGATTTCTTCATAAATATTCCTAATATAAAGGCAGAGAAACTTCTGTTTGTAATTTTAAATTACTATTAGAAAAAACGTATCTTAAAGATGGAAGCCCTTTACGGAAAAAGACAAGTTCACAGCCTTAATTAACAGAATTCATAATGTGGCATGCCTATAACTTCATAAAGAGTCTTTTCCCAAACCTAAACAAATATTGACTTTAGAGAAACTAAAAAATCCCAGAACTGATTAGAAGCAAGAAGGTAATATACCAGGGAATAAATCAATTTTGTAATTTATTAATTAATCTCAGAAGACACTGGATTAGATTTGCTCACAATTGAGTGACTCTCTACTGCCATCCCCAGGACATACCCAACTCTCACAGCCCACGCTTTTAAAAGATTTAAATGGGACCATGACTGGCTTCCAAACAGAACCCTTCAGAGTTGTGGGAAGTAGAAGGTTATCTAGTTTGCTGTGTTTCACAGTTTCCAGCAGGAATCCATGCAGTGTCAAAGTTTACAAACACTTCCATGAAGAAACTACTAGAGATTCAGGTTTGGCCTAAAGAGAAGGATACTCCTAGGGATTAGAGAAAGCATTGGCAATTTGGTGGATGTGAAGGGCTAATGTGACAGTTTGGAAGCTGCAGACCTAAAATTCTTAAGCTGTTTCCTTAATAAACATTTGCTTAGTTGTGGTATAGAGTGACAAGTTTTGGAACTGGCACAGAAACTTCCTAAGGCAGAGAGAAAACCCCCAGACTAAGTGTAATGCTTAGGAGACAAAGTTCCACTAGAGATGGGACCTTTCATAAAACCTTGAATGGTTTCTCCCTTAATATTTCTCAGTTCTGAAGCTGTGTGGGGCAGGAAGCTAAAGAGCTAAACTCAAAGCCTCTGAAAGCAGAACTGAATCTCATTTGTCTTTTGGGTTTAGGCTTTCAAACAAAAGCCTTTGGATTTGGCCACCAGGCTCCCACCTTAAAAGCCCAAGATGTCACACCCCAAAACAGGGAACAAATCAGGGTGGACCAAATCTTAATAAACTGTAATCCTGCCCCAAATCCACTTAAACCCAGATTGAACTGATTTTATCAGGAAAGAGAACCCACTCTGTTGCAGGATATTATCTGGATTGTTTAGTTATTTTATATACACTATCTGGCTTTAAAAATAAATAAAAACTATATATATGTATGTATATTACACAAATACACATTAGTTATTAAACATGTATGTATATGTAAATATATATGTATCTGATATGCAATGAACCATGCAAATGAGACTGATAATCAAGAGGGAAAAAAAATGAAACAGACTCATGTAGACTCCAAGTATTAGAGTTAGCATACCAGACTTTAAAAATGTATGTGGTAAAAATAATTTAAGATGGACTATAATAAGTCATGTATGCATACTGAAATCTCTAGGGTAACCACTAAAATGCATACATCAATGCTTAACTAAAATGAGATTAGAGGAGAAAAAATTAGAATAATAAAATACTTGTTTAATCCACAAGAAGGCAGAAAAGGAGTGGTGGAGCAAGTAACAGATAAATAAACAGAATAAATAGCAAGCTGGTAGATGTCAACTCATCTATGCCAGTAATTGTATTACACATAAATGGCTGAATGAGCAAATTAAGAGAAAAAGATCATCATGGGAGATAAAAACAAGACCTAATTCTATGCTGTTGAAGTAAGTAGAATAGTATCCCTCTCCCTCCCTCCAAATGTCCATATTCTAATCCCCAAACCCATTGAATATGCTACATTACATGGCAAAAGGGACTTTATAGATATGATTAAGTTAAGAATTTTAAAATGAGACGTTTATGCTGGATTATCTGAGTGGGCTAAATGTAATCACAGTCTTTATCATTGAAAGAGGGAAGCAGAAAAGTCATTGTCAGTGTGATGCAGGGTAAGAAAAACTCCATCAGCCTTTACTGGCTTTAAGAGGGAAAAGGGCCATAAGCCAAGAAGTGTGAACATCCTCTAAAAGTTGAAAAGGGCAAGGAAATGGATTCTCCCCTAGGGCTTCTAGAAGGAACAGAGCACTGCCAACACATTGATTTTTAGCCCAGTGATACCCATTGGACTTCTAATCTACAGAACTATAAGAAAATCAAGTCGTATTATTTTAAGTCAACAACTTTGTGGTAGTTTGTTGTAGGACTAATGGAAACTAATATAGCTGTTTATTTTTAAAATCCTAAGTATAACGATATACATAAGCTGAAAGTAAAAGGATGGTAGAAGATATGTCAAACAAACACTAACCAAAAGTAAGTAAATATGGCTATATTAATCCTAGACAAAGTAGACTCTGGCAAGAAGTTTTACTGCAAATAAGGGATAGTTCATAAATATAAAAGTGTCAGTTTAACTGGAAGATATGGCAGTTCTAACAGTTATCCTTGAAAAGATAGAAAGAAAAAACTAGATAAATGCACTCTCATAACTGGAGATTTTAACAACCTTCTCTCAAGAATGAAAGAACAACAGAAAAAATTGGCAAGATTTTTTTTAGAATATCTGAAAAACACAATTAGCCAAACCATCCTAATAACAAGCATATAGAACAATTCCCAACAATTGCAGAAAACACATTATTTTCAAGTGCACGTGGAACATTTCCAAAATTGATCATATGTAAGAACATAAAGAAAAACTCAACAAATCCCAAGGGATTGAATCATATAAATTATGTACTCTGACCTCAGTAGAATTAATTTAGACACAAAATCCAGAGCGATAACTAGAAAAATCCACAAAATGTTTGAAAATTGAATACACTTCTAAATTCTAAAATAGGAAACAAAAATGGAAATTATAATGTATTTTGGAGTGAACTAAAAATAAAATGTTGCTCAGTTAACCACAGTCCATCTTACACTGCAGGATTCATTGTGTTATACAGTCCCCTGCGTTGTACAATGCACTCAAAGGCTCTCATATTCATCACAGAGTTCCGCTGTCATCACCTCAATTTTAGAACATTTTCATTACTTGAACTGTAACAAGTATATAATACTAATACAGGGTGTCAATAACTGGGTGGGTTGAGGGAAAAATACACCAAACGTAAGATATTGGCTATAGTTAGGAGGAATGCTTTGACGATGCTCTTTCACAGTTTTTTTTTTTTTTTTTTTTTTTAAAATTTTTTTTTTTTTTTTTGTTTTTTCCCCCCCCCCCCTTGCTGCTTGTGCTCACTGGGTCAGCTAACCACGCCGTGCGGGCAGGCCTGCCTTCACCAGTAGGCCTCGGGAACCGAACCCGGGGCCTCCCATATGGTAAACGGGAGCCCTACTGATTGAGCCACAGCCGCTTCCCTCTTTCACAGTTTTTAACAACTGTTTCACAACAATGCAAAGTGCTGGTGGTAGGGTAACGTATGGGAGCCCTGCATGATGATATGCATGTTTGTTTTCTAAGTTCACAACTTTTACGATATACTTATTATTTATGGATATTCATGTATAAATGATAAACTTCAATAAAAAAGTTTAAAAAATGAAAAAGTTGCATATTAAAACTTATGGAATGCAGCTAAAGCATTGCTTAGAGAGAAATTTTAGCCTTATATACATGTATTATAAAAGTATAAAGGTAGAAAATCAATTATCTAAGAAAATCAACTATCTCAAGAAAAAGAACAGAAAATTAAACCCAAAGAAAGTGTAAGAAACTCTGAATAGTATTGTATATGTTAAAGAAATTCAATCCATAATTTAAAACATTTCCACAGAAGTTCACATATCTTTGCAGATGAATGCCTGAACATACTTAAGGAAGAAACAATACCAAACTTAAGCATACTCCTTTACAGAATAAAGAAAGAGAAAATACTTTCCAACTTATTTTAGGAGGTTAGGATAACCCTGATACCAAAATATAAGAAGTATTTGCAAGAAAAGAAAGTATAGGCCATTATACCTCAAGAACATAGATGCAAAAATCCTAAATATATATATATTATCAAATAAAATGCAGCAATATATAAAACAAATAATACACTATGATCAAGTGGATTTTATTCCAACAATGGAAGATTGTTTTAATAGTCAAAAATCAATGTAGCATGAATAATAAAAGAAAAAAATATTAATTTTACCTTATCATAATTAAGTAATTCCCTCTTTAAAATACACTGTAAAGCAAAAGAAAAGACAGACCACAGATTTGGGGAAAACATTTGTGAAACATACATTGATAAATGACTTCTATTCAGGATCTATAAACGATCCCTATAACTCAACAATAAGAATAGAAACAATTTAGTTTTTACATGGGCAAAATATTTGACAAATACATCACCAAAGAAGATGAACAAATAGAAACTAAGCACATGGAAAGATGTTCAACATCATTAGTCATTGTGGAAATACAAATAAAACAAAAATGAGATTCCACTATTCATCCACAAGAATGATTAAAATAAAAATGATAGACATCACTGAGTTAGAAACTCCATACATTACTTGTGAGAATATAAAATGATACTGTTACTTTGGTAAAAATCACAAGTTTCTTAAACATACTACCACATAAAACAGCAATTTCACTCATACATTATTTGCCTACTGGAAATAAAAATATATGTCTATACAAAGACTTATACCCAATGTTGATAGCAGCATTATTCATAATCACCAGAAACTGGAAACAAACCACATGGTCTTCAATTGGTGAAAGAATAATCAAAATGTGCTATATCAATATAGAGGAATACTACTCAGCATAAATTAATTACTGATACTTGCAACAACATGAATGGATATTAAAAACATCATAAGAGAAAGAAGCCTTACACAAAAGACTATGTATGATTCCTTTTATATAAAATTTTTAGAACAGGCATAACTATAGAGACATGAAACAAATCAGTGATTACTTGGAGTTGGAAATGGGAATTTATTTCAAATGATCACAGGGAAACTTGGGGGAGGAGTGAATAGAAGTGTTCTAAAACTGGATTGTACATGATGGCAATAGCCATCAGGGAAATGCAAATCAAAGCCACAAAAAGATACCACTTCACACCCATGAGGATAACTATAATAAAAAAAAAGACATAATAACAAGCGTTGGTGAGAATGTGGAGAAACTGGAACCCTCTTACACAGAGGGTGAGAATGTAAAATGGCTCAGATGCTTTGGAAAACACTCTGGCAGTTTCCCAAGTGGTTAAACATAAAGTTACCACATTACCCAAATTCCACTCCCACAGACCTGTACACAAATGTTCATAGTAACATTAGTCATAATGGCCAAAAGCAGACATACACAGTGTCCATCAACTGATGAATGGATAAATAAATATAGTCTATACGGAATAATATTCAGCTATAACAAGGAAGGAAGAGCTGATATATACTGATGAACATGGATGAACCTTGAACACAGTATGCTAAGTAAAAGAAGATCACATATTGCATGATTCCATTTACATGAAATGTCCAGAAGAGGCAAATCTATGGAGACAAAGACTAGATTTGGGTTGCCTGGGGATGGCGAGGGGCAGTGGGGAAAGAGGCTTGAGCCTCTTAAGACCTCCAGTGGAGGTGGGCTTTCCCTTCTGGGAGAGAACACTTTCTGTGTTCCCATTAGGCCTCCTGTTGCCTCTCTTTCTTTCCTGAGTTTTCTCTGCCTTCTATCCCCTTCTATTGAAAGGAAATTTGAATTTGGGTATATCCTATGTCTTTTGGTTATGCTGTGGCTTTATATGCTCTCCTGTTGATCTATGTATTTTTCTTTGGAAGATGTGTGGATATTTTGTATTTAGGCAGATGGGAACCTAGAAGCCCTAAGCAATATTTTCACAATATGCTAAGGACCAGAGTGGAGACAAGTGTAAAAGACAGTCCTTGAAATCACTAAGGACATATATTTTTGGGGGGAGAAAAATATATTTTAATACAGACAATAAAGGCAATATATAATTGAATACTATTTTACCCACAGAGATTATAAACGTCATAGAAATTTGAAATTAAAGTGGAGATCATTGTGACTTAAATTACTGATAAAAGCTTCATAAAGAAAGCGGGATTTTCTTTTGGCTTTGAAAAACAAAGATGATTTGCTACAGAATTGAAATCTGTTTCTTTAGCAACATCTAGGTCAATAAAAGTGTGCAGCTATTTTAATATTTTGAGATATTAAATAAGGTTTATTGTTTTCCCCACATTGTATTACATTCTCTACTTCCCTCCCCCCATTCATTCATTTACCTGTGGGAAAACATAATTAATTAAGGTGGGGGGAGGTTCAAAAGAAACTAGCCCCCAAAGAAAAGAAAAGCAACCAGAATATATGACATACACACAAATACACACACATACACACACACCAAACTAAGAAAGATTCCCAGGCACTAGGAAGCAACAGAGTTGGAATTAGATAGGAATGGGGAGCTAAGAATTTGGTAAGGTCCTGAGAACAAAACTCCATCCCTTCCCCAAGCCATGAATGATTCTGAGGTAGGTTTGGGATATAAAACTTAGAATACCCCTGAGAAGGGCCTTATCCTCTCTTTTGAAAGTAAAGGAGCCCTTGCTAACACAATGTCACATGCTGTAAGAACTAGAAATAAAAAAGAATAACACAGTCCTGATTTTCTAAACTATCCCTAGATAAATTTTTATAATGTCCATTTTTTCTTAACTTTACTATTGTTTAGATACAGAAGTCAAGCTTGAAAATATAATGAGTTTTATAATATTTTATTCATCTTACCCTAAGTCTCCTGTCCTCTATAATACTCCCATTGTATCATGTGTCAAGCGTGCATTGCTGGTTTTTAAAACATCTATCTCCTTTATTAGATTGGAAGCCTCTTGAGCGTATGGAGTATGTCTTTTAATATTTGTATCACCAGCTTAGCATGATACTTAGTGAACACAGTACGTACTTAGTGAACTGAATGAACTGAACTGAAATGATTTATTCAAAATAAATCTAAGTACTGAGATCATCAGCTTTTTAGGACTGAGAAATTTGTATCTATCTTTTTATGTTAAAATGATTACTTTTGGCTGAGAACTGAAATGTAAAAGGAAATAACCTGGAAGCCATTTCAAAAACTATAAAAACTTTAAAAATTAATTCATAAAATTTTAATTATTCTATCTTGTAATAATACTCCTTTAAGTAGTGATTTTAAACATTTTTACACCTCCACGAACCGAATTTTGTACTGAATATGCAAATTTAGAGGTCATTTCATTTAATAAACATGTGCCTGCTAATCAACTGCATAATAATGAAGTTAATCTAAAGGCTAAATTTCAATTATGAATTATAGACCTCATCTCTGTTTCTTGATTGCCTGAATAGCTGTATCTGGAAACTTCTAACACAAAATGAGAAGAACATCCTTTCACAGATCATCTTCATTCTACCAGGTGAGGTGAAGTGTGACGTGTCTTTAATTCTTAATTTTTATGTAACTCTCCTTATGCAAAATAATGGTTTATAACCACCTAGTTGGTAACTTGGCTAACTTAAGGCATGCACCACAGATTAAGATGCTTAAACTGAGCCACGAAACTTAAGATCCCTGAGGTTTGTAATTAAGGCACACACTTCAGCTGGAGTATTATCCTGCTTCCGTTCTGAAAAGTTAATTTGAATTAAAGAGAGAATGGATTCTGCTCTCAAGTCATAGATCTCACAGTTTATTCTAAGCATGTTTTCTCCTAAAGAAAAAAAATCAAATATGAAGGATTTTTCCTAAACTTAATAAGACACACATCATCTGACATTTATACTTCAGTTGAAAATTAAGCTGTGTGATTATAAAAGCAACAGATTGTGTTCTTTTGCAATGTGACACTGAAATTCAAATATATATCTCAAGTAGAATATTTGGAGGAAAAACAATTAAAAAGTCCCAGCTCACTTTCTGTTCATTGTTCCAACAGACCACCATCGCTAACCTCAAAGTACAACCATGCACCAATCAGAGGAAGTACTTTCTCATTCTGGCCATCAATTGTGATTTGTAATGCCTAGGCAGAAAGTCTCTAGAAGCTTAAGGTATCTCTCAATAGGCACTTTAACTCCATTCCAGTTTGGCAGCTTACTTCATTGAATCTGAGGTGAAAGGAAAATCTAGATGCCTTCAAGTCAACTATGCAAAACTGATCACTGACTTTCATATTCTCAGTCATTCCCCTCTAGCCTGCTTCAGCACAACTTTGTCTTATATTTATGCATCCCATTTTTCCTCTGTATCAGTCAGTTTAAGCTAAGTTATGCTGCATTAACAAACAAACCAAAATCTTAATGCTTTCAATCACAGGTTCATTTTTTTGCTCGTGCTACATGTCCATCAAAAGTCAGCCACAGCTCTGAGCCACATTATTTTCCTTCTGAGACCCAGGTTGAAAGATCAGCCTCTAACTGGGACATGCCAGTCTCAGGGAAGAGGAAGAAAAGAGTATTAATGGAATCATACGGTGGCTCTCAAAGCTTCTGCTTGGAAAGAACACCCATAATTTCCTCTCATATGACATTGGCCAAAGGAAGTCCCATGGCCACAGCAGGTGGGGGCAGAGGGGCTGGAACAGAGGGACGGCCATACCCTCTAAACCCACAAACCTTTATTTATATTTGCCAAGGAAAACTGCAGATTCTACTCCATCTGTCCAAAGGATTTTGAATCTTGTCATCCAAGAGGACAAAGAGACCAGCCAAGTAGATTCCTTCTATAAACTTAAACTCTAGGCCCTTTAATCAAAGCAGACTGCTCCTTAAAACCAGACCTTGATGCTCTTTAAGAATCACTACTATCTAATCCTTCCAAACTTGGGAAGAGTCACTGTGCCAGAGCAATGGATAATTTACTCCTGGCAAACAGAAAAGAATTCACACCTGCAAAGCTGAAAAGAGAGGGCTTATGAAAAAATTGTCAGAGCACATAAAATTCTGGTACTTAATCAAAAGCATACTATACAGATGTAAAGGAAAACTATTCTGACTCAAGACTTTTTTCTTGAAAAAAGAGGCACCCAACATCAATTTTTAAAGCTACTTGGGTTTTATTTTTGAGGTACTTTAAATTTTTTACTAAAATTAGATTATGAATTCATCATTTTCTAAACTTTAGCCCTCCCTACCTACACTCACCCTAGGCACAAACTCAAAGTTATTTTTTTTTAATCACCCTATATTTCCTTTGGAGTTTTAAGCTCATCTATTTAAATTTCTAACAAGTCTTTGTATCTTAGCCAACAAGTTTGTCTCATCTGAAGACAAGGAAAATCTGACCAACTTCCTAACCTGAGCAGAGAAAGGCTGATGTAGCTTCCTTGTTAAACTTTACCATGCCAACTGTATATTGCCATCCTTATAACACACTTAGCCATGGCTTTCAAATCAATTACCTTTATCTACTACAATTGTTGTTAAAACTAGTAGACGCATGGTTGATGAGGAAGGAAACATTCATAAAATGCCAAAGTAACCCCATGCAAACTCTCCCTTATCCAGCCACCGATCTTAACAGCACTAAAATCACCTGTCTTCTGAAGGAATATAGTCTGCAATAGACAACATCACCTAGGTAGTATTCAAATCCAAAGTGTTTTCATAAGGTCAACTTGATAAACATTGTAGATAAAATGCCCAGTTTACAAAAAACAACAACGAGGTACATGCTAAACAATATCTTGAAGAAGCAATTGGACAAATCCAGAAGGTAAGACATTTCACAGGGCATCTGGTCAGGTCTCTTCAACAAGACAGCATTATTAAAAACTGGACTGCTCTTAGTTAAAGGAAGCTTAAGGGATAGAACCAACAGATGCAATGTATGGTCCTCTTTTGGACGCTGGTTGGTGTAACCAGCAGTGAAAGCACAGCTGGGAATATCTGAATATTCTTTGGTTTGAAATGAGATGGAAATTTACTTATAAATTTATACATCCATATATATGTATATATGCACAAAGAGAGACATCCAAATGACTATACACCAAAGAGTTAAAAGCAGTAATCTCTGCATATTGGGGTATGATAATTTTTTCCTTACTTTTGCTTGTCAGTGTTGTCTGATTTTCTACAATCCACATGTATTGCTTCTGTAACAGTAAAAGATTGTCTTTTAATGACTTTGCTCCAATATGGGTTATATAGGTAACACTTTAAATTATAGCCTTGAGTTGGTTTTCTGATTTTATTTGTTTCTTGTGTATCTACTTTAATTAAACCTTTCTCTGTCTCTAAACTATGGTTTGGGGGAGAGGGGAGGTGAAGTGTAAAGGACTAGTAATTTCAGACTGGTCACTGGGCTTGGCACTAAACCTAATCTATCGAATTTCATCTTCCATACTACCTGGGTTCTACAATCCCCCTTTGACAGGTGATGAAATAGACTCCCAGATATTACACAATGATCTTAGAAAGTGTATTAGGTATTTACTGAGACACCTTCACCCCAACTTAATTGAATTTCTTGACTGCTAACTTAAAGACTTTGTTCCTCTAATCCCACTGTCTCAAAGGAATTCCATGAGGGAATCAGAAAACATTAACCTCAAATTTTTCACTTGTAGGTTTTTTTGTTTTTTGTTTTTATTTCTTTTTTGCCTTTTGTTTTTTGTCTTTTGTTATTACCTATAGGTTTTTTAATTGACCTTTCATGTATGTTTGAAACAGAGAGGAAAAGTTTAAAACAAAGCAAAAGAGTTACATGCCCTTTGGGTTTCTAAGAAAGGAGTGGAAGAGAGCAATCAGTCTCCCAGGAGCCATATCTTCCTTTCCTTCCGGGTCTTGTAAATGCCTAGTGGCCCCCAACCACCCATATCCCACTGTCCCCATGACGCTGTGGACCAGGAGAGAGGGTAGATGGCTTCAAGGGCCTGGGCAGTGGGGCTGGACTGCATTCCAAGCTCTCTGGCTGCCCCAGTGGGGCATGGAGAGCAGCCCTGCCAGCCAAGAGACTGACACACAGGGCAGGGCAGCAGCCCAGCAGGGCAGGCCGGTCCATGGCAGGGTGCTGTGCAGAGGGCAGGGTGCACCTAATGAAGAACTGGGATGTTCTGCAGAGGCCAGTGTGTGGGCAAGGACCAGCTAGGGTTTTCCATATCAAGGGATGCCAGCTGGGACAGAGACAGGCCCCTGAGAGCCAGATGACTCTCCCTAACAAGAGTCATAAAGGGGAGGAGGGGAGGAGGGGCGTGCTGAACTGGCTGAGCGGAAACCAGACATGATGGCATTAATCTACACTTAACCAAGATTTACATTTTCTGCCGTTGGGCAGAATTGCATTTTGAAAATAGATGTTGTCAGGCAAGAGAAACATTTCTGTGTGGGAGTGGTGGGAGGTGTGGGAGGTGGGCAACATAGGAATCCCAGGGGGTTCTGTGTAATATTTTCGGTAATCTAAGCACCTCTTAAAATATATTTATATAAATAAATAAATAAATAAATAAATAAATAAATAAATAAATAAATAAATATGGAAACAGAAAAAAAAATTTTTTTTAATTACTGAATTACACTTTTTAAGTATATGGGTTAAAAACACTGTAGCCAATATAATAATTTATCCTAGTTTACAAAGTCAGTGGGTATCAGTATAACTCTCCTTATAAATTGCACTTCACAGTGCTACTACCAGAGGAAAGGTTAACAAATATTCTACCACTATAGCAATTTTATAGACTAAGAGTAAAATGTATCTTGCCTATAACACCTTCGACATGCAGAACTAAATGTTACCAGACAGAAAAAAATGCAATGTTTCGTTAAAATTAAATTGCATCTTTTATCGCAATAATAACATACTTCTTTGAAATGATGAATTTGCCACTGACGTTTAAAGCCTCTTATTTGTGTATTTTTAAATTTTCTTTCATATATTTTACAAAACCATAGAATGGAGCCTAGAAAATAAGTGTAGTCTTTTCAATGGCCTGAGACCTTTAATATCTTTACCAAACTATTTGGGCCTCGATATTTCTGCAGTAGGTAGCATTGTTGTGCTCAATGATACAAGGAATGAACAAGTAAAAAGGCATCAAATAGAAAGAATGTTCTCAGTTGCAGGGAGAATCCATGCTCAAAACCATTGTTTGTAATACGCCATTTTGATTACTTTTGTTTTGCCCTGGAGAATACTTTAATATTCTGCTGGAAATATAATTTCTGGATGACAATGTTGCCTATAAACTGCCAGGAAAATAAGGTAGGATAATGGTGAGAAGCACTGCATTGCTGCTGTGACTTGAAGTTAGACAGAGACTTCACTTTTAAAATTATTTTGCATTATGACTCATTAGAAAAAAGAAGTTTTATCATGACATGCATTGCACCCCTCGGGCTAACTGGATCAGTGTGGCCTACAATTCACACTTCTAATATGAATCAGACATTAACCACAAAGTTTTCTCAAGGAAACTCTAATTTAAATCCTAACTGCCATGCATTTCTCTTACCAGATTGATGCAGGTCTTTCACCAAGCGATCCATAAGGCAGCACTGATACCACTGATCAAACGCCTGCTTAAAATAAGAGGCAAGGAAGCAAGGGGTTCAGGCAGGTCATTTGCTCTCTGCGGCGGGGAGCTAAATCCAGCAAACTGCATTTCCCGCACTCCCTTACCAAGAGACTCTGGTTCAGTTCCTCCGATGTGGGGTACATGCGGGAAACGGTGGGAACAGAGGCGAAACTGGGGTCTTTTTTTAGCATCCCCCACTTCTCTCTCTGCTTAGAGCAGTGACTGTGAGTCCTTTGTGGTTTTGGGTCTCTCTGGTGGCTCCATGCCTGGGTTCTGGCAATTCCACCCTATCCTTCTCCCCCAAGCCCTGAGAGGAAGATCAACAGCTTCCGGCTGTGGCGAACCTTTGAACCATCTCACCGTCCCATTTGCTTTTCAGCTCTTCCAACAACTTTTAAACAAGCACCTATCCATCTTAAATTCTCTCCGTCTACTGGTCATGGGCTCTGTTTTTCCAGCTCAATTTTGCCAGATGCAGGGATTGTGTGGACAATTAATATAAGGCCCCGTTTTCCCAATAAGAAAACGCAAAATAATTTGTTTGGCGCCAACTTGAAAGGATACGCACACGCACACACACACACTTTTTAGAATGTATATTAAATTGAAACCTCTGCTAGTAAAAAGTTATTAATTCAGTTACACATGCCTATTTAAAATCATATAACATGAAATCGTATAGTAATTTTAAATATTACTTTTTACACTCCCACATTCATGAGGTAATAACTTATCTACTTTATATGCACCTTCTTTATATGTACTCGCAGCATTGGACTTTATCATCATTCATGACACTCCCTCCTAATTATTTATCTCTTTAATTACAAGTAGAAGTATGGACAGGCCTGTATGACCGCTCTCTGGATTCAAGAACTTTGTGGAGCACTAACAAAATGCCACCTGAATGGATCCTTGAGAGTATAAAAGGTGTCTCATGGACTTAAATCATGTTCAAAGAAATCAGATTTTGGATAACGAATCTAAAAAGGCTTATTTAAACACAATTCAAGAGTTAAGTATTTGGAAGAAAACCTTATGTATGAAAGATTTTGTAAGGTGATTCTTACTACTCCAAGGAATAATTTGGGAAACTGAACAGCAAGTCAACATTAGATACTAGAGAGTGGTGAGCACTGGGGAAAATTGGAATCTCTGCTCACTCTCCATAAAGAAAATCAAATTTAATTGGGAAGGGGGTGGGGGGCTGGAGAAAAAGAAAGACCACACAAGCCCCCATATTTGAGGACAGGGTTTCGGCAGCCCATGACAGTCCACTCCTTCAACTGTGCCCTTTAGACTTCACCCAGACCTGGATCAGACTTCTTTGCTCTTCCACAATTTCTACCCACTGTCCTCTCCATACACAACCTTCCTCCGCAGTCTGGACTTGAGTTCCTCCTCAGGGTTAGCTCCATTTGCATCACTAACTAGCCAGTTTGCATTCTTCCATAGGATTTCTGTAGCTTGAATGGGTCAGTGCATGCAAACCTATTCCTTTTTATAGTACAATCCCATTATTATGTGTCTAAAGCCCCCGAAAACTTAAACAAATAAAACTTACAATGCTATTCAATGGTAGGTGATTTTCTTAGTGTTTCTGGGGATACACCAAATTCCTAAAGGAACTCTAACTCATCAAAGCAAGATTAATCGATGAAGTTTCCAAGATTTTTTTTTTTTCTTACTCTAAATGATTCGTTCAACAAATGCTTAAGTTAGCTCCTACTATATACTCAGTAATGGGCTCAGCATAATGGGAAAAATCCAAATATAATACAAGGTATAGGGCCATAAAGTGGTTATAATACTCATCTAAAAATAAAAGCCAGAACATAAATTAAACTACAGTATAACAATATATATATTAAGGTCATGCACCAACAAAGACACTTTTATTTCTGCTCTAATGTGTCCTGAGAAACAAGGTTCTAGAGTGGATTATATTTCCATAGGAAAATAGCTATAAATTATAATTCGAGGTTATGTTCCCAAGCAAGGACTTGACATTAAAATGAATACAAACACACATACACACACATATTCAATAACATGTCACACACACAAAAAGATTGGATTGCAAGCAGCCCTGATAACCATTCATCAGAATACAAGTGTACCCCAAATGGGATAATAATTATGTAGAAATTATAGAACAGGGTCCAAGTACTCAAGTATATACATAGCATGAAAATAAAACTCTAATGTAAACTCTAATGTATCATAAATTTCACTTAATGCCACAATGTGGCATTGATAAACACAAGCATATCATTAACCATGGTTTTGCTTGACTTGTTGGATTTGAAAGGGTACTTTGGGGATGATTTTGATAGCCTGAGTCTCTTTTATAAATGAGCTGATGTGTTCTTTTTTCTCTAGATAAATTTCCCTGCAGAGCGCCTAAGCACTCAGAATTTCTCACTGACCTTAGGGCTGACTTAAACGACCAGGGCAGGTGTTTAATAAATTTCTGCTTCTGATCGTCATGGGAGCATTACTGCATCTTTTCTCTTTTAAAAGGTCTGACCGAACATTTCTCCCATTCAATCTCCCCTAGCTCTTGATTTTTCTTAAAGTAATGGTTTCTGAACAAATGAAAGAGATGAGGAAAATGTAAATGTGGAAGAAATCTGGAGTCTGTAAACAGGTAACTAAGGATTTAATTGTGAATTCAACCTGCAAATACTAGAAAGATGGCAGATATATATATATATTTTTTTAAAGATGCATCAACACATTTCTTAAAGAACTGCAGAGCCCCTGGCTTGCCTTCCCTTTTGTGTGTTTTCCTGGGCAGGACATTGATGGATGGGTGGAGAAGGCTGGGAAAGGCAGGACCTGGGGGGCGGGGGGCAGCATTCAGGTAGGACTGGATGAATAAGATACAAAGAGAAGGAGGAGAGGCAGTAAAGTTTTATCTGAGTCACAGGAGGGAGAAACACACAAACTCAATTCAGGGCCAAGCAAGGCTGCCACAGAAGTTCAGCAGAAAGAGACTAGGGAAGAAAATGTTGGAAAATCAAAAGTAAGAGATCTCAGAATGTAAGGCTTTAAGTGCCAGTCTAGATGATGCAGATCTGAAGATAGATTTTGAGCAGGAAAGCAAGGTGATGAAAATGATTAATCAAATAACCAGAACAGAGCAGAGGAGGGTAAGACCAAAGAAATGCTGAACTACTGAGGGGATTGCAGTTGTTTACGGAAAGAGTATTTTCATGGTAATGATGTCAAACAGAATATTTGACAAGCATACCATCCATTCCCTACACACTCTGGATTAATAAAAGTTTGCTCAGTGTAAGAGTATTTGTGTCTTAGTGCATGTTCATCTTTATGCATTCCTTAAAACTTTAAATTCTTTAGGCTTCGAAGTCCTCCAGGAAGAAGACTTTGTGTAGTAACCAACCACTGCATACTTAACAGGGTATTTCCTATACAGCGTTGTTATAGTTTCTTCTAAACTATCCTAGCTAAGTTTCCTTTTACTTACCCATGTCTTGCTCAATTTCCAAAGGCCAATATTCCAATTTCAACTTTACTTTGGAGTGCTTCTTTTTGGCAAGGTGCCCTACATTCAGTCTTTTTCAGATTACATTTAGACCAAGATTACCTGTGTCCCTTGTCTAAAATCTTCACTTTATTTTGGCAGCTTTCAAAGAGAGGATCAAAATGGCAGAATCATGGGAACTTTGCCAATCCATTACTGGCTTCTCTAATCATATTAAGATTTTTCTTTTAATCATCACAACAAAGAAAGACTGAAAATTGTCCATTGGATTGACAACTGAGAAGCAACTGGTGACTTTGGCAAGAACTATTTTAGTTGGAGCACAGGAGAGAGAATCCAGGCTGGGTAACTTGAAGGATGAATGCAAAATGAAGATAGTGAGTAAATGCTGCTAGTTTCAGAAGTTAAAATAGCATGTAGGAAATAAGGAGGTAAATAGAAAGTGAATCAAGAGTAGATTCTTTGTTTTAAATTGGAGAAGCAGGGGCTTGCATAGCTACACATGAACTTCTGACAGTAAAAACTTGTACATTATTAATAGGATTAAAATTTCACTACAACCAAAAATTTCTTTACTATACCACCCACTTTCATTTCTCTCCCAGTTGTTCTTGCTCTTGTTCAGAAAGTTTCTCTAAATTGAAAAGAATGTATAATCTGATTGGCATAAACAGATTTCTTCCACCTTTGCAACTGGCTAGGGCCCTGGGGCAGCATGGCCTTTCCTTCATTGCCTTTTTATATTTTTTAAAAAATTTTAGATTACATAAATGTTACATCAAAAATAGAGGGGATTCCCATATACCCCACCCCCTCCCCACCCCACACTTTTCCCCATTAACAACATCTTTCATTAGTGTGATACATTTGTTACAACTGATGAATACATTGAAACATTGTTACTAACCATGGTCTATAGTTTACATTATGGTTTATACTTTAAACCGCACAATTTTATAGGTTTTGACAGACTGTATAATGGCCTGTATCTGTCATTGCAATGTCCCAAGAATGCCCCATGTTACATCTATTCTTCCCTCTCACTCCCCTCAGAACCTTTGATAACAGTTGCCTTTATATCAATGTTATAAGTTCTTCCATTACTAGAATAATAGATCTACTTTGGTCCAGAATCATATTTCCCCCTTATTATATTTATTCATTCCTCAATCTTGAGGATTTTGGGATGGTGATGCCCACTCTGCTTCTGACTGAAGGGGATTTAGATTCCATGGGGAAGATGGATGGAACTGTCTTGCTTGTAGTTGACAATACACTCTGTTTTTTGGGATGGGGGTTGTTCATCATCATCATTTTGTTAGTTGTCCTGGGGGAGTCAGATGAACTGGAGAGTAGGTGTTGGCTGCAATTCTGCTGCAATTCAGGGCTCACCCAGCATATGAATCGCTGGAAGACTTAAGTCTCTGGGACACATATTTAATGGGTATAGTGCTCATTATAGATTCAAATAAAAGGGGCATAAGAACCATGTGTAGGAAAATTATAAGTAAGTCTAACTCTGATACATTGGGGGGAGCAGGTTATTATAGGTAAGGCCCACTGACAGGGTGCCAAATTCCTGGGATTGTCTTCCCTGCCAATAGTGTCTAGATGTCTCTAGAGCACTTAGGAGCATCCTGAGGCACTGTGTCCTGTGGCAGTCAGTGAGATCCTCCTGAGACATGCATAAACATGACCTCTGGAATGACCTCCCAACTCACTTTGAAATCTCTTGGCCATAAGAACTCATTTGTATTTAGTATTTCCTCCTTTTGGTCAAGGTCTTTTTCCAAATGCATCACTAGTTGGTGCTTGGTAATAATCCCTCAGTGCCAGGGAGGGATCCCTGGGAGTCGTGTCCCTTGTTGGGGAGAAGGTAGTGAGTTCATATGCTGAGTTTGGCTTAGAAAGAGGCCACATTTGAGCAACAAGGAGGCATTCAGAAGGTAATTCTTAGGCAATACATATTACTAGGCTAAGTTTCAATTTCATAAAAACAAGGTACCTATTACCAGCATTAATATTAAATATTAAAGGCCTGGCATATTGGTCTGTCCTCTTTCACTCAGCACTGCCTGTGTACTCTAGGGATTCTTACCACTCTATTAGAGAATGTGGCAGGACTTCCCAGGATGGGAATTCAATGTTCTTTCGGTTATTGTGTGGGTCTCCACCAACTGAGACAACAGCCCATAACCTCTTGCATATATTCATATCCTATAGAGGTATACCCCAGATGCACCCCATCAGGTCATTATATATTTTCTCAAAACCTATAAAAGTATATGGTGCAAAACGTAAACCATAATGTAAACCATTGACTATGGTTAGAAGCAATGCTTCAATATTTCTTCATCAATTTTAACAAATTTACCAATTCTCATGTAAGATGTTATTAATAGGGGAAAATGTGAGAAAGGGAGAGGGTGAGATATATGGGAATCCCCTATATTTTCCATGTGACTTTCCTGTAATCTAAAGCTTCTTTGAAAATCAAGTGAAAAAAATAAGACACTGGGGGAACATACAGAAGAAATTGTCACTGTACATAAAAGATAGATCTTACAGTGATGAAAGACACAATCATGAAAAATAATTTATTTTATTTTATTATTTCTATTTATTTTCTGGCTTTGTTTTGAGGGAAGTTTTGGATTGCAGAAGTGTCACATGAAGGTATAGGACCAGTGATCCTGGTCAGTTCATGTGTCAGCTTCAACCCAGTGATATTTCTGAACACATTTCTAGTCCCAAATAGCTGGGAATGGTTTCCCCTCTCAGTTTGTTTGCCTCCTTTTTTCCTGTCAATTCTCATCTCAGATTTTCTATCATTCTCCCAACGTGTATATTTTGTTTTGGGGGGGGTGTGTGTGTGTGTATGTTCATGCATGCTTCTTACCAGATTTCCACCATCTGTATGTTCACTTCCTAAGTCTTTCACAGCATAAATGATTTCATACTATTTTAAGCATCTCTTAACTTTCAGTTCTTAGAGCTAAATGACTACTTTGCTATTCCAGATGCTTTTATCTCCCAGGCATCTACCAAATATCTATGCTTGCCAACCTAACTGCCAAATCAATGGATGATTCTGTCCCTGTATACATTTCCCTGCCACACACCAACACATGTTAAGACAAAACTGTTTACCTTAGATTAGAAAGACATTGGTCTCACTCGACTTAGACTGTGAGCATCACAAGTCCTCAAAATGCAGAGTTTGAGATTGCTATGAAGTTTCTGCTGACCAGGAAATCAGAGATAAACCGTTGAATCAACACTGCCAGGCTACAGGGGATATTTATCATTGTTGTTAGTTCTAATGAACCTTGAAAGGGATTCTTAAGCCACAAACTTAAAACTTAAAAATACTATTAGAAACAAGATTTTATAGAGAATAAACAAAATTTTATAAAGAGACTATAAATAGTCAGTCTTAAAGACTAGCATATATATCCTAGAATCAGAAATAATGTTGGGAAAATTATGAGAAAAACAAGTAGGTAGACAGAGAATCTAACTCCTTTCTTCCCATGCAGTCTATTCATCTATAAAACCCTACAAATGTACTTTTGGTCTTCCTTTCCTTCTTCTCCATCTACATGAACTCTAGGAACATTCCTCAAGGGCACGGCCAATTCTTGAGTATGGCTGTCCACCTCACTGGGCCAAGCATAGTGAAATTGTACCTCACAGGTAAGCAGTGCATAATTATTGGCCAAATTTTCCTTCAGAAACCCAGTAGGGTGGGAAGAATAGTTTTAATCCTTCAAAGTGCATTGAGCTCCTTGCATGTAAAATGCAAAAGCAATGTCATTCTAATGATCAGATGCCATCACTGTTTACATCAATCTTTCTGTTATTGGCTCAAATGACCAAACTATGAATGCAACACATTCCGTGCACTTGATGGGATATTTAAAAAGGGCTCCACCTCTGCAGGTTATACAGCCTTACTAATTTTTAGCTCATTCCTTTTGCTCACAAATATTAAGTGGTCTTCCTGGCATCATTTAGTGCTATATTCTTCAACAGACCCTGGGAGCCCTATGCAGGAATAAGCAAGCACAGATTTTATCCCACTCACTGGCCACCTTCCATATGCACACTTACAAGGAACATTTAGGGAGGTTGAATGACATGATTCTTTACTTGTTGAACAAAATAGAACTTTTTTTTCTTTTTGGTCTACAGAAGGAGTCTGACTGAGGTTAATCCCAACATGACCCTGGAAAAAGAGATCCTCCCTCGCTCTAGGATAACAATCTTTTTCAGGTGGAGCTCAGGTGTTAGAAATAGAGTCAGCAGAGCTTATATAGCCAGAGGAGTAGAACAAGGAGTGGGACTAGACTTGATTCATCTTCATGATTTAAAATGCAGTTTTCACATAGATGGTCACCTTAAAATATGACCTTATAGCTATGTTTTAATTGACATGTGTAAATAAAATTAATGTACCTCTTTAACTTAATTCAACAAATACCTATTTCACAGTTATTCTCTGCAAGGTACTGAATATATGAATATGAGTAAGCTGAATTCTCTGCTTTTATGGAGCTTATATTTAGTAAGAGAGACAGATGTATATAATGACTTTATTGAGGTGATTTGGCTTTGCCAAAAACAGAAGATGTGCATGTCACATCTCCTCAGTTAGACTGTAAAGTCCTGGAGACTGGAGCTGGTATCCCGTACTTGATTTTATCCACTCTGAGCCATACACACAGCAGGTACTCAATAAATACTCTTTGAATTTATTCATAGAGCTTATGAAAAAAAAAATGCATCTTGCACTTTACAGTGGTTTGCCTTGCTGTGTAAAACCTGCTTAGTTACCCACCCTCAAAAAACTAAAAAAAAAAAAAAAAAAAAAGTGCTACACTGGGAATATATTATGTCCACAAGCATTATGTTGTAATTCCACCAACTCTATAATCCAAATGAAAGATCTAATATTCATGCATATATTAGATGACATATCCTTAGAGTCTGTCTCCACAAGGAAATTCCTCCTGATGAAGTTTAAATTTTTATTTGTTCCTAACAGAAGCCGTGTACTTAATATTCTTCTTTTAATAAGCAACTGAAGCCAGATTTAAGCTACCTGTGTAAGATGCCCCCTGCCCCCAGAAAGAATTATTCAGAATTATTAAAATGTTTCACACTATCATGCAAAGCTGAATAGAGGTTGTATTTACAAAGGAAACACCGATTTTTTTAAACATATTCCACAAAATGAAAGGCATGTCACCTGCTTTTTCAATTGTAGCATGCCACAGCCCAGAGGGTCGGTTCCTATAAGAAATTCAACTTGAGAAAGGCCCTTCACATGACTAAGAAGAATGCTGCCTGCCAGAAAATGAATCAAACCTACCAAAAAATTGCTACAATTTGATCAGAAATATCACTTTGGTGGGCCGCACATCATTTCCGACTGCAGCAATCATAATAAAGATATAGTAAAAGATGGTTGAGAAATACACATCAAGTTTAAATTAGAAAAATTGGTTAAGTTCAATCTTATTTAAAGGTTATATTTTCCTTCTTCTGCTCCCTAGAGAAAGCATACCCTAAGCTATGCCTATTTTATATGCATCAGGCTGCATGCACATATGCACTAAAAACAAATAAAAACAACAATTTATAAAGACAAAAGAAACTGGGACTATTTAGCCTTAAAACAGGAAGGGTGAGGTGATTCCATAACGTGCAAGAATAATTGTAAAGTGGAAGCAAGCCACGTATGTTCCATCTTCACAAACAAAAGGGTTACGGGATTCTTTTTTTTTTTTAACACATTAAGAAAAGCACGTGGGATTCCTTTTTTAACAGAGAAATCTTCCTATCTTACAGGTTTTAAAAGTAAATGTATGTGGGAAGTGGATGTGGCTCAAGCGATTGGGCTCCCGCCTGCCACATGGGAGGTCTGTGGTTTGGTTCCTGGTGCCTCCTGGAGAAGACGGTGGGCTGGCATGATGGGCAGGTGCAACAAGCTGACAGGATGGTGCAACAAGGAACACAGGAAGAGGGACATGATGGAAGACACAATGGGGTGGGGAGTGGAGGTTCCCAGTGCCTCCTGGAGAAGACGGGCAGGATGATTAGCTGACAGGATGGGCAGATGCAACAAGCTGATGCAACAAGATGACACAACAAGAGACACAGGAGGAAGAACATAATGAGAGACACAACAAAGCAGGGAAGGGAGGTGGCTTAAGTGATTAGGTGCCTCCCTCCCACATTGAAGGTCCCAGGTTCAGTCCCCGGTGCCTCCTAAAGAAACAAAGAAGATGAACAGACACAGCAAGTGCAAACAATGAGGGAGTGGGGAGAAATAAATAAAATAAATCTTTTTTTAAAAAAAAGTAAATGTATGTATAACGTGTTGAGAAGTTGTGGAAGTTTTTATTTTTTAAGAAATTATTCATCCTGATAAACAAGGGCTAATAAATAAATGGATGGTCCCACATATACAAAAACTGTTAGTGTAAGCATTATAAGGAGACTCAGTGATCAATAAACAGGCTATAGGGTGGAATTATTAATAGTGTGGGCTCTAAATGTGTTGAACGTGGCAGTCAGCAGCCACCTGTGGCTACTGAACAATTGAAATGTGGTTAGTCTGAATTGAGATGTGCTTGCAAGTTACCTAATACAAAAAAAAAAAAAACAACACAACTATCTTGCTAACAACTTTTTCATATTGATTACACGTTGAAATGACAGTATTTTAGATACACTGGGTTAAGAAAGATATGCTATTAAAATTAATCTCAATGTTTCTCTGTGTTATTCCAAAGTGGCTGCTGGCAAATTAAAATTGCATAGATGAATTGCATTTGTAGCTCACATTGTGTTTCTATTGAACAGTGCTGCTGGAGAAGTAGACTGTCTGGTCCTGATCTGGGGCAAGTCACTTAACAGTTTTTACAATTTCTGAATCTGTAAAATGGGAATGATGATAATGCAACTAACATCATAAGTGTGTTGTAAGGATTCCATAAGTTAATTCATGTAGATCAGTAACTGGCACATAGTATATGCAAAATAAATCTCAACTATTAATATGCAATACACATCTCTGCAGAATACCTTCACTGGTAGGTGCTCCTCCTCTGATTACTCCCAAGGATGGAAGATTAATATTTCCTTGAGACAACCTAACCCATTTCTGAGACAGCTCTGAATGTGAAAAAAAAGTTCATTCCTAGGAGGAGTAAAATTCTTGCTTAACAACTTCGTATCTTCTGAGCCTTCTTACATATGACAAAGTCTACCAGAGGCAAGGAGAGAATCTGGGCATATTCCAGCACTATTTTTCTATAGAAATTGTTCAGAGATATTGGCATTGGAAATGTGGTTATTATACACCCCCACGGAAGTTCATGTCAAGAGACCTGATGCTGACCCAGCAAAACAATTAAGAAACAGATCTTCAGAAATGCCAAAGAACCGTCCTTCTCTTTCTTAGTAAAGTTGTCCCCTTCAACCAAGGACACATTCCTGTGCAGATGCACATGGACAAGGAGGGTAGACAAAGATACCCATGTGACCAGGTCTCTCAGCCAAATTGAGGGAGTGACAGGGGCCACCTCCAGTCCACCCACACAATACACCCAAAGACTGATTTCTGTTACCCTTCACTTCGTGCTAATTTCAAAAGCTAATGCTTTGCATACTTTGCAGAATGGTTTTTTCTCTTAATTATCAGCCATTAATAAGAAAGAAGCTGGTGTGGATTTCCTACGTATGTCTGAATTTTCTGAATCTCCCAATGGTTCATCAGGAAGCCAACACTTTCCTATGAGAATGTCACAAACTCTGTACAATGCTAAGATACTATTATCTTCCTGCAAAAGGTTTGTGCCAAATCAAAATGCAGTCTCTTCCCATATTTCTTAATGATGCTTTTATCTCCTGGCAGAAGTGATTCAGCAATTCTCTTCCTGTCAGTCATCCCCATTGTCTGTGAAGGCTCTGGCGGTAGGCGAGTGTGTGTGCTCTTGCATGTTGGAAAAATTCCAGCAGAGATTAAGACTAAACTCTCTGACCAAACATTCAGACCCTAGGGGCAGTCTAGAGTATCAGAGGCAAAAATGGGCTCTGCAGCCCAAAAGGCAGGGAAGCAAATTTTGGCTATGTGGTTTGCAGCTGCATTGCACTTTGACAAGGTAATGAAGTTTCCTCAGCCTCCATTTCCTAGTATGAAAAATGGGACTAAATAATAGTATCCTCTTTGCAATATTATTATAGACATTCTTATTCTAATGCACCTAGCCTGCAGGCAACATGTCACAGGTGATAATTAGTAGGCACTCTTACTGCCTACCTGGATATGTTAAACCTTACCTGATAGATGCTCAAAAGGTCACTGTGACCCATTCTCCATCACACTCCCCTCTCCTGTGTTTTCCAGAATTCTCAGGAGAGACTGGTCCCCTTTTCCCATTGAAATCTTTTACTATCAAGTAGATACTAATAAGAAAATAGATTTAGCCAAACACTATAATGTGAATTTACCACCTTCGTTTTTCAGACAGAGAGAGGGAGGGCCTTGTGAACTGACATAATCAAAGACAGCTCAGGGGAAGTGTCTTTACTAATAGTTATGATTTGAATAACTGGTGTGGAGGGCAGAAGGAGTAAACAGCATTTTGGCCCTTTTAAATAGAGGTGGTTTTTGTGAGGAATTTTAAGGAGATAGACCTGATAGAAGAAGGTAGTAGAATTGATGACTGGCATGAGTTAAGTTGATCTAGGATCTACTTTTACTTTTCAAGAAAGAAGCATAATATAAGTCGTGTTTTCCAGGACCAATCTAGCAGTATTTGTGTTTACTTTTGGCTACAAGGGATCCAGAAGAAGTCACCAAAGAATTTTGCTCAGTGTTTGCAAAGTCTTTGATGTTCTTTGACTCCCGTGATTGGCCAGAAGATATTCCAGTTCATGGAACAGATCGATCTGAGTACAGTGAAGCCTCTTTAAGTATTCTTAATCACAGAAATACATGGAAGTCGACATAAAATAAATTGAGTTAATTCTGAAGATTAGAAATAGAGTTGGAAAAAGTAATTACGTTCTCCCCCCCCCACCCCAAAGGCTTATTGAACCACTCCCACACACATACATTTTGGTGGTCTGAGATATTAAAAATAAAAAGGATTTCTACTTGCAGTGGAAGGATGACCTGGATTAGAAATTTGGCTCTGTCCCTGGTTGAGGGTATGACTTAGTATTCTTATGTTACATTTTCCAGGAAAACAAATTAAATTAAAGGTAGAATGGCTATATATATGAATTACAAACTCAACTGAAAGGGGCCTAGGTACCCATGGGTTCTTTGATAATATAAATGTATGAGATTAACAATGTTTAAATGTTTTAACAGATATAAATGCTAAACAGATATAAAAAATTAAAATGTAAATTTAAGCAGATTTCAAGTTCAACTACTTGATAATGTGAATGGTTTCATTGATTCTTGCTATGAGTGAAAATATCAAGGGATAATATTAAAAATATTTATCAACTGGTAGAACTAAGGCACCAACCAAGAAGAGACTCTAGCTACGGTCCTGGAGTGGGTCCCAAGGGCCTCTTAGTGGGTGCATCCAGTCCTGGGAGAGTGGCCTATAACATTGCAGTGATGCTTACATACTGGCATAGAAGTCTTTCGATATTTTCACA
Organism: Tolypeutes matacus; assembly: GCA_026826555.1. Classification (NCBI taxonomy): domain Eukaryota; kingdom Metazoa; phylum Chordata; class Mammalia; order Cingulata; family Chlamyphoridae; genus Tolypeutes; species Tolypeutes matacus. Next base: position 42,550,345 of record JAKSZT010053928.1, read on the forward strand.
ACCAGTAAGGCGGTATGAATGCACACTGCCCGAAATTGCTCTGAATGTGTCTAACTTTAAGCACAAAAGGCACAGAAGCAGAGGGGAGCTCAGAAGCAAACTCTGCATGGAGAGATTACTGCAAGCTTTAGTCTCATTATAATTAGAAATTCTCTCATTTATGTGTACTATATGGGATGCTTTTCATAATAATCCTCTGAAAGGACCCACAATTACAATATGTGTTACTACAAAACTGCAGTCTGAGACCAAGGCAATGGTACCTAACTGCCACAAAGTTTAGAGCTTTTCTCAACATTCTGATTCTTCCAGAAGTAATGGCTGTTCGCTAACATAACACCAGGGCACAAATCAGCAGCCAGCCCTCATGCATGCCAGTGGAACACAGCAGCGAGCTTCTCACCAGTCAAGGCATTGAAGAATCATCTGTGCATTCGTTACTTAGGATTCTTTTTTTAGCTACGCTATATTTAATTACAAGAGGCTCATAATTAAAATATGCCTAGAGAGAGAAAATCAAAAACAAGCATTATGTCCCTTGCTGCAAAATGCCTAAGTTCAATAATGATAGGCTTTCGTTGCATCCAGGAAACATTTCCACATTTTTCCACATACCCGCATCTGGCTCAACGTCCAAACTCTTCTGCCTTAAGGACCTCTTTTTTTTACTTTGAAAAAGTCTACAGATCTCCAAATCACAGCAAACTCACACTTTTAGAATCCATTAATTGTAAAAATATCTAATGACCAAAAGCTGATATGAATTTAGTGTTTTTAAATATACTGTATTTTACTTATCACAACAGCATATACATGCCCTTAAAATACAGTAGTATGTGCCAGATCAATTAACTATTTAGCTTACTGACTGAGCTTGGATTCAACCACACCCCTCCCACGACCCTGCAATAAACCCTGAGTCCCTAACAGTAGTGAAACCCTGTCCTTTGCATCTCTGTAGTTAGTTTCAGAATTTTATCAAAGGACATGGAGTAACTGGATTTCACTAATAGGAACCTTCAAAAGAATTGTTTGATGTCGTAGCTATAGAATACTCATAATAAATCATGGGTAGACTACAATTGAAGAATAACTAAATATCTATGTTTTGTAACTTGTCTACTCTGGGCAACATGATTCACAATGAAAGCATAATCCTAGGAATTCAATGCATGGGATGCCTAATTCCTCTTCAGTCAGGACTATACACAAAGTGACAGAGAACAGCACCAAATCCTCTTTGGCTTGGTTTCATCAGTAGCCACTGTTAGCTATTATGAATAACCATCCATAAAAATCTTGGTAAAAAGTTCAACAAAATAATCCAAAAACTTTTAAAGGGTGAATAAAATATTTATCATCTTGGAGCAAGAGTGCCAGTGACTTCACATTTGCTAAAACACTGATCCCACTCAGACTCAACAGTAAGCATCTAAAATTAAGAGTAGAGTTTAAAATCCCTCTACTTTCACAGGTTTAACGTGTTAATTATCACTTGGATATTAATCCTGTTAACAGCTCCAAATTAAGGACCTGTGTTATATTTAGGAAGCTGCCTGGTGTTAAAATGAATGCAGCTGCTTCTTTTATAGTCATATACTGGAAGATGTCTTCTTTTAAAAACATGAAACACTTAGGTACAATTTATGTTCAAAAATCCAGAAGCATATCTAAGTAGTTCATACAAATAGTTTTTGAAACTGTCATCTTCTATAGTTATTCAAAGATGCTTCCTTTACACTTCGACAGTATAGCATCCCTGGAGCTTTGTTTTAAAGGTTGCTGTTCTTTTTTTCCTACCAAGTAGTGCAGTTGTCACTACTTAGAATCCTTTAATGTGTTTATCTTGATGTGTATTTAATACATTGTATCATTTGTCATTTTGACTCTTAACTCAAAAGGACCAGTCAACTAATCTTCACCATTCTATTGAAACTTTTGAAATGATGTTATTACTTTAATGCCTACTCTTTATAAAGGTGCGCAGAACAACAAAATTGCAGTTTGGGCGAGATTTTTGTTCTTTGGAGAAAGTGTATGATTCCAACTTCAATTTGTGAAGCATAATTAAAGTGAGTTGACATGCTTTGAAAGTTTTCTTCTTTGGACACCCCCCCCCCTTTCCATTAACTTAACTCCTTTTTTATTCCTACTGCTTATTTGAGGACTATTTTTTATTACAAACCTTAAGAATTCCTTCAGAAATGGAATCTGCAGCAAGCAGACAAAAGTCCTTAATAACCTTTCTGATGAAGTACATTTTAGCAGTCCCAATTTTTCCTCTTTAATTCCTTGCCTACCTTCTCTCACAGGGCACACTCAGCAGAGATCAGAAAGGTCCCTTTAGTTGCCAATTAATTAACATCAGTCCTGAAACAGTGGAGTCTGGATTTATACCATTTTTTATCATAGTCATTATATCCTACCTAACCGTGTTCCTGCTTTTCAGTCCTTCTACTCTTCAACAAGCAACAACTTTGATTAAAAACATGGCAGGGGGGTGGGGGTGGGAGATTAAGAAATATTGTGAAGATCATTTTTCAAGTATTGATTTAAATATTAAGGTAGATTCAAAGTGAGTCCACCATATTATGTACCCTCAAAATAGACTATCCAGGTCCACCAGGAGTAGGCAAACCCTTCTCTGGACCACACATCCCCAAGCACTTAGCACGGATTAATCCCTAATATCTCAGAACCCTGAGTGGTTGGTAAGTGTTCAGTGGTTTGTATGGCTGCAGGAACTGTCTGTACTAATGTGTAAGACCGCTCCACAGTTTCAAAATCAGCAATCACACACACAAATTCCTTGGAAGTATCTGTGTATGCTGTTATGGAGTCAGGAGAGTTATCTTCATAATTCTCTTTCACATGAATTTGTGTGAAGAAGAATTTTGAGTTCTCAACTCCCAGCATGTAGATGGAAAGGACACAATGCCAAGATGGGAAGAATTCAATCCCAGAGAATCTACACAGCAGCTCATCTCCTCACAGAAAACAAAAGGCATGAAGTTTTGAAAGACGGTGCCTCCTATTAATGGCATCGAGGTTTAAGATAGCAGTGCAACATATTGTAGCCTCAACACAGGGACTTTACATAGCTTTTAACCCTCAAAGGCAGGAGCTTTTCACTCACCATTGAATACACTTCTTGATTTGGTTAGTAACATCCTTAGAGGCTTTCAGGAAGCCTTAACTAACTGCTGTAGTACAGTCAAGAGCACAAAGAGCCTTCCCTGGAGATGAGTGCCTCCCAGTTACCCAACAATCCCAGACTGCCTTGACATGGCCGCGAAGATAAATTTATCACTTTGACATCCAAAGATTGCCTGTCAAAATGAAACTCCAGATGCACACACAGGCGTGTGGCCACTCAAACACACACACCAGCCTAATCTGCATGCACTCTGCCTGCAGGGGTTACCATTTTCACAACAGAGGACCTACAGGTGTACTGGTGAGAAACACCAGGCAGGCTTCTCTGGCCAGGTTGTCATTTACAATCGCACAAATGCACTTAAAGGTGAGAAACTGCATGCTGCCAGCAGAACATCCAGGCAAAGAACAGAGAACCAAGAGACCCTGGTGCCTTCCACAGAACATACAGATATCCCATAGTCTTAACCGAACTCATCGGTGACTCCATGGAACTCAATTGCGACTGCTCTTAGGAGATCCCCAGAATACTTCTTTAAAAAGTATCATTTGATCATACGCCTTTCCCCAAATAGTTTTTTTTTTTTCTTGTATTTAAAATGTTTGCATGAGAAAGAGAAAGAGCTTAACACCCCCCACCCCACACACACACACCCAAGCTTTCCTACTTCAAGACTCAAAAATGAGGAAGCAAAAAAAACCCGAGGTTTCATTTGCATATTTAAATAACTTTAATACATTTCGGATGGTGTACAGGAAAGGTGACAGGCACAGATGGGTGCTGCCTTGGAAAATACGCGCGTTCTCCTCCTTGCCGCTCACGATCGCGCCCTGTTGCCAGTTTTCTCTTAATAAACGTGATCTCACGCTGGACCAGCGAGTCCCCTTCTCCCCCGCTAGCTCCTCGCCCCGCGCAGGGACAGTGGAAACTGTTGCTGCAGCCTCCTGTCACTCCACTGAAAAATCAAAGGAAGCTGCAAAACTTCTTGACTTGCTCAGCTATATCCTCCGGGGGCACTGAACGCCCACGCGCTGATTTCGCCGGTCAGCGCTACCAAAAGGGAACCCTCGGTCAACCTGTTTGCAAAACCCTCAGAACTCGCCGCCGTCCGAGGCTCTCCTCGCAGGATGGGGAACCCGGATTCCTTTAATCAGTGCCCCCCCAAAGCAACTGGGAGGTGGAGGGAACTGAGTTCCTCCCGCCCCAATCCCACGCCTCAGCCCCATTGCCTGGGTCAGTTCCCAAGACGTTGCATGCGTGTCCTCGCCCGCCCGCCCAGCCAGGCTCTCCACATGCTTCGCCCGGGTCAGCCAGCCCTTCCCGAAGCCCCAAACCAGGAACGTCCAAAAAGCTCCGCTTCCAAGTTCCCGTGTCTGACCAAGGGAAGGGGCGAGGGAGGCTGCCCAGAGATGGTAAAACCAAGTCCGTGAACCTGGCGTGCCCCCAGCCCCGGGCCGCTGCCACCTCGCGCCCGCGCCCTGCGGCGGGGGTCCTGGCATCCCCTGTTTGGGGCGCAGCGCGGCCGCACTCACCCGCCTCGCCCGAGCCGCCGCCGCAGCCACTGGGAGCAGCCGAACCCCAGGCTTCCCGAGCGCAAGAAAGATGGTGGTGTGTGTCGGGAGACCACCCATTCCAGCGTCTGGCAACCCGGCGGCGACTCCGGCTGGCTCCTCAGCACTGAAGGAGGAGGAGGAGGAGGAGGAGGAGGAGAAGGAGGAGGAGGAGGAGGAGGAGGAGGAGGAGGAGGAGGAGGAAGGTAGGAACGGCGCAGTCAGACGCCATCTGCTGTACACCTCTGTACAGCCATTGGCTGCCTAGTGCTTCCCCGGGAGCTGCGGGGCGCGGGGCCGCGGAGAGCCACCTTGTGCCTTGCCTCCCCCGGCAGCTGCTCCCCGCCTCCCCTTCGGGCTCCCTCTTTCCCTCCTCCTCCCCCTCCTCCCCACCCCTTCCTCTAGCAGGCGTACCCGCCCAACCCTCTCCTCTGCCTGCTCTCCCGGGCGAGCAGCCGCGGGGCGCGTTGCTCCTCCGCGTTGCCCTCGGTAGCTCCTCCGCGCCCCGCGACTGTTTTCCGCAACTTTGGCGCTCCGGGGTGCAGGTGCGGATCGGGTGAGAGGGACTTCTCAGCTGGGCTGGACCCGGGGTATCCAGACCACTAAGCGCCGCGAAGAGGGGACCGCTCCTTTCGCGATGGGGATCCATGGAGTGATGGGGGGGGGCGGGGGGAGAAAGAGGGAGAGAGGGTGATTCCCCAGCACACACACACCCCCAACACACACACGCACACAGGCACATACTACAAAGCACACAGAGCCATCCCGCACGGTCCCGACGGCCCTGCGTTCCTCTGCAGTCCCCAGAAAGAGAGGGGCTTCACTGTTTCGAGGAAAATGACAAAGATCCTAGAGGGATAAGTGGGAAAGAGTGAAAGGATGAAATTGGAGAGTCCCCTGGGGTTGCAGGGGTTGGTTTAGCAGCTGCCTGAACTGTCCCCTCCCTGTTGAGGGGCTCCCAGAGGCCATCCGCCAGCGCAGAAGAGAACCTGGGTAAACCGGGTCCCCCCCACCCCTCCTGTTTAAGGGGCTTGCAGTCTTTGGGGGTGGAGGAGGTGTCTTTGGCTTCTGGGTAGGATGATGAGGGGCAGAGGGGAAGATGCAGGGCCCAAGTATGTCCAGGTGAGGCAGGAGTGAAAAATACACGTGGGCAAGTAAGGAACAGAGTCCCAGCTCTTGAAGTCCTTACTCTCTGATACTTACTCCAAACCCTCCTGATTTTTTGACACTTTTCATCTAGGGAACTTCTTAGGCTTGTTCAGAGAGATGAAGAAGTTACTTCAAAAGGGAGAAGGAGGGAAATGCCTGAGGGCTACCTATTCCCCGTTACATGATTTTTTTTTTTTTAATTTTAATAACATTTTATTTAACTCATATATAAAGATTTATAATTTTAACATGTAATCAAAATAAAATTATTGAGCTATTTTACTTCCTTTTTTCATACCAAGTCTTCAAAATTCAATATCTTATAACACCTATCAGTTCAAATGAGCCACATTGTCTGCACGGAATAGCCACGTGTAGGTGATGGATAATACTCTTTTGGATGGTGCAGGGCTATATGGGGTGTGGTAGCTGAAGAGTGGCCCCCATATGCCCATATCCTAATCCCCAGAACCTGGGATTATTACTTTCTTTTTCTTTTTTTTTTTTCTTTTTTTTTTTTTTTCCTTTTTTCACTTTTTTTTTTTTTTTATTTATATATATATAAATATATTTTAAGAGGTGCTTAGATTACCGAAAATATTATACAGAACCCCCTGGGATTCCCATGTTGCCCACCTCCCACACCTCCCACCACATCCCACACAAACATCTCCCACAAGTGTGGCCCACCACCCTCAATGGACTTACACACCCTGGGGCCTCCCCACCAACCATAGACCACAGTTCACATCGTAGACCACACTCTCTCCCACACAGTTCTGAGTGGTGTGTGCTGATTTAAAATGGCCTACATCCGTTGCCACAACGGTACTCAGGACAACCTCCAAATCCCAAAGAAGCCCCTGTATTTCAACTACTCGTCCCCTCCCTGCCCCAAAAGTGTCAAGTGGCCACTGGCTCCACCTCATTGTTATAATTTCTTCCATTGCTAGAATCACCATATGTGTACAACAGAATACCATCAGGTCCACTCTAGCCCATAATTCTTCCCCCAATCCTGAGGGGACTGGGATGGTGATGTCCACTCCAACTCCAAGTGAGAGAGGGCTTATATCCCATGGATATGGTGGGTGGAGTGATCCTGCCTGCAGATGCAGGCTACCTATTGCCCATTACATGATATTTTGCCTGTCATATCTCTTTAAACGTGTGAGACTACCAACAGTAGTCTTCTATTTTATTCAATGCCTGGCACACCATGGGTGCTTTAAAGGAAGCAAAATAATGATAAAATTAAAGCTTGATGTCAGAGCACAAATTAGATTAAAGAGATAAATAGAGCAGCCAAGGTCTGTCACAGGAAAGAAACAAACCAAAAGAATATAAGTGCCATCTAACAGGGAAAGGTGAATGTGTTGGTGAGAGACTCTGTCCATCTTGCTGTGGGGCTGGGTTCTGAAAGGGGGAAAGGGAACCTGGTTGCTTAATATTTTAACAGCAATCTCTCTTCTCCCAGTATGCTCTACCATCACACTCTGGGGTATGCTTTTCTTTCTGACATCACTGTCTTATAAATAAATCAGCTGCCATCCAGATCCCAGAATATTTCCCCAAATCCAAAGTCATCATTTATTACACACAAGAGGTAAAATGCCAGTCCTGTTAGCCCGGAGGAGAAGCTGATCCATTATGTTTTATTGTCATTTCAATCTATATGAACTTCGTTTAAGTAACTTCAGGAACAACAGCCAAAAAAAGAAAAAAAATCTGTTTTCCTGAACAGTTACATCCAGGCTTCCCAGGTTTTAGCCTTCCCAGAATCAAATGCTGCATTTTCAGGCCACATCCCGTGCACATATATACATATGGTGGAAAGATTTGCATTTGCAATCCTCTTGGAAAGACCCTCAATGATGACTTCCGAGTATATGGCTTATGGACATCTTGGTAGTTATGTATCCCCCCTCCCCCCTTCTAAGGAAGTGGTGATATGCATATTTTTCTTTAGGCTGGCAATTCAATTTCAACATTCATTCCAATTTAGTATGTTAGCCCATTCTCATTAACCCATTGCTCTACCTCAGTGATCACTTACAGTATCCATAAGAATATTTTGATTCTTAAGACTCACATTTCCTCCTCTGCTGAATTGCTTTTATTTGGTTCCTAATTTTTTGAAACTAAGATATAAGAGATAATAGCTATATGGCAATTGTATCCTGTACATTGGGATTCCTAAAATAAAAAATGAGTAATTCATAAGGAAGGAGTCTAAATCATTTCTAAACTACAAAGAAACAGGAATATTATATATTTCTTCATTTTGTTAGCTTACTGGCTCCTTTACACTATGGAATGGTCACTTTTCACTATGGCATTATATCAATGACAGGTATTTCCGCATAAGCATAGAGTAGAAGATGTCTGAGCTTCATCTGTCATCATGCAACTGCATACAAATCTGGTAGAAGGAAAATGGAGACACCAGACAGACTCATTTTAATTCCCTCTTTCTATTTTGAATTCAAACTTCCAATTTGTGTTTTAAATACATATTTTAACAATGAATATGAGTGTGTCACCAAGATAGCCAGCTTTGGGCCTTAATAAAAGCATTGGCCTCAAAATCTAGATCAGGTTAGAAAATTTTAAAAAGAGAACCAAGGCAGAGAAAGAGGGGTTAGGCAATGAAGACAGAAAAGGAGAAACAAAAATTTCACATAATAAGTGATCAAAGAAAGGATTTCAAAGAAGGTAGCCTTGAGAAATAGATGACATCATTATCTGTGGAAAATAAACTGGAGATTATAAATTCCCATAACCGCCCCCCCCACACACACACACAAATACCAAAGCCCTCCAGCAGCACCAGGTATTCCAGTGTGGACAGAACAAAACAACAGAACAATGGAAGAGGGACAGGGTGTGGAAGAAAAAGGTCTGTTGGGACCAGGTCCCTAGTGGGAACCAAGAAGGAGCCACAAAGGAAAGTAACCCTATACTATCCAAATACTGCTGGAGTTTAGGTTCCCATTGTTGTTATTGGGTGTGTCTTCCATTGTTCTTTCCAAGCACGGTGCTTTCCATACAGTCTATCAAGCTTGGATGGAAAAGTGCTATATAAATTAAATAAATGAGCAGTGGCATTAAACAAATAAGAGATAAAGTTGAAGACAAAGAGGCCCGATTTAAAATAGGAGTGAGGAATGCAAGCATGGAGTTATAACTTGGGCTTGCCGGGGCCCACAATAGGGAATCCATTAAAGCAGTGAATTCAGTCAAAAAATCAGTCACTTTGGAAGGCAGGAGAGGGAAAAAGGAGGAAAGGAACCATGATTGTCTCATTTACACAATTCATTCGAACCAATTCCAGATTGGAATAGATTGTATGGCAAATCTGAACATTTTTTCTGCCAAAAAAAGAGCATTTAATCCTGGCATTTAAATATAAGTTTTGAGCATGGTCCAGTAATTCGATTTTGATGTGTCTACGTCTTAAAACACAATGTAAAGATAATGTCTTGAAAAGTAGTAAAGTGAGACTCTATTGGCTTGTGGCCTAGCTCAGTCCCTCTGAGGCGCCAACGCTTTCCCAGCAGATGCTCAGAATCTACAAACTTAGCCCTGAACCATTAGCCTCAACCATTCACTACACATCTTACTTGTTGAGCATCTACTACCAGTTCCTGGTACTGTTCTAGGTGTTGGTTATTCAGTGATATAGTGGTCTGAGTCCTTGCCCTTGTGGAGTTTACAGTCTAATGAGAAAGTCAGAAAAATTTTTTAAAAAGCCAGATGTACAAATAATTATAACATATAAAAAGAAAGGGAAGAAAAGACTCCTATGAAAAAGGAAAATATTAGCAGGAAGTGGAAAGGAAGAGTCAGGATCAGGCAAGATCTCTGAATGGAAACAGTGTTTAGACTGAGATCGAAAAGATAAGAAGTAACATTATTGAGATTTTTCTAAATGTTAGGCATTGTGCTACAATCTTTACACATATCTCTTGATCCTCCTAACCACCCCATGAGGTGGGCACTATTATTGTCTCCACTTTACAAAGCAGGCATAGAGAGTTTAAGCAACTTATACACCTCATAAGTGGGAAAGCCAGGATGGGAGCAGGCAATCTGGCACTAGCAGATGCATTTTCACCACCATGACACACTGCATCTCATATAAGTAAGCATTGGTCAGGAAGATGGGGGGTTGAGGGACAGCATGGCCAAAGACTCTGAGGTTGGAAGAGCTTGGCATATGACAAATCCATCAGGGGCCAAGTAGCAGGAGATTAGTAAGCTTGGGGGGGCAGTAACATGAGGTAGGGTAGGAAAGGCAGGTAGGGGCAGATCAGCCAATGGATGATTTTAACTGGGTGAATGATAAGCCTAATTTAGACTTTTAAAAGGTCAGCATGGTACTTCACAGAGGCAAACAAATAAAGCAACAAGAGTGGAAGCAGGAAGACCACTGACCCAGGCAAAAGATGATAACAGTGACTTAATGGAAAGGGAGAGAACCAAATGCATTTGATGGTTATTTGGAAAGCCTGTGCATCAACTCATCTCTACTACTGCCTTCTCCCCTCTCCCCAGGTCTGACATCCAGTTGTTTACCTCAGGACCCAACTTCTTAATTCTTTAGCTCAGCTACTGAATCTTTGGTCTGTCATCTTGTCATATGTTAGTATTGTGGAAACAAATAAACAATGATGAGCCCCTCATTTGGCCAGTTCTGAGGCCTTTGGTTCTCGGTCCTGTCTTAGAAGACATACCCCTACCACTCATGCCCAGTATCATCTGAGTTCTTTGTTTTGGTGCTCACCCACCAATAATATTTACTGACCAAGAGATCTGGGGTATGGTGATCCCTTCTTCCCCACTGGTTTCTAATGTCATGAAGCCACAGCAGAATCAGGAGAGGGGTACAGGGGCAGGAAACTTCTATGGTATACAAGAAACAATCCTACTAGTTGGGAAATTATGAAACCCCTGGAGTGACAACTTGCATCCCATTCATAATGATCTGATGTCTTTGTAAAGACCAGGTGTTACGTAGATGGGAGCTTGTTAATATATGAAGATTTGGCAGCCCTAATCCTCTTCTACTGGGCATAAAGCCACAAAATACTCATAGGCCTAACTTTGACAATATGGGAAAGAGAATCTCTACCTTCTATTGCTCTGTTTTCCAAGGAGACCAGCCTGTCTGATGGACTGCATGTCCCTTTACTTGTAGGAAGAAGAGAAAACCTTTGAAAATGACAGTTTTCAACAGATATCAAAACTACAGTGTTCATGAATGGGGTACAAAGGGTGGACAAACTAGAAGAGGAGCAAGAAACAGACTTAAAATAGAGTCTGGTTTGAATTGGGAGTATGAAGATTTTTCTTTCTTAATCATTTAAACTATAATACCCGATTATCTCAGAAAGAAAAAAATCCCTAATACATTCGATGTTGAAAAGAAACCTTATATAAAAGAAACCTTTGTAATCAAAGCTTTCGAGTGTATTATCTTCTTCGATTCTGCATTATCCCATTTTTCTTGATGCTACCTCACTGACTCTCCATGAGATATTATGGCGAGTCATAATATTATCATAATATCATAATATTATCTTCCTAAACTACTCTTTGGCATTTCACTTTGATTCCCAGGAACATACTCACTCATTCTCTTCCTCTTTTTTACTTTACATGGGTCTCTTCATAAATACCAACTCCTGAGAAAGACCTCCCCCAATCCAAAATAACCTAGAATGTTCCATCTCTCTATATCTCCTCATACTGCCTTACTTTTCTTCACAGCATTTATAACAACCTGAATTTTGCTACCTAGATATTTCAGTGTTCATTATCTAGACCTGTATCAAGAATGTAAGCCCCACAAGGGTAGGGACTTTATCTGTTTGTTACTAGTAAACTCCCAACCCTGTACTTAGCAACAGTGCCTGGCACATGGTGGACACTCAATAAAGGTTTCACAAATGGATAGGTGGATGGATGGATGGATGGATGGATGGATGGATGGATGGATGGATGGATAGGTGGATGGATAGATAGATGGATGGATATTATAAATTACCACCTAACTGACATTTGAGATCCTTCCTAATCTGGCCTCACCCTACTTTTCCAACCAATTTTCTCACCACTTCCCTACTTACAACCTTTACTCTGGTCTCAAGGGTCTCCTCACTTGCCTCTTCACAGTCAATGAAACTCTTATTCAGATCTTCTCTGTGTCTCTCTCTCCAGCCTTGAAAATCCTCCCTCCCCTCAAATCCTACCTCCTCTAAGAACATTTCCATAAAACTAATTTCATTTCACATTTATCCATGTTTCCCTTTACCAAACTTCTATAATACTCATTGTCTGTATCAATCAGTTTTTCAATTAACTAAATATACCATCTAATAGTGTTCTCAAATGGTCTCATAGGCATTAGCCAAGTCTCCTTGAATGCACTGTTAGTTTCTTGAGAATGGAGACTAAGATATATTAACTCCACTCCTTCCTACAAATGCACATGTTTGGTACACCGCAGGTACTTATTACTTGTTGATGGACTAAGATATGTGAAGAATCTCAGCAAGAGGGTTAGGCTTCCTTTGGTCAATTGATGTTAATGGAATGCATATCATCTTTTATTTGTGACAGCCAGCATCCTTATCACCTTATGTTTGAGGGCAGTTGATCTGCCAAGTGCAACACAAGACTGTTCATTCATTGAACAAACACCAACTGAGAATCTGCTTTGTGGCAGGACCAATGTAGGCAGTGGGGAGAGTTCTGGAGATGATTATTATGTGATGAAAACAACACTTAAATTGCAATATGACAAGCCTTAAAGGCATGCTGAGGACACAATGAAAACTCCAAGGAGCAGCATCTAACCCAGTAGGCAATGAGTCAGGAAAAGCTTCCCAATCTATCTGCATCTACCCAATCCAGAGCCAGGAAAAAAACACCTCAAATTTTGTGATCTGCTGGCTTGAGATAGTTTGTCAGTGTAGAATTATTACAGTGTTCTATGCTCTACCCACGTGCTGTGCTCACCCCCAGACCTGCACTTAGCTGGACTGCCAGTCGCTTGTCATTCAAATCTCAGCATTTATGTCATTTCCCCTAGTCTTTCTGGAAACCTAAATAAAGTAGCCACCAGTCACACTCTGCTGCATTCCCCTACTTATTCTTTGCATTGTACTTATCACTATTTGATATTGCCCTAATTCTTTGTTTATTCACTGGAATATAGGCTTGACTAGAGCAGAACTTTGTCAGCCTGTAACTCTTGTACTCCCCAGTACCTAGAACAGTGTGAGGTATACAGTAGATGTTCAACAGGTATGGACTAATGAAATGAACCCATCAGTTCACTTACAAACCTTGGAACCATTGCTCATTCTCACCTTTACCTTAAGAGTGAAAATTGGCTTCTGTCCCATATATTATTTTTATACTAAAGACTCTGGCTGAAATCCATATTTGCAACTGATAGACACAAATCTAAGTATATAAACTGTGAAAAGATCATCTATGTGTTGGTGATTTGCAGTCTTCTCCTTGCCAATCAGAAGAAAGAAGTTAACTAGGGAGGCAGCTACTGTCACATCTGAAGGTTCTTTTGACCCCAGTGATTAAGATGATGTGCCTGATGTGGTGAACTTTTATATTATGCTGCCAGAGAATTGCACAAATAGCCCTTGTGTCACACCGAGCTCTCAATTTTGGTGATGGCTGTCACTGTTCTGGAAGGAGATGACTCACTCAAGATGGAGTAGAGGGGAGGGTGGTACAAAGATAGGATGGGAGGCAGGACTGATCTGAGAGTACGCTGCCAATTCCACTGAAAGAAGAGAAGGTGAAGGTGCAGTAACACACAGGCACATCTTAATACTACAATGTCACATCACTTGCACACACCATTGGCCCAATTATCAGAGCCCTCAAGGAAGGAAACCTCCCTATTCCTTATCAGTCTCTTCTCTGTAGGTTGAGAATATCCAGAACACTAAAGGTAGTTTATCTTCTTGTGTCTGGTTCTGCCAGCCTTCTCAAAACTATGAAAGCAAGTAGCTGACTTCATAAACACGGGCATCCTGATGTCCTTATGGTATACCAACCTTTATATAGCACAACGTTCCCTGAAAATGTTCTCACACCTTGTTTCTCAACTTATTCCTAATTCTTCCCATCGCTGATTTCTTGATTTGGCTTCTTTTGTATGATACCCTCTTACCAGCAGTATTTCTTGGCATGCTTTCCTACCTGACAATTTGCTTTCCATATCAACCATGATTTGATCCCTCTCTCAGACAATATTGTCAACTGTTTATGGATAACATACTCCCAAGTCTAGTATGATCTCCAGGACTTTATTTGTGAAAGCAGACTCCCTACCTATGGTCACCCTACTCTAAGCTTAGAGCTGCAACTTCCTCAGCAAGATATTTACCTCTCTTAAAAGCCTGTACATTTCCCAAAGAACATGCACTATTATTTCCTAACCTTTGGAATCCAGGTGGGGGTTGGCGGCCCTTCTTTATTTCTAGTCTGAATTGCTTAGGCTTTAAGTTAATTAGAGCTCATACCAAAACAGAGATTTCGACCTCATGAAAAAAATTCTTCTGACTTCATTCCTATAAAAGAACTATTCAATCTTTGAAGAACCTTATTGCAATGGTATTTGATCTATCCCTGATTATACAATTATTAGACTTTTGGTGATCTAACCAATGACATTTAAATGGCATTTATGTGCAGGCTTGAATTATGAAACCACAAAACTTTTGAGCCGAAAGGGACCTTAGAGAAAATATAGTCTAATGTCTGCATTTAAAAGATAAGGAGAGTTGAGACCATGATAGCTGAGGTGTCTTGTACAAGGTCACACAGCTTGTCAAGAAATAGAAGGGGAGAGAGGATAGGAGATGCCCTTCTTACACTCCACCTGCAGTTAAAGAAAAGTGTTTGAAAAGATAAAAAGGAAGAGAAATGGTTTCAGGTTCAAAACAAAACAAAACAAAACAAGAAAAAACCTAAACCTGATTCCTTCCCAAAGTATCCTATCACACTTAAAGTGGTATATCATTAACACAGAGACATTCTTCAGAACATAAGAATGTGGACAAATCATAATTTTGTAAAAATAGGCTCATTGTGGTAAAGGGGCATGAGAAAGAGAAGAAGAGAGGAGGAGAGGTCCTAGGAATTCCAGCCTAAATCAGAGACCTCAGAACCAGTTTCTTCTGCTTCTATCCTATTGGACTTTTGTAAGAGAAGACTGAAAATGTTCAGCTGCACAGACTGCTTTGTTTAGCAGACAATCTCAAAAAGATGTTCTCTTGCGATTATGAAGCCTGATTATCTAATTTTCTCTTTGTGGCATTCCTCTCCCAGCAACCACCTGCTAAATGGCTGGAACAGACATGACTATCCTGTTAGCAGTCCTCAGCCATCTATCTGTCCTACTCTGCATGCTCTCTCTAGGAGGTTTCATCCATTCCCAGATCTCCAACTTGATGCACCCAAATTCCATCTCCAGCCCTGACCTTTTCCTGGAACTTGAAGTCCATTTCTAACTGCCCAAGGTGCATCTCTACCTTGTTGTGGCACAGTACTATAAACAACAAGTCTAAAATGAGATGCATTACTTCTTTTTCATGACCCCCAAAGCAGTCTCTTCTTTACAACCTATCTAGGTAATAGTGCCACCATGTACTTAGTTGCCTAAGATAAAACTCTCAGAATCATCCCTGACTCTTCCTTCTACCCCACCCACCACGTCCAGCTATTCACTATATTCTCTACTGCCTACCTCTTAGGTGTCTCTGGAATCTGTTTCCTACACTCCATCCCCTCAGCATCTGCCCAGCGTCCAGACTCCATCATTTCTTGCCAAGACCATTACAACAATCTTCTAATAAGATTACCTCTTTTTTGTATCTCTCCCAAATCTGATATGCTCTTGCTTAAACACTCTTCTTTAGCTCACTTTTGCCTAAAGAACAAATTCCAAATTCTTTAACATGGAAAAATAGATGACTTTAAATTCACTTTCTTTAAATTTAGATTTACAGAGCCTAAATACACTATCCTATAACTTTTACCGATAAGTCATGGATCTGCACCCAAGAACTGAGTGTAATAAGAATGAACCCAAGCTGTCCTTCACAAAGAGAATTGTGCATTAGAGTTGAGAGAAGGCCATTGAAAGCAGATGGAGTTGGCTTAAGTCCTGACTCCACCATGCAGCGCTGGTGTCAATCTTTGTGACTCCATTTCTTCAACTATAAAATGGGAATGAAAATAATACCTACCTCTCCAGGTTGTTGTGGGAATCATATGAGGTAGTGCACAATGGATCTGTACCTATTAGGCCAACAAAGGGTAGATATTTTTATTAACATGAAAGTTCTTTATATTTTTAAAAGATTTATTTATTTCTCCCCCCACCCCCCACCGCTTTATTTGAGCTCACTGTCTGCTCTCTATGTCTGCTCATCTTCTTTTAGGAGGCACCAGGATCCAAACCCTGAACCTCCCACGTGGAAGGGGGGTGCCCAATCCCTTGAGCCACATCCACTCCCCAACATGACAGCTCTTTAAATAGTGTAGGGTAATTATGATAGGCCCCTCATTATTCTCTTCTTCAATCCAAACATCCCAAGTTCTTTCAATCAGTCTCAAAATCAAATAATTTGGAAACATCTCTCCATACTAGCTGTGCCCTGTAGAACATCAAGATACTCTCCATGACTTGACTCTAAGACTTTAAGATAAAAAGGAACTCGTCCTTCCTAATAGTTTGAAAGTGATTAATAAATACAAAGTCTGTTTTTCTAATGGTGTTGTTTCTTTTAATCATTACAACTGTAAAGGATTAAACACCTCTTTACTTTAGTGTGTACTTTTACTTTCTATTTGGGGCTTTCAAGGAAACATTAGAGTAACTGTATAAGACCACGAATTATTTTCTCCTTGCTAAAAATACTCCTCCCAGGTTTTGGTAGGAGATTATTGGCAGGAAATGAGAAAAGACTTTCCACATCCTTTCTGTGGCTTCCTCGAGCAGTGCTATCACTCTGACACTTTCTACCAGCTCTGAATTTACAGTCATTTTAATAAGTAAAAGAGGGTAGTTGGTAGAGCAGAAAATTGGTCTTCTCGTTATGAAAATGAAAACAGATAGCTAACAGTAGTCTATTAAAGAAAAATAAGTGCTCCCAAGAAGTAAAGATATTGTTAGAGATGTCTTCAAAATGTGAACAGATAATGAGACTGGGCAATGCACCAATGCTATCCAGGCAGAAGATATTTATTTTATTTATTTTTAATGAATTGTATGATTTTCTAATCAAAGGTACCAAGGAATGCCATTTTAACACATTCAGAGTTAGTGACTATCATCCAGAGTGTGACTCTAGAGGAAGTTTTGAGATAAAATTACTGCATAAACCTTGACGGAGTAAGAGCTTCAAAGTTTAAATACCACAGTCCTATTTCTGACTCTATCACATACTAGTTCAGTGACCTTGGACAAGATATTTAATCTCTTCAGACCTTCATTTACTCAACTATAAAATGAGGAGGGAGTAATAGGAACAGCATCTTTATCAAGGTGTTGGAATGTGGACCAAGTCAAGATAATGTACGGAGTTTGCCTACCACAGTACCTACCGCCCCAGGAACACTCCACAACTGTTAGCTGCCAGGCTATGCAAATGAAGATGGACGCAGAACAAGTAAAACTGCTATGAATCTCACTTCATTACTGCCTAGAGAGTCAATGCAATGACATCAAATGAAAAACATAATCAACAATTAAAAATTTTATTTATCCTTTTTTTAAAAATTAGAGCAGTTGTAGGTTTACAGAGAAATCATGCAGAAAGTACAGAATATCCATTTGTTTACTACACAAAGCCAAATACCACTGTTGTTTTTTTTTTTTTAACGCCACGGTAATAACCAGCTGTTTTATCACCAAGTAGAGATGGCCCAAGTGACTATTTCCTTTGACATACTACGCTTCCTCATTACATAAATTTAATTGTTTCAAAAAGCCCTGTAGGCTCTAAAGAAAACTTCATTCCTAAAGTTCACTGCAAGGACAGGGATTGGCATATGATTAAGAAAAATAATTCAAATATCAGGTTTGAGAGTGTTCTCCAAAGTAAACTCCTTGCACCCAGAGCCAAGAGCTTGGCTGTCCTGGCTGGTTGGCATGTTGGTGGCAATCAGCCTGGACTCCCACTCGCTGCATCCTACTTCCTACTTGTGTTAGCTCCTTTCACCTGCACTCCATGGCTGCTTTTACCCAGCTCCTGGCATTCTACCAATGTCCTTCACTCCTACCAATTACCTGGGGATCTTCTTAAAAGGCAGGTTCTAATTCAATAGGTCTGGGGTGGGCTGTTCTAACAAGTTCTTAGGTGACACAGCGCTGCTGGTCTGCAGAGCACACTTTCCATAGCCAGGGTATAACTCAGCCCAGAGGCAGTGTACTACAGAGCAGCGTTTCTCAAACTCCATGCTATTAACAGTTTGGGCTGGATAATTCTTTGCTGTGGGGTCTCACCTGTGCATTATAGGATGCTTAGCAATATCCCTTGCTTCTACCCACTAAGGCCAGTAGACAGCGCCCCTCTCCTGATAGTTACAACAATCAAAACTGACTTCAGACATTACCAAATGCCCACTGTGGCATTAAATCACCTCTGGTTGAGAACCATTGGTATAGAGGTTATTGCTAAAGGGCTCTATATTAGAATGCTTGGATTCAAATTCTTCTTCCCCAATTTACTGGATTAATGGCCTTGAGCAATTTATTTAACTTGTCGGTGCCTCAGTTTGTTCTTCTGTTAAATGTGGATAATTGCCCAAGGCCATTAATCCAGTAAATTGGGGAAGAAGAATTTGATTCCAAGCCGAACCAGCCAGGACAGCCAAGCTCTTGGCTCTGGGTGCAGCTCTGAGGACCAGGCAGTGGCCTGGTTTAAAGGCATAAATTTAGAGAAGGCCCATCAACCTGAGATTTGTATTTATTTCCATGAAATGAAACTTTTCTGGAACACCTTTTTAACAGTCCATAAGACAAAAACACACCACAATTCAAAACTCCAACAATAATGTATCACTCATTTCAGACAAGACTCCAATCCTTTTAAGAACTACATGCACAGCAGCTAATGAAGAAGAGAGGCAGAAATAAAGAATTCTTACTCCCAAGTGGTCCACAGAGTTGACCACGAAATGCTTTAGAACCAACAACCTGATGCATAAACCATTACACAATTTCGCATTTGGAGATTTAAGACAATAGTTTCATCAAAACATGCTTTCTCCCCCACAGGCTTTTCAAAGCAATAAGCAAAACAACTGTCTTTTGTGAGCTTTACCAAATGTTAACTGGGAAACCCTACTGTTTTTAATTGTGCTTGAATAAATGCAGACCAGGATCCGAAAGTGCAGATAAAGTAGTTTGTCTCCCCCTCTCTGCTTCCAAAGGCCGAGGTGAAGTGACAGAAATATTGAGGTCAAATCCTCAGGCCCAACTACTGTGAAAACCATTTCATGGTAAACTAGTCATTTAAAGATACTTTTTTGTGGTTATCTAAATAGTTTCCCCTTCCACCATCCTCCATTCAACGTTACATTAAAATCATAGGATTTGGGAGGCTAAATTGGATCCTAAAAGATTTTGTAGTCCAGTGGGTTCTAAATGTGGAGCCCCCTGACTTGGGAGGTGGGGGGAGCACTACATAAAAAGCAACCAAAGAACCTTTTAAAAGTGCAGATTCCCTGGGCCCCACCACCAGGAATTCTGATTCAGCAGGTGGTCAGGTTGGGGCCAAGAAATTTGTACTTTTAACAACTCTCCAGATTATTATACTGGTAGGTTTGGGGAACACTACTAAATTCAACTCTCCCATTTTACAAAGATAAAACTAAAAACTATACAGTTAATTCATAGAAAATGTCGGACTGATACCCTAATCTCCATGCCTAATTTATTTTGATTAGCAAAATATGTTATTTGTTTTCATTTGATCAGCAACATTGTATAACAGTAACATACAGTATTCCAGAGTGTAAGCCACCAAATGCAGGAGAATCCAGAATTTGGAGCTAGGATATCACCTTTTTTCTCTCCTCCCCATCTCTGCTTGTTTTAATCCATGTAAAAATGAGGTAGCATCCCAGACATTCCTTAGCACCAACCTCCTGCCTACAGAGATGGAAGATCAAAATGGTTTTCAAACAGCAGTCAGCAAATTAGCTGAGTAATCGATGACATGCCATAGTTGTCTTTGCTCTCTGTTAATCCTTGTTCTTGAGTTCTCAAGGTATCTCTAGATACATCCCCCCGCAAAACATCGCATTATCGTAACTCAGGAACATGATGTGTTGCCTCAGAGGTCCTATTGACTGGTCAACTTCAACTGTTGTAATACGTCTCTTACCCACATTGGTAAACACTTTTTAAGAGGAAGATGACTTTAAGAATACATCCGTTGTTTTCTTCGGTTTCTCTTGTTGCATTGATTTTCTAAGAAGTAAACTTGCATAATTTATTTACAAAGCAAAGAGCATTAATTAAAAACACAACCATTAAGATAATGGTTTGGTTTTGCTGTGTTTTGGGTTAGGGGGAAAGGGTGACAAAAAAACTAAACAGGTTAATTTATTTTTAGGCAAAGGCACACTCCTGTATCCAAATACTGGAAACTATATGCAAATACCATCTGGGTTTGCTTAGCTCACTATTCTGCTATGGGGTAGTGTATACTGTCACTATGCCCATTTCTTTTTAAGGTGTTGAGATTTTAAAAAAAAGAAGAACATTTGTTTCCTAGACAGTATACTAGCTTTTCAATGTATATTATTTTGTACCTCCTCCTTCTAGCAAAATCCTACAAGTTTTAGGGCCTGTGCAGGATCACCACCTCTGGGAAACTCTCTAGAATGATCTGGCTCCATTCTCCCTATACATCTACCATTGCATATGGTCTATGCCCTTGCTACGCGAAGTGTGGTCCTTGCAACAGTAGTGTCAGCATCACCTGAGCACTTGTTAGAAATGCAGAATCCAACCCCATCCCAGACCTACAGATTCAGAATCTACATTTTAGTAAGATCCCCCAGGTGATGCATAGACATTGAAGTTTGAGAAGCACTCTATGCTCTACTCCATGTAAGATTTCATTAGAGTCTGCTTTGAATCTCTTGTCTTCCCCAACTCAATTCTTACACCTTACTGGGAGCAACTTTTGTGTTCTCCCAGCACTTTGTACCATGGGAAGTACATAACATAACATAACATTAACATAACACAACACTTGCATAGCAGGCACTGTAGTTGCCTATCCAACAGCCGTTTCTCACCTTAAATCTGGCTAACAGCACCTAGATTTCAATCAAGTAGACATCTTCTGTTGCCTCGAAGAAAGTGGGCTTCAGCCCTGTCTCTAGCCCTAGGCCCAGGGGACAAATCATGATTGGACTATATGAATCACAAATCACGATGATCCCACTCCTTTTCTCAGGGGAGTAGACAGGAGTGGTATATGGTCATGGGACACAATTTCCTCAAGTTATTGATGAAGCAGATAGATGGTTCCTGGGAAGGGTTTCTTAATAATTACAAGAGATACAAGAACTAAAAATCCCCCATTTTCTGTCTCTGGATATGTCTTGATAAAGATATGGTCCCCAAAATCAAACAAACCATCTTGTGATCTATGAAGAGAGTGAGCCCAAGGAGACCACTCAAATTGGTTGAGTGGAAAGCTGAAAGGCATCATAGTGACAATGAATTCACCAACCGTGGACCTGATGTATCACCATGCTTCCTGTTTTAAAACATAACAAACCATCTTATCATTAAGCCATTTGAGTTGGATTTTGAGTACTTAAAACAGAGATTATTCTAACTGATAAAACTGTTGACTGAAATATCAACCAATAATTGAAGGCAGTCACTGTACTTAGCCCTTTATCTATACTACCTCATGTAATTATTATAGCAGTCCTATGAGGAAGGCATTGTTATCCCCATTTTATTGATGTGGAAACTAAAGTTCAGAGAGAATAAAATATCCCACATTTAGGATTTTAACCCAGGTAGACCTGATTCAACAGCTTAGGTGACTTTTCCCCTCCCTTCCACAGTTTGGCTGATTAATAGCCATGATAACTTACTTACACCATTTTGTAGAGCCTGAATAAGAGTTGATCCTCGGGAGGATTATGCCTCAGCTCAGGGTGAGGAGAAGAGCTCTTTATAGGTTTCCTTGAGGATAATTTATTATTTGCTTTACTGATGACGCTGCATGAACAGATGCATGGGTTATTTAAAATGGGAATAGTTTCATCCTACAAAACTCTATTCCCAAAGAATCCTGCAGCATGCCAAGCAGACTCGAGATGTGTAAAATAACAAAGCTTCCACTTTGCAGAACTATTCATTGTAAAGAGATGTTGTGTTTTAAAATTAATGAATCTTTCCAGGAGGGTTGATAACAATGAACTGATAACCCATTCCTGACACGTACACATGGGTCTGAAGGGAGATGAAACCTCTACAAGTCATGCCAGGGGAAAACATAATACTCTCCCTCTTTTAATCTGCCAGTTCACTCTAAAAGTATGTGGCTCAGTTTTCAAATTTGTCCAATTTAAGAGAGCATCTGCATTCATTTGTTCAGATGTTTTATGTGAAAAACGAGATAAAAAAATAACCAAATATGTGGAAGTCTCCAAAAACACCACCTGAATATTTCATTTGCCATGTCCATGTGATAGAGGGGTAAAAACACAGCCCTTAAAATCAAGCCAACAGTTTATACAGGCTAGACTCCTATATAATAGGAGATGAAAGGCTTTCTTGACCAATCGTTATCTCCCAAGACAGTGTCCTTCTTATTCTTAGAAATGTCATTTCCCAGGTGTTTACAGATATATAACAAAGACCAGCGTTTCTCAGATAAACGGAGAACACGAGGTTAGACATAATTAGCAACATTAAAGGAAAGAAACTGGCTTTCCACCAAAATAGACCTTGGTCTTTATGCAAAAATAAATATCTCAGGACATTGAACTTCCACTCCCATGTATGCACTATGCTTGGAAGGCCACCCTGTGTAGACAGAAAGCTAAACTTAGCTGTTAATTAGGTCCTTTAGTCAATACAATGGACAATTCAGTGCCAATAGGGATGTAATGCATGTAAACAATGTTTGACTTTTCATTTCAACCTTAAAAATCTCTAAAATCTGTGGTTGGAAGAGACCATTATTTCAGTAAAAGTGATGAACTAATAATTCTGTGTAGACACAGGCACAGCTGATTAATTCTAGAAATGGCATTAATTCACTCAGGAAACTAGCCTTTAATTCCAAATATTTCACTTCTTAAAATAAGGACTCTGACTCATTATTGCAAGAATTAGAAAACTGTTACTCATTCTCAAGCCAAGAGAACAACAAAAGAATTATTTCAGCATTTTATCTTCGGATTTAATTTCTGAGTTTTGCACAGGGATTCTAGTAATTAGGAGGAAGACAAAAGAGGTCTGGGATAGTGGAAAAGGAACCATCCCAACTGCCAAAGTTAACCATGTCCTACCAGTTCTTCATTAACACAATTATGGGGCTTTAATTTTTGTCTTCCTAATTAAGAATTAATCTAAGTCTGTCATTTTTCATTTATCAGTCCTTCATGTAGTCAAGGAAAAATCTATGATATGATTGATAGTTTTTTATATATTTTTGGAAGATAATCTCCAAAATATTAAGTATTCTTATCATGGCAGATTTTTAAAACTAGAGACATTTAGGGGAAATTAGAGTCTTGTACCATTATCAGTTGAAAAAGAAAAAGAGCAACTAATTAATTTATGCACTAAGACACTACCATTTTGATTAAGAATCAATATATAAGAAATTTAATTTCAAACTGAGAATGCATGAATAAATGCTCTTAAAAGTAAAGCATGCTATCAACGTCAAAGATTTACTGTGTTGATAATGGGGGGATATGGAAAAAGTGAGCCAAATGTACGCTA
The DNA here is from genome assembly GCA_026826555.1 of Tolypeutes matacus. Taxonomy (NCBI): domain Eukaryota; kingdom Metazoa; phylum Chordata; class Mammalia; order Cingulata; family Chlamyphoridae; genus Tolypeutes; species Tolypeutes matacus. Next base: position 42,574,235 of record JAKSZT010053928.1, read on the forward strand.
TGGACCATGGTTGGTGGTAATAGTCTGATGATATTATCTCATAATATGTAACAAATATTCCACCATGGTGTGGTGTGATGGTGAAGGGGAGTTGTATGGGAATTCTACACCTTTGCATAATTGTTTTGTAAGTTTACAACCTCTGTAGTAAAATATGTTAAAAAAAATAATAGGGTGGGTTGGGGAAAAATATACCAACTGTAAGATATGGACTATAGTTAGTAGTAATATTTTGACGATGCTCTTGCATAGTTTGTAACAAATGTTTCACAACAATGCAAGGTGTTGGTGGTGCATTGATGTATGGGACCTCTGTATGATGTTATGCATGTTTATTTTGTAAGTTTACAACTTTTACTATCACTTTTTGTTTATGTGTGTTCAATATAAATGATATACTTCAATAAATTTTTTAAAAAGCAAAGGGTGTTATCTATAACACACATGATATTTTGGCAAAAAATATGATTTAAATCAATGATATATAAGCCACAAAATAACCCAAGAATTAGACATCTGAAATCACAGTTTCCTTTCCTTTCATATAGCTAATATCATGACACACTAAAAAAGAATCTTTAAATTGTGATGCAACATTTTAAAAAGTGACAGAAATTTTCATTCACTATCTTCAGCCATTCCCTAGCTCTTAAATTTTCACTAGGTAGAGAAGCCCCATTACTTAAAAAATTTTCAGTGTATACTAAAGGATCGTGACTTTTCAATTGTTTTGGTTACATATGTTGCCTACTCAGAGGTGTAATGATTATGTGTTTGAATGGATTGGTTTTTAAATGATGAACATCTGTTATTAGAGTGATTCTCTACTTCTCTTATATCATGTTCAAAATAAAGCCAAATGCCAATTGAGTGACAGCCCCCAAATTTTCCCAATGGTGTGTGTTACTTCTCATGCCCAAAGCTTCTGCCAGCACACTTGCAGATTTTAGAGAAATATAGGCATCCTGTATAGCAGCTTACCAGGAAATCTGCTAAGGCTTATGACACTGACTGTTCTTACAGCTGAATAAAGTTTTCTTCTGGAAAGGACAAAAAGTTGTTATAAATGTGAATTCTAATAGCTATGGGGATAGGAGAATAGAAGGCTCTCTCCTTTTAAAATCATTTTCCACCAGTGGGTAAAGATTAAAAAATCTTTTGGTTCAAAAAATTTGTAAAGAGAGCTCTTTTCTGAATAGAACTACAAGTCAAGACATCCATATTTCATTTTCCCCCTCTAGTTAGAAATTTGCTGACCAACCTAAATCTGAGAAGTTCTGCTCCTGGAGTTCTGCTTTATACTGAATGGTTTACACAATATTAGAAAGTGAGAAGAGACAGCAAAAATGATCTACTCCAGCAGTTTTTATCACCTTTCAAGATTAGGAACCGTCGGTGTTGTTTTTATTTCCCACGTCCCCAATAGCTGATGTGATGTGAGAACAGAGTTCAAAAAGGATATGCTGCAGAAACAATGAAACATGCCTACTTTGGCCAACAGATCCTTGAGTTTTTTAATTTAGTTTATCTATTCCTTTAATTGTATTTTACACTTTAGGGCAGGTGTGTTCTTTCCCCCAACTTTGTTGGGGAAGTTCTTCCCAACTTATCGTGCAATGTGACTGCCTCGTTTGGAGGTTCTGTAGCCTACTGCACACCTCTGTGTACCACTGCTTGTTCTCTCGACCCCACCCCTTGCTTGGGCCACAGTGTCAACTGGTTTGCTGAACCATCAGCCTCAGTTGGGTGCAATCTGACCATGTAGCACTTGACCCAGCCCAATCCCGAGTCCTGAGCCCCTTCCTTCCTGCCCAAGACTACATGGGAGCCAATGAATAAATGCATCTCTTTTTAGAAAACTTTGAGACACACATCATAAGGTTCTCTGGAAGGTCGTGCCAAGAGTAAACACATCGCCTATAGCGTTGGCCAACTTAGTAGCTTATATTAGTTTTCCCTCCTTCTTTATTCCATCTTCCCAGCAACTCATTTCTACTTCTGGTGTTCACTTCCCAAATCAACTATCTACACCCAAGGCTTTGATTCAGGCTCTGCTTTGAGGGGGAATATAATAGTCATCATTGCAGTTACCTTTGAATATGTGCCTGCCATGAGGTAGTTACTCTATTCAGAAAACAATTGGTCTTCTGTAAGAAAATTGACACTGACTGGTATAATGGGGGTGTAAGTAAGATGTGAACCTAGACCTGCTGGAGTCCATTAACATTACCTGCCATGCAATCCTGTTCAGAAAAACACTCTGTAGATAAGTGTACTTGACCTCAACAAAACATTCCATTCTAAAGAGCTGTCAGTGGTCCAGATGCTTTCTAATAATAACAATAACCACAACTTACTGAAGGGTTACTACATGCCAGGTTCTGTGCATAGTTGTAACCTCACTTCTTCTCCACAGCAAACCTGTGACATAGCTACATCCTGTTTCCCCATTTTTGTATGTGAGGTGTCTCCTCCTACCACAGTGCCTGCCAAATCAATAGAGACTTGGTACATACTTGTTGAATTAAATTGAACTGAAATAAATTTTGGAAACCACAGATCTCTTCTATCTTCCCACTTCCTTTCAGAAAAATGAAGTGGACCTCATAGTCATAAGTTTCTTGAAAAGGAAGATTCCATTCCACTTTGTTCTTTAGTAACATATTCTGATGCCTCTAAAGAACAAAGAGAAACATATTTTCAAAGCAGAGGGTAGTAATACCTTCAAAGGAGGAATAAAAATGTTGAATTCGTTCAAGGAGATTAGTATCATGGAATTATGGAGTTACGGGGAACCTCAGGAGGTTATCTAATTTATAGTCTTGCTCCAGGCAGAACTACAACAAAGCTATCAAGAATACACTTCGGTCTGTGTCTACAGGTCAAATCTCATTATAACCCATGATAATTCAGATCTCCAAATGATAAAAAGAATCCTCTGATCCAACAATTGGCCAGTTTATTTCAAGCAGTGTTTGATAAGGCAAAATTCCAACAAGAAGCATTTTTAGTGGGCCAGAAAATGAAAACTCAAACAGTAGGAGAATGTAAAGCTCAAAGATTCTGGTAGGATGGATTTGCATCAATGTGTTCTTTTTCTTTTTTGAAACTGAGAACCATGGACTCTAAGAGGAATTAAAAGAGCAAAGAAATTTGGAAATTATAAAACTTCATTACACTAATAAAATGAATACCTATTTCTTATAGGTCAGGAATGAACAATCATAGTTACATGTGCTTCTTTATTGGATTAATAAACATGGTATTGTTCAAGAGCCCCTGGGCAAATGTACAATAAAATGTGAACAAGAAGCAGAAAAGAATGATAATATCTTACAGTAGCCTCTAACCCAACAAGTGAGATTTTATGTGCATTCTTTTCCCATTAGAAAACCACAAAGATCATTTATGAAAATAGGAAGACAATGGCAGGGACTAAAGTACATGCATCAGAAGTTCATTATAACCCAGCTTCTTATTAGGTGCATTTCTGCAGACAGCTTGGGTCAAGTCATCCCCTCTGAGACATCTCAACCACATTCTGCAAAGCACAGTATCAGGTTTTCTCGCAGTATCAGATTGATTAAAACACATCCTCAAGTACCTTCATTCACTACAAATGAATGAAGATAATGAAATTAATTAATTAGTTAAAGATCTCCTAAAAGCAACTGCAGTGTTGTCCAGTGAGGACAAAAATGCTTCTTCTGTGGGGAGTCCGCTATATAGTGGTGAAAGAAATTGGCTTTTCTCTGATGAAGTAGAATGAAAATGGAGCCCTCCTTCCCCCATTTCCCTTGTGCCTGGGCCCCACTATAGCAGTCTCAACTCTGCCTCACTGTTACTCAAGATTTTGGTGTATCCTGCTTGAGCCACAGACCCACCAATGACCAGTATAGGTTGCAGGGAAATCCTGACTACTGAAAACCCATAGGATATGTGTCTTCTGGATAATTACCCAAAGTTGCGGGTTTTTCAAAAGTATTTTATTTAGAAATATGCCTAAGAGATATGCTTTTCTTCCTCGTTAATCTAGAAGTATATCCTGAATACATATTTCTATGTGAGTTAGGTAAGTAATGCTAGCTATGTAACAAAACAAATCCCAGAAGCTTAATCCAAATAAGTTTTGTTGGTTTTTTCCCCCTAGCATCCCATCTAATGAGGGAGTACTGCAGGTAGATTCCCAGAATTCTTTTATGTCTGCTCCAGTCAGTGGAAAAGGAAAGGGAAGGTAAAAAGTGTGCTCGGCTACTTAAAAGTCTTGGTCCAGCAGCGGTACTCAGCACTTTCATTTGTAGCCCATTGCTGAGAACCAGTTTGAACTGGTATAGCCAGAGGGTCATACTAGATGCAAAGATGGTTGGGAAATTCAGTCCCTGGCTAAGAAACCATTTTCCAGCTAAAACACTATAACGTGGAAGAGGCAAACAAATTTCAGTAGGCCCTTAGCCATCTCTGCCAGACTGTTCTTTTCTCTCCTAGACTACACTCTAAGTAGGCTTTGCCTCTTCTTGTTTCTTGGCTGGGTTTCAGACATGTGAAATTGGTATAGGACTTAGGTTCAAGATATTTGATGAAAGATTAATCTTTATCCTTGATATACTTGTTTTATTCACAGCCAAATTCATGCCTCAAGTTCTTGTCCACTTGGGTAAAATCTCTGGCAGATATCCAAGTGGCTACTCTTCTTCCTGCTTGTGGTTCCTTAAATATATGATGCCAGATTATCAACATTGGAATTTGCAAAGAAAGTTGGTCCCTCAAATGTGGGGTTTTGTGTAGACCTACCCTGTTTCTAATAAGTTTTGTGGGTTGTTTTTGTTTTAAAATCTGTCATAGATTACAAGATTGAGAGATTTCTTTGGGTTAAATATCTGCAAGAGTCTATATATACTACATAGTCTTTTTTGGAAAAAAAGGAATTCTGCTAAGCTCTTTAACTCATTTACATTTATTGAGCACCTACTATGTACAAGGTGCTGTGCTAGAGTCTAGAATTCCTGGGATATAAAAATGCAGTCACTACTCCCAAAGAATTTATAGATGACATAAGGAAAATCATAGTCTTTTTTTTCCCTCCTTTCTCTTTCCCTTAAAAAACAAAACAAAACAAAAAACCCAAATGCTTATTTAGAAATTAAATCCAGTAGAGGGCAGCACACACACACACACACACACACACACACCTCCACCAGCACCCCTGCATCCCCAGTAAATCCAACTAGCCAAGTGCATAGATAGAACAAAGTGTTAGGTATTAGCACACTATTCAGTACATGATAGGTGTATAATTGTTTCTTAGGAAAAAACTACACATGAAGTGGAAAAGAGCAAACATTTACAGAGAGATGTGCCTTAAATAAAATTAGTATTCTGAAGGATAACAAAGAACAACCTAATTTATTCCTCGTGTCTTAGTAAATGTTTAAAAAACACAGTGTACACAGAATGCAGTAAAAATCCACTTATACTGAAGATGTTCTATAATTCAGCTCTATCTATTATCATATTACTGTGTTTGATTTGTTTTCTATGAACTCTGATACAGCTATGAAAATGAGAAAATCAAGTGTAACACTTTTCCATCAGTGAAAATAGAGATAGATGGAGCCTAATTATTAAAACTGTCATGTACCTTGGTTACCCACATGCTTAGATAAATTGTCCGGTTCTACAGCACATTTTAACCATAAAAGGGAGCAAGAGATAAGCTCTAACTCATTAACACAGTGTGAAATTGTTCAGTTTATTAATAAAAGGCATTCTAATAACAGAGTCTTATGGGTACCTAAGGGAGATTTATAACCAGCATTTGCAGAAAAATCATGTACTTTTGTTGTTAATAAATTGAGAGCAACAGTGTTTTCTCCTTGCAATACACCTATTTACACAGGTAGTGCACTGTCTTGTAATTATGGTCTTCAAACCAGAGAACTGCTAAATTAGCATGGCTAATGAAATCAATACATTCTGGGGCACAAAGAACCTTTGTGAGGTCTGCAAAGAAAACTATTTAGCATGGCATCACTGCCCTTTGATTCCATGGTGTGCCGATTCATCACCTCTAAGTAGATGTCTAATGACTGAACATCTATTACTGAATGAGTAAAGTACAATAAAAAGTTTATTTGGTCCTACTTAAACACAAAGAAAAAAAATCCCTTCTATTTAAAGGTAGCAAAGTTTTCTTGGCAACATTAATAGTAGAAGTGGTTTCTCCATCCACTTTCTTTTATGAGTGCAATATAAAAGTTAGAAAGACAAGAAAAGCAAAACGTGAAATTTAGGAAGTTTCAGGAACACTGGGTCATATAAGATATTTTGTCCCTTCCTTCCACTAAGGTTCCAGCCCATCAGATTTTCACCCTGACATTCGGGTTTTTAATACTGTATTGGATGTCAGAGTAAACATTTGTCATGTTTTCAGATTAATTTAGGGGGAAAAATCAATACTTTAAAAGAATATATCACAATGTCCCTACCCCTTTACTACTCTGAACTCTCTCAAGTTTAAAAAGTGTCTTTCAATTTCTGGCTTTTAAAATGTGTTTTTCTTCCCCCTATTTCATCAATTCTTGAAAACAAAGAAATTAAACTATTCATTCTAACTTTATTGATAAAAGAGGGAAAATGGATTCTTATAGCTTGTTTTCTCTGGTAATCACAATTTTCAAAGGTGTAATTCTGGCAAATACATGCGTTTTGGAAGAAGGTGCCATCTGGAAGGAACCAGTGTAGGGGAATCCCAAATTCAGCCAGGAGGACATATTAGTAACTAAACTCTCTACAATACTACAAGAGGGGAAATAACTAAGAAATGCTGCACCAACAGCAGTTTGCTTAAGAGACTTTTTTAAGTGATGGAATTTATCAATTTATTTGATTTCATGGAAGATTTTTAATAATGCATTTTTCCCAAAAAATTTAAAGAAAAGGGTGAACTCTCACTGGCTCCTGAGTTTTTAATGTTCTTATTTAACTGTGTTGAAAGTTTAGGGAAGATTAATGTGGCAGTTTGATATTATTCATGAATTCCAGAAAGAGATATTATGTTTCTAAACTGAATACACATCTGTTTATAAACTGGAACACATCTGTTCCTCTGGGTGTGATACCCCTTTGATTGTCTTAAGTTCAGAGGTTTAACTTTTACTTTATTAAATCAAGATTAGGGCTTTGATTCAACCCCATCATTAGTGTGCAACTCAGCATTGAGTCTCAGCCCCTTTGGTGGGCTGAAAAAACAGTCTCTCATGCAGAAGTAGATACACAGAGAACACAGAGGAAGAGAGACAGCTCATTAGATACAGCAAAGGCCCCAGGAAGAGATGAGCCTGATAGTCTACAGCTGACCTTGTGAGGAGACCAGAGCAGCTGAGTCTGAAAAGAAACAAGCCCCGAGGAGAGAGACAAGCCTTATGCCAGCCTACAGCTGAGATCAGAAGAAACTGGGACCACAGAGCCTTAAGAGCAAGAAGGAAGGCCAAACCCTCGTAGACATTGTCCACCATCTTGCTTCACACACGGCCAATGCCTTTGGGTGAGAAAGTACCTCTCGTGGTACCTTGAACTGGACTCTTTAGGGCCTTGTGACTGTAAGCTTCTACCCCCAATAAATATCCTTTATAAAAGCCAACAGATTTCTGGTACTTTGTGTCAGCACCCCTTTCACTAACTAATACAGTTAGTTTATTGCCCTCTCTGGGATTTGCAAATTCTGTATTTGACACCATTCCTTACAGTTTAAAGTTGGTTACATTTAAAGATATTCATAGAAATGATTCCCAAACTTCATTACTTCTCACTTGAATCGGAGTGTTTTTCTCATAGATAGGCTCTACCATCCCCTGACTCCCAGATAGTGATAATAAATGTTTGAGTAGCACTTTACAGCGTACAAAGCACTTTGCTGTATAATAGCTTGTGTAAGGCACAGCAGGACTATGATGCGGCAATGTTATCTCTATTGAACAGTGAACTGTAAGGCACTTAAAAAACAGACAGATGTTGACTGTGCAATTCATTAAGCATGTAATTATTTGCTGCCTTGTGCTTTACTTGGCTTCTTTGTGTGTATAGGATTTTTTCCCTCTCCATTGGCTTGTAAAATCTTCCAAAGATCATATCATATATTTATGTTTTGCCCTCAGTCCCAGCACAATATTGAATAAAAAAATAAATGATAAATACTGCAATGAATGAACATATGAATGAATGAAAGAACAAAGAATGACTCATTGGGGAAGAAGCCTTTGTAATTTATCCTGAGAACTCTAAAGCCAGAGCTTTCAACTACTAGAAAATGTAGCTTCCCATCAAGGCTGAATCCCTGCACATCAAATTTCCTTCCTAGATGGTTTTCACAATATAAACTAGAGATGGAGCATGGCTGATAGCTCTTTCTCTGTTGGACTCCTTTCACTCAACTTCAAGATACCTATTAGGCCACTTTTGCCATCCTTCATAAAGTCCTCCTTGCCTAAGCCTTACGATTTTTCCTTCCTCTGAATTTTTTTAGCATTTATAATTGAGCCAGCATACCATCATCCCCTGGCTTTTTTTTTTTTTTTTTTCAACCATCTTGATGTCTTCTATTTCTTTTGGATCTGCCAGAGGATTTAGCATAACAGTGGAATCACATAACAGGCACTGCTTTAAATTTTTTTAGTTAAATAATGGTTCTATTCATTCACTCAATAAATATTGTTGATTTTTTTTTTATTGCAATTTTTACAAAACACAGTCCATTATTTAGGGCACAACCTCTCCTGATAGACTAAACAGTATCCAAACCTTACCTAGATCCCTTAAAAAATGAAAACTCAGAGGACTCCTAGGTTTAACTGAATAGCACAATGAGCACCAAGTTTTTCTGAGATTGAAATACCTTTTTATGAATTGATTAAATCCTTAGTAAGAGACCCTCTCCTCTGGGAGCCCAAATATAATCAGGTTTTCTGTATTATGAAGGAGCCTCTTCATCAACCTCCTTCCCTAGGTGTCCTTAACTATGAAAAGTTCTTTTCTCTATTTTTGTATGAGTGAACTTAACAAGCCTTTGTGGTTGTAATGTAACTTCATGAGAACCATCAAAAATCCATTGCTTACTATAGCCTCACCCTTGAACCATTTGCAAAGGCTTATTCTCCTTGTCTTAGGGTAGTCGTCGTTGCAGCAAAACTTGCCGATGCTTCTGCTGACCTAGTTCTATGCTCCCCACGTGATCCCATGGTTCTTCATGCAGTACCAACTCCCTGAACAAATAGCTTCTACTTGTTCTTATTTGGGAGGTCTTTATTTCCATGGTTTTCCTGGAAATTCCACTGAGATATGGTCTTTACTGCCTGTTGCCACAGACCACAGCCTTCGACCAGGTGTGTGCCTTGCTGCTCATGGGTTGTCAAGTCTGCACTGACATGTGCATCAGCACTGGTCAGACGGCCACTGGGTTTGCACTGAGTTCTTTGGCTATTTATTCTCAGTTTGGTACCGGGGTATCACTATTGGTTTCCATCTATTTGACATGCTTGATGGAAGCAGGCTATTCTTCTCTTCTTTTTTGCTATTTTGTGTTGTACTGTCTAAGAGTGTTGTTTGAATCATAGGGTGGAACACAGGCATGGGCCCAGTAAGCCTGTTGTTTGAGCTGTCCTCACAGGCCAGTGATCTGAAGTTCTCAAAAGGCTGACATCCACTTGAACAAACTGTGCTGTTGGTCCCCAATAAAACCAGATGAGGCTCTCCTTCTATCTTGATTTTTGGCTCTGAGAGTTTGGCTTTAATTCAGAGAGACAGTGTCCTCTCTGGTTTTCTGCCTGTAGTGGGGTGAAGATTGACAGGTCTGTGTTCAGAGGTTGTTAACTACAGGATTGGGAGCCCAAGACACGAAGTGCACAAGCATCACTGGTCTGTCTACCATTGCCAGCTCTCATGGGGTTGTCTAAATCTAAATCCTCTCCTCTTCCAGGAAAAACAACTGCTACCTAGGAACTCTCATTATAATCCTAATTCTTATACCTCTCTCTCTAAGTAGCATAACTTCACCAAGGATGATCTGAGCCTTTGATGGCCACTCTGGGGAACATTTGACTTGAACAAAATAGTTAATTCGAGAGTTGTCTTAGAAAAGAAAGGATATAAGATTCCTCAGACCCAATGGGCAGCATTTTCTATTGGTATGCTGAGGCCTCCAAATGAAATTCTGAATCAAAAATTATTTCCCAAATGATTCTTTGGCTAAAGCTAATGAGAAATTTAATAAATTTAAGCACCAACAAACTAGACTCATTTCCCTAGTTAATCTTCCCCCTCCGTGTCCTCCAGTGACCTCCCTATATCCAAGGTCTCCTCCTCTCCTTATCTTTCCAATCTCTCTCCTTCCACACTTCCATCCACTCCTCTCTCCTCTTCCTTTTTGTCACACACCATATTTTTTCCCAATGACTCTCCTAAGACCCCCAAATGAACCAGGTATTCATGGAAAAGGCAGAACCTGAACCTTGGATGCTAGATGAATTAAGAGCTATAATTAAGGATTTCCCTAAACCCAAGGAAGATCAGCAATTCTTCATAGAAGAATTTAGAATATTTTAAGTATACATGACCCAAGGTTACTTAATCTATATAGGTTTGTACATATTTTGGTCAGAACCTCAGATGCTAAATCCTGGAGGCAAATTCTTATTGGACTGACCTGAAAAGGGACCTACAGTATGCCTTGTTCCAAAACAAACATGAGAGCCAAAAAAGGCCCAAAACATAGATCAAAGTTTTCTAAAAGCCTTACCTGAAACATTGCCAATTAAAATTTATTGGACCATAATTTAATCAGGCAAACAGAAAAAATATGAAACTATAGGTGATTTTTTATATACACCAGAAAATACCTTCCAAAAACACTCAGAAGTTTAAAAAGGTGCTGGTATAACAGCAGCCCTTTCGTTTATTTTTGTCAGTAGAGTTAAACCTTAAATTGGAGACCTAATTCAAAAACAGAAATTAGAACAGGAAGAAGCCCTTCTTTTGCCAACTATAATACAATACCTGGCAGAATTTTAAAGGGCTTTAGAACAAAAACAAGACCTGACTGTGGCCCTGCAAATCAAAGAGCTGGGTGGCCTACTTTACAACTACCACCTACTGACAAGGACACTTGTAGATATTGCAAACAGAAGGAATACTAGAAAAAATATTGTCCCATGTTACAAAAGAAAAACCAAAAACAATTCAGAAATTCAGATCAATGAGGGTGCTCCAAGGCAAGAAAAAGCACCCAATATCCTGCCTTATCCTTAAACATTCAGAATGAATTATCTATAAACATAAATGGTCAGTCTCATCAATTTCTAGTAGATGTGAGTGCTACTTTATCTTCATTAAATCCTACCACCTTTGCTCCACCTCTTCCTCAAAGTAAGCACATCACACATGTGGTAGGCATTTCAAGTAACACACAAATTTTCTCTATCTCCTATCCCTTAACTATAACCCTTATATCCTTAACTGAAACATTCCTCTCTGCTCTGTGATACTACCTTGCAATTTAATAGGGAGAGATTTTTTGCAAATGGAAATGTGATGCTAATTGCACAGTGGAGAGACTATTTCTTGAGGTTCCAGATGACTCCTCTATTCATAACCAAGTTGTATCTTCTCTGGATATATTGCTGTTGTTTTCTCCATTATATTTTTTATATAACCTAGATAAAGATCTTGACAATGGACCTGACACTCTATGGGCTAAAAATTCCACTAACATAGGAAAAATAATTGGAGCAAAACCTATTAAAGTTCAGATAGATTCTACCAAACCATTTCCCAAACTTCCCGATATGCCTTGAAACCAGAAGGAAAGGCGGGGCTCACACCTATAGTAGAATGCCTTATATCCAAAAGTCTTCTTATAACCTCCACTGCACCTTATAATACTCATGTCCTATCAGTAAAGACACCAAATGGATGAGGGAATCTATTTGTTCAAGACCTCAGGGCCATCAACAAAGTTGTTATCCTTTACTTCCCAGTAGAACCTATCCCACACACCATTCTGTTATTGATTTCACTTGAAGACACTTGCTTCACTGTAGTGGATCTTTGCTTTAGCCTTTCTCAGTGTGCCTCTAGACCAGGACAGTGAATACATTTTTGTCAAGAACAATATACCTAGACAGTCATGACTCAGAAGTTCTTGAAGTTCCCTCTTATTGTTCTCAGTTCCTCAATCAAGACTTAAAATATTTAAATTTACCTTGTGTAACAGTTTGAAATTCTTCTATGAATCCCCAAAAGAGAAAAATTATGTTTTTGAACTAATCCATTTCTGTGGGTATAAGACCTATTTGATTGGACCACATCAGTGAAGCGTGACTCAAGTAGAGTCCCCACCCTCTTGCTGAGTCTGATAAAAAAAAACAGACAAACACCAAAAAAGGGAGCCGCCATATTATATTGATTCTGCCATGTGAGAAAAAGGACTGCAGGAAAACAGAAGCCCTGGGAGGCTCAAGGAACCGAGGCCCAGGGAGAGTCTGCTAGCTCACAACTGAACTCAAGAAGACAGCAGAGCAGCCAAACTTCATAGAGGAAGCCCGTAAAGAGACAAACCCTATGCCTCGGTGCCCACGGCTGAGCTCTGGGAGATGATAGATTCTGGAGGGGAAGGCAGAGATCGGCAGCCATCTTCACCATGTGACAGGATGCTAGGATCAACAGTAGCTGACTCTGGTGAGAAAGCATCTCTGATGGTGCCTTGATTTGGACATTTCATGGCCTCAGAATTGTAAGCTTTTACCCCAAATAAATCCTCTTTTATAAAAGCTAACACATTTCTGGTACTTTGCATTGTTAGCCCTGTGGCAAACTAAAACATCTTGTGATCCACTTCTGATACCATATGTACATGATCTCCTACTTTGTTCAGAGAACAAGAAAGTTGTAAAGCTTTCAGAAAAGATTCATTTACTTTCTTCCATCCTTAGCAAAAAGGATAAAAATTTTTTAGAAAAATTGCAATTTTGAGAACACACAGTCCATTATTTAGGGTACAAACTCTCCTGACAGACTAAAGAGTATCCAAACCTTTCCTAGATCTCTTAAAAAAGGAAAAATTCAGAGGATATCTAGGTTTAACTGAATATCACAGACAATGAGCACCAAGTTTTTCTAAGATTGAGACACCTTTTTATGAATTGATTAAATCCTCACTAAGAGATCCTTTCCTCTGGAAGCCCAAATATAATCAGGTCTTCTGAATTATGAAGAAAATTCTTCAACAACCTCCTTCCCTAGGTGTCCTTAACTACAAAAAGTCCTTTTGTCTATTTTTGTATGAGTGACCTTGATGAGCCTTTGAGGTTTTAATGTAATTTCATGGGAACCATCAAAAAACCCACTGCTTATTATAGCCTCACCCTTGAACCATTTGCAAAGTCTTATTCCCCTTGTCTTAAGGTAATAGTTGTTGCTGCACAACTTGCCAGTGCTTCTGTTGAACTAGTTCTATGCTCCCCACTTGACCCCATGGTTCTTCATGCAGTACAGACATCAATACTGCTATTGGCTGACAATACACAACAGTTTTCTTACAGCAGATTAACCTCTTACGAAATTCTGTGATTCTCTGTTACTCTCTTCTTCTCACATTACTATTCATCACTGCAACATTGAGTCCTGACACTCTTCTACCCCTACCAGAACTTCAGGATTTTCTTACCTCAGTTCCCTAGCCTCTGTAATTCATTCAGATTTATCACAGACTCCCATTGAGAACCCTGACCTAATATTATCTGTTGATGTAAAATTGAAACTAGAGATTACCAAGGAGGATATTATAACACTAATTTGAACAGTCCTTTAGATTATATAGTCTTCACCTTGAAATAAAATCATCCCATATGGCTGAACTTATTGCAGTTTCTAGAGCTTATCAACTAACCAAAACCAGAGTGTAAACATAAATACAAATAGCAGGTATGCTTTTGGAGCAGTTCGTGACTTCGGGGTTCTTTCGAAATAAAGGGGGTTTCTCACCTCTGTTGGAACCTCCATCAAAACTGGAGAGAAGGGTAAGGAACTTTTAGATGCATTCCTGCTTCCTGGAAAGGTTGAGGCCCATGTGTAAAGAGACAATACTAAAGGTAAAGGCTCTAGCCGATCAATATGCCAAACCAGTGGTCTTAACCACAGTTATGATTCTATCTAAACCTTAAAGGAAAAATCTCTGGAGGGATTCAAAGAAGCCATTATAAAATATCAATGTTTAGCCCCAATATTTAGAAAGAATAGAAAAAATATGGTTGAGCTCTTCACTCAGTCTCTGTTAGTCCCAAAACAACTGCTTGGTGGTACCAGATGATTTCAAATAGATAGTAGCTAAATTTCTCCATGAAACTACTCATCTTGGTATAGACAAAAATAGTTACGATCTTAAATCAACATTGTTGGGCGAACATTAAAAAGTCAGCTGGGATTATTTTCAGGTCATGTGTCAGCTATCAGCAAAATAATCCTGGATAAACTGTAAAGGTGGGAAATGGCCAAGAACCAAAGTCCCAAGGGCTTTTTGAACACTTTCATATGCATTTTGTCCAGCTTCCACCCTCCATGGCATTTGAACACAGTTTAGTTATTGTATGTCCATTTTCAGGATGGATCAAAGCATTTCCTTGCTGAAAGGTTAAAGAACTTATAATCACTAAAAAGCTTCTTGAATTTGTGTTTCCAACCTGGGACATACCAATTTTTATATTAAGTGACAGAGACACACAGTTTTAGAGGACCATTATAAAAGAACTCTGCAATGCATTATTTCTTACTCAAAAATGACACTGCCCTTACCACCCAAAATTTTCTGGAAAGGTTGAAAGAATCAATAGCACCCTTAATTTATAATTATCAAAATTTTTAGAAAATTTTGAGCTCAACTGGCCAGAGGTACTCCACTAGTCTATATGCCATGAGGTCCTTTCTCTCAGGGAAACATCAATTACCCCTCTATGTATTGGTAACTGGAAGTCCCATGTGTTTAGGGATTTTATTTCCAAAACTAGACTTGTACTAGGGCCTTGTGTACTAAATATATCCAGTCCTATCACTAACAGGTTAAGGTCACCTCCCCACATCTTCCTAAACATCCTCTTCATGATCTGCAACTAGGAAATTTTATCTGTTGGAAGAGACAGTAGAGAAAAACTATTCATGGACCTCATTGGAAGGAACCTTATCAGATACTATCAACAAATACAGCAGTGAAATTCCAGGGAGTTAATCTTTGAGTTTATGTTTCACAACTAAAGAAGTATTCAAACTTTTAAACAATTAGAAGCCTATTCGAATAGATGACCTCAAATTGAGGATTAACAGAGATCCTTGAGAAGCATCTGGTCCTAGGAAGTAGACAGTGGACCTCAGAGCTTCAGAGCAAGCTGATGACCTTGGAGAGTGGACAGCTTTTACCCAAGACATTTGATCAAGACCCCTGTCCAATTCCTTTTTATTTTATTTTATATCTGTCTGCTTATATTCATTTTTCTTTCTCATTTTCTATAGATCCCTAGTTGTTATATATCTATTATGACCCCTTTTCTCTTCTTCCCTCCTTATTGTAATTTTTAGGCCATAGCATACTTCATACCAATACCATTTTTAGATTGTAGCAAACAATAGTCACTGTCCTCAATCTTATTGACTGCTGGATGTGTCATTCATTACCAGACTCCCATGATAAAAATCTCTTGGAAATGTCAATCTCATTAAAGGAGAGCATAGGAAATTACAGCTGACGGCATTTCAGCTTGCACCAACCTGGACAAATGACCTTAAATAAATCAACCTGTTACTTTGCTAGTGAACTTATCTCCCAGAAAAAAAGAAAAAACAAACAAACAAGTAGTATAATCTATTGATCAGACCTTAGGTAATTCTAAACTTGAATTCAACAACCTTCATAAAGCAATGGGCCAAATACTGGCCACTTGGAAGAGACTAATAGAAATCCAAATATGTAACCCAGTGAATGGTTCTGACTCATGCCATAAACCACTCCTTCATTCTTGGATCCCCATGTGCACAAACAGAATACTACTGTTTTGCAGCCAGATTGCCTGGCCTTGTTTGTCACAGACTAACACCTCATGCACTTTAGGAATAGTATTCAGAGACTTGTGTGTATACAGAAACCCTAATTCTATAAATAACTAAGGCTAGAAATTCCAACTTAGACATGAGCTCCAAAATAAGGCCACCTTTTATTATTCAGGCATTCTATCTAAAGGAATTACTGACTCATTGTTTATGCAGACAGAGCAGTGCTTCCTTAGGTGGGAATCATACAAATAGTAAAGATTGTAATAAACTTATCACTAACTCTGGCAGAAGTTATTGAAGATATCTCTGTTCTACTGAAGGCATACAGAGCAGTCTCGGCTCAGCACAACTAATGATGGACAATCTCATTGCTCTAGATTTCTTGTTGGGTAGTCTTGGTGGCATCTGTGTCATTGCTAATACTTCTTGCTTTACCTGGATCAATAAAACAAACAAGGTAGAATAGTTTATACATTACCTCAAGGAAAAAAGATAGATGGTTCTCTAAGCTGAACCTTATGGCCTATGAGATTTCATTTCTTGTCTTAGGTTGGCTTGGTTCCAAAGCATCTTATAGGGACTATTAATTGTTCTTATTTTTGTCAGAGGGGTCATGATAATGGTTCATTGCATTCTGTCCAGATTCTTAAATGCTACAGTTCAGCCACTCTCTCATCAGATGAGCACTGTGATGATATAACAACAGAAAGATCAAGACAATCTCATGATGTGATTGACTATGAGGACAATGAAACAATCCCTGAGCAGTGAAGATCTAAATCTCCAGCTTTTCCTGAATTCAGCAACTTCTCACATGTAAGATAATGACCCGAATGCGGGGGGATGGGGGGGTGGAATTAAGAGACTAAACATACAAACAGACAGTGGCCAGACCATATATACCATTAAAACTCTGACCCGCAATCTCTGCAGCATACAGTCCAGGATGCCAGACCACAGATTTTACAGCAATTATCCCAGAACAGTCAGGACTTGGTCATCGACTGCCAGGTTCACAAGTTTGGCTCCCATTTCAACTCAGGACTAAGCAAAGAAAATTAATTGTGTTCCCCAAACCAATCACATAAGATGCACTGCTTCTGGTTAACCTGTCTAGCTGCCCCATGCCTGCAACCTGCAGTTAGAGCATCCCTGCTCCTTTCTTTTTTCCACCATTATGCTGTTCTGCCTGCCTTTGAGTCTCTGCCAAACACAAGCGATGATGGCTCACTCTCTTGCTAAGACAAACTCTGAATAAATAACACCAGTTTGTTCTTATTTGGGAAAACTGTGGTTATTTCCACAGAGGCAAAAGAGGACAGGGATATACACTGGCTGAACAGAGAAGGAGCTAAGATCTGATTCAGAGGATTATTAGAACTCAAGAGTGCTTTCAGATGTGTCCTTAAATCTCAGATCACTTCAAACAAATCCATGCTTGCCAAAGTGCTTGTGTTCAGCTTCTTTAAAAATATTATACTTTTAATTTAAAAAAACAATGTCTATCATCCAGTTGTCTTCAGTAATATCTAATAAGATATCAAACGATATCTCTGTAAGCAACATCTCAGTGAAAATGTTTATTTACTGGCAGCTATTATGAAATGGGAGCCTGGGAGTGCATGAAAATAACATTTTTAGTGCCTAGAACAGTGATAAATCAGATTTCATTTGAGACTGGAGACTAATTTACAGCTTACATGTTTCATATTACCTAAGATGCTAAGAGAGGATCATGAAGACAGCTAAATAAACTATATACATTGTTGAAAATTTAAATATTGATGTAACAGAATCTCCTAAACTGCTGGGTTTGATAGGTATAAGCATGTAGCTATGCAAGTTCTTCAGGGGAAAGTGCTGATTTGGGGAAATGTGCTCCAGTAGTGTTTTTGTTTCTCCCCAAAACATCCATTATTCAATTATCTCTACAACTAAAGTGTGGCTTGATTTTTTTTGCCTTGAGAAAGGAAAAACCCATTCTTACTTTTTATTTTTCTGTTTTAAGCAAGTAAGCCTAGAATGGAAGAAACCCTGGAGTAATTCTGATGACTTGTTTTGTCTTGCATGGACTGAAGGAAGAATATTCTGCAGTCCTGTAGGGCTCAGAAGTCTAGCACCCATCCACAGGAACACTCCCAACACAGGGACTGCAGAGAGACGCCTGCTAAGCTGTGAAAATGGCTAGATCATCTACAGTTAAGTAATGTTGTGTGCATCTGAAATGATTATTAAAATGTTGGATAAATTTATAAGCCGTTTCTTTCAAAATATAGCTTGTAAGACTGTTCAACTTGGCCCTAACTCGAAGGAACACTGGAGAGCAACACATTAATTAACGGCCCCTCAAACTGTAGCTGATAACCAGTAAGGGCTTTTGCAGAATCAATATCCAGAGCCAGAAAAAATACTCTGGTTAGACCCTGGACTTCAAGCAACTGGAGGGATACAAGGTTCAATTCACCTGCAAGTTTCCCATGGCTGAATTCTATGTTAGAAGCATCAGTATAAATGGGTCAGGTATTCCCTCACTATTACTTCCATTTGGCAATATAACTGTTGACATCAGCCCAGTCTTACAACTTTAGTCTGTGCACCTTTATTCAAGGGCACTGGGCTCTGCCCTGGCCTATTGGGGCATTTTGTGATTCACAATGGACTGACTTAGACATGGAGTGGTTGTGTGGCAAGTTTCTCTCCTAAGTCCTCTAATCCTAGCCTTTAGTGAAATCAAACAGACTATCCCCATTACTTCCTCAGAATAATGATTATACTTCAGAGACCACATATATTACATCATTGGCCTTCCAAATGTGGTTCAATGGACAGCTGAGTCCCAGCCACTTGGGGTACAAATGAGTGGAGATTTAGAGGATCTTACGGCAGATCTACTAAATCATACTGTGTGAAGACAGGATTCTATAATTTACATTTTAACTAGCTCCCCTTGTGAATTTTATACACAGATATTTCAGAACCATTGCCTGGAATCTTCAAAATCACCTTAGAAGATAGGTAAGCCAGGAATCTTGCCTGACTTCTTGTTCTCAGCAATAAATAAATATTTGTTGAAAAAATTAATTGATTATTACATAATAGAAAGTTTTCGAAGTATGAGGCAAATAAGGGTCAAAGACCACTTTTATACCTTAAATAAAAAAGTGATCCATTTAGTTTCAGAATAGAACTTCCTGGGGTGCATATTAAGATTAAGATTCCCATGCATCACTCCAGACCTAAACTCCTTGTTCTGACAATAATGGGGCTTCATTAAGCACTATGGACAGCAGTCACAGTTCATTATTGCCAGAATACAGTAGTCAAAACAATGATGACAATTAAATAAAATGCGATTTAACTTATTATCACAAAATCCTGGAATACATTCATCCCCAAACATTAAATGTAGAAATTAAAGAAAGAAATATGCAAAGTAGTCATGTCATATAGTCTATTCTAGCAAATCAAACCAATGCATATTTTTTAAACAAAATTTTAACTTTTTTTAAAAAAGATACTGTCTTAGTCAGCCAAAGGGGTGCTGATGTGAAATACCAAAAATGGGTTGGTCTTTACAAAGGGTATTTATTTGGGGTAGAAGTCCACAGATACCAGGCCATAAAGCATTAAGTTTCTTCTCTCACCACAGTCCATTGCCACGTGTTAGAGTAAGACAGCTGCCAGCGTTTGCCAGCTTCTGGGGTTCCTCTCTTCCCAAGACTGTGTTTCTCTCCGGGCTTAGCTCCTGTTTCCTCCACAAGGTCAGCTGTAGACGATCAGGCGAACGGCTTGCTTCTCTTCTCCTAGGGCCTTCTTTCCAACATCAAAACTGCTTCTCAAAAAACTGCTACTCAAAACTGTTCTTGCCATGCCTTTCATATTTGATTCCCCACCCACAAAGGGGTGGGGCTCAACACCCTCATCATAACCTAATCATGCCCAGATTAACATATCAGTTTACAAGCATGATCCAATTATATTTTTGGAATTCATAATTACATCAAATTGGCCAATGGTTACAGATACTTATATTACATAAATGTTACACAAAAAATATAGGGATTCCCATATACCCCACCTCCCACACCTCCCACAACCTCCCACATAAACATCCTTCATTAGTGTGGCACATCACCTGCAATGGATATACACATCCTGGGGCTTTGCCATTAAGCATGGACCATAGTTCACATTGTAGACCACACTCTCTCCCACACAGTTCTGCATGTTATATGATGATATAAAACGGCCTGTATCTGTCATTGCAATGTCACTCGGGACAATTCCCAAGTCCCAAAAAAGCCCCCATATTACAACTGCTTTTCCCTCTCCCTGCCCCCAGAGCATCCAGTGACCAATGGCTCCACATTAATGTTGTAATTTCTTTATTGCTTGAATCACAATATGTCTATAACAGAATACCAGTAAGTCCACTCTAGTCCATAGCTCTTCCCCCAATCCTGAGAAGTTTGGGATGGTGATGTCCACTCCACCTCCAATTGAGAGGGGGCTTGACATTATCAAGAAAATAAAAAGGCAGCCTACCCAATGGGAGAAATATTTGACAACCATATATCCGATAGGAGCCTAATATCCTGCATATATAAAAAAATCTTACACCTCAAAAATAAAAAGACAACCCATTTAAAAAATGGGCAAATGACCTGAAAAGACACTTCTCCAAGGAAGAAATACAAATGGCTAAAAAGCACATGAAAAAATGCTAGCTATTAGGGAAATGCAAACCAAAACTACAATGAGATACCATCTTACACCCATTAGAATGGCGGCTATTAAAAAAAACAGTAGACTATAAGTGTTGGAGAGGATGTGGAGGAATGAGAACCCTCATCCACTGCTGGTGGGATTGTGGAATGGTCCAGCCACTGTTGAGGACAGTATGGCGGTTCCTCAAAAACTAACTATAGATCTTCCATATAGACCAGCGATTCAACTGCTGGGTGTATACCCAGAAGAATTGAAAGTAAAGACACAAACAGATATATGCATACCAATGTTCATAACAGCATTGTTCACTATTGCCAAAAGTTGAAATCATCCCAGGTGCCCATCAACAGATGAATAGATAAACAAAATGTGGTACAATGCATATTTACTGTAGGTTTCTTAGGTATATTAAAAGTTAAATGACAATATTGGAGTCAGATGACATACAGAAAAGCTTCAAGGCAATGCCCCAATCTCAAATTAATGACCTAGAAAAATAAACTATGATTCCAATGGTGGAAAACAGATCATGTTAGGAAATGAATTCAGGGTGGACTTTAGAGGGAGACAGGTTGAAGGAAGGGAAGAAAGTGTTCTTATCATCTGCTTATTCAACAACAATTTATTAAATTATCTTTTAGATGACAAAAACTATACAAATTAACAGGGTACCTATTTGCCCAATATTCCCTCCTCTGGGAATTATCGTCTGTCTCCCATTTCTTGTGATTTTAGTGTGGCTGACCCCATCCACCTGCCTCAGGAGCGGACACCTGGCCCAGGTTTTAGCAAGTAGGTCCTCCATTTCTTTGGCCAAAATGAGTAGTAGTTCAGGGACTGGAAGGGGAAGCAAGACGAGCTAATCAGAGACCTCTCTGGAAGTATTCTCTCAGAGAAACAAAAAATATTTTCTCTTCACAAGCTATACATTCCATGTATGCTGCAGCTGCATGAGGCCATCTTCACTGGCTGAATGGAGGAAGCCTGCTTCTAAGGAAGAAAATGATGTCAAGATGTAGTCTGCCCAAGAGGCCGTGAGCAAATGAGGAAATGCTGATAAAAATCACTTGACTGTCTGGACCCAGGCCAGCCTGGAGTCTGTAAATTTTCAATATTTAAGCTGATATAGTCTCTTTAAATAAATAAATAAATAAATAAGCTCATCTGATTTGGGTTAATTTCCTTTGCAGCCAAAAGAAATTCTAACCAATAATGGAATGATAGGGAGTGAAAAAATTCAGCCATCAAGAAGTTTATAGCTGGAGAGTTGAATAAGAATACTAATAATTACAATGTAATGTAGTAAGTGTTATAATAAATGCAAGCACTAGCTGCTATTTTAGCACAGAAAAGGGGCAGCTTATTCCTCATTAGTTAGAAGTGTCAAACTTTTGCCACTATATGGTATCAGTAAGGATTTGTTAGCTTTTGTCCTTTCTAACTAATCTGTTTCCTCTCTTGTAAATAGAATTGACTACTTAAACCAATCATTGTATATTTTCTTCTAAATACATAGTATGCAAGCATAGCAAATGGCATGGAAAGCACCAGAAAGAGTTGCACACATCTTTCTTTACTTTCTAGACATTAATGAAGTTACAATTTACAAGGAATTTAAAATAAGACCTTTCATGGCTAGGGAAACTTCCACCAACTCAACATCAAATAATGCCATCTGCAGTCTCTTAAAATCCTTTATTCTCTAGTTGAATGAAAAATGCTCAATCCTGTGATGATCTTCAGGTCCACAGAGCCTCTGGAATCAAATACTATTCACTGAAAATTGTTGTTATGATTTGTTTTCAGTCTCAAGGGAACATTCTTAAGAACAGGGGTTGCATAAAATGAGGAAAGAGGAAGTAAGAACCTGAAAGGAAATATCCTTATGTTATATGCATATGTTAGATTTGCTGCAGTAATGGACAGTCATTGATTATGTTAATGTTAAGTTGACTTCAAATTAGAGCCAGTGACAGGAAAGAAGGCATATTCTGTATAGGACTGTCAAAAGGAAGGAGCACCCAGATTTTGTAAGTGTCAAGGTAATTCAAGTCCTAGACCCAAGAAACTACAAGACAGTCTGTGTGAGCCCATAGATCACAGGGTGAAGGATTCTGGGAGGGAGAACAAGCTGTGTGGTGGTTTGAAGCTGTATATACTCCAGTGAAACATGTTCTTAAATCTAATCCATTCCTGTGGGTGTGAACTCATTGGAAGTAGGACATTTTGATGAGGTTACTTCAGTTAAGGCATTTCCCTTCTCAACCAGGATGGGTATTAATCTTATTACTGGAGTCCTTTAGAAGAGAATGAAATTCAGACACACACAAGAGAGAGAAAGCCACAGAAGCAAGAAGCTGAAATTAAGGAAATCTAGAAGAGAAGGGAGGACCAGAAGATGCTGCCATGTCCCTTGCCATATGAAAGAGGAGCCAAGGCTTGCGGGCAGCTGGTCTTTGGGAAGAAAACAATGTCTTGATGATGCCTTGATTTAGACGTTTTCCTGGACTCTGACTGTGAGTGAATAAATTCCAGTTGTTTAAGCCAAATCATTTCACAGACTTTGCTCTAGGAAACTAAAACAAGGTAGGCTTCCGAAATACATGGGTAATTCAGAATGTGCTAAAATAATAGAACATTTTGTATTCTGTTCCATGGACTTGCTTAAATATTCTTCTATATGGAAAAAGGAGAGGGAAAATGGTTGCCTAAGATCATTTTCTTTTTGCTGATTCTATGATTTTATGAAGCTTGAAAACTTCTGGGGAACTTGAATTTAAGGAAATCTAGCTCAGTTGATACAAGAGAGCACCAACCCCTGAGAGCAAACCTGAGCTTGCCTTGTATAGGAGCCAACTCTAGAAACAGAACTCTTATACTAAATCTCTTCCTCCAGAAGTAAAAGTGGAGCAGGAAGAGGAAAACAGTTTAACATGTGGTATATTGCTTGCCTATTTCTAAATATGGGCTTGAGAAAACATTAGGCAATAAACTCCTCAAGAATGGGCACTGTGTCAACTCCATCTCTTTATCTCTCACGGATGTGCATATGGGAGAAGCAGGATTAATATTAATCTAATGAATGCTGGATGGAGTAATTAGTATCTAGAAGAATAAACAAAGCTATAAGGCCATCATTGACTTCTTCTACCAAATTAACTGGGCCCCCTGTAGTCAAATTTGTCTACGGAAATCTCAGTGCCTGGCACAATACTTGCCTCAGAGTAGATGCTCTAAATAACTGCTTTAAATGAATGAATGAATGAATGTATGAATGAATGAATAAAGTAATGACATGGTTTCCAGTTGTTTGATTGGTTCTTTCATTCTGGTTCATATACACCCACAAATCACTAATGCAGCCTTCAACACAGACAGTTCAGTTTCTCCCTGCCCTGGTCACACAGTTTTCACAATGGTAGATGAGTTTTAGATGCACCACTCAGAAAACAGTGCTTCTCCAAGGGAAAGTTCCCTAATTGTCAAGAAAGTTGGCTCCCCAAATGAGTTCACAGATACATGGATGATGACCTTGAAGAAGAGATATTTTTTTTCTCTATTTGTTCTCATTCATATGCTGTGTCCAAGTGTGTGACTTTGTGGTTTATTTGCAGAAGAGCTTCAGTATGAGACTGCTGCCTGTTTAGAAAGCACAGCGTGTGCTCAGCTCTGGAAGACTGCACACCGTTTAACCAAAGGATCTAAATCTGTGGTCACATTTTGTCTCCTTCTACTTCATTATACTTGGTGGGAAAGATAAGGCATAGAATATTTTTCAAGAAACTGACCTTTGATTTTCAAGTGGCTCTTTAAGTATGGAGCACCCTGGGTAGGCTTAGACAGTCACATTCACAAGGGTGGGGGAAGCATACTTAAAAATGAGATGTAATTTAGTCTAATTCATAAGATTCATCTAAAATTTTTGTTCAAAGCAGGTGCTGAAGATAGGTGACAATTAAAAGTCCTAAAAGAATGTGAGAGCTCATAAACCATTGTGCTTAGGCCATCCTTATCCTGATACCCCACTTGTTTACTAAAAGAACCATACCCTCTGCCGCTGATTGGGAAGAAAATCAGCCAGGACCACTGATCCAGAGAGGCTTGCTCCTCAAACTCCCTATTAATGAAGAACAGAAGTAATTTCTTCCTTTGGATGCAAATGTGACAAAAGTTCCCCAAAGGGAGAAGCTTGAAATTGAACTAGAGCAGCCTGAAGTCAGGGGAAGGATGACTTGGTCCACAGCTGCAGCAGCTTTTATTATAACAGAATCCTGGGACTCCCACTACTTGAGAATATGATGAAAAGCTTCTGAATCTCTCCCAGGAACATGCATATATACAAGTAATTTTGTATATAAATGCAGGTGGTCCACAGGCACCCCCTGAAACCCACTTCTCAGGGGTTCTTGTGCTCTAGGTTAAAAACTCTTGTTATAAAGTTTGCTTTTTAAACTGTACCTCCTTGCAATGGTCAAATGAGGGAGATATCTGATACTCTGAAAAAATTAAGGCAAGAAAAGAAGAAGAATGAGGAACTCCTGTGCCACCTTTAAGGTGTTAAAGGAAAGCACTGTACCTTCTAATTACCTGAGCCAAATTATTGATTTCCAGCCCAGACTACAGAGCTCTCAAGGACCATGTGTATACGGAGCATTCAGCAAGTACTTACTGAGCAGCCCCTAGGGGCCAGCTGCAGCAGCAGCCATTAAGGTTAGAGATCAAAGGCACTCTGCTGGTCTATAAAGGGCTTGTAAAAAAATTAGGCAAATAACAAATCATAATACAGTATGATAAGGAGAATACTGGATGGGAGTAAAATGGATTTAGGGGTGTGTTGGGGGGGAGGATAGTAAGGAAGTCTCCTTAGAGGAGGTAATACTTGGGCTGAGTCATGCGTGAATAGGAGCAAGCCATGGGAAGAGGAGGCTGGAGGAGCATGGGCATGGAGGTGAGAAAGAATGCAATGCTTCCAAAGAAGAGTGAGCAATGGTATGGTTGACTCATAGGAAGGGGTAAGAGGGAAGGCTGGAGAGGTAGGCATGGCCATTTCTTGATGAGCCTAATAGAGCAAGCTAAGAAGCTTGGATTTTATTGAAGGGAAAGAAGAGCAACAAATGGACTTTAAGATGAAGAATGTCATCTAGTGAGCATTTTAGAAAGTTCATTGGTAGATGTCCAAACATATTTAATTGCTAGATTGCCAAGAGGTTCTAAATCTTCATAGAAGAGGGGTCAGCCACTCCAACTATAGATGATTCCAAAGCAAATAGCAGTCAGAGCATTTGGAGACTCACAGCGCTCAGAGGCCCTTAGCTTCATATGGATAAGCAGTACTGGAGTGTGTGATAAGTCCTCCCAGGTGCAGGACATAATTACCACATTGCTATCAAGATGAAAGAGAGTCTCTGAAATACAGTGTATTCATTTTCTTTTGTTGCTGTAACAAATTGCCACAAAGTTAGTGGCTTCAAACAACACAAATGCAGGCCAGAAATCTGATGTGAATTTCACTGGAATGAAAACAAAATGTCGGCAAGGGTGTGTTCTTTTCTGGAGGGTCTAGGGGAGAATATGTTCCCTTCCCTTTCCTAACTTCTAGGGGCCATCTGAATTCCTTGACTCATGGCTAGCTTCTTCCATCTTCAAAGCCAGGAAATTAAATCTCTCTTTGCCCCTTCTTCAGTAGTCACACCTTCCTCTGACCACAGCAAAGAAAGGTTCTCCACTTTGTAACCACTCATGGAATGAGACTGGGCCTATCTGGGTAATACAGGATAATCTCCCCATCTCAAGGTCTGTACCCTTAATCACATCTGCAAAGTCCCCTTTTCGGTGTGGTAACACAATCACAGGTTCTGGGGATTGGGGCATGGACATCTTTGGAGAAGGCCATTATTCTCCCCACCACAAAAACATTTGGCAATGTCTCCTGCCTTAGGTTGTATTGCTTGATCATCGATAGACAATTCAGCAATAAAATGTAGCATACCTTTGGGTGTCTTTCATTCTTACCTCACTTAAAGCACTTGACAAGATGTATATTTATGTCTAAACATATTGCTTCTTTTAGAAACATCAGCTGCCTCCAGTCCACAGTTGAAAGGTGGGTTAGGACCTTGAATATGCCCTCAGTATCATCAACAGCTGAACAAAAATAGAAATGAGTGACAGACTCAGTCCTGGGAGATCAGGCCAACAGTGTAACTTAGTATGAGATTCTGGGGCCAATGGAAGCTACAGAACAAGGCAAGGACTGATAAAGGCCCTGGAAAAATAATTTGAGTAACAGAATTCTCCTGAGACTAAAATAAGATATAAAGAGGATAAGATGGAAACAATATCAAGGCAAAGAAAAACAGAAAAGAGAAGCACAAACATCAATGTGTCTACAATAATCTAATCAACTTTGTCAACAAGCATTTTCCAACTATCTTCTAGGTCCCAGAGGCAAAGCCAGTGTATGTTTGTATTTTACACAGCAAGAAACCCATTGTCACTTCTGCACCAATAAACTGTAATAGCTTAAACTGAGTAAATGCCAGGAAAAGAAATTTACATTTCAGACAAAGACCAAGATTTCTCTGCCCTCTCTGGCCTTTAACCATTTTAGAACACTACACACTTTCCAAGACAAGCCCATATGCTTCAAAGGACATTACCTTTTCAACATTCACTTTGAGGAGAAGGTAGCCAAACACACATACTAATCAAATGATAAGCTTCAGTATTCTGGCTATATTCAGTAAAATTTTTCCAGAGCACCAAAACTGTCTGATCATATTCTAAACTCATCACTAGTTCAACCTTCATTTTTTTACTTTTTGCTGTATTGTCTTGAAATTCAGGCAGTGTCTATGATACCAATTCTAAAACAAATTGAAGGTATTCTATTTTGGGGGATGAGATACCTAGAGAGTTAGTGAGGTTACCAGCATGGGATTTATTCCAGAATATGGATAATAATGCCTTGGGATGCCCAGAGAAGACTCACACTTTGGGTAGAGGTTGAAGATAGAGTCTTCTCCAAACCTGAGATACAATGGTTCAATAACATATTATAATATTTATGAGGGTTCTAGATATGGCTATCATGTTATAGAAAGAAAGATACCCTAAAACTGTTCCCTAAATGCTCTGCTCCAGATCTAGTATCCCTGCATATGACTAAAAATATACTATGACATTTTACAGACTAAGTACAGAGCAGTTCTGGGATGCAATTTGAGACCCACCAAAAGTTGTCTCTCTCCCTGGCCTATGAGATTGCCTCCAGGAAAGGGATGATCTGAAGTGTCCTATCAGCCAGGCTCTAGGGACAGGCCATGAGCAAATGAGCATGATGTGTTTAGAAACTGGGAAGACAATCTTGGAGTGCGAGTCTATTAGGAGAGCAAGGAGAGAAAGTGGGAGGAGATATTTAAGGTCTTCTAGTCAGAGCACAGAGAAGACTAAGTGAAAGTTTACCACATTTGGAATTTAATCTCTAGGCAAGGAAAACTAGGAAACAACTGACAAGTGGGGCGAAACCGAGAATCCAACCTGAAGCAACCTTGGGCTAGAATTTGCTAAAGCAGACTGAGAGAAGAGACAGAGGACTATGTGTTCAGTAAATGGTGACTGCAAGGAAATACTGGATATCTGTACATGGTGTGCTCTTATGCTTTAATGGCTTTGTGATGGTTTATTCCCTGTTATGTTCTTCTCAGGAATGTGCTTGTACACAAGGCCTGGGCCCATGGCCTGGGTGAGAACAGAGGCCCTGGCACAGAGGGTTGGGTGCCTGATGGAAGGGAGCAGGAAGAGCTTCCCAGCATCTCTTTCTTCCAAACTGGCACATTTCCAAATACTTTTTCAGGTCATATCTTGGTATGACAGGTGTAAGGACTAGAATAAAAAGGTATTAAAGGAAGCAGAATGAAGAAACAATTAAGTCAGCCACAGAAGAGGTATGTAGAAAGGATAGTCAAATGATATGTTCTGCTTTTGTTCCTAGTTGCCACCACCTAACAGCACAGGCCTTGCCCCGAGGTCCAGAGGCAGGTGATGTCGGTACCTGGTTATGCTTCTAGAGAGCTGGGAAACTATTAGGAGCACCAGTGTCTGCTGAAAAGTACACTACAGATATTTTACTTGCTCACCCCAATCAGCAACAATGTTTAAGCATGTACCCCAAATGTCAGCATATTTTTAAATTATCATAAGAATAAAGCAAACCTATATAAAATGTAAGATAGAAATTTTTAAAGGATGACATAAAATGGGGTAAAGTACATTTTTAAACTAACACTTGTATTGCCTACACTACGTGCTAGACACTCTTCTAAACACTTGACACATATTGACTCATTCAATCCTAACAGCCCTTCAATGTAGATACTATAATTAATCCCCATTTTACATATAGGGAAACGGAGGCCCAGTACGGATAAGTAAGCCATCGAAGGTCACACACAGCTGGCAAGCAACAGATCTGGGATGCAAACCCAGCGGTCTGGCTCTAGCATCTGGGTGCCTAGCCCTGACACTATATTCTACTACCTCTCTCATTGCTAATCTGCCCTGCTGAACAGGATGGCTCTAGCTAATCTTTCAAGGCATGATGTACACTTCGGGAGAAAGTGCACATCATGCACTTCATTAATCATCATGCACATCATTAATGATAGTGGCTGTAAATCCATATTTCAAATAGTCTTTTTGGCAATCATATATGATTAGAATTGCCATTGTTTTACCCTTTGGTGTAGTTGACCATGAGCTCTGAACAAACCAGACAGTGTCACACAGCCATTTTCTTTGCTCCCTTGTAGGTGTTCCTTTGGCATTATCATCAATTCACAGGCTCTTTGCAGAAATCTATTTAAGCCACCTACCCATTTGTGAGGGGTAGTTTACTTAAACTTCATTGATCCCTAAACCAGGCAACACACACTGTACTATATAACAGTAAGTGAAATGCAAGTCAACTCCCACTCTTCCCTCAGGATCCTCCAAGCTGTGTTCAGAACACAACCAGCTAAATGACATAAAGGCTCAGAGCAGGCACCAGTGCCCATCAGCTGCAAAGCTTAAGAGCTTTTCTTTGTTCAAATAATCATAAATAAAAATACCAAAATTTTATTCCCACACAATAAAGGATTTTTCCAATAGCAGGAGCATGCATACCCTAGTTGGGAGACCACTACTTTAATAGAGTATTTCTCAAAGTGGGGTCCTTAGACCACCTATATCAGAATCAACAGGGTGTTTATAAAAATCTGGTTCCCTGAGCATAAGTCCATATTTACTGAATAGGAATCTTGGGGTAAATTTTGGGGAATGTGCATTTTAAATAAGCTCTTTGGGGGATCCTTTTGCACATCACTGTTGAGAGCTACCACTTTAGGTGCTGATTGGTCCCTGATATGATTACAAGAAGCTTCCAATGTTATCTGATCCCATGCTCCAACCAATATTTGAATATTGGGGTAAAGAACCAAATTCTGGAAGTCTGATTCTCCTTCTACAGATAGGACATAGATGAATACTGTCTTGTAATTATTCAGATACACTTTGTTTCTTCAGTTTAATTATAAACAAAGTGGGAAATAAGTGTGTTTCTTTTTCTGTAATACCTATAGTTTCTTACTCAGCAGTAGAATATATTAGGCCACAGCCAGCAAATAGCTTTTATCTCACACGATGTCAGATTAATTCACAGCAGTTACCAGGAATGTTCTGTGGACAAAGATACTGAGACTGAATGGGAAGACAGTAATCAATCTGTGATGCATTATCAATGTCTGCCATGGAACAGTGGCAGCTCAAGATGTGCATCTGGCAACACAAATGAGTCCTCTTAACAGTATATTCTCAAAATGAATGAAAATGGAAGATATTCCAAACATAGCATATATGATCACATTGTCTCTCACTTAGAGAACTAGATGCTTTATTCAGATACTCTCTGGGCAGGTCATTCCAAAAATCAGGTAGCTAGAATTTTCTATAATTGAGGCAATAGCCACTTACAGTGTCTATTCCTGTTGTATCTCCTTCATGCCCTCCACATACATGATGCACTAAGTCAGGGGCCAGGTGGAAGCTGTTGGATTCAGACCTTGGACAGCTCCCACTGCACTAGCAATGGGCAACCACAAATCTACAGTTTGAAACAAGAAGAAAACAGGTGAGTCCAACACCTTACCTCTCATTATGTGGGTCTCCACCCACTGATATAACATACTGTGTCAAGATGAACACTCACACACTCCCTAGAAGCCTGCCCCAGGTGCACCCTGTCCCGAATGCCTCCCACATCCAACGCCCTAAACCAGTAACCTGGTTGCCAAAAGAGCATTCCCAAAGTTTTAGTTTCAACCACTTCTATGGGTTACTTCTCTATTTTGGTGCCCTATTTATCTCTGTCTTCATCCTGTTTATAAAGGACTCCAGTAATAGGATCAAGATACACCCTGGGTCATGCTTTAATGAAGTAATCTAATCAAAGACCCTTTACTGAAGTGATTTGATCAAAGGTTCCAGCCTATAATAGGTTCACACTCAAAGGGATGGATTAGCTCTTTTTAAAAAATGAAACCTTGGTAGAACAATACTTTTATAGTACACTCCTGGGAGATAAAGATATTCAAAACTGCAAAAAAAAAAAAAAAAGACGAAGAAGAAAAGGGGTGCAGATATGGCTCAAATGGTTGAGTGCCTGCTTTCCACAGAGGTCCTGGGTTTGGTTCCCAAAAAATAAAAATAAATAAATAAATAAACAATAAGCAAACAAATGAAAAAAACAACTCAGGGAAGCCAATGTGGCTCAGTGGTCGAGTGCCAGCTTCCCACAAATGAAGTCCCAGGTTCAACCCCTGGTCCAGTTACCTAAAAAAAAAAAAAAAAAAAGCAGAAAGCAACAAACTACAACAATTTTGAAGATATCCTGCATGCATGATAGAAATAACCCTGAATCATGGGAGCTCGATATGGGTAAGAATCTTTAAATACCCATAAAATAAATGTACTTGGTACCTCTGATAATGGATGGTCTTGGTGTCAGATAAAGGAGATGCTACCTGTCTGATGGAATGGTGTGCTTTTCATTCAGATGCCTCGAATTGTCACACCACCTGCATAGAGCATTGTAAATGTTGATCTGGAGGGGAACCATCAGAGACACAGGCACACACCAGCGACGACATGGGAACTTGGCCTTCAGGTTAAACCACAGAGGGTAAAGCAGCAAGACAGCAATTAACACATTTAAGTGCATCTGTTTCCCACTGTTTCTCTCCGAGAAATATTTCCAGTAAAGATAGACTGACTTGAGAAGGGGATGTTGGTATTTAGAATAGTAGGTAGGTTAAATCCTTTGGATGCTTTTCAAATTTTAATATATTGCACCTCTCTGTAGAATGTATTGGTTGTTCCATAATTATTTGTAAACTCTCTTGTCTTCCCTAGAAATGTGCTTCCCTAATTTTCTTCATACTTTATTTCTGCTGTATTCTCTTCATGTATTGTTTCTCCTCCATCCTGTCCATTAAGGATGGACTTTCTTATAGTTCTGTATTCAGTACACTGCTTTCTTCATTCTTCTCTCTCCCCTCTGCAAAATCCAGTCTGCCTGTACTCATGGCTTTAACCACCATGTAGAGTTTGATGGCTTCCAACATCTTGTCCCCAGGCCAGACCTTCTCTTTTAAGCCTCAGTCTCGGAAATCCCAGTCTCTGTGGGGCATGCTGACCTGATATCCACAGACACCTCAAATCCAGCCAACCCCATACTGCACACATCATCATCTTCCTCCCTATATGAAAATCAGCATTCAGTCAGACTAGAAACCTGGGAGGCATTCCAGACTGTTCTCACCTCCTCCTTCCCTACAAAATTCTGCTGGATTTATATCTTAACTATTTTTCAAATTCCTATTCTTGCTTTTCAATCTTATTAACACTTCCAGGACTCAGACTTCTTACAACTTTCACCTGGGTTATCAGTAACAGCCTCCCAACAATGGGCAGGCCTGTATTATAGCTTACAGGATCCCCCAGGATCAATGTCCCTTACCAGCCTCGTTGGCTTCACCTTTCTCCTATCCCTGCCTCTCAGAATTACTAAACTATATAAAATTGCCCCACAAACAATGGTTTCTGGCATCTATGCTCTTGACCATGCTATCCTCTCTATTTGGAATGTCTGACACCACTCTACATGGCTAAATGCCAGTCTTTAAAATTTAACTCAACTGTCATTTCCTGGAAGAGGTCTTCTCTGACCGTGTCACCATTCTAGCATCTCCATAATTCCATGTTGCTCAGTGACTGTCTCTATTATTGCTCAAACCACAATGTGTTGTGATTATCTGTTATCCTTGGGGACAGGGACTTTGGCTTATCCATACGGGTACTCAGTGTCTAGCAACATTATTGGCACATAGTAAACAGGCTCTGAATAAATGTTTGGTAATTGGATAGAAGAACTAGAACAGAATTTTTACTTCAATTATATTGAAGGTTTATTGGGTTTTCATCTGAAATAGGCCAAAGATTGGATGAGAAAAATACCCAAAGAATTAAGTCTGAGGTTTTATGTTAATATTATGGTTTCAAGAACGGAAGAATGTTCTACTTAAAACTTTTAGGAAGAAAGGAATTCACCATCAGCCTTATTATCATTATTATTGGAAAAGCTCATAGAACACCAAGCATAAATGCTACTCTTTTTTGTTTAAAAAGTAAATCCAAAAGTGAAAAAAAATTTCTCTTCCTGAATATCAGGTTTAATTTCTTCCTCTGAGTGAATATTTATGGTTGAGTTATAAAACTCTGGAAACAGAAAATCGGGGGATGGTGACCCAGCATTAACTGGCTGCTTTGAGTTCTATAATTACCATACAATGGTGCCCAAATGGGGCTGAGAAAGAAGAGCTCATTTCTTTGCATTATACCTTGTCTGCTTCAAAGAGAAAGCAAAGCCATGGGAAGATCCTTGAGTAATCATAACCTGCTCTAAGAGGCACTGGAGGTACCAGCACTCACACGCCACATTTAAACTGAGATCCAAGTCCTGCCCCCCTAAAGCTAGCACAAAGTTTCACAGACATTATACTTTCAGCCTCTAGAACAGATAAGATAATTTGAGTGTAAAGCGGTTTTGTGAGCTTTCAAAGGACAAGCTATTATTCCTCAGCAAGTGGTTCTTGGCCATAAGCTCAAGCTCTTGGAAAATGCACTGCCAAAAGAAGGAAGCATGAACTCACCTGTTTTCTTTATTCCTCTAAGGATATGTGGTTAGTTGCTCCAGTAGAAGTGTACCAGCCCCAAACTGCCCGCCCACTATCTATTTAAGCAGGACTATCCATTGCCACCTCTGCAAACAGCACAGAACTCATGATTAGGACATTAAACAGATGGAGGGAATGTTTCATTTCTATCCTTCTGATGGTTTACAGATGAGGATTAAAGGACACAAGATTCCTGTTCCTGTCAACTCCTGTCTCTCCCCCACCATCCATTAATCCCCCTCCCCTGCTTCCTCTCCACTGCCTTATGCAACTACTCAATGTCTATGCTCTCTAAGACCCCTGAGGCTGGAAAGTGGCTGCTGATCCCCACATCCAGGGAGGACTGGTATCTGGGCAGAGGCTCCTCTGCTGAATTTCCTTAAAAGCAGAGAAGAGCCTCAAGCTCCTAAAGATAAAGATGCATTTCCTTGGATTAGGGTTTCTTCTCAGAACAATGGCAGTACGTGGCAGGGACCATGATGAAAGAGACCTCTCTCCTATGGAGAGCTAAGCAATTAATAATGCAGAGATGTTCAAGGAGGAGACTTTTGAATGTATGCATTTATTTTTGCATATATATAGATATACATACATACACACACACATACACACACAGTAAATAAGCTACAATTTAAGGGCCCAAACTGAGAGTGAGAAAAGAAAATGGAAAATTTTTGTCAATATTAGCAATCTTTTGTCAAAAAAAGACCTTTCTCTGTGGGAACAAAGAGGAGCTTGTCACCACCCAGCACTCTGAGCTCAATATTAAAAAGCCTGCACAGCTCTTAAGCCAGAGCATGGGATTATGTCATGACTGCTTTCCTATGCCACACTTAGCAGGCAGCTTCCCAGGGCTGCCCATGTGTTTGTATTGTGCTCTCTTACAGAGCTTGGCTGCAGAGCAGCACAGATACTGTTAGAAACCCGGGGGGTTGAATGTGGAATTCAGGCGACAAGGCAGAGGTTGAGGAGCTCAGGAAACCTAGTAGTGGAGTCCACGGCCCTCCCCACTCCCGCTGCTGACTGTGCCCACCTGTGGCACTGGCTTTTGCAGAAACACACGCTCTGTGCAGACCTGGCCTTGTATTTTGAAGCAGTACTCTAAGCTAGCTGTCACAGTCAATTGCCATCCAGGCCTTTCTGCTGACAGTTAGCTGAAATGATTGGGATTTGAAATGAGCGTTTTATTCACAAGCAGGTGAACTGTTCCTGCAACAAGTAAACCCAATAAACAATTAATCGCCATTAAATTCATATGGATTTCTATTATTATGCAAAAAAGTAATATTCCCTCCATTGCATGACCCTCTCCTTTCCTTTGGAAACTGGGAAAACCTCTCATTTCCCAACTGCAGAATGTATTTGGATGAGTGACTTGCATCTCTGTCCTGTCTTCCCGCTAAGGAAGAAAACAGCTGCTTCTGGATCCTCATTTGCTAGACAATGTCTTACAGGCATGTTTATTGCTATGGAGGCATCCATTATGTCACCTTAACAGTGAGGAAGTCAGTTTCCAAAAATGAGTCATAATCTAACCAGAGAGATGCTTAACTTTCTCCTTTCCCTGGGTAGGAGCTGACAGGAGAGGCTGGGCATGAAACACCATCACAACAGCTCTTAATGGGGTTTGAAGAGAGACGGTTTCAACCCATCCACTATCTGAAGGCTTGAAAGGACACTGTAATAATTAGAATACTCATTACACGCCCTCTCCAGAAGTTTCTGTTTTAATTTTCACTTGCCTTTTGTGTTAGAAGGAAAAAAAGACAAAGTGGCAGACAGATTGGAATAACACCCTCTTCTTAAGAAAGCTTCTGTCTGTCACTATAATGGCACCTCTTTAAATATATTTTGCCTTGGCCCCCAAGCACATAATGCCATTAAGAATCTGTTCATATGTGTATTCAAAATACTTCCCTCCAGAAATGAGATTAAGTTATTTTGAATTTGCTTCTCTACTCGCTCTCTCTTAAAATCAACCACAGATAGTGAGTTCCTACTGTGGATCAGAAATTTTCACAAAGTTAATACCCACTCTTGTGGGTAGCCCGTTCAGTGCCTTTAAGGTAAGAGGTTAAATTCATGGCTTCCAAATGAATAATTTTCACCACCAACAGACGAGGTATACCATATTGTCCACACTTTTGAGTGAACTAAAGTTCCCCATCTTTGCTGGCCTTAACTTCATCAAAACCCATTAAATTCCAACCTGTGTTATGCACCTTGTAAAGCCAGAAAAGCACAAGTGGATTTCTACTGTTTAAAAATCGGGTTATGTGTGAAGAGTGAGATATGGATGTTCTAACAGAGCTTGGAGTCCCACGTGCAACAGTGAAGTCAAAGATAAGTTCCTCAGTCCCACAGCTGGTCCTACCTCACTGATCAAGCAT
Source organism: Tolypeutes matacus (assembly GCA_026826555.1). Classification (NCBI taxonomy): domain Eukaryota; kingdom Metazoa; phylum Chordata; class Mammalia; order Cingulata; family Chlamyphoridae; genus Tolypeutes; species Tolypeutes matacus. The sequence goes on from JAKSZT010053928.1 coordinate 42,610,710, forward strand.
GATTCCCCAGTAGTATCTAACAGGGGTCTTCCAGTGCCCACAAATGAGCCTCTTCTCCTTGTTCCCATCTTCCCATCACTGGCCTTTTGTTTCCCCTGCATGGAACGCCCTCTATCTGCCCTTTTATCCAGCTCATCTCTCTAAACAAAGATTTAACATTAAAGTTTAAAACATATAGACAGAAAATTACGCATATCTTAAGTGTACAGCTCTGTGAATTATCACACAGTGGATACCCCCATGGAACCAACTATGAGATCAAGAAATGGAACATCACCAGCACCCTCAGAAAGCCTGTCTCCTATAACCCCACCATGTTAAAAAAAAAAAAAAAAAAAAAAAAACCTCTCCCCCTCCCCCAAGGTTAACCAGTACCCTTATATCACAGATTCGTTTTGCAGATTTTCAAACTTCAATAAATGTAATCTCCAGTATGCATTTTGTAGTGTCTGGCTTCTTTCACTCAGCACTATGTTTGTGAGATGCATCCATGTTCTTGTTTATTGCTGGAGTCTGCTTTCATTGCTGTTTCATATGGCATCGTATGAATATATTAAGATTTATTTATCCATTTTGCTGTTGGGAAATTTGAGTTGTTTCTAGTTTGGGGTCATACAATAGTGCTAGTATGTACATTCTTCCATGTGAATTTGATACATATATGGACACATTTTGCTGCATATTGTAGCATCTCTTGTTACCTCATCCTCTTGGAGCTTATCACTTTCTTGCTCTCTGGCCCAACTTCCAACTGCCAGCACCTGCTACTCTATATTGGAAGTTTCTCTCTGAACACCAGAGCCAGTCTAAACACTAAGTTTAGTGTGTAGACAGTATAAAGCTCCAGCTGCATCCAGAGGTTTCTTTCCTGATGGTGTATTAGTTATTGGCTTTTTCCCATTCCTGTCTCCTATCCCACTACCCTACTGGTGTTTACTGAGATCATCACCAAAATAAATTGTTTGCATTTAAACCTTTGCCACTGGGACGGCTTCTGGGTGAACCCAAAGAAAAATGACATTTTTCTCCTTTATTCACTATTCTTTAAATGGTTGTCTTCAAGATCACAACATGAATCTTTAATTCAATATAAATGAATGCTTATACAACATCTCAGACAACTCAAAGACCTTAGGACATTTCAACTCCACGTATCCCTTCTTCCTTTTGGGTTTTTATTGTCATGTTTAAAATATATTTTCAACTCAACCATATATACTTTATACAGGGAATATAAAGTATATTTATTAATACAGAGAATATTCATTTAGATTTACCCACATATTTACTCTTTCAATTGCTCATTATTCCTTCCTCTATGTCCATGCCTCCAACTGGGGTCATTTTCCTTGAAGCAGATCCTTTATTGTATCTTTTGGGTCTGCTGGTGATAAAGTCACTGTTTGTCTGAAATTATCTTTATTTTGTCTTCATTTTGAAGAATATTTTCACTGGATATAAATTTAAAGTTAGCAGTGAATTCCCCCTTCACACCAGCATGTTAAGGCAGTCAATCATAGTCTTCCAGCTTCCATTGTTTCTGTATAACATACTTATTTTTTTGAAGATATATATTTTTTCATACTGGCTGCTTTTAAGATCTTCTCTGTCTTTAGTTTTCAACAGTTTTACTCTGAGGTGCTTAAGCATGGGTGTCTTGTATTTATCCTGCTTGAGGATTTGAAGCACTTCTTAGATCTTGTGGCTTGATATCTTGTCAGCTTTGGAAAAATTTTTGCCATTATCTCTTCAGATATTACTCATCACACATTCTCTCTCTTCTATTCTTCTGGAATCCAGTGACCTTTTCACCACAGCCATATATCTTTTATGGTCTTTTGTACATTCTTTTTTCTTTCTGTTTGTCTGAATTTTTTTTTTTTTTTACAGTACACGTAATCTGCTGTTAAACTCATCTAAACTCTTAAATTTAGTCTCTGTATTTTTAATTTTATAATTCCCACTTGATACTTTTTTATAATTTTCATTTCTCTGCTGAAATTCTCCATTTTGTTAATTTCTTAAACACAATAATCACAGTCAGTTGAATTTGATAACTGGAATATATAGATTTTTATATGTGAATTTCTATAGACTTTTATCCTCTTGATTTTTGGTGAATTCCTGTATTTTTGCATGCCTAGTATTTTTTGCTTTTGTTTGCCTTATTGTTTTGTTTTTGATTGAACATAAAGCATCCCCTTGAGGTTCTGAATGATATATTTCTCTAGAGAGGATTTACTTTTGCTTGTGACAGATTAAAGTAGGAGCAGATCTTCATCTAATCTAAGATTGAGGTAGTTTAAATGGGGTTTCATTCTTTGCAAGGGTTAGTCTATTTCCAGTTTGTTTTAACATGTAGAAAGTATCCCTTTAAGGGACCCAGGGAAAAGTCTCAAGTATTTATGAAGGTTTTTCTTCCTTGGCAGATGCTGAATTTCATTGTCCCCCAACCCCGTAAGATAACCAGAACCCCTCTTTGGCTGCTACTTTAGAACTGGCTATCTCGGGAAATAAGACAGTGTCAAATGCTAGGCTTGCATCTCTGAACTGTCGTTTACTCCCAGACCCTCACGTTTTTGCTGCTTTCATAGCTTTCCAGTGCCTCGAAATGTTTTTAAATGCAGCTTTTCTAATGCTATTGGTGGGAGGATTGACCTGATTTAAGCTAGTCAGCCAGGGTCCCAACCAGCTAATTTCTACTACCCAACAAAAGTTAAATTAAATCCTACTTTCTATAAGAGTCTTCTCTATTAACTGTGGTCTTTATGAGTCTCTCCAATCTGTGAATTTTAATGACATTTTTAGTGCTGCTTCATACATTTTAGGACATGATTCCATTATTTTATTTTCCTTCACTAGTTTATAGAATTACAGAATTACATAATACTATATATTACAATATGATTATATAATTATATAATTTATAGAACTATAGAATTATAACTAGATATCCTAACACACTTCTAAATTCCCTGAGGGTCAAGGTTCTGGTCTAACATTGTTGTATATTATTAGTGGAGAACTTAGTGAGCCATAAAAATGTAATAGATTTGCTTGTTATTCTTATTCTCCAAAAGGCAGAAGCAATTCAATATATGTAGTGTCCAAACCAGTTCCTGCTCTTAGTATCTTTTCAATTAAAAAAAAATTGCTCCCCATTTCTCTCCTTCCTTAAGAAGGAACCTATCTTTCCTACTTCTACCTTCTCTTAAACAGAGCAGCAAAAAAGCATGTGGTTTATAGCTATTTCCCCCTTAAACCAGACACCAATTAAGTGCAACAAGATAGTTAAGAACAACTCCCAATAAGTCAGCTGCCATGCCATGAGGACACTCAAGCAGTCTGTGGAGAGGCTTACCTGGAGAGGAACTGAGGCCTCTAGCCCACAGCTGTGTATGGACGCCATCTTGCAAACAGCTCCCCCAGTCAAGCCTGCAGATGACTGTAGTCCCAATGAAAACTCTAACTGAAACCCTGAGCCAGAACCACCCAGCTAAGCTGTTCCCAAATTCTTGACTAATGGAAACTGTGAGATAATAAATTGTTTTGTTTTAAAACACTTGGGGCGGGGGGGGGGGACTTCCCATCTCGCTCATCTGGAAGAAGGTACAATAATACTTCTCTTCCAATCCAGTTTAGGGATTACACAATTTTAGCCTGCTGGTTAAAAGCATAGTCTTTGGAGCCAAACAGAATTGTCTTCACATCTCAGATGCACAGTTTACTAGTGATGTTGCTTTGGACATATTACTTGAAATCTCTAAACCTCAATTTCCTCATATATAATAAGAGGATAACAGCATTCCCTCACTGGTATGTTGGAAGGACTAAATGAAGTAATTCATTTGAAATATTTAGAATGAGGCTGTACCTTATACACATTAAATTAATATTAGCTATTAGCCAAAATATCATTTTCATGTATATTTCCTACTTCCTTTCAATGAGCATGCTCTCTGTATAACATAATATTATAATGATATTTTAATTTCATATCACAATTTAATAGTCACTGGATTTGGAAGCAAGCCAAAGAATTTGCTTTGGATAGTGTGTACTTACTTCACCACAACTCACCCAGCAAGAAATGCTCATAGAATCACATTAAAGGCAAAAGCCCTAATTCCTTGGCTTTCTCCTACCTGTTTCTTACAGTCTCTTGCAAAATACTCCTTCCCTCTCTAAGTCTCCAGGGGAGTCTCATATGAGCTCATGAAAAGTACTCCTCTGCTCTTCTGCTTTGACTCCCTCTGTCAATGTACAGAGCCTACAAGTTCCTTGAAGGCTGAGTCTCACGGGTTGTCCAACTGCTGGTGCCCACCCAAGGGCTGATGACATTTGTAGCAAGGGGGAGCTTTCCAAGTTCTCAAAAGCTATCAGTTTCAAGGTGCCAAAGAGGAGTCAGAATCCTTGGAGTTGTCACTAGGCCAGGGCCATTCTACATTATGTGCAGAAATGAGGAGGCTGCCCCCATCTCTGTCTCAAGTCATACTTTGTCTCCTGGGCACCGAAGTGCCTTGTGGAAGCTACTTCTTCAGTTTCCTTCTGCAGCCTATTTCTCAGAGAGCTATCCAACCATAGTGGGGGATGTCCTTTTTCAGACAGAGCTCCAGTTTCTCTCACTGAACTAAAGTGGTGTCTAGTTTAGGGGGCAATATCTACACATATATGACTTGGTTGTGCCTGTTGCTGAAGAAATGGAAGTAGCTAGAAGAAAGTTGACACATAAGGAAAGGGCAAGAAAGAAAACTATTTATCAAGTGCCTCCTCTATCATTGTCTACCTCCCCAGAGAAAGAATCAGAAAGAAACATTAGATCTAGCCAAATAAATAAACCCCACTGTAAATAATCTCTGGAGTTCTTGCCCCAGAGTTCATCAACCATATCCCAATCCAGCTTCAGCTTAACCTGGCTCCTGGTTTATTGGACTACTGCCTTCTTTTCCCCTTAACCAAAGGCAAATGCCAGCTATGAGAATCTACTTGTTTTTGAAGAGAGAAGGGAAGAGAAGCTCTTGGTCTCATCAGGAGGGTTTCAATGGAAATCTATATCTGCCTCAAAGGGAGGACTCACAGAACTGAAATAGCCACCTGAGAGTGCTGCACCAGAGACGGGAGAGAGCTGAACTCGGCAAATGCCCCAGGTTACAGGACAGCTCAAAGGGCTGATGTGCGCAAGCACTTTTTCCCCCATAACACTATAACAGAATGGAAGACTACAAATAAAATAGTTCAACTGAAGTATATAAGAGGGAAAATATTTAACTGGCAGGGGTCATTAAGCTACATCAGGTAGACGATGAAGACCTTCACCGCCCCACGGAGACAGATCTTTTGATTCTTGGAAGAGTGGCTTTTGGAAGGCAAGTCCTGTTGGAATCTGGAGCACAAGCTGAGCGTGGTATTGCCCTTTCACCAAAAGCAGACTCACAGTTAGGGACATTTTGGAGGGAGTGTTTGGAGAAATCCCTTATGAAGTCAGAGAGCCTGAGAAAAAGAAAAAAATCCATCAAAATGGATTCTCCCTCTTTCTCTCTGCTGAGTTTCCTTTTATTTGATTCTTTTAACTAACCTGGCTACCAGGTTTTCAATAGCAAAACATTTTAGACCCACCATCATGTATGAACAAATTACGTTAGAAATGTTTTCATACTTCAGGGCAACACTTTGAGCTAAGATAGAATATGAGGTTCTTACTTTTAAAAAAATAAAGCAACAACAAAACTTTCCACTGGATTCTATATAAAATTTATTTCCTCATATTCTTCTTTATTACTTTCCATTCATGAAAATTGAAACTTTCAGCAAGGTTGACACTTGTTAAGGGAGTTGACCATTCTGCCATTGTTTTTCCGCTTTACAAATTGGTTCAGTAGCTTTTCTGAGGGCAAGGCCATTGGGAAAATCAGATTACCCAAGGATCAGGGGCTGCTTTAGGCTCCTTGAACTTCTGTCTATCTGTATTGCAGCATCATGGAATGTCCTCGTTTGAGATCACCCTGAGAAGGTATATTGGGAAGCAGCAACAGTCCATTGGTTTCACCAGGAAACCATTCACTAAATCTATGGCAGAAGACTTGGTATCCAGTCCAGCCAAGATCCATAGTCATATGGTTAGCTTTATGACACCGTATTAAACAACACAATGTAATTTTCACTAAATATGTCAGGCACTTTGGCATTAGAAGCAGTCTAAACAAAATATGCATGTATATATTTTATATATATAATAGCATATTGCACACACAATTCTCTGAAGGGGTAATTTATACTACATGTTCATGCACATACACATTTATTTTTTATGCATGGACTACCTTTGCAAGGATATATGAGAAACTAATATTTGAAGATGCTACACTTACTTTTAACTGTATGCCCTTTGGAAATTTTTGAACCTTATGCTACATGATTACTCATTCAAGAAATAAATCAATATAATTTAACATAAAAACATTCAAAAACCAAATGATATCAGCTGGCTTAAAAATATAATCCTCTCCTGAAACTATACTTGCATATTGGTAAGTCCAACTGTGAGGCTTTGGGAACCAGGTCCTGGGGTGGGACAGAGAAATGGAGTATCTAGGGTTGAAAATAAGTGGAGAGAATGCTATGGAATAAAATGGTAGACCAGTTCAACAGAATGCTGACTGACTCAGCAGCCTAAGTCAGAATGCTGACTGACTCAGCAGACACACGTCTGACTCAGCAGCCGATCGGTGAGGCATTGAGTGTCCTAGAAATGTTCACAGTCTAGTGGAGGATTTAGAGACTCAAGCATAGAAGATGATTTAGAACATGATAGGTGGTATTTGGGGCAGAAGTGAATGTGATGTCCTCATAAAAGAAGCTAAATCCACCCAAATGTTTATCTGCTGCAAAATAAGTTCACTTTCTGCCTTTGGGAACCAAACAAAGGTGTTTTTGTCCCAAATGTTTCAATCAGTGGCACGACAAAACACACACTATTCCACAGTCACTTGAAATGTGTCTGGTTTCAGGAACTTTAACCTGAGAACACCTGAGGGAACATCTATTTTGAAACCAAGAGGCCAAGGTCTGAATTCTAATTCTGCTCCTTTCTCAATGGGTAACTTTGGGAAAATTGTGTAAACTCGTAGAGCCTCTATTTCTTAATCTGAAAATGTGAATAAAAATCCCTGCATTTCAGCCTTGCTGTGAGGATTGCGACAGGGGACGGGGGATAGGTTTTACTATTATAGGACATGTAGAAGGTGCTCAATGAATGGAGGGTGTTATGGTTCTGGTTATTCTTAATAATTACCATCATGGAGAATGGTGACAACCCCGAGAAGCTACAGGGCAAATATTTGAGAATGATCTTTAACCACAAAGGGAAAGATACGCTCATAAAGAATACACTTAAACCAGAACAAATAGCTAAATATCTGCAATACTTATAAGCATAAATGTACCTCCTTTTGGTTTATGGGACCCATGATTATCTCTGTCAGCTGGGATATTCAGATAAATGAGCTACATTAAAGAACAGCCCCATTCTGTGGAAATCAATCAATAAATAAAGAATCCTGAAATGACAGCAGCCTGGAAATTGTTTTATTTTCCTCTGTTTATCTGTTTTTCTCTATATATACCATATGTCAGAGCTGTACCTGAGGACAGGCTCAAGGGGTTTTACCCAACTGCAGGGGAGTAAAGGTTTGGGGGTGGAAGGAAGAGCCAAGTCAGACTCAAGCACTGATGAAGTAGCCTGTGTGGAGTGGCTGCAGGTCAGTTTGGATGGTGCAAGGCTGGGACATGCTTCTTCTCCCTCCTTGACACACAAGACTACAGAAGCCACTTTCAGGCAAGGTACAAATCCCAGAACAGGACCAGACCCTCTGCTGAAGGTATGGATCTTCCTTATTAATGAGTCCAAGTAAAATAATCAGGAACAAGGGGCCAGGCTGGACTTCTACAGAGTTGGCAGGAGGAGGACCATGGCCAGGGACTCCTACAGTGGAAGGGAAGCTCATGTGGAGGGCAGAGCAGGTGAGGCTGGGGGTGGGGACACGGGGGCTGGGGGTGCTGCCAGCCGCCGGAAAAGTCAGGCCAATGGAGGTTTGCTGCCAAGGGTTGCCTTTAACAGAGCTGATCAGGCAGCCCTTGTCACGGGGGGATGTGTTCATCCAAAGGAGACTGCTTGTTGTAATGGAGAGGGAAGGAGGACAGAGTCTGGTCCTGCTGGGGCAATGGCCACAGCTCCCTACAAGCATATGCTATGTCTCTCCTGAGCAGTCTTGTGGATTCACTGATGGGAAAGGAAGATTTGGTGATGACTTGGATTAAAATAAAATAAAACTTCTAACCACCATCTATAAGATCCTATATGACATCTCTGACTTCATCCCGTGCCAATTGCCACTTTGATTACTCCCCGCCAGCCATATGTCCTGTTTCCTGAAAAAGTGCAGCTCATTCCCACCTCAGGGCCTTGCCCTTGCTCTTGCTGGTAGCTGCTTCACTCTCCCTCTGATACTGGCTGGCTCTCGCTCATTGTTCAGCCTCAGCTCTATCCTTCTCTAGAAAAACAGAAGTTCCTCTGGGCATGCCGTCTACTCTTTATCACATGGTCCAATTTTGTTTTCCTCTCGCCACCATCAAAAATCATCTGGTCTTTATATTTTTGTGTGTATAAAATCTGTCCTCCAGAGTGGATATAAGCTTCAAGAAGACAGAACATTGTTAATTTTGTTCACTATTATGTCCTCAGCACCTAGAATAGTGCCAAGTATATGTTTCTCTTTTTATTATTATTATTTTTAAAGAAGCTTTAGATTACATAAATGTTACACCACAAATATAGGAGATTAATATATACCCTACCTCCTCCATCTCCCCTACTTTCCCCCATTAACATCTTTTGTTAGTGTGGTACATTTGGTATAATTGGTGAACACACATTAAGCACTGCTACTAACCATGGTCTATAATTTACGTTATGGTTTACACTTTGTACCATGCAATTTTATAAATGTATAATGGCTTGTAACTGTCATTGCAATGTCATGCAGGACAATTCCAATGTCCTCAAAATGCCCCCATGTTACACATATTCTTCCTACTCCCTCCCCTCAGAACCTCTGGTGGCCACTGCCTTTATATCAAAGGTACATATTTATTGAGTACTACTTGAAAATCTGACCAACTAGCATGGTATCCAGTGACCGGGACTCTACCTTAATCTTTACTGGGCCCAAGAAGGCCTTTTCCCTTTCTCGTTCAATGACGATTGCTGCTTGGCTTGCCTTCTGACCCAAATCTGGCCTCTGGTCCCAACCTCTCCCCTTCGACCATAAGCCCACAGCCCACAACATGCACACACACATAAACACATATGCACGCACACATATGCAAGTGCACACATGCACACACTCATGCACACACACAAATACATGCACACACATATGATGCACACAATTGCATGCATGCACACACACAAAAACAGAGTCTCTCTTGGTGTTGTAGAAGCTCATCTCTGCTTAGAAGCTTCCCTGTATGCTTTTGAAGTCTCTCCTCTTTTGTCTCGTCTCCTGCAAGTCACAAGAGAATCAGTGCTTTTATCCAATCATGAAAATACATTCGGGAAAATGGGAAGGTCTGACTATCTCAAAATGAGGGATCATTAATTAAGCTCTCTCTTGTCCTATTTATCCTTAGTATCATGTGTAGGGTGAGTAATGCTTTAAACAAACTGAATGATGCAGCTGTGAGGATGAGAGTTATTATTGGCAATAATGAATATTCTTGCAATTTCATAGAACAATTATTGATTTTCTAGAGTAATTTAGAGCTCAAGGTAAGTTTACCATTAAATGGCCATTTAAAAATTCCAAAAGATTCATTACTGCTATTTAAAAATACAGCATGAGAGAAACGGGGCTGCATTTCCTACATTTTAAAGTGAATGGTCTAATGATGGTATTCTCAGATAAGCCTACATTGTGATTAAAAAGAAAATTAATATCACAGAAGAAAACATTGGCTAAGATGGAAAGAAAAAAAGGTGAGCTAGTTTAAATATTCAGTAAAGTCTAGCAATTCAGACTTCTAGTAGCTTGTTAATAGTTAGTCATCAGATAAAACTAAGTTTTTAGATCTCTGTAATTTGAACAGTGATGGTGAATACCTAGGCATCTCGTTGCCAACATCCCACTACCTGCCTCCTTATGTTCTGGGTCTTCTCTGGGCCTGACTTTTTACTCTTTAATCAACCCTCGCTGTATCTCCCAAACCAACTCACTTCCCATGTGACACAAACCACTTCTGCCCAGACTTACACACTGCTTTCCCTCTGGCCCAGCCAGACAGAGCCACTCATCTCTCCTGACCTCCCCAAATACACCTGAGACTTTCACACTTTGCACCTGGAGTTCCTTTCTTAAGGCCTCTATGCTTATCCAAATAGCTCAAAGGCAGAGCTCAAATCCCACATCTTCTAAGACCCCAGGAATGTGGTACCTGTCTAGCTCATTCAGCACACGTGGGTTTCTGACATTCCTAGAGTGCATGGCCTGGGCTTGTGTTTCTTTGTATCCTGCCCCTTGCATGTATAAAGTTGCTAATAAGAAGTTGGGCCTACGATAATAAATTTTACAATAAACTGTAGCTGTTATGCAGCTATAATCTCCCTGTTCCCTGTCTATGCTCTTGTCATTCTGAAGTACTGGCTCTTCTTGCTCCATGATTTGACCATCATAATCACCACACTTTGTTCAACAAGAGCACGTTATGTGCAAATTACTGTACATGTATTAACACTGTCCTAAAAATACCTAACTGAGATAAAATGAGTGTTATTTTTATAATTCACAATTTACCAATAAGAAAACAAGTTCAAAGAGATTAGGCAAATTACTCAAGTTCACACAGCTACTACATGGCAGAAAGAGAATTCAACATCAGGTCGGTAGGACCCCCAAACATATATTCTTTCTACTATACCAAGTGGAACTCCCTATATCAGCTCTTTTCTCAAATACCTCACACTCTAGGTTTTCTTCCTGCTCTATGCACAGTGTTCAAAAATTGGTCTATTTATAGAAAAAAAAAATATATATATATATCTTGTATTTGGGAATCCAAGTGATGGACCCATCAAGCAGTAACAGTCTCATGTTGTATGAGAGTCATCACGCAAGTTTGAGCTAAGTTGTTCAGAGAAGCTGTGTGATTGAGATCCAGGAGAACAGACTAAGAGACCTAGATCATATTCTCGAATGTTCTGAGTGAAGCGGGAGCTTGGAGATATGTGATTTTTGCCTTCACGTTGACTTAGAGCACTGGTTCTCAACTGGTGGCACTTTTGCCCCTCAGGGGACATTTGGAAGTATCTGAAGACATATTTGGTTGTCACAGCTGAGGTTGAGAGTGCTAGTGACATCTAGTGGGTAGTGGGCAAGGAAGCTGCTAGACACCCTACAGTGCTCAGGAGAGCCAGTACCCCCACAACAAATAATTAGACAGCCCAAAATGTCAATAGTGTGAAGTCATGGAGAACACGTTCACAGTCCTGCGCTGAGGCAAACCCAAGTCCCCTGGATATTGACACCCTGGATATTTAAAGGACCATGCATGTCTTCCTGCTTTGGGTGACATCATTGTTTGGTTTGGGGTCTGAGTAATTTAGGTAAGGAGAGACTTTGAGGGTATGTCTGACACCTGTGCAGCCTAAAGAATGGAGTCTGGGAGTGTCTCTTGTAGGACCACTTCTGGTCTCTCAGGACCACACCTACATCTGCTATTCCTCAGAGGGGTTCCACAAAAACATGTGAACTTGTAATTTAAAGCCCTCCTTTCCCTTCTTCCGTCCCACTACTTCTCTCCATTCTATGTCACCAGCCTGCTTAAAGCATTCTCTGGTCCGTTCTTCTGCCTTTGTCTTCTACATACATCCTTCTCAGTATGTGCCAGCCTAGATCCCTCTGCTCCTTTCCTCATTTTCAAAGAGATGGAGCAAGAAAGGGACCTTCCTCAGTTACAGAACTTCTCAAAGTCTGAACAATCATTGTAGCCATCACATCATCTGTGCAATGCTGGAGTCTGGGGGTTGGTTTGGAGCCAGTGCCCATGACCATCCAGTGCTTTAACCAGATTTATTGGTAGAATTTGTGAAAGCGTTTCCCCCATGTAAGGCTCCAACACATTATTAATTTCCCCCTTCATTCATTGTCCTTACTCCAGAGTCCAAAACATAGCAAAGAAAGGCATTGTTGTTGATATTAATGGAAAAGCATATTCCACTATATTTTGCCATAAGATATATTCATCAAATGCATTCTGGCTTCTTGAAGAAAACGCCAAATGGCAGATGATGCTGGTGCCGCAAGAGGGTCTGGAGGCCCCAGGGGCCCGGGGATGGGAAGGCATGGCGGATTCCATGGAGACACTGGCAGTGCAGTCTGGGTTGCAGCTGTGGTTGGGGCCAGGGCCGAGGCTGTAAAGCTCACAGAGACAAGGCTAAGGAAAAGGAGTAGCTTCCTGTCGCCAAGCTGGGCTGCCTGGTCAAGGACGGGAAGTTCAAGTCCCTGGAGGAGATCTGTCCCTTCTCTCTGCCCATCACTGAGTCTGAGATCATTGACTTTTTCCTGGGGAACAGACCAGGCACAAGGCCTTTGTTGCCACCGGGGACCACGGTGGCTATGTTAGTGTGGACATTAAGTGCTCCAAGGCACCATCCATGGGGCCATGATCCTGGCCAAGCTCTCCATCATCCCTGTGTGACGAGGCTTCTGGGGGAACAAGATCGGCAAGCCCCTCATTGTGCCTTGCAAGGTGGTGGGACGCTGTGGCTCTATGTCAGTGCACCTCATTCCAACCCCTAGAAGCACTGGCATCTTCTCAGCCCCTGAGCCCAAGACACTGCTACTGGTATTGACAATGGCTACACCTCAGCCAGTGGTTGCATGGCCACCCTGGGTAGCTTTGCCAAGGCCACCTTCGACGCCATCTTCAAGACCTACAGCTATCTTGCTCTCAACCTCTGGAAAGAGACCATGTTAATCAGGTCTCCCTCTCAGGAACTCACCCACCATCTTTTAAAGACCTATACCAGAGCCTCCATGCAGAGGATCTGGGCCTTGCGTGCTACCATGTATGGTGTGTATACAAGAAAAGTAAAATGAATTAATTAGGCCTGAAAAATATGCATTTTGAGTAAATGGAAGCCTTTGTCCTTGAAGATGCATCGAGAAACAATGCCCTTGGTTTGGTGATTGCTAACAGAGAGCTTACCCTGTGAATAATATGACTTTATATCAAAAAATAAACTAGGACTTCAAGATCCCTGAGAATAAGCCTTAAATAATGTGTTGAGATGGTAACTTAAAAGATATCTGGAGCCTATGCAAACTCAGAGTCAAAAATTATATATCTCTTGCTCTTCCTCATAAAGCATACCCCACAACAGAATATTTCACCTTTCATCTGAAAGCATCTCTCTTCTTGCCTCTGCCTCATAAATAACAGTAGTGAAGAAGAAAAATTAAGTTGGTATCCTCATTGTCTGAGATATGTTTCAGAGGACAATTACTTTCTATAGCATTTTTCAGATCAAAATGGTATCATGTTTTCTCATGAATTAGGTCAAGGAGCCTTGTGTCACAACTAGAATAATGTTGTAAGACAAGTCTGTTCCTTTCTACATGCAGCTCTGTAGGCTTATCATCTCAAACCATTTGAAATACTTGGAGCAGATAAAAACTTGACACATCAAGGACAGTTAACTACTCAGATAAAAGGGATAGGAGCATAACTTTCTGTGGTATGTGGCTCTCAGAATCACATAATATCACATGAGTGTCCCCTCTACTGATTTTACAACTCTTTATGAGCTGGCTGGAGGCAACCAGTTAATCCACATGTATAAGGCTGAGGGGGAGAACAAACTGGAAAGGCTTCACCACCTGTGAAGACGAAATGTGTTTTTTTTTTTTTTTTTTAAAGAACATAGTTTTTTTTGTTGTTGTTGTTGTTTTTTCTTTAATATTTCTTTCTTTCTATCCCTCCCTCGCCCCCGTTGTTTTGCACTCGCTATCTGCTCTCTCTGTGTGTTCTTCTGTGTCTGCCTGTCTTCTCTTTAGGTGGCACCAAGAACCAATCCTGGGACCTTTCAGAGTGGATGAGAAGCACTCAATCTTTTGCACCACCTCAGCTCCCTGGTCTGCTATGTCTCTTATTGTCTCTCCTCTGTGTCTCATTTTGTTGCATCATCTTGCTGCACCAGCTATCCATGCGGGCCAGCTATCCACGCGGGCCAGCTCTCCTGCACGGGCCATCACTCCTGCATGGGCCAGCTCTCTGCTCGGGCCATCTCGCCACATAGGCCAGCTTGCCTTTCACCAGAAGGCCCCAGGAATAGAACCCTGGACCTTCTATATGGTAGATGGGGGCCCAATTGCTTAAGCCATATCCATTTCCCTGCTTTAAGAAAGGGATTATGACATTAAACTCAATTAACATTGACCAAACCCCTCCTACATGCCAGACACAGACTACATTTAAGGATGCTTATATAATATAGGAGAGACAGACAAGCAAGCTAATATTCACTATTCAATTTAATAAGGTCTAATAAACTATAAACTGAATTAGGGCAGAGCAGAAAATGAGATTCTCTGTTGAGGAATTGGGATGGTTCAACAAGAAGGGTATCCTTGAACTAGGGTTTTGAAGGCTAAACAGGAGTTCTTCAGGTAAACAAGGTAGAAGAGAAAATCCAGGAAGAGAGAGCATTTATGCACTCATACAACATAGGGTCATAGAAGAATCTAGGCTTATATTAAAAATGTGCCCAAGTGTGTGAGTCCAGGAATCCTTAGAAGGTCAGCTGAGTAAATTGATTTACACAGGAGAAGGGGATTTGTAAGAAGAAAGATTTGTAACTGTGACTAAGGACAGGGTTGAGAAAGCAAGTATATATAAGAAGTGGCAACTGGACCAAGACTGGGTCCAATTGTGAGTCTGAGCTCTGTGAACAGAGTGCCACAGTAATAGGCTACAGGAGCAGAGTGCATATGGGGATTTTTGAAACTTTGTGCCTGAGCGTCATAAATGATACCAGAGAGTAACATCAAGTAGAGGAGACAAATCAGTGCAAGACATAGCATGGTCTTTTGGTATGGTGAAAAACATAGTTCATTATGAAAAGGCAAACAGAAGGACACTAGAAGAAACTGAGATGCTTCTCAGAAGACACTAGATCCCCAGTGAACATGGAGATTCCCAGCAAATACCTCGCAGAAAATAGTGGAAGCTGAACCAACATGCAGTGCCCAGATGACATTGGCAGAAGTCCAGAAAGAGCTTAGTGTAAGCATACCTGCTTGGCAATCCACTGGGGTCCCATAAAGAGGGTAAGACCTTTCAGGGCTCTGTAGATCCTTCATGCAAGACTGTGAACATGATGCTGTGACAGTAGAGATCATGCTATGAATGGGATCCCATAGCACCAACGGGCTGGCGAGGCCTGGGGCAATTGGAATTATGTATTTTTTGAAAAGTGAAATGGAGCGATGTGAAATTAACTTGGTTCTCAGGTGGCAAGAAATCTGTTATCAGAGCTGCAAAGATGGTACTTCGTGTTATGCAGAAGCAAAACACTTGGTCAAACTCTTGCATATGGTGTGCTAGGAGACAGGATACAGGCTTACTCAGTCTGCATCTCTAAGAGAAGAGGTTGAAAAATACAGTGTTAGTAATATGTGTTTGTTGGTTGATTTGAAAAGAACTGGCTGGTTTGCAATAAAAATGAAAAAAGAGAGAGAAAAATACATGAGACTTGCATGGTTGAAAAGTTGACTGCTTCAAGAATTCAAACATTAAGAAATGGGAATTTTCCATTTAAATAAATATCCTAGAGACTTAAATTTTTGGTCTGTTCATATGCTGGTTGAGCCCTGAATCTCAGCAGAGTTGCAGCCAATACCCACTCACCAGTTCATCAGACTCACCCAGGACAATTAACAAAATGATCATGAACAACTCCTACCCAAAAAAAACAAAGAGAGTATCTACAACTGCAAGCAAAACAGTTCCTTTCTTCTGCCCCATAAGATCTAAGTCCCCTCCTAAGCTAAAGGAGAACAGATAACATAATCCCAAAACTCCCAAAATTGAGGAAAGAACAAATATATGGGGAAATGTAACCAGGAACCAAAGTAGACTTATTAGTATTGTACTAATGGAAGAACTTGTAACATTGATATAAAGACAGTGGTTACCAGAGGTTTTGAGGGGAAGGGAAGGGAAGAAGAGGTGAAACACAGGGCATTGGAATTGTTCTGCATGATACTGCAATGCAGATACAAGCCATTATACATTTTGTCAAAACCTATAAAATTGTACAGTGCAAAGTGTAAACCATAAAATATAGATATTGGTTAGTAGCAATGCTTCAATATCGGTTCATCAAATGTACCACATTAATGTAAGACATTATTAATAGGGGAAAATATGGGAGAGGGAGAGGATGGGAATCCCCTCTACTTTCAATGCAACTTTTCTGTAATCTAAAACTTCTGTAAAAATAAAATGTATCATAAAATTTTAAAAAAGAAATGGGAATTTTAAAAATTATAAGCAATTCTGAGTCACAACATTTAGAGCCTTTTTCAGGTAATTAAAGTGGCTCAGTGCAAAGATCATATTAAGGATATACCTGTCCCACTCATAGCTCAGAATTCCTTAAGATGGTCATTGTTGTACTGAAACAGACAGGGGCACAGAGGATAGGAAGCAGGAAGTAATCCAAGATCAAGTGTTATGTCTAGTAGTCCTTGAGTGTACTCATAGGGGCCTGTAATTGGCTAGAAGCAATAGATCAGAAGAAGACTACTAAGTTTTTGAAGAAACTTCATTTCCAAAAAAAAAAAAAAAAAAAAGTCTTGGACTGTTCCAGTGGTACAGTAGCCTTTGAGTCCCTTTATTTGCACAAGGGAGAATAAGGGTGTGAAAGCATGCAGCCCCCAAAGAGGGTCTACTACAGTTCCTCCTTTGGATGTGGCCAAGGAAGACATGGAAAGAGAAGGAAAAAAAACTCCCAGTGGACCAAACCAGGGACAAGAGAGAACAATGAACACACAGCTATCCCCAAAGAGTAGGTCTTTCATGGTTTAAACAAGGAAATCCTCCACTCATCAGGGTACGGGGGCTTCAAAATGCTTGCAGGTCCATAACTGCCAGGGACCAGTAACTGCTGAGACTTGCATGCTTCCTTTTTCCAAATAAGATTCTTCCTTGAGGTCATCTTGCCACTGCTGCACTCCTGCATATGTGATGTGTGAGGTGGAGAGCACAACTTGTCCTTATAGTTCATAGGTTACTGAGCCAGGAGGGGCTACATCCAAACCTGGCAGGGATGACTCCACATCACTTGAAACCAGGGACTTTGAGTTAGATACTGTTTCTAGATAGGACTTGAGTCAGCCCCCTTGAAGAAGCAAATAAATATGTGCCATGTTTGGAAATAACAAGCAGACTGTGGCAGGGACATCTTTCTGGTAACCAAAACTTTGTGGGTGAAATTTTGGCTAGGTTAAGCTTCCTAGCTAAGGAATATATTTTTAGCCCACTTGCATCTAAATGGGACCATGTGATGATTTCTGGCCTGTGGAACGTGAGCAGAAATTATATGTGTTTCTTTCAGTCTGTGGTGGTTCAGTATTCAGTGTACCCTCCTTCCCTATATTCTTTTTCTCTTTTAAGGTCACCTTTGAGGCCACAAACTAGTAGCACCTCAGGGAAGAAAGAGCCTAGATTCCTGAGCAACCATTTCAAGTGGAGCCATCTGGAAAAGGTAACTAATCAGGTATGCTATATTGAACTTTGTGTAAAAGAGAAATTAATTCCAGTGTATTAAGCCACTATGGTTTTTTTTATTGCTATAATTAACAACAAAACTGCTAGTATTAATTAACCTGATTAATACAACCCTAATATGCAAGTAAATGGAGGTAAGAAATATCACATGTGCTTAAAGAACTAATAGAGTTTGATATTATTAAAATATATGATGAACAGGGAGAAGTGGTAGGAGGAAAGGCTAGAGAGGTAGGCAAAGAACCATGTTTCTCAGAGTGGGACCCATGAACTGCCTAGATTAGAATCACTTGGGAGTCTTATTAAAAATTCCATTTTGGGGGGTCCACCTACAGACCTAGACCTACAGAATCAGAATCCCTTAGGAAGGGGCCTCCAAAGACACAGTTTTAACAAGCACTCGGGTGATTCAAATGTACACAATTGGCTGAGAACCATGGAATTAGATGATAAAAGATCTTATGCATTTTTTAAAGATTATTTTATTTTGTCATCCACAAAATTTGCAACTGTGAAAGGTCATGATTAGGGAAGTAATATGACCAGATCTCAGCAGGGTATAAATTCATTGAGGGTAAAGACTTTGTCTGTTTTGCTCACTGCTATAGCCTTCATGCCTTACAAAGTATCTGGAATTTAGTAGGTATTCAATAAATATTTATTGAATAAATGAATCAGATTTGAGTTTTTTAAATGACCGTCACCAGGGAGGTATAGATAATAAATTGGAGGGGTGGATAATGGAAACTGAGTGACCTGGTAGGAGGCAATTAAAATTGTTCAAGTGTGAGATGATGTATTTCTAAGCTAAAGCAATGGCAGCAAGAATAGAAGAGAGAGGATGCTTTTGAAATATTTTTAGAAGGATAAATTATATATAAGGGACTGATTCCAGTAAGTGGGTGGAGGAAAGGAAAGTATCTAGGAATACTCTGATTTTTAATGTGTCTAAAGAAATGGATGATGGTGCTATTCACAAAGATCCAAAACTCAAATCAGTTTTCAGGAGAAGATAAATTCAGTATTGAATATGTTGACTTTGAGATTCTGATAAACAACCAGATATTGAGTACATGGTTGGCCATATGATCAGAAATGCATGAGAACGATCTGGAGTGTAGATCTAGATTTAGGTATCTGCCATTCATTCAATTATTTATTCATTAAATATTTGCTGTCTATTGCATTAAGCAATGAACTAGAGATTAGACATTCAAAGATGCCTTAGAGTGTTATGGAAGGACCAAAGAGTAGTAAGTGCCCTAAAAGCGGTATGTCCAGGGAGGCTTGAGGAGGGCACCCAATTCAGTTAGGGGTGTTGAGAGAAAGCTTCATGGTGGAGGCCTTAAAACACTCCAAGATATATGGGAGTCCTGTATGCTATGCATGTTTGTTTTGTAAGTTTACAACTTTTACTGTACACTTATTATTACATATGTTCATGTATGAATGATATACTTCAATAAAATTTTTTAAATGAAAAACAAAACAAAACAGTCGAAGACAGAATTTATCCAGGCAACAATAAGGAAACTGTATTCTAGGCAGAAGCATCAGCATGTACAGACTCAGTTTCTGGACCTTCAGATAGGTAAAGCCAGACTGCAATCAGTTATGAAGTGAATGGGAGATTAGGAAGTGGGGACTGTGAGTATAAAACAACTTTCATGAAATTTTTATGAGAAGGGAAGAAGAAAAGAAATAGGTCAATAGCTAGAGGGGGCATTAAAAAGGTCCAAACATTCTGTTTAGAATAGGAGAGGGTTGAGCATGCTTTCCTGCAGAGGAGCAGGAAAGTTTTATGTTATAGGAGAGAGGGGGGGACAAGATTGATGAAACAAAATCACACAGGAGACAGAACAGGATGGGGTATGTGCACCTGACAGAATGAGCTGTTGCCAGGAGGTGAAAGAGCTCTTCTACTACTCATGTTGGGAATGAAGTAGAGAGCTGGAGATAAGCCTGTAGATGGGAGGAGGGCGGGCTAGTAAAGGGGAAGACGCAGAGCGCATGTATGGCAAGAACTGTTGGGGACTTTGGAGATGGAGGACTGCACAAACCAGCATGGTATACTTTCTCTGGGTTTAAATGAGAAGAGAGACGATAAAAGGTAGAAAGAACTGTAATTTTTAAGGAGAAACCAAAAGCAGTCAACACAACATGCCAGAAAATATGCATTATGCCCCAAAATATGAATTACCCAGAGGCAATATTAGTTTTTATAAATATACATTTGTTCCCAAATTATTAAAACTCTGTAGCATCACAGTAGCTTGTGAATTACCTATCTCTGCAACGCTGTGCCTCTCAGAGAGCCTGGCCCATGACATGCACTCAATAAATGACTGGACCAAACGATTCTTTGGTCCAGGCATTCCATCTAGAACAGCCTGTCTCCATTCCTAACAGTCATAAACTTTGATTTATAATGAAACTAATATCCTAATTAAAAGCAAATTACTAACAATTTTGAAAGTAATAGTCAACAATTTCAGTAAAATAGCTTCTCATAAGAGCTCTGAACCAATGAAGATGACAGAGATTACATTCAGAAAACCTTCATATGGTTTGATGGGGAAAAATTAGGCTAGAATTCACGACACCATCTCTGGTTGTTCAGAGTGTTTTGAAGGCCTCTTTATATTCAGACAAGTTTCCTTTGGATTTAGACTAAGATTTAAATAATCTCCTGAAACAACAGATGCTCAAAACTCATAATTGTTACCAAACATATGTTCAGAATGGATACACCAGTAGCTCTGATTTATGCAAGAAGAGGATGAAGCATGCCCATCTATCCCTTTTCCATTCTCAGATTCCCTAAAGATATGAAAATAGTCATGAAAATTATATAATTGTTTAGGTGCTATAAGATATAACTCTAAAATGAAACAGGAGTGATCATTAGAGCGATGATTTCATTGTTACCACCACAGCCACCACCACCCACCATCATTGCCATCATCTTCAGCAGCTGCATCTTCAAAAAGAATGGAAAAAGTATAAGGTGTCTCTCTGCAGCATTAGGTACTGAACCAGAGATTCAAAGCCACAGACCTTGCTCTTGAAAAGCTTGTTAAGGTCAAATGGTGGAAGAACTGGAGCTATAAAGTTGTGGGCTTCTTCCCCAACCATGTTGACTAAACCAATACATAATTGTGGCCAGAGGCTCTCAACCCTCAGCACGTATAATCATTTAGTAAACTTTTAAAAATAGAGTTGCCTCAGTCCTACCCAAAATCAACTATATCATCATCTGGAAGGATGATGTTTGAAGAATTTAGACACCAGGATTTTTAAAGCTCCTTGTGTGTGTGTGTTTTAATTAAACCAGGGTATCGATATGGATACAGAACATTTCCATCACTACAAAGATGCCTCTTGTTCCCTTTTTATAACCACACCTACTTCCCTCCCATCTGTCTCCTCATCCCTGACCACTAATCACTAATCTGTTCCTGATTTCCATAATTTTGGTATTTCAAGAATGCTATATAAATGGAATCATACAGTGCATGAATTTTAGGAATTGGCTTTTTTCACTCAGCCTAATTCTCTGGAGATTCATTCAGGCTTTGTATGTATCAATAGTTCATTCCTTTTTATTGCTGAGTGGTATTCCATGGTATGGATATGCCACAGTTTTTTTAACCATTCACCTGTTGAAGGACATTGGTATCGCTTCCTTTTGGGGGCTATTACGAAGAAAGTTGTCATGAACATTTGTGTATAGGTTTTTGCATGAAAATAAGTTTTCATTTTTTCTGGTATAAATATCCAAAAGTGCTATTAATGGATTTTATGGTAGTTGCACACTTAATGGTATGAGAAACTGCCAAATTGATTTCCAGTGTGACTTTACCATTTTACATTCCCACCAACAATACATGAGGGATCCGGTTTCTCTGAATCCTCATCAGCATTTGGTGTTCTCATTGTTTTTTATTTTAGACATTATGATAGGTATGTAGTAGTATCTCATTGTGGTTTTAATTTCCATTTCCCTTCTGTGGTTAATGATGTTGAATATCTTTTCATGTGCTTATCTACCATCTGTATATCATATTCAGTAAAATGTCTGTTCAAATATTTTTCCCCTTTCTACTTGATTTTTAAGGCTAAGTTTTGAAAATTCTTTATATAGTCTAAATACAATACTTTGCCAGACATGTGGTTCGCAAATGTTTTCTCCCAGTCTGTAGCTTGTTTTTTTCTTTTTCTTTTTTTTAAGTTCTCTTGGTTAGGGTCTTTCACAGAACAAAATTTTAAATTTTGATAAGGTTCTGCTTATCTTTCTTTTCTTTGATGGACCCTGCTTTTGGTGTCAAATCTAAAATCTCTGTGCCTAACACTAGATCCTGAAGATTTTCTTCTAGGTTAGGATTTCTATAAATTTTTATAGTTTTACATCTTAGATTTAAGTCCATATTCCATTTTGAGTTAATTTTTAAATAGGTGTAAGGTTTGCGTGAATGTTCCCCTTCCTTTGGTCCCCACCAATGGCTCCAGCACTATTTGTTCTGTTCCATTGACCTATGTGTCCAACTCTTAACCATAACACATGGTCTTGATTTCTATATCTATACAGCAGTTTTAACATCAGATTGAGTGATTCCTCACAATTTATCCTTTTTCTCAATGTTGTTTTAGCTACTCTAGGGCCATATAAATTTTAGAATAAGTTTGTCTATGTATATAAAACATCTTTCTGGGATTTTGAGAAAAACCATATTAAACTCATAGATCAACTAGGGGAGAACTGAGATCTTTATAATGTTAAGTCTTACAATCCATGAAAATGGTATATCTTCTATTTATTTATGTCTTTTTTTTATCAGAATTTTGTAATTTTAATCATACAGACCCTCTACATGTTATTTTTAGTTTATACCTAAGAATTTGATTTAGAGTGATTATAAATAGTATTGTGCTTTTAATTTCACTTTCTACATAGTCACCATTAGTATATAGAAATGAAATTATTTTCTTGTGTTTACCTTGTATCCTGAAACATTGCCAAACTCACTTATTAGTAATAGGAAAATTTTGTTTGTTTGCTTGCTTGCTTGTAAGATTCCTTGGGATTTTCTGTAGACAATTATGTCATTTGAAAACAGGGACATTTTATTTCTTCCTTTCCTATCAATATGCTTTTTATTTCTTTTTCTTGCCTTTTTACAATGGCTAGAACTTCCCTACTGTGAGGTAGGACTGTGTGGTGAGTCTGAATATATTTGCCTTGTCCCTGATTTAGAGAGAAGGCATTTGGTCTCTCATCAAGTATGCTGTTTACTGTAGGCCTTTTGCTTTGCTTTGTTTTACTTTTTGTTTTTGGTAGATACTCTTTATAAAGAGCCAGAAGTTCCCTTCTATTCCTACTTTCATGAGAGTTTTATTGTGAATTGGCATTGGATTTTAGCATATGCTTTTTCCATGCCAATTAACATAATTTTCTTTTTCAACGTATTGATATCATGGATTACATTGATTGCTTTTCTAATGTTGAGCCAGTCTTGCATGCCTGGAATAAATCTCACTTGGTATTTTGCCTCAAACTAGTCTAAGATCATGACTGATACAAGTCTATAATTTTCTCTTTTTTGCACCGTCTTTGACTAGAATTTTTTATCGGGTTGATACTGGACCTAAAAAATGAGCTGAGAAGAATTTCTCCTTCTTGTATTTTCTGGAAGAAATTGTGTAAAATTGGTGTTAATTCTTCTTTAAATGTTTGTAGAATTCTCCAGTGAAAACATCTGCATTTTGGAGATTCCCTTTTAGGGAGCTCTTTCATTCATGCTGTCTATTTTTCATGGTTCACTTTTGGTACCTTGTGGTTTTCAAGGAATTGTTTGATTTCCTCTAAGTTGTAAAATTGATGAACAAATTTGTTATTTTCTTATTATCCTTTAAATGGCTGTAGGATAGGTAGTGATATCTTCTGTTTCATTCCTGATGTTGGAAATTTGTTACTTATCTCTTTTTAATTTTGTCAGTCTCATTGGAGATTAGTCAATTTGATTTTTTCTTCAAATAGCTGGCTTTTTGTTTCATTGATTTTCTCTATTTTTTCCCCATTTCAATTTCATTAACGCCCACTCTTATCTTTGTTATTTCCCTCCTTCTGCCCACTTTGGACTTATTTTGCTCTTTTTATAGATTCTTGAGGTAGGAGCTTAGATTATTTTTTAGATCTTTGCTCTTTTTGAATGTAAGCATTTAGGACTGTAATTTCTCTCTCAGCACTGCTTTAGTGGCAGCCCACATAATTTGTTATGTTGTATTTTATTTTCATTCAGCTTTATAGATTTTTACTGGCTTTCAGACTTACTCTTTGACCCAAGGACTATTTAGAAGTGTTTAGTACAATTTCCAAGTATTTGGAGATTTTCCTGTTCTTTTTCTGGTATGGAGTTCTAGCTTGATGTCATTATAGTCAGAGAACATAATCCATATGATATTAATTATTTCAAATTTTTGAGGTTTGTTTTTGGCCCAGTGATATACCTTGGTGAATATTCCATGGAAGCCTGGTGTTCACTGTGGACCCTGAGGAGAGGGGGAAGGAGGAATAGAATAGATGGAAGAGGGGGTATTTAGGGGGCAATGGAAGTGTTCTGCATGATCTTGCAATGATGGATACAGGCCATGGTAAATTTCATCAAAAATTTTTAAAAGTGTGTGGTCTAAAATGTAAACCATAATGTAAACCATTGACCATGGTTAGTAGCTATGTTTCAATATTTGTATATCAGTTGTAACAAACGTACAATCACATGTAAAATGGTTATTAATAGGGAAGGAGGAAAAGGGGGAGGATGTTGGGTATATGGGAGTCCCCTATATTCTGTATGTTACTTTAACGTGACCTAAAACCTCTTTGAACACACACACACACACACACACAAAGTAAGAAACTGGGGAAGAAATGGAAGAAAATGCCTGTACATACAGGACAACAGATATTACAGTAATGAAAGGCAAAATGCCAAAAAAAATTTTTTTTAATATTTTTCATTTTTTTAATACCCCATTTTTTACTTTATTTTAGTTTTAGTTTTTCTAAATTATTATGTATTTTATTTCTTATATTTAAAGCTATCTTTATTATTTCATTTTCCTATTAATGGAATTTGGCAACATTCTTGGCTTCATTTTTGAAGAAGTTTTGGATCACAGAAGGGTTATAACTATGGCAGGGGAGGATCAGTGGTGTGGGGTGTCAGTGATGGGGGGATACATGGGAGGGAGTTCACCTGGCCATACATATAAGGTATATGAATATGTTCAAATATTCATGGGGCATTGCCACAATGGGTAGAGGTTCACATAACAGCCGAAGGAACGTTGAATCCCCATCCTGGGGAGCTCTGCCACATTCTCTAATGGAGCAGCAACAATCCCCCAGATACAGAGACAATGACTAGTGAAGAAGGATGGTCCATTGATGGGCCCTTGATATTGATGAATATGCTTATAAGCCTTTTGCTTTTGAATTTGCAATTTGGCCTAGTGTTGTAGGGTGTCTAAGAGTTACCTCCTGAGAGCCTCCTTGTTGCTCAAATGTGGCCTTTCTCTAAGCCAAACTCAGTATGTGGATGCATTACCTTCCCCCCAGCAAGGGTCATGACTCCCGTGGATGAGCCTTCCTGGCACCAAGGGATTACTACCAAGCACCGGCTTGTGATACAACTAGAAAAAGAACTTGAATATAAAAGGGGGAAAAGGTAAAGACAAATGAGTTTATATGGCTAAGAGACTTCACAGTGAGTCGGGAGGTCATCAGAGAGGTAACACTTATGCACATCTCAGCAGGATCTCATAGACGGCCAAAGTAGACACTACCCCAAACAATGGGGCTCCTGAGGGCTCTGGAGACACCTAGGTCCTGCCGTCATGGCGGGTAGCTCTGGAGTTTGGTGCCTTGCCAGTGGGCCCTACTTTGGAGATTATGCTCCCAAGTATGACAGAGTTGGACTCATGTGACTTCTGTACACATGCCTCTTCTGTCCCTTTTGTGTGAACCTATAGTTGGTGCTGGAGTTGGTAGGTATATGTCCAGGAGACTTGAATCTCTGGGCTGTCCATGTGTTGGCTGGGCCCTGAGCCTCAGTGGAGTTGCAGCACCTGCTTTCTAGTTCATTGGACTCATCCAGGACAGCTGACTGGGAGGTGAGGATGGACAGCCACCACACAAGGAACCAAGAGAGTCCCATCCATCAGCCATATGGGATCAAAGTCCCCTCTCAATTAGAGGTGGAGTGGGCATCACCATCCTGGAATCCTCAGGACTGGTGAATAAAATATGGACTAGAGTAGACTTATGGTTTTCTACTATAGACTTATTGTGATTCTAGCAATGGAAAAAATTATATCATTGATGTGGAGACAGTGGTCAGTGGAGGTGCTGAAGTCAGGGAGAGGAAAAAAGAGGTGTAATACGGGGGCATTTTCAGGACTTGGAATTGACCTGGATGGCATTGCGGTGACAGATACAGGCCATTATATATCCTGCCATAGCCTACAGAATTGAGTGGGAGACAGTGTAAACTACAATGTAAACTATAGTCCATGCTTAGTGGCAATGCTCCAAAATGTGTTCATCAATTGCAATGAATGTACCACACTAATGAAAGAAGTTAATTTGGGGGAAAGTGGGAGGTATGGGGAGTGGAGCATATAGGAATCCCTTATATTTTTTTATGTAACATTTTATGTAATCTAAGTATCTTTTAAAAATAAATAAAAAATATATTTAAAAATAATAAAAGGCATTTATTAGTTTAAAAAAATTCCATGGAAGCCTGAAAAAAATATGCATTCTGATGTTGGTCATGGAGTGTTCTCTATGTGTTGATAGACCATGTTGGTTAAAGGTGTTTTTCAGTTCTACATCTGCACCAACTTTCCATCTTGTACATCTAGCAGTGGCTGAGAGTGAGGAGTTGAAGCTCCCAACTATGATTATGGATTTGTCTATTTCTCTTTTTGGCTCTCTCAGTTTTTGCTTCATGTATTTTGAAGCTTTACTTGATTCAAACACAATTAGGGTTTTTATGTCTTCCTGGTGGAGCAATCATTTTCTCATTATGAAATGTCCTTCTCTGTCTCTAGAAATGTTATTTGCTCTGAAGTCTACTTTAACTGATATTAATATAACCATTCTACTTTTTAAAAATTAGTGTTTGTATGTTATATTTTTTTCATCGTTTACTTTCAAATTACCTATGCTGATATATTTGAAGTTTCTTATAGACAGCATATTGTTAAATCCTGTTTTTCAATTCAGTCCATTTTATTTGTTTTCTATTTTATTTTCTCCGTATTTTTTGTTCCTCTGTTTTTCTTCTCTTACCTTCCTATGGACTTTCTTAAAAATTAGGATTTCCTTTTGATTTATTTATGTTTTCAGTATATCATTTTGTAGACTTAGTAGTTGTTTTGGTCATTACAATATATAATACATACATAAGTTTTCACAATCTCTGGGTATTGGCAAATTTCTAGTGAATATAAATATTGTTTCTATTTAGGTCCCTTTACCTTCTGATGGTATTGTATATTTTGCTTCAGTCATCAAATATGACTTAAGAAACTCATTAGAGTTTTCCTTCTTCTGAAAATGCCTTTATTTTCCCTTCATTGTAAAAGGATATTTTTGCTGGATATAGAATTTGTAGCTAACAGTTCTTTTATTTCCATATTTGATAAATGTTGTGCTACTTCCTTCTGGCCTCCATGGTATCATATTAGAAATCTGTTGTCATTTGAATTGATGTACCCTTCTAAGTAGTTTGCCTTTACTCTCTGGCTGATCTCAAGATTTTTTTTTTGTCTTCAATTTTAAGAAGTTTAATTATGAAGTTTCTTGGCATGAATTTCTTTCAGTTTATCTTATTTTGGTTTTGCTCAACTTCTTGACTCTATAGGTGTATGTATTTAAATAATTAGGAAAGTTTTCAGCCATAATTTCTTCCAATATTTTTTCAGTCCCACTCTCTTCTAGTACTACAATGATATAAATATTTTCTTTGTTACCATCCAACAGGACTCTGATACTTCATTTTTCTGTCTGTTCTCTCTCTGCTCTTCATATTTGGTAAATTCTATTGATTTATTCTCAAGTTCATGGATTATATCCTGTGTCATCTCTACTTTACTATTAAGCCCATCGAGTTTTTTAATTTTAGTTATTACATCTTCAGTCATATAATTTCTTTTTTATTCTTTTTTTATAGTCTATACTTCTTTTCTATTTTTTCATTTGTTTCAAGAGAATTCAAAATTGCTTGTTGAAACATTTTTATGCTGGCTTCATTAAAATCTTTGTCAGATAATTCCAATATCTGATGCATCTTGGTGCTAGCATCTGTTGATTGTCTTCTCTCATTCCTGCTGTGATTTTCCTGATTCTTCATATGATGGGTGATATTGTATCCTGGAAATGTTACACATATTATGATATATTTTGCATGTATATTATGAGACTTTCTATCCTATTTTATCTTTTTTTAGCAGCCAGTCTCCTTGTTGAGCTCTGCTGTATGGGCTATGTATGTTTAGCTTCTTGCTGTTCCCTATGACACACCCCAGCAAAAGTGAGACACTGATTCACACTACCTCATTGCAGATGGCTGGGATGTAAATACAGATCCCCCTCATTCTAGGCAATTGTGGACCACCAATTCTCCTTTTCTCTTTGTCTCTGAGTAGAGGTGTAAGATCAGCTCTCCTCTGGGCCCTGCTACCATCACGGAGATGGAAAGCAAAGAGCTGACTAACACTACTTTGTTGTTACAGGGTGCGAGTGAAATCCCTATTCTCCACTGGGCCCCGCTGATACTGGGAAAGGAGGTCCAAAAGGGAAAAAAGGAAAATGCAAACTAGCACCTCCCACCATATCCTCTGCCTCCTGGCTCCTGGCTGGGGACAGAAGCTCAACCCACTGCTGGACCCTGTCAAGGCCACCTCAGCAGGGGAATCAAAGTGCCACCAGTTTCTTTCTCACAGCCAGTGGAAGATTGTCTCCCTTTTCAGTCCAGCTAACACCACCTGGTGTGTGAATCTTAGTATGCCCCCTTCCATGGGACATGTGGGATGGAAGATCAACTTCCTGCTTAGCCTCACTAAAACCGTTGGGTGTAGGAGAGTGGGGTATAGGGTAGAGTAGAGCATATATTGCCAAAAAAGTTTTCTATTGTTAGCTCACTTTTTTTCCAGTCCCTTGGCTAGTGGCACATGCTTTTCTTTGTACCTGTTGGCAGTTCCAGATTGAAGGCTCCTGCAGCACCCTGTCCAGGATACATGGGAAACAATAAGGTTAGTCAGGGAACTTACCACCTTGTCATTTCTCTATCCTAATGCCTCCAGAAAGTTATCATCTTCTTTCCACCCTTCAGAGACCTGCCAGGCCTTTTTGTTGTGTTATGTCCAGGGGCTTTTAGTCATCAGGTAAGTACCTAAAAGAAGTGGGCTACTACATCTTAGCAGAACCTTTGGGTGTTTTTATTGAGCTTCCAGGATTAAGAACCTCTGATTTAGGCCAAATAACTATCCTGACAGGTATGTTTCCCCATAGACTTGGCTGTTTGAATAAAATTATGAAATTCTACAGATACTGATTAAATAAGTTTTCATTGATTGCTTGCTACATACCAGGCACATTTCCAGACGCTGAGAACTCATCAGAGGAAACACCAAATCCTTCCATTCATGGAGCTTACATTCTAGTGACTTGGTTGGGGGTGTGGATAAAACTATCATCATCATTGCCACATTTTGCTTTCAGCTATTTGGTGTTTACCACTGAAGCCAATGGAATTGCAATTTAACTCAACTTTACTTCTCTGTACCATCCTCGCTGCAGCTTGTCTTGCACATTTGAGTAAATGAATTACTACATCTGTCTCCCTTCAACTAAGTGTCTATTACTACTAGATAAATCTAGGGTGCCCTTAGCAGGGCTTTAAAACACCTCTTTCCACAGTTTCCAAAACTTGAGAGTCTGGCACCACATAAAGTTCCATGCCCTTGCTTTCTTCACATGCTGCTCTTTTTGGAGTACCCCATCCTCCTCATTGACTGCTAGGTAAATCCCTATGTTACTTTTCAGTAGCACCTTTTCTTTGGTCATATCTCTTTAGGGTATTGGGGGTAAGTTTAAAGAAAAGCACAATCTGCTTTACAGGAATTTGAAAGACCTCATTATTCATGAGCAAAGGAACTACGGAGAGAGACTATCTGCCTATCAGAAGCAAACAGACACTCGATCAAAAGTCCATATACTCAAGCATCTTACATAAAAACAAGAAATATTTCAATTGTATTTGAATTGTAAAAAACTATATTTTTTCCCATTTCTAATTACCTTTCAAAGTACTTTAAGCATTTAAAATAATGTGATGGGGGTGGATAAAGCACTAGAAGAACAAAATAAGCCACTTCATCACTTCACCCGTCACTCTCTCTCATGGGAGACCTTTCCCATCTTTTCCAAAGAGGTCTCATCAACTTTCCTATCCACCCAAAAAAAACATGTATCAACATGAGCTTTGAAGACTTACTGGTATTGATCCACTTCCCTGCATCAATAACTGTAAGTCAGAAGATAAACCCTCTGATGACTGACCCAACATGTGAACTAGAACGGGCTTTCTCCACAGGAAAACTCTGAAATACATAGACTTTTCTATTAAACAGAGCCACCCAGGGTCACTCTCTGTGTCTTAGAATATTTTCTACCTTTCCCTGGGTGAGTACAGAAAACTTTTTGGAAATCCAGATTCCATGTCACCATTATCACATAATGGATTTAGTACTTCTGCAATTATTAAAAGATTATAATAGAATGGGATAGAATAGAATAGAATAGAAAATAAAAGAACGTAGTACAGGTAGTAAGATTAAGAATTGTTTCCTGGAGATTGCTTTATTTCTGTGCATGTGCATGCACGTGAACATGCCACAGTGTAAATGTAATTCTTACTGTTGATAGGGGTCAAAAGTTTGAAAACACTGAGATATATTGAGATAAAAATGTAGGTCATAGAAATGTGTTAAATTTAGAGCAGCTAGGACTTCATATCCCCATAATAATGTACAGTGCCCAGAATATGTCCTCTGCTCTAACTGAAGACATTTGATCCAGGAATTAACTCTTATTTGAAGTCCTCTCTGACCTCCTTCCAGAGACAGAGTTTGTCCTGACCTCTTCTGAGCAACTCTTTCACTGTTTTGTTGTAATTGTCACTCTGACTCTAATATATTTACTTACATGTCTGTTTTTTCTATTAGACAGATATTAGAGGCTGAGTTTTATCTATCTACGTGTCTAGTCCAATAGCTGACACATAGTAGATATTTATGAAATGATCATTCAAAAATGAATAAGGCATTAAAATATATGTATATATATATATATATAAACAACATTTTTGTAAGCAAATACACATATATGCATATATATTTATATATCATTTTGCAAATGTTTGTATGTATTGTGAGAATTTTTATTTTTACCCATAATAAAAAAAATAAACACACACACACACACAAAAAAAAAAATTCTAGAAAATGCTGAGGATATTGATTAGACCCATTTGTTATTTTTTTACCCTATATCTTAACTTGTGACAAGGAAAATAAAACAGAAAAATAATTTAAAAAAAAGAATAAGGCAAGAATCATCAATGGATACTAAAACTAGTGGATGAAAAATTGACAAAATAACCAGGATATTTATATGGTACACTGTGGTTACATTAGATAACGTCCTCGTTTTTAGGAAATACACACAAGTATTAGAAGGGGAAAGAGAAAGTGTGTAACTCTTCTATAAATTTAAAATTATTTCAAAATAAAAAGCTAAAAAATGGATAAACAAATGAATTAAAGACTAACATTAGCAAATTAAGAGATTAATGGTCTACAGCTACTTAGTCATAGAGACAACTAGACTGCATTTACATAATTCATGCTCTATCTGATTAGGAATTGTTCCAGAACCACGAAACAGTAACAAAGTCCAAACCTACTTTGTCCATTAAACATCAAAAATAGGGGCCCTTGGCTATACCTGTGTGCACCACCAGTCCATCTCCTTTAGCTGAACTGATCAATCAATCGCTCAGTAGTTATGAGCTGCTTGATGACCCGGCCAGCCAGTCAGTGTCTAAAAAGGTCGTCAACATCTCAATCACCACTGGCCACGCGAAAGCACCATCTGCCTGCCATTCACACAGGTAGCCCCACAGCAGGTCTTCCCACCTCAACTTCACCTCTCTAGGGCACAGAATCCCCACTGCAAGCACATTTAGAAATAATTCCCTTGCAAAGTCTCTAAGCAATTTTTTGTGCTTATGTTTTATTACTCCATCAAATATGTAGGAAAGCAAGGGATGGTTTGGTGCTCGGAGCATATTACAACAACACAAAACTGTCAGACAAAGGATTCTCATTCAAATGACCAGTTGGTCCAAACAAACCCTAACGGGTTCAGCCAGTTTGATTTCTATTTAGTGATTTTTACCAGGTGTTTGACCTAGTTGCATAAATCAGCATTGTTTCAGAATTGTGCCAAGCTAACTAACTATCCAATGCCAAAACTCCTATTGATGCATCGGATGACCACAAAGAGACCACATCAGAATGGTGTAAACAGAAGACCCTTTGGTAATTATATCCTCTTCGTGAAGCAGAGTGACTTACCTCTGGCACAACTGCTGGTTTTCTCAAATGCCTAGAGGGGTAATGTAGAAAAAGAAAAGGGGGAAGAAAAGGCAGCAGTGTGTCCTTCTTTCTCCATCTAAGGTTAGGGAAAGGATGCCTCTGATTAGGTGGAGCCTCAAGACTCTGTTTTCTGCTTCCCAGGGTCAAAACTTTCCTTCTCTCCTATGAGACTTTTAACTCTCTGCCTCTGTCTTACATGTCACAGGACACTCTATGGACTTACATGACCCAAGAGAATTCAAAGTAAAAAATGATCACACAAAAGAACATCTGTAACAATAAAGTTATAGGATGATGCAATTAAACTCAAATTTTAATCTCTCTCCTAAAATGTGGTATTTTCTGAAAACAAAGATACATGTAGAGAAGAGACAAAGGGACATGGGTAAAGAAACCAAACTAGGAATTAGGAAACTCCTGGGCTCCAATCCTAGCTGTGTCATAGTGAGCTGGATGACTTTAAGCTAACTCCATAACTTTTATCTTCTTTTCTACAAAATGAGAGTTTGGACTTGATGGCCTTAAGATCACTCTATTCACTCAGTGCTACTAGGTAAACCATTCCCCTATGTATAAATAACCCCTACATGCCAAGCTGGCCATGTTCTCCTACACAGATACTTCACGTTCATGATCATTCTTAGGTCGATTCTCATACCTGGATTCAGAACTAGTCCTGTATGTATATGTGTATGTGCATAGATGATTATAGATATTTGGTAGAAAGGTAATAGATTAGACAGATCAGATAGATAGATGACAGGGGAGATAGATACAGAGATATAGAGATAGATATATTAGATGATGGATGGGTGGATGGGTGGCTGAATGGACAGAAAGATATAGACAGAGCAAGACCGAGAGCAAGAGAGAAAGACAGGCCCTCACATTGAAAAGGTCTTTATTTACAATGATTTCCATCTTGTACCTGCCACCACCCTGCCCAGATATCAATAGCTTTACCCTGGGCTAACGACATCAGCTTCCAAAGCCTTCTCTCTGCCTGCTGTCTCTAAGATTTCAAACTTATTCTAAGTCCACAAGCAAATGCATCTTCTTAAGATATACTTTTATCATATCATCCTTTTCTATTGTTTTTTAGCTATAAAAGTAACATACTCTCCTTATACATTTGTTTCTATCAATTCAAAATATATGAAGAGAAAGAAACATAACACAGATATGATATAAGATCTAAGAAACAAGATAGATGATAATAGATAATGATAGGTACAGATAGATGATAGATAGGTAGATATATATTATATACACACATGCACATATGCATGTGTATGCATTTTTTAAGTCCCAATCACACATTACTTCACAAACAAGAGGAATCACTCTTCATTAGAAAAAGAAGTCAATTCAAAAGCATTGCAAAGGTCACATTTACACAAAATATATAGGACATCACCGTAAATGACAGGAACCAGAGGCAGACCACAGGACCAGCAAAAATATCCAGAATGGGAGGACAGGAAGCTTCAAGGAAGACATCCTCAAAGACATCTACATGCAGACCACACCTGCCTGTGCATATTAAATGAGAGCTCAGACACACGAGATGGTGCTAATGTGGATAAAATATGGATAAGGAGAGGCCAGATACAAGCTAAATGAATAAAATTGAGACATTGGGAAAATGAAACACAGCCTTTCTAGCTGAGTGGCCAACATCAATATCCAATTCGGAAAAGTTTGGAAAGGTGAAGTGCAGACTACTAAAGAGAGCAGAAACTCTGATTTTAAGTCTGCTACCTCCTACATACCAAAAGACAGATTGGGATGCAAACCTTCCAGGGAGAGTGGTGGTGGTACTGGGGACAGAATGCAGGGCTGCAGGAAAAAGGTCTGGGTTGGAATTGGTCATTCCTTGCAAGGATGCTACTTGACTCTATCAGCACTACTTCCCTCAACAAATTCTTGACATGACTAAACAAGAGAATGAATGTGAAACCCCCTTTGGAAAAATATCATCCACTCTGTGTATAAATGTAAATGATGATTATTTTTATTGAATCACTAGGATCTGGTTGACCTTCATTAGAAGGCAGGATATAGGCAACTCTCCTGGGAGGGGTTTTGGCCAAAAGCATCTTATATCAGTTACAGGAATCCCCAATGAGTGTTTGATATCGCCACTTTCAGGAATATAATCCATTCTCAATTCTCATTTCCCTTCTGCAGTAACGGTGCACAGTTTTTGTACCAATCATGACTCTCATCCTGACTTCTAAAGGAGTGTGAGCTTCTCCTTCCTACAAAAACTCCATGGATCAAGTCCCTGAGGACTTCCCTTACCCGCTCTCTGCCATTTTTGCAGTAATCCTCTGTCCTTCTGTTCTGATGTCTCTGATATTCCCCCCTCACAGTGAATTGGCCTCCACATACAGTGAATTCCATTCCCACCCTGTCCTGCCACCACCCTGGCCCAGATGTCTGTAGCTTCACCCTTCACCCTTGGCTGACACCACTTTCCAAACTCTTCTCTCTGCCTGCAGTTTCTAGCATTTCCAACTTATTCCAAGTCCACTAGAAGATCCATCTTCCTAAGATACTGCTTTTATCACATCACTCCTCTCTGTTGTTGTTTTAACTACAAAAGTAACACACTCTTTATATAATTTTTTCCATAAATTCAAAAATATATAAACAGAAAGAAACCTAAGACTGTTCTTGCTCTTGCCCTCATAACTTAGCTTAGTTATGCTAAGCTAAAGGCATAACTCAGGGAAGGCAGTTTTGCAAGTGCTAAGCTAAATGAGAGCTGGCTGTAGCTTTCTGCTGTGATTACTTGTGGAGGAGTAAAGATCTTGTATCTACCTTAGATCTGTGGCTTCCAAACCTCACTCCTCAGGGCCTTCAGGGACCAAAGATGAGCCGAGGGTGTTTGGGGGTCTCTCCCCCTCTTCAACCAGAACACTTCCACTTTTCTCTCTTTCCCATGCTGGGTTTCTAGGTAAGATAAAATTTGAAGGAAAAAACCTGTTGCGGGGGGGGGGGGGGAAGAAAGGTTGAAAGCCATTCCTTAGAGACTATCTTCCTTAAATATCTCTTCCCTCTGATTGGATTCTGATAAGGACTAGAGAGCTGGCAATTTGAGGTTGCTCTCTCTGACAAGTGTCTGGAAGGCCGATGGTCTGTTATTGATTGATACGCTTTAAATACAAGGCAAAGAAGTGGTTGGTTTGAGATTCTGTTTATGAAGTTCTCAAATCTATAGGATAAGATTCCTCAGGGAAAGGGTGGTGTCTCACATGCCCCATTTATGCCCCACAATCCTCCAACAGATCATTTTGCTTATATGTAATAAGTGCTCAAAATCATTCTGAACTGCATTGAGCCCAGGCTCTTGCCCACCTTCCCATCTGTATGTGTGTTTCTAGGGCCATTGATGTCAAAGGCAGACTTGGATTTCCCAGCCCATCTTGTAAATGTCCCAGTAGAGTGCTGAGTAAGATGTGAAATATTTTCAGACTTCCTCTTCTCATCCTGCTTTTTCCTGGCGGCTCTTGAGATGCCCACGCTGACATGTTCCACCCAGACCTGCTCTTCTGTGACAGCACATTCCACCTTGGTCAGAGAACCAGCTTACCACATTCCAGTCTCCACAGAACTGCCTGCCTTTGTGTTCATCCTACACTGAGAACCAAAATAAAAAGGTTTTCCTTTCTCCTTTCCCTTTATAAAACTTAGCTAGCCTGTTTCCCTGGAACCCATTCTATTTCAGCTGAGCTGACAGAAAAAAATTGGAGTTAACAAGTCCACGACTTGTAACTAAGCAATGTTTTTACTCCATGATACACATTTTTATTTGACAGAGATTGAGAATGACTACCCCAAATGGTAACAGGTAATAATTTGAGACCATGAGAGCCTTCAAATCAGAAAAAGTAGGTGACATCATAGTCATCTCATCTGCCTGGGTCTTACGATGCAGGAATAGGAAAGTCACTTCCATGTCTTATTCCCTGACAGTCAGAAAAAATTAAAAGAACCTTGCTTCTGATGGCCACAGTATACACCCAGCATACTTGGCCTTGGCGCCATTTATTGACTGGAGTGAAGATCTTCTATTGGCAAAAAGGTGTTCTTCGAACACTATTAAGCCATTCTTGCAGACAAGAAATTGCTGAGTATCTGCTATGGGTCAGACACTGTACTAAATGCTGGGGTTATGGCAATGAATATGACAAAGTCCCTGCCCTCGTGGAAATGTGATCTGGAGGAGGAGACAGACGTTAGAAAGGCAATTACAGGGAAGCGGCTGTGGCTCAATCAGTAGGGCTCCTGTTTACCATATGGGAGGCCCCGGGTTCGGTTCCCGAACGGCGTGGTTAGCTGACCCAGCGAGCACAAGCAGCAAGGGGGGGGATAAATGAATAAATAAAATCTTTAAAAAAAAAAAAAAAGAAAGGCAATTACAATAAAGTGTATTAAGGACTCTTAATTGGAAAAACACAGGAAGTCCATTGTAAGAACACCTATCCCAGGGTAGAATACCCACACCAGAGGTTTAGAACACCTTTCTTTTCTCTTGTCCCCAACTACATCACCACTTCTTCCTCTAAACCTGTCTGCTGTTCCATGGGGGAAAGTGATGTTCGTCACCATGGACACTGCTTGTCCATGTCCCTGCATGGTGAGCACGGTCCTTGGCAAAGAGCTTTTTCAATACCAAGTCCAATAATATATGTTGACTTTAATGATTGCAGTAACAGAAAAGAGGAGTCTAAAGCATACAAACACAGAATGATATCCTCGGTAACATGTAGTCCCCTTTCCAAACAGGAAAGTCACACTAAGGAGTCACACTAAGGATCTTGATCCAGATTAAACTATACAAAGAAGCTGGTTTTACTCTTTCCCATCAGGACCTTCTTTTCTCTATTCATCAGAGCTTGGTTCTAAACCCTCAGCCTCCCCCTCTGCAGCCTAAACTCAAGGTAGAGTTCAGATATGCATTTAGGGCATAGGGCAGACAAGCAGAAGCCACTGTACTGGATGGAGAGGACATGAACCTTCTGGTAGAGGATTGCAGGGGGTGGCAATACCCCTTCTTCACTTATATTCAGAAAATATATTTAGACTTGGGATAACATTTCTTGGGAGGCCCTCAGCCTAAGAGGGCCAAGTAGAGACTAGGGTAGGACCCTAAAAGGAAACATCGAGGAAGTGACTTGGGTGATGACTGCTCTAGGTTGTAGGAGAGAAGGAGCAAAGGGGAGGAAACTCAAAGCTCCTAAGTGAGTCAGCCCACCTGGCCAGTGAACTGCAGCTAGGACTTGGTATAGAAACTGTGGAAGAAAACTGTTCTTATTTGTCTGAAGTAGTCTGTCTTGTGCCTATTTTAGTATCCCAAGGTGATTTTATAATGATTTGAGATTTAGGAATTCTAGAAATTGGTGTCCTTTGAGAAACTGGACCAAGGGACTGAAGAGAGAAAGTGAAGACAAGAGTGGAAGATTTTTTCAGGCAAAGGAGGCCGTGAGTGTGCAGAGGTGCCATTAGTGCCATGCAATGCTTCCTCTCCCCTCTAATGCCCAAAGGGAAAAGTGTTAGGCTCTCACCATCCAGGGCTGTCACTTTCTTCATGGTTCCCTCAATAAACCATTCCATTTAGGTACAAGCTTATTGAGTGCCTGCTGCATGCCAGGCATTGTGTAAGCAATAGGAAAAGAAAGATAAAAAAATAAAACCCATCTCCTGCCATCCAAATGGTTATAACATAGTGAGGGAGAGAAATACAAAAACAAGTAATTAGAATGTGGCGTTATAATGGCAATAAGAAGGGAAACCAGGGCCTTGGGGCACAATGTGGTCACTTCTGGGTAGGTGGTATTATGGGTTGAATTGTGTCCCCAAAAAAGGTATGCTCAAGTCCCAACCCCCAAGCCCATGAACGTGACTTTATTTGGAATCAGGGTCTTTGAAGATGTGATTAGTTAAAATGAGGCCAAACTGGATCAGGGTGGGTCCTAATTCAAGATGACTGGTATAATTATAAGTTGAGGGGTATTTGGACAAAGACAGGCTGACATGAAAGAAGGAGACCACGTGACATTGGCAAGAGAGTTGAAGTGCTGCAGATGCAAGCTGCGGAAGGCCAAGAGTTGCCGGCAAACACCGAGAGCTAGGAACCACCAAAGAGGGATCCTCCCCAACAGGTTTCAGAGGGAGGTGGCCCTACTGGCACCTTGATTTCACACCTCCAGCCTCCAGGACTGTGAGACAATAAATTTCTATTGTTTGAAGCCACCCAGTTTGTGGTACCTTGTTTCGGCAGCCATAGGACACAGTTTGTATGCCAAGAGCATCAGTTTGTGCTTTTGCATTCCCTCCTCACCCCCCTACAAACTTCTCTGAGCCCCAGAGGCTGACCTGTGTGGTTTATGTCAAAGGCTCCCTTGCCCTCCGGCTTCCTGTTGGTTTCAGCCAATGCTGTGTGCTGGCAGGAGGTTAAAGTAACAGAAGAGCGGGTGCTGTTCCCACAGCTCTCTTCCTCCAAGGGGGCAGGTAGGCGGCTGTGGGCTGCTGCATCCTTGACACAGTCCTCTTTGTCTCCAGGTTCAGGTAACAGCTCCCTTCCCCCCAGTGGAGGAGGACAACAGGCCTCTGGTTTTAGCCTCAGCATGCTACATCATCCTTTGTGATTTCCCTACATTCTGCCCACATCTTTGTAAATACTCTCTTTATTAAACTCTCAATTTACCCTCTGTGAATGAGCTATTTCATGCCTGAAGGTGACTGTCCCAGGTGATTCAAGAAAAAAAAAATTATGGAGAGATGAATGAGTTGAAGGGGTTTGACAGGGACATTAGAAGAGAAAAGGAAATCTGGTAGCAGGAAGAGTATCTGGGAAAAGTAAGAATAGAGACTGCAGGCATATTTGATGAAGTGCTATCAGAGCACTACACCTGGTGTATAGGGTAGGTGCAAAGGCATGGAAGGAAAGAAAGAAAGTTGGGAAGGAGGGTAAGGTCAGATGACAGGAGATGGGAAGTTTGGGCTTGATCTCGTAGCCACTGAAATGTTTTAGTCATGGTGTCAAAATGGAAATTATGGAAGTATGAGACCAAAGGCAGGACATCCCAATGGTAGGCTCCTGCAGAAATTCAGGGGAGCAATGTTTTGAAATATAATGGGAAAATAGTGATTATTCTCAATTAAGGGTCTCTTATCCAGCAGCCCAAAGAAAGGGAGAGATTTGAAAAAAGTTAAGGAGATGGAGACAATGTTGACCAATTTGATGTATGAGATTAAAGACAATGAGAAATGTGGTCTGGTTTCCAGATTTCTCACTAGGGAACATTTTGGTGCCACAAATTAAGGCTAAGAATCAAAGAGGAGGAAGAGACATAAAGAGGAAAATGGATAGTTCAGAGTTTCTCCTTCTACCAGTAGGTAGAATGGACAAGAATAAGACAAGCCTAGAAACACTATAAATTAATTTATATTTTAGAGCCTGGAGAAATGGCCTATGAATGTCTTGGCTACCAGTTGACTGAGCTTAAGTAAGTGATTCTGCCTCTGGGCAGGCGAGACCACTAGAGAAGGAGTGTAGTTCTCCTTGCCAGCTCATAAGTCCATGACATGGCCTGTCTCCTCTGAGAGGACACAGGTATATTTCCCCCAATTCCCTGATGCTCCTGAAACATCCTTTTAAAGTTAGGACTGTCAAATGTGAGCCTGCAGGGACAGTAAGAGCAAAATAGGAAGGAAAAAATGTTTCATTTTCCACTTGAAAATTGTGTTTTCACTTGTAAGATGTGACACATTTAATTTTAATGAATTAGAAATTGATGGTTTAAAAAATCCATTTCTCAGTATGAATTAAATACTCACTTTGAAAGATAGCCACGTGGCTAAAGGGCAGAAGAAACAGAGAAGGTGATTGTGATAATTGTTAATCCCATCCTCCAGCATCCCACCTGCAGAGGAAATGGTTATATTTTGAAATCTATAAATGGCCTCAAATTTGTGCAGCCCCACTTCCCCCAGAAGAGAAAAGCTCTGAAGAGTTAAGGGTTTAGAATTTATATGTAAACAGTTTCTTGACTTTGTTTGGCCAGCAGATGATCTCAGAAGCACAATAATGGACCAAGTTCAGACTCCATCTTTGGAGACAAGCCAGTGGTCTATAAATAGCACACATACAGCTTGACACCTATGCACCAGTGCCCTGAATAGGAGAGAATTCTCCAGCTTGATGCTTCCATTAGGCATGTAGCATCTTCCAACCTTAAATTAGGAAGTGGTAATACTCTAGAACCACAAATCTCATGGCCAAATCAAAGAAACAACAAAAGAAATGAGACACAGCATATTTTCCTTCCATATTCTTCATTCTATACCTGATTTCTTTAACCCTTCTAATCTCACTCATTGCTTATACTCCTGCCAAGGCAACTCCTACTCATACCTCAAAACCCAGCTCAAAAGTTGGAACCTATGTAAATCTTTTCCTCCTTTGCTCCCCTGAGCCAGAACCAAGCTACCTTCCATTGTACTTTGTCTGGACTGTTATATCTGCCCCTGTTATCCATTCCATCACACAGAATTGAATCCACCTTTTCCATGTCTGTCTCTTCTACTCGATTCTGTTTTCCTTGAGGAAAAGAGTTTGTCTCATTTATAATTGTATTCTGAGTGCCTAGCCCTGGGTCAGGGATCTAGTGGTTGTTCAGTGTGTGTGGACTGACAGCAGTGGGTTGATTTTAGGCACACTGAGTGTTTATTATCAACCAGCCACTGTGCTAGATACTGAGGACCAGAGAACCATGGAAAAAGAGAAAGACTGGTTACCTCAAGATAGTCAATTTCTAAGCATTCCATGTATATAACTCACTCAACCTTTGTGACAACCCGAAGAAAGAGGTAATATTAAAGAGCCCCACTTTACAAAAAGAGAAACTGAGGCATAGTTTTGAAACTAGGAATAGAGTCCAAACTCTATAAGAGCACTTAACCTCTATGCCATGCTGCCTCTCAGTTAAAAAAAAAAAAAAGTACATACATTCATATAGTATTCTGCACTTGGCAAATGTTTACACATATATGTTTTTCGGG
Source organism: Tolypeutes matacus (assembly GCA_026826555.1). Classification (NCBI taxonomy): domain Eukaryota; kingdom Metazoa; phylum Chordata; class Mammalia; order Cingulata; family Chlamyphoridae; genus Tolypeutes; species Tolypeutes matacus. The sequence continues at coordinate 42,652,353 of JAKSZT010053928.1, forward strand.
GTAAACTTATCCAATACCTGGTAACACACTCTCATCCAGTAGCTTAGTTTTCTTCTGGATTTCCTAACACTCATTTAGACAAAGGATGGGCTTATGTTTTGAAATACAATGGGGAGATGGCGATTCTTCTTACTTGTCCTCTGGAGTCCATCTTGAGACCCAGTTCTCCAGCATGCTTAAAGGGTGCTATCCAACCATCCCTAGCAGGCTAGGTCCATGTAACCATGCAAAATTGTGCCTAGCCCTACGGCACAGGCCCTGGAATGCATTTGTCTAAATCTCTGCCATTCACTTAGTCCTCCTAAGGGTTAGAATTGGCCAGTGCTGGGAGGCGGCTGTGGCTCAATCAGTAGGGCTCCCGTTTACCATATGGGAGGCCCCCGGTTCGGTTCCCGGGGCCTCCTGGTGAAGGCAGAGCCCGCCCGCACGGCGTGGTTGGCTGACCCAGCGAGCACAAGCAGCAAGGGGGGGATAAATGAATAAATAAATAAAATCTTTAAAAAAAAAAAAAAAAAAAAAAAGAATTGGCCAGTGCTTATTTGCTTAGCTGTATCAACATTATCCATTAAAGACAGAAGAGATAGTAATGTGAGGCATTAAAAGCCAGTGGGCTCCAATAAAAATCTGAGTTAAAAAACATCACAGCACAGCAAGGAAAACATTCATCTTGGAATAGCTATATCGATTAATTTAATCACATTTATTCCACCCTATCAGATGTATGATTCAATATGCAAATTAAATATTTAGTCTGTGGAGATTACCGTGTTTGCTTAATAAATTAGTATTTTCTAAAACGTTATAAAAAAGGAAGATTATAAAAAGGAATGCAGCACATTCAACCTATGAGGCATAACAACTTCTTGGCAATTAGTCCCCAGTTTCCACAAAAGGCATTCAAAAATACTAAGAAAAGTCTGCATGGGTTTTGACTTCAACAAAATTAGATACTTGAGGATTAAACTACCATCTCATATTTTAGCTAAAATTAGACATATAGCCACTTTTTGTTTTCAGTTTCAAACTCCCCAAAATGTGCCAAAATGATAATAAAACCAGCAAAAGACAATGAACAACAGAAAGGCTCAAAGGTGATGTAACCTCTCCTTTTCTGAGCAATGACATTTTTTGTAAACTTTTTAACGATACTAAGTCCCTCAAGTCAAGCTGACCTTCTCCAGATGGTTCCTGGAGGTGGGGAGATGTCTCCGCAGATTCCAGCAGTGGTTCCAGAAAGATGCAAACAGGATCAGCTTACTCCAGCAGGCCAGGCCAATGTGCTGGCAGCTGGATAATCCCCTGTTGGCAGTACTAGCAGAATCTTCAGGTCCATCACTGGCACTTTCCTCCAGAACTCTGGTCAGAACAGTCTGCTCTCCTCCTTGCTAACAAATCATCACTGTCCTTGTGTACGCCCTTGCCATTAATCAAGCAAGAGGTTGCAAGTCCTGCAACTTGTCTTCCTGTATCCAATTCCACACACCTCTGGACTATTCTCCTTGCTGCTTCCAAAGATATCTTTTTGAAGAATCAATCTAAGTATATGAGTCCCCACCTAAAACTCCTTCAGAAGCTCCTCAATCCCATGGATAACAGCCAAAGTTTGGGACTTGACCACTAAAGATCCAGTGAATCTGGCCTCTCTGGAGACATTTTTGTACTTTCCAAGCACATACTCTTAGCTGATGTATCTTGCTAAGGTATATTGCTTACATTTCCCCACATGAGCTTTTGTTCATGGCATTCTCTTTATCTAGAAGGTTCTTCTCCACACCCCTATCCTTCTTCTCAAGATGGCCAAAGCTTATACTTACTTAGCAGATTTGGTTCAAACATTTCCTGGGCTCTACCTTTTCAGACTGGGGTGGAGGACATTCCCCTGTGTCTTTCTTCTGAATTTCCTTATTGCCCTGTGAATATTTCTATGGAAACATTCACGCTACTCTATTCATTAAGCTAGTCAACTAATATTAACTGGGCAAATAATTTCTAAGAGCCATTGCTCATTGCCGATGTTCCCACAATAAAGAGTCCCTCTCTTATAAAGCTCCCAGTGAGAGAGACAGGCAAGTGGACAACCATTGCAATTCTACCTGATACATGCTGTGATAAAATATCAGGAATGCACAACTATGTGATTATACCAAATATCATGGATTGTACAATTTGGATGAATTGCATGCTTTATTAATATCTATCAATAAAATTGATTTGTTTTTAAAAATCTGGGATCCATGGAAGGGCATAAGGGGTACAAATAACTCTGAATCTTTTGAGCGAGAGAGAAGGTCAGGAAAAACTTCTTGGTGGAGGAACTTCAGATGTGAAAGACAAGTAGGAATAGATTTGTAAAGAGAGAATGGAAGGGATGTGGAAACAGCCAAGAGAAAGACCTGGAGGTGAAAGGTGAAGAAAACCAGGGTGAGAGAAACAGGGAGGAGAAATGAAGAAAGTCATTTTAGACTTATTTTGGTTAGGTTGTCTATGATACATATTTGGGTTGGGTTCAAATTTATATAGAGATATAAATTTGGAAGTCATCAACATAAATATGATATGTAAATACACAAAAGCTGATAAAATGACCTGAGAGAGAAAGAGAAGAAGGCCTAGGACCAGTCATAATGTGTTATTATGTCTTTATATATTACTGTATTTAGCCTACAACTCTTTGGTGAGGATTTCTGTATAAATGTTCATGAGTGAGAAGAGCCTTCAAGCTTCCTTTATTTGTACTACATTGATTTGGTTTTAGTACCAAGCTGTCCAGCCTTTCTATCAATTCTGGAAAATTCTCATCTCTTTCTACCTGCAATATTGACTCTCCAACATCCTGTCCATTCTCTTCTTCTGGAACTTCATTTAGATAGATGCTGGATCTTCTCACCCTGCCCTCTACGTTTCTTAACCTCTTTGTCTCTATACTGCATTTGGGATCATTCTTTAACATCTGTTTTCTGGATATTAATTCTCTCTTCATTTGTGTCCAATATGTTTTTTAGTCATTATACTTTCATTTCAATTAACATAACTTTTATTTCTATGTATTCTGTTTGTTTACTTTTTTGTAAAATCATCCTGGTCTTTCGTCATTGTTTTCAATCCTCTCTTTTCTTTTTTTTTTTTTTTATTATTATGGGTAAAAATCAAAATTCTCACAATACATACAAACATTTGCAAAATGATATATAAATATATATGCATATATGTGTATTTGCTTACAAAAATGTTATTTATATATATATATATACATATATTTTAAGAGGTGCTTAGATTTACCCAAAATATTACACGGAACCCACTGGGATTCCCGGGAATCTTGTCTTTCTTTAAACATGCGAAACCTACATGTTTTATATCCTTTATCTGATAATTCCAATATGTGCATTCTTTTGTGGGTTTGACTCTGCAGTTTATTCTTTCTATTGACTGTTGCACATGGTGACTTTTTTCCCTGTGTATTTGCTGATCTTTTACTGTGAGCTCCAGTTCCTTAAATCTTTATCTATTGAAATTTTTGGACCTGAGTTTTTAAGTGTGTTATTCTATAAAGGAGTGGCATTTACTTCTGTCCAGCTCTTGTGGGCACTGTCAACCCAGTGATGCTGGTGTGTTTGTTTGTTTTACTTTTCATTTTAATTACACAAGTGACATGAATTCTATCCTCAAACTTTTCTTTTCACTCCACACAAAATCAAGACAGGGGCACAATTCTTCTGTAGGGTAGATTATGTTCTAGTTCACCTATCAAATGTGTTGTCCTTTGAGGATGGCTGCTTTGTGCAGGAGTTTCTAGTCCAACCTCCCATCCTGCTGTTGCCCCCAGGCTTTATTACCTGCACACCTTCATGGTGCCTGAAAGCCCAGGCTCTATGACACCAGGTTCTGAGCCCACATTCAGTATGCACAGGCAAGTGTGGTCTGCATGGAGGTACCTAGAGGATGTCTTCCTCTGAGCAGATGCCCTCAGAACATCACCAGCTCTAATGCTTATTTTCCCTGTAGAACAATGCATTCGCATATTATATATGAATATGTAATATACAGCATTTGATTGCTCCTCTTATTTCACTGCCAGCTCAATCATGCTTTACAAATACATGTTGAAGTGTTTTATGCAGCATTTTTATGTGTTCTGTACGTGAACAAGTTTATCCGCTCATCTACTATCATACTGCTAGAGATGAAATCCATTCCTTTATAATCTAATTTTTTGGCACATTTTGGAACCATCCATCAGTCTGGCCTTGAAGATAGTATTAATTGAGCAGGCCATTTCTCCACTTTCAGAAAGACTGTGAAGTGCATCATTGGAGCACACACATTTCTTGGGTCACCTAAGGGGACTTTGAATGCTAGTCTCACGCCTCTTGGTCTCTCCCCACCATCTGGACTGGCACCAGGCCTAATGCCAACTCATCTGCATGCTGCTGCTGCCGCTCAGTCTGTCACACCAACCGTTCCCCATGGCAGGGCTCTGCTAGGCTTGAGTGTAAGCTGGATATTTTGAAATAGCAGTAAAGCCAACCTTTGCCTGCAGTATTCTCAAAGATTAATTATCACTCACTTTTGAAAAGTCAATTTTCTTTAAACTTGAGATGCAAATGAGGAAACAAATGAAAAATGGATTTCCAGAAGAACTGCATTTCTTGCTATTCAGCAGGAATCATCTCCAAACACTGATTAAAATATTGGGATTGCTTCATATCTTGTTAATCTCTAGTGAAGAGGCAATGTCATTTAAAATTAGAAAAAATCTTGTGATATGGGAGGAAAACCAGTGCAAAGCATTTATAGATGTTAATTTACTAAATAGATTTTTACCAGGTCAGTTTGGGTTGGTAGTGGAGTAAGCAACCACTTCTGTGAGGTAATTGAAAAGATGCCAGGAGGGTCTATATTACATCCTGCCAAAAGGCACAGCCCCCACCCCAGTTATTAAAGCATAAAATTCTACTATCACTTTGGATTAAATCAATCTCTCTCTCTCTCCCTCTGTCTCTCTGTCTCTCTGTCCCTGTTTCTGTCTCTCTCTCTCTCTCCCTCTGTCTCTCTCCCTCTGTCTCTCTGTCTCTCTGTCTCTCTCTGTCTCTCTCTCTCTCTCTATTTAGTTTCTCTATTCCCTTCTAACTCAGCTTCTTTTGGAGAGCAGGTTAGACAAAGCAAAGTGTAGAGGAAATGGGCTGTTAATGAAGTGGCATATAGTGGGGAAACGAGGAAGTTCTAAAATCTGTGGGGTATAGAATAGGGGAATCTACCCAACAGTAGGACTCTGCCTTGGGAGATAGGGAACAGTTAGCAGTTCACATTATACTGTCTGAAAGGAATGATGAACTTGGGCACGTACTCTATGCACATCCACATCAAAGGGGACCTTTGAGTCAGGAAGGAACCAGTGGTTGTCCACACAGCTTGGAACAGGATGCCAGCCCAGAGTATACAGAGTATGTCACCAGAGGTCAAGGACCAAAGAGAATGCCAGAGTCCTGGCCGAGTCTGGGATCCAGACTGATGCAGCTTAGACCTGTCTTAGATGGGGTAGAGTCAAGAACTTGTTGGGGCTACTCCTCTTAGCATGAGTCCGCCCTGACCCCAGCTGAGCAGGCTGGAGATGGCAGAGTCAGATCAAGGGTTTGTAAGACACAGAGCTGAGGGACACCAGCAGGCAGGAGAGAGTGCCAAGAGGGAACAGGAGGGCACAGACAGGTAGTAACCAACACATTCACCTACCTTTCCATTTTTCCTCTGACCTCTCCCACCTTCGTACTTAATTTGCCCTCTAATTTCCTACCCATCCAGAATTGATTGTGTATGGGCCACAGTGGCAGTCTACTGCCCATTTATTATTGGTAGACGGTGAAACTCTGACCCCAATTTACCTCCTGTCATGTGGGGCAGATGTGTTGTCAGAAAACTAGAAAGTAATAAGACCCAGTGGTCTTCTGTGAATACCAGGGGATGGAATAGGGTCCCATGCAGGCTGGAGTCAGCTCAGAATAAGGCAAAACCACCTTTAAATTTCTGCCCAGTAGTGTGTGGCCCAAAATTTTAGATCAACTGACACTGGTGCTTTTCTTTGCCTGCTCAGAAATCCCTTCTGCAATGTTCAGTGGGTCTTTGCATTCCCTTTTTAATAAAACTTTCATTTCTTTCTTACAAGGAATCAGAAAAATCATATGAAGATTTATGTTTAATTGAAAAAAAATTCAGATATCACCATTTATCTCCAACTCAAGAGCATTCATTTAAAAACTGTTCATCTGAGGGAAACGTCCCTTGGATAAAACATTTGCTTCAGTCATTCAATGGGCATTCCTGAGAACCCTTATTTATAAACCCAGGTTGCACTGGCTTTGGGAATTCAGACATTTTGTCTTGTGTAGTGTTGATCACTACTTGAGCATTTGATATTGCCAGACGCTAGGCCACTGCATTCTCTCTATTGTCTCATTTGAAACTCATATGGTAAAAGCAATTATAATCCCAATTTATATGTGTGGAATCTGGGATTCAGAAAGCTTATGTTATTTGCCTAAGGTCACACATCTAGTAAGATAAGCTCCAGTATTCAAGGTGAATAAGAAAGATTTATGCCTCAAAAATCTGGCAATCTACTAGAGGAAAAAAGACCCACAAACATATAAGGGTCGTGGGTATTATGACAAGACCACCTGTGTCAGATAGCGCAGGCAACAAAGGTCTGAGAGGGCACTTCTAAAGAGTGGGAGCCTAAAGGCTTCACAGAGGAGCTGGCTTGAGCTGAGTGATGAGTTGGTGTTCACATCACTGGGTGACAGACATGCGTGTACTGGTGGAGGCTTCCTGTATGTGAGGTGTTTTGAAAGGCATGTTGGAGAGAAAGGGAATGGAGGAGGGGAAATGTATCCAATACTTAAACCTTGTATCTGACATGATTCTACACAAGAGAACAATTTATACCATCTGGTCGCATCCTCTAATATTTTCTTTGTATATATATATATTTTTTAACTTTTTATTTTAGCAACACATTTGTACCTCAAAATTTCTCATTTTAACTACTTTCAAGTATACAGTTCAGGGGTATTAATTACACTCCCAATATTGTGCTACCTTATCAATATCCATTACCCAGACTTGTTCATCACCTCAGAAACTCTGTACCCACTAAACAATAACTCCCAATTCCCATCACTTGCCACCCTTAGTAACGTGTAGTCTACTTTCTGCCTGTATGAATTGGCTAATTCTATGATCTCACTTATATGAAATAGATTTTGCACATATTTTATATCTACAAACAGATGGTACACTCTAGTAGGACTTTTGATCCATAATAGATCCTAGCATAGTTCTGGGCTTACAGAAGACCCTAAAAAGTAGTTGTTATTACTTATTGAAGTGCCTGGGATCAGGAATGTTAGTGACTGATACTTAGGAAAATCCTCCCAGGAAAACAACAAGGCTACTGTTTCCAAAGGGCAGCCTCATTTCTGATATTCCTTTGCTCTTCCTGAAGATATCCAAAGAGCCTCAAACATTGTCCTTATTGTGAGGAAAGAAAATTTTAAAAATTAAAAAACTTATTCATTATACCTCTACCTCATGCAACAATACCTCCTTTTCTATCCTTCTAATCAGACAAGAATTGTTGTGTCACTTGTCAGTTCAAGAAGCCACTGGTAATCAAAGGACATCCCAATTAAGACACAGCAGACCAAGAAAGAGGAGTGAAGAACCACAGGTCATAGCAGGTGATGCATGACACCCAAAAAATGAGCATCACCAGGATGCTATCAGTTGTGGTAATTGTGACTTTTTTTTTTCTTTTGGACTTTCTTTTTAAAAAAGAACTCTTTTCCTATACTCTCTCCTTTCCTTCTCCTCTGCTCTGTGGACCTTGTCAAAACTAATAGAGAAGTTCTGGGAAGATGGCATCAGAGTATTCAGGCAGGACTCAACTTTCTCACAAAAACAATGGAGAAATGGCCAAAAACTGTCCAAGGGACCTGCTTTAGGGGTCAGCAGACCAGGACAGTACTGCACAGCTCCCAGGAGGGTGAGGGACAATGAGAGACAAAGAACCCAAAACAACAAATGTGAGTTGCCAAACCCCCACAGCAGGTGGGAAGGGCTCCTCTCCTCTATGCCCAAGAGATTAAGCTGGGGTAAAAGCCCGGCTCAATGCAGTCAACTGAGAGGGGAAAAGATGTCTTCCTCCCTGTCAGCTGTTACAAAGGAGAAGGGAAGGAAAGTTGGGGGCATCTCTTCGGTGAATTTGGCCAGCAGAGCCTGCTTTGAATCTCAGCTCTAGCCAGACCAAAACGCAGGAAAGCAGAGATTGAAAGACCTCCATAAAAAGATGAGCTGATGAGCACCATCTGCTGGTAGATCTGGAATTGCACAGAGAAAACCTGCTTTTAGAGGTCTCTCTTAAACCAAACTCCTGGGAGAATATCTGTGCCCCATTAAGTGAGTCCCTGGTCCAATTGTGAAAACTTAAGCTGGGCAGTGTTAAAGACTTAGAATAAGTTGAACCAAATATCAAAGAAGAGCTGTGAAAAAAAAAAAAACAGGCAAGAGAGAGAAAAATTGGCAATCAGAGTAAATACATACACATATTCAGATGCCTAGACATCAGCAAAAAATTACAAGCCCCACTAGCAAACAGGAAGAGATGACCCAGTCAAAGGAAAAATCCAAATATCCTAAAGAGATACAGCATTTAAGACAATCAGTGATAATCACACAACTCTCCTAAATCACTACAAAGAATTTAAAGAAAATATGATTAAAGAAATGCAGGATATTAAGAAAACACTGGGTGAGCGTAAAGAACAATTTGAAACACTGCATAGAAAATTAACAGACCTTATAGGAATGAAAGACATGATGAGTGAGATTAAAAACACATTAGAGGCACACAAGAGCAGATTTGAATTGCTTGAAGACAGAATTAGTGATTTCGAAGACAGAAGATCTGAACTGGAAAAGACAGGAAAATAGAAAGAGAAAAAGAATGGAAAAAATGGAACAGGGTCCCAAGAAATTGAATGACAATGAGAAACACACAAACATACCCATTATTGGTGTCCCAGAAGGAGATGAGAATGGAAAAGGGGCAGAAAGAATATTTGAGGAAATAATGACCAAAAACTTCCTAAACATTATATAAAATATAAATATCAATATCCAAGAAGGACAACACACTCCAAACAGAATAAATCTGAATAGAACTACACTGAGACATCTACTATTCACAATGACAATATCAGAGATAGAGGATTCTGAAAACAGCAAGAGAAAAGCAAAATCACAAAGTATCACATACAAAGTGTAGCAGTTTGGTATTGTTCATGAATGCCAAAAATAGATATTGGATTGTATCTGTAAAATGGTCTGTCCCTCTGGGCATAGTAGATTGTATTAGATTCAGAGGTTTTACTTTCACTTGATTAAATTATGATTAAGGCTTTGATTGGGCCACATCAGTAGGATGTTAAATCCCTGCCCCTTTGGTGGGTGGGGACTCAGAGGGAAAACCACAAAGCAGAGGAGAGAATTAGAGTTTTGATGCTGGAGCCCTGGGAAGTAAACACACAGGAGGAGAACACAGAAGTATAGAGATGGCTCCATAGACATGGCAGAGACCCCAGGAAGAGAGAGAGTCTGACAGTATTCAGCTAACCTTTTGGAGAGAACAGAGCAGATGAGCCCAGAAAGAACTGAGCCCTAGGGTGAGAGAAAAAGCCTTATACCAGACTACAGTGGAAATTGGAAGAAGCTGGGACCACGGAGCCTTAAGAGGGAGAAGGAAGGATGAGCCCTCGCAGACATTGCCCGCCATCTTGATCCAACACATGGCCAATGACTTTGGGTGAGAAAGTACCTCTTGTGGTACCTTGAGTTGGACTCTTTAGGGCCTTGTGACTGTAAACTTCTACTCCAAATAAATACCCTTTATAAAAGCCCACAGATTTCTGGCACTTTGCATCAGCACCCCTTTAGCTGACTAAGACACAAGGGAACCTGGATAAAATTATGTGCTGACCTCTCATCAGAAACCATGGAGGAGAGAAGAAAGTAGTATATGTATTTAAGGTACTGAAAGAGAAAAACTACCAGCTAAGAATTCTGTATCCAGCAAAACTGTCCTTCAAAAATGAGGGTGAGTTCAAAGCCTTCACAGACAAACAAAAACTGATAGAATATGTTCCAAAAGACCAAAACTACAAGAGATATTAAAGTGGGTGCTACAGCCTGAAAGGAAAAAACAAGGGCAAGAGACATGGAGAAGAGTATAGAAATGAAGATTATTAAGAAGGGTAAATTAAAGGGTAAAAAGCAGACAATAGTATGATATAACAACAGAAAACCAAAGGACAAAATGGATGAAGTAAGCAATATCTTTACAGTAATAACATTGATTGTTAATGGCTTGAACTACCCAATCAAAAGACATAGACTGGTGGATAAAAAAAAAAAAACGAGTCATCTATATGATATCTACAAGAGACTCACCCCAGACGTAAGGACACAACCAGGTTAAAAGTGAAAGCTTGGAAAAAGATATTCCATGCAAATAGTATCCAAAAAGAGCTGGAGTAGCAATACTAATATTGGACAAAATAGATTTTAAATGCTATAAGGGATAAAGAAGGTCATTTATATATTAATAAAAAGGGAACTTCACCAAGAAGAAATAACTATAATTAATATTTATGCACCTAACCTGAGTGCCCCAAGATACCTGAGGCACACACTGTTAAAATTGAAGGGAGAGATAGATGTCTCTACAATAATACTTAGAGATTTCAATACACCACTCTCAGTAATGGATAGAACATCTGGACAGAGGATAAATAAAGAAACAGAGAGCTTTAATAATATGACAAATGAACTAGACCTAACAGACATCTATAAAGCACTGCACCCCAAAACAGCAGAATATACATTCTATTCAAGCACTCTTCTCCAAGACAGACCATATGCTGTGTCACAAGACAAGTCTCAATAAATTTTAAAAGATTGAAATTATACAAAACACTTTCTCTGATCATATGGAATGAAGTTGGAAATCAATAATGTATGGAAAAGGGGAAAATTCATAAAGGTATGGAGATTAAACAGCACACTCTTAAACAATTAGTGGGTCAAAGAAGAAATTGCAAGACAATTCAGCAAATATCTTGAGATGAATGAAAATGAGAACAAAACATATCAAAATCTATGGGACACTGCAAAGGCAGTCCTGAGAGGGAAGTTTATTGCCCTCAATGCTTACATTCAAAAAGAAGAAAGAGCTAAAATTGAAGATCTAACTGCACACCTGTAGGAACTAGAAGAAAACCACAAACTAACCCAAACCAAGCCAAAAGAGAGAAAGAGTAAAGATCAGAGCAGAAATAAATGAAATCAAGAACAACAACAACAAAAAAAAAACAACAGAGGAAATCAACAAAACCAAAAGTTGATTCTTTGAGATGATCAACAAAATCAGCAAACCCTAAGCTAGACTGACAAAGATAAAAAAGAGAGAAGATGCAAATAAATATAATCAGAAATGAGAGGGGGGACATTACCACTGACCTCAGACAAATAAGAAAGATCATGAGTGGATACTATGCCAAAAAAACTGGACAATGTAGACAAGATGGACAACTTTCTAGAAACACACAACCCACCTACACTGACCCTAGAAGAAAGAGAAGACCACAGCAAAGAAGAGATTGAGTCATCAAAAACCTCTCAAAGATGAAAATCCCAGGACCACAGGGCTTCACAGGTAGATTCTACCAATCATTCAAAGACAATATAATACCAATTTTGCTCAAGCTCTTCCAAAAAATTGAACAAGAAGGAATGCTACCAAACTCATCCTATGAAGCCAACATCACCCTAATACCAAAACCAAATAAAGATACTATGAAAAAGAAAATTTCAGACCAACATCTCTAATGATTATAGATGCAAAACTCCTCAAAAAAATATTTGCAAACTGAATCCAAAAGCACATTAAAAGAATTATATACCACAATCAAGTGGGTTTTATCCCAGGTATGCAAGGGTGGACTCAACAGAAGAAAATCAATTAGTGTAATAAACCACATTGATAAATTAAAGAAGAACAATCACATGATTCTCTTGATTGATGCAGAAAAGGCATTTGACAAAATACAGGATCTTTTCTTGATAAAAACACTCCAAAAGATAGGGATAGAAGGAAGCTTTCTCATATGGTAAAGTGCATATCTGAAAACCTACAGCTAGCATTGTACTCAACTATGAGAGACTGTAAGCTCTCCCACTGAGATCAGGAACAAGACAAGGATGCCCATTGTCACCACTGTTATTCAATATTGTGCTAGAATTCTAGCTAGAGCAATTAGGCTAGATAAGGAGATAAAAGATACCTAAATAAGAAAGGAAGGGGTAAAAGTTACAGTATTCGCTGATATGATCCTATAGCTAGAAAATCCTGAAAAATCCACAACAAAGCTACTAGAACTAATAGACCAGTCCAGCAAAGTGATGGGATTCAAAATCCCTGCCCGGCCCCCCGGCCCCCCACCCCCGGTGTTTGTACTCACTGTCTGCTGTGTCTGTTTGTTGTGTGTTGATCTTTTTAGGAGGCACTGGGAACCGAACCTGGGACCTATCATGTGGGAGGGAGGCACCCAATGGCTTGAGCCACCTCCGTTCCCAGGATACAAGATTAATACGCAAAAATCAATAACATATTTATACACTACTGATATGCAATCTGAGAAGGAAATCAGAAAAAAAAAATCCATTTATAATAGCAACTAAAAGAATCAGATATTTAGGAATAATCTTAACCAAGGACATAAAGGACCTGAATTCAGAAAACTACAAAACACTGCTAAAAGAAACGAAAGAAGACTTAAATAAATGGAAGGACATTCCATGTTTATGAATTGGAAGACTAAATACTGTTAAGATGCAATCCTACCCAAAATGATTTACAGATTCAATGCAATTCCAATAAAAATCCAAACAGCCTTTTTGGCAGAAATGGAAAAGCCAATTAACAAATTTATTCAGAAGAGTAAGGGGCCCCAAAAACCAAAAATGTTTTTAAAAAAAAACAAAGTTGGAGGACTCTCACTTCATGACTTTAAAGCATATTACTTAGCTCCAGTGGTAAAAACAGCATGGTACTAGCATACAGACAGACAGATTAACCAATGAGACCAAACCAAGAACTCAGAAATAGACCCTCACATCTACAGTCAAGTGATTTTTGACAAGGCTGTCAAGCCCTCCTAGCTGGGCCAGAATAGTCTGTTCAACAAATGGTGCTGGGATAGCTATATCCAAAAGAAAGAACAAAGAACCCTATCTCACACCTTATATAAAAATTAACTCAAAATGGATCAAGGACCTAAATATAAAAGTGACAGCCATAAGACTCCTAGAAAAAAATGTAGGAAAACATCTTCAAGACCTTGTGGTAGGTGGTAGTTTCTTAAACCTTATGCCCAAAGCATGAACAACAACAACAAAAAATAGATAAATGGGACTTCCTCAAAATTAAACACTTTTACACCTCAAAGGACTTTGTCAAAAGGGTGAAAAGGCAGCCAATCAATGGGAGAAAATATTTGGCAATCACATAAATAAAAAGATAATAAAATTCAAACAATAAAAAGACAAACTATCTAATTAAAAAATGGGCAGAAGTCTTGAAAAAACAATTGTCCAAAGAAGGAATACAAATGATGAAGAAACACATGAAAAAGTGTTCAAAATCACTTGCAATTAGAGAAATGAAAATCAAAACTACAATGAGATATCATTTCACACCTATTAGACTGGCTGCTATAAAAAAAAGTTGGAGAGGTTTCACTGAAGTAACAGAATTTTCTATTGAACTCTCTTGAGTTTTGCTCAAAAGCTCAAGCTCATGTGCTGGCATGAGCAAGTAATATGATATAGAACTAGAATTTGTTGCTCTGATGTTGAATGTTGGAGTTCATTTCACTTGGACACATAAGCCAGACACTCATTGGCTTGGGGAGGACGGGCTAACAAGCTAAAATTGTGTCAGCAGTTGCCACCCTCCAAACCACTAGGTCACTAAGACTTCATGCCTCTCACCTTTTTAAATGACCTTCCATGGTGCATATATTATCTGGTGATGAGGGGATTTGCCTCAAGTTATCAGATACTAGATGGAAGGTGGTTGTTCTCTTCCTGAGAGTCATATGGTCTACTCAGAAGTCCTGACCTGAACTAGGTTAGTGCCTCCTTTCGATGTATCATCATTTCTTCTTCAAAGACTAAGGCCATATCACACTTAGTTATCATACTTCAAAATATGGATAAGCCAAATTTTTAATTAAAAGAATAGATTTTTAGAACCAGAACTAACCTAATCAGGTATTTCCTAAACTGTATTCCACAAGTGTTCAAGTAAGGTTTGGCAAACCCTGAATTTTATACATTTCTCTTGGAGAGTTACAATGCATGTTAGCATATTAAAGGCCCTGAGAAGTATTGATTTAAAGAAAGCTGTTAATGTTTGCTTAACCTACATCTTCCCCAAGCTTACTTGGCCTCTGTGAAGGTTAATTTTCTGTATCAACTTTGCCAGGGGATGGTGTCTAGTTATTCGGTCAAACACTAGCCTAGATGTTGCTATAAATGTGTTTTGTGGATGTGATTAGCATCTACAATCAGTTGACTTTAAGTAAAGGAGATCATCTTCAACAATAAGGATGGGTCTCATACTATCAGTTGAAGGTATTAGAGCAAAGAATTGAACTTTCCCAAAAAAGAAGAAATTCTTTCTTGACAACCACATCAACTCTTCTCTGAGTTTCCAGCTTGCTGGCTGCCACCACAGATTTCAGGCTCAAGGCTACAACATCAACTCTTGCTGGAATTTCCAGCCTACTGATTTGCCCTATGTGTTTTAGACTTGCCAGCAACCACAGTCACATGAGCCAATTCCTTATGTTAAGTCACTTTTTTACATATATCCTGTGGGTTTTGTTTCTCTGGAGAATGCTGACTGATCTGATACAGCCACAAATCACTTTTATTGGTATAACTGCTTGATATACACAGAACTAGTAAAAGCCTCTTGTCTGTCTCTCTGTATCCATCCATCCAGCCATCCATCCATCCATCCATCCATCCATCCATCCATCCATCCATCCATCCACCTACCTACCTACCTACCTATCTCGTTATCTCTTGCTATTTCGCTCTCGCTCTAGCTCTAGCTTTCCCTCTCAGGAAGGTGAGACCAAGGGAGGTAAAGTGACTTGTCTAAGATCTGCAGCTAAATAATGACAAAGTTGGAGACTGGAGCTTTCACCTGGTTGCTGATCCTAGACTCTTTCAAACTTATCCCAGTGGCATTGTAACTTGTGACTCACTAGATGGTGAGAAGGTGACACTGAGCTGATTCAAGACCTTCTCACCAGGCAGAGCCTTAGTCACAGGGGATCAAGTTGGCTGTGTGTTGGAAGTCTTTAGGGTATAAAGTGGATTCCTGCACTAGGCAGACAGGGGACATATGACATCCTTGGCATAACTCCATAAAATATTCCTAAAGACCCACGCAGGTAGGACAGGGATGGAGTGAAGAAGCAAGGTGACAAACAATACTCAGCAGGTGATTATCAGACAATTGATGTGTCTACTTGGGGATGTCTCTGCCACCTGGCTGGGATGCCAGGTGAGGCACCTAGACAGGAGGCCTGGGATGAACATCCACTGGGATGGAATTTGAGTCAGCCCTGCCCTAGCAAAACCTAAAGCATTAGGCAGAATAACTAGACTCAGAGAAAAGGACCAAGAAAAGGACCAAGGATGAAGCCCAGGCCTGAAAGACTTAGGAACAACAGTCAAGCAGTTGATTCTGGAAGAGACTATTCTGATCATAGGAATGAGTCTGTTTTGCTATTTCCAGTCTCTAGGAATGACAGTCAGAGCCTAGAGATAGCACCTCCCTGCCCTACCGACACTGGAGAGGTGCTCCCTAGCAGGCTCATCCTAACTGGTCTCCAGTAGATCCTGGAGGTTTTACAACCAAGTTGTGAAATGAAGGTTACTTTCAAATATTCTCCACTGCTTTTCATTCATTTATTCATTCGTTCGTTCAACAAATATGTTGACCAAGATGATGTACTAGACAGCATGCTAGGGGTGAACATGTGTTTTTTGGTGTACATAATTCAACCTACCAGAGGGGGGTAGGTAAGCAAACTTCAAAAATGGTGATAAGTTAAAGATCTTTTCTATTTGGCTTTGGAAAGTATTTGGGCCCATGAATTTGCATGGCATCCAGAGCTCTAGAAGTTCCCACATCATGAGAGCCTAATTAAGAAGCTGGTATGCTGGTAGCTTCCTTGTCCTGCCCTCCTGTTCAGCTTCTCTCCCCTTCATGCTGAGGACAGGGCATCCTTTCTCAGGCCTGATGCAAAGTACATTTACAATTTTGAGTCTGGTGATATACCCTCAAAATCTGTCAACAACTAAATAAACAAAACAAGAACCCTTAAATTTAAGCCTGTCTTGTAAGATGAAGTGGATTTCCACTGTGGTTCTCCATTACCACCATTGCTATACTTTATAACAGGTGGTTTTCTTGACTCTCTAATCGAAGGTAAACTCCTTGTAGGAAGAGACCAGAATGTTTACCTCTAAAATCCTAGCTCTTAATACAACTCCTGTGCCATAGTTGGAGCTCAATAGACCTTTTTTAAAAATAAATGAGGTAGACAAAAATCCTCAGTTCAATGGTTTCACCTTTCACTTAATTTGGGACATTTTCATAAATTAAACCTATAAAGGGCCATAAAAATTATCAAGTTCCATCATCCTGATTTGAAGACGAAAAAAACAGAAGCCTACAGGGATTATCTCTGTGTGACCTGATTTTGGGGACCTCTTACTGTCTCAGTGGCAGCATATTTACCATTGCATCTCACCAAACATGTTTGTGTTGGTTCTTTGCATTTATCACCAGGAGTACCTGCCAGGTGATGGCCTGGAGGAGAACAAAACGAGGAGGGAATCAGCAGTTCTGCCAGGAAAGACCCTTGAAAGTCCAGACCACAAGGGTTTTCTATTAGAGGGACTTGAAGGTTTCAGCAGGCCATAAAAGGTTGAGCAATTGTCAACAACACTAGTTAGTAGCATAGATAGTTACTAGTTAGTAGCAGAGGCAGAACCAGATTCAAGCCAGACTCCTACCTTCACACCACCTTCCTCCAAAGCCTTAGGAATTTATATTGCGATTTTGTACACTCCCCACTTCAAATCCTCTCTAGATCCTATTACCCAGGAATCTGAAGGAAACTTGTATTGACGCATTCACCTATATGAATGTGCCTCTGATTCCCTTTTTTAGTCCTGTAATAAAAATTTCTGCTTGAGGCAGCTGCCATTTTTAGCACGATTGCTGGTGTGCACTTCAGACCCCATCACCTCATTTCCCCCCAGGGCGTCTAGATTGAGACTGTCTGCCATTCTCCCCACCTGATGTGCTTGAATTCTTGAACTTCATTTCTGTTGTCCTCCACTTTTCACCAAGTGCTATAATTATGTTATTTCAAGCAGAGCAAGCCTGCTCCCCAGCACTGCTTGGGGGTCATCTCAGTGACACACAGACACCCAGCAACTTGGAATTTTCAGAGTCTGGTTTCAAATGCCAGTAACAGTTTCTGTGCCAAGGCCTTCACAGAGTAGTCTATTTCTAGGAGTCCTCATGCAAAAATGGGAATTCCACGGGAATTTACCCTGGCTTCTTCCAGAAATCTTGAGGTTTTAAACTGCCAGAGAAAAGACTGGGGTCTAAAGGAGAGACTTTTGAGACAAGGATGGCCAGTAGTCTCTGCCCAGGAAGCCCCTCTTTATAGAGGGCATTGCTTCTTCCAACACAGCATTTAGCAGCTCCTGTCCTTGTCCTAAGAGACAACTTATTCTGTGCAGATACCTTCCTTTTCTTGGACAGTCAGGGGCTGTCAGGTTGAGTGAAGATTTGGGGGTTTAGGAATTCAGTTGTGATCTGTCTGAAGGTGATTCTTGTGCTAAAGTTACATGAATCACTTTCCACAGACAGGAGAGTCCAAAAGTAAACTCAGGATAAAGAGTGTCTATAAATTCAAAATTCCCAAGGGATTATCAAAACTCTGCAGACCAACTCTACTAATATTGCCATAAGAAACAGTGAGTTTGGCTTTTCAGTAAAAGATTGATTCTGTTTGCAGTATAGTCTCTTACTATGTAAAAATAGCTCTTTAGTCAAAGAATCCAAAAAGCAGTTAATACAGCTGGACTTGGGCATGGAACAGAACAAGAGAATTGGTCACCTGACGTTGGACTCATTAATCTATTACTTCAGCCACTGTCACTAACTGGTCAAGGACTCCCTGAAATCAAATTCAGCTGCATTAACCACTTTTTGGATTCTTTCACTAATTACATCTGCAATAATCTTATTACCAAATAAGTTCCCATTCTGAGATATTGGGGGTTAGGACTTCAACACATCTTTTGGGGGGACATAATTCAACCCATAAAAGGAAATAAAAGCAGGGCTCTCAGAAGATGGAATATTAAGCTAAACCTGAATGATGAGGATAAAGTAGCTACCTGAAGATTGGGGGAGATAATTCAAGGTCAAGGCAAAGGCCTGCAAGAGGGTCAGGCTTGATGTGTTCAAAAGAAAAAAGGCCAGGTCAGACTTCCGGGAAGATGATGGACTAGTAAGACACGGGAATCTCTTCTCCAGAAAAATAGCTAGAGGACAAGCGGAAACAGCCCCGAAAAAGATCTTCTGGGGTTTAGGACAGCAGGTGAAGGCTGCACACCACCCAGAGGAGAGAGGGACAGAAGAGGGAAATCGCGACTACAGAACTGTGAGTTGGAAGTAGCAGCTTCTGCTGCTGCCAGCACCCTCCCCCACACTCTTCAGAATTCTCGGGCCCCTGGGCCTACGACCACAGACAAAGGGGGCTTCAGGGATCTGCCACTCCCGGAAAGGGGAGAGAGAGGGACATAGCCTTAGGCTGACTCAGGTTCTGACCTGAAATTTGGGCTGCAGAGCCCCACGGATGCTTCCACACAGCGGTTTGCCCTGGGAGCCTGGAAAGGACTGGAGAAATCCAATCCTCGCAACCTCCCTCTCTTCTAGCCTGGACTAATTGTCGAGGACACCACGGGAGAGGGGAGAGAGAGCCTGGGGCTGACCCTGCTTTGGACTCCCAGGTTTGGTCTGCCCTGTCCCGAGAGCCCTTCCAGGCTGGGTGGGGCTGCGCCATTGTTTGCCTTGGAGCCTGCAAGTGGTTAAAGATATACAAACCTCCCAATCTCATCCTCTACTAACAGGGACTGATTGTTGAGGATTCAGAAGGGAGTGGAAATATTTCCAAGCTGGGAAAAGGGGGGCGCTATGAGAGAAGTCTGGAGAACTGTCTGAGAAAGTTTGAATCACAGGGCTCCTAGCCCCCAGACAGGAAGCTCTATCACATTGATCTGGTCTGTGTCACAACAAATACGTTCTGACCAGGCATTGAATTGAGAGCTGCCAACAAGCGCCATCTCCTGGCAGACCAAGGAAGTGCACATAAGAAAATTAATAAGTAAGAGAGGCTTTTCCTGGCCTCTATAGCCTCCCTGCCCAAGGCACTAGGAAACGACTCTCCAGTGCCCAGTTTTGAGCAACCAGCAGAACAATCCTAACAATCAAGGTTGAGCCAAAAACCAAAGAGCGGTGGTAACTCATAGCCTCCTGCCACTAAAACCCCATAAAAGAGAAAGAGATAGAGCATCTAAGTAAAATACAAACTAACCAGATGCCTAAGCACCAGCAAAAAATTACGGGCCAAACTAAGAAAATAGAAGACATGGCCCAAGAAAAGGAATACAGCAAAGTCCCAGAAGAGATGCAGAATTTGAGAGAACTAATCAGTGAGATGAGCACACATTTCCAAAATCAAATTGATGAGATGAAAGAGAATATAGTTAAAGAGATCAATGACATCAAGAAGTCATTGCGCGAATGTAAAGAAGTATTTGAAATCATGAACAGAAAAGTAACGGAGTTCATGGGAATGAAAGACACAATAGGTGAAGTAAAAAATACATTTGAAGCATACAACAGCAGACTCGAAATGATAGAAGAAAGAATAAGTGATACTGAAGACAGAGCAGCTAAAATTGAAGAGAGAAAAGAACAGAGAGAGAAAAGAATGGAAAAAATTGAGCAGGGGCTCAGAGAGTTGAATGACAACGCAAAACACAAGAACATACGTGTCATGGGAGTTCCAGAAGGAGAAGAGAAAGGAAAAGGGGTAGAAAGAGTATTTGAGGAAATAATAGCTGAAAATTTCCCAACTCTCACGAAAGAAATGAACTTACATGTCCAAGAAGCACACTGTACCCCAATAAGAATAAATCCAAATAGACCTACGCCAAGACACATATTATTCAGAATGTCAAATGTAAAAGATAAAGAGAAAATTCTCAGAGCAGCAAGAGAGAAGCAAACCATCACGTACAAAGGATGTCCAGTAAGACTTTTTGCAGATTTCTCTTCAGAAACCATGGAGGCGAGAAGACAGTGGTATGATACAATTAGGAAACTGAAAGAGAAAAACTGCCAGCCAAGAATTCTTTATCCAGCAAAACTGTCCTTCAAATATGAAGGTGAATATAAAGTATTCACAAACAGAAACTAAGAGAGTTTGCAAAAAAGAATCCACCTTTGCAGGAAATATTAAAGGAAGCCTTAGAACCTGAAAGAAAAAGACAGGAGAGAGAGGCTTGGAGGAGAGTATAGAAGAAAGAAAAGCAGGAAGGATAACCAAAAGAGTAAAAAGAGAGACAAAAATAAGATGACATATGAAAACCAAAGAATAAAATGGAGGAAATAAATAGTGCATTTTCAGTTAATATCATTGAATGTGAATGGATTAAATTCCCCAATCAAAAGATACAGGCTGACAGAATGGATAAAAAAACATGAGCCATCCATATGCTGCTTACAAGAAACACACCTCAGACCCAAGGATACAAGCCGGCTGAAAGTAAAAGGTTGGAAAAAGATACTCCACGCGAATAGTAAACAGAAAAGAGCAGGGGTAGCTATACTAATATCAGACAAAACAGACTTCAAATGCAAAAGAAAAAAGGCCAGTGTGGCTGAAGCATGGAGGAAGAGGAGGAGCATGGTAGGAGGTGAGGAAGGAGAGGGAGGCTGAGGCCAAATCAGGCAGGACCTGAAGACCATGGTAAAGACTTTGCCTTTTATTCTAACTGCAAAGTGAAGTCATCGGAGGGTGTGGATGCCACCCTCCAAGATGGCCATCTTTGATCTAAACATTCCCTACCTGCTAGTAGCCACATGCTTGTATTACTCCATCCTAATCAGTACCAGTGTTGCTCTATGTGACCAACAGCAAACGGCAGCAGTGACGGTTTGTGATATATGAGGCCAGATCAAGGTTTCTTCATTACAGCACTGCTGGCATTTTGTACCAGGCAATTATTTGTTAATGGGGTCTGTCATGTGCATTGTATAATATTTAGCAGCATCCCAGGCCCCTTCCCATTTGATGCTAGGGCATCCCCCCATCCCAATCCCATGTGACACCAAAAATGTCTCCAGAGATTGGTAAATGACCCTGGGGGGGGTGGAGGGGGGGTGGTGGATAAAATTGCCCCTGATTGAGAACCACTGAGCTAGTTCATAAGACACTGTGACTTCTTTCTTATTCTCTCTCTTGGCTTACTCACTCTAGGGGAAGCCAACTACCATGTTGTGATAACACTGAAGTAGCCCCAAAGAGAAGCCCACATGGTGAAGAACGGAGGCCTCCAGCCCACAGCTATGTGAGGGCGCCATGGTGCAAGCAGCTCCTCCAGTCCCAGGCAATCCTGTGGATGACTATGGCCCGGGCCTAAAGCTTTACATCAATCTTATGAGAAACCTTGAGCCAGAACTACCCAGCCTAGCCTCTCCCAAATTCCTGACCCATAACAATTGTAAGATCATGAATGTCTGCTGTTTTATGCTGCTAATTTTATGGATAATTTGTTATGCAATGACAGATAAATAATACAGAAGGTTTAAGAACAAGAATGATATTATTTTATTTTTATTTTAGGATCTCTCTGGCTGCTATGTGGAAATGGACAGGGAAGGCAAAGAAGGAAGCTGGGTACTGATTAGGAGGCTGTTGTCATAATCCAAGCAAAAGATGATGGTGGTTGAAACTAGAACTATTGCAATGGTTAGGGTCACTGCTAGTTCTTATGAGAGTATTGTGAGAATTAGAAAGAGGCACCTAGTTCTTAAAGAACTTTAATTCTATCTGTTGGAGAATTGTTATAATATTCTGCTATTTTTAGAAGAAATGTTTAGGCCATTTGCTGGAAAATTTCTATAAAAAACATACAAATCTATGTTGTATATCATGTTAGAGGTTATACCCTTGTGTAGTGTACAAGCTGCACAATCATACATGGAAGCCCTTGCAATGGTTATATTGAAAAGGTACAGATAGGAGACAATTTTGGATATACTGTTGGACTATGAGGAAAAGATAACTACTGGGTTGGGGTCTGAGCAAATTAGTTAATCGATAACACTGTTTACTGAAACAGGGAAGATGGAGGTAGGATCCAGTAGGAGTAAAGGAAAACCAATAGTTCTCTTTTTGGACATGTCAATTTTGAGGTGCTTTATTCTTTGCCTTGTGCTATTTTAAGCCCTTTACCTATATTAACTCAGTTAATCTTTAGCATTACTATATAAGGTAGGTATTACATCCACATTTCCAGATGAAAGAACTAAGGCCCAGAGAGGTTATCTTAAGTGATGTATATGAAGAGACTAGGCAGACAGAAACTGTATATGAAAGTAAGTGGGTTAGGGGTATGCGTGTCTGTTAAAAAGCCATCACCAAGACATAACAAAATTATTTCAAAGTACTAAATTTATACAATACCATAGCCACAAGCCACATGTGTCTCTAAATCTAAATGAAATAAAATTAAATAGAATTAAAAATTCAATTACTAATCACACTAGCCATATCTCAAGTGCCCAGTGGCTACATGTAGTTAGTGGCTGCTGTATTTTTGTATAGCACAGATATAGAATATTTCCATCAGTGCAGAAAGCTCTACTGAATAGTCCTGCTGTTGAACATTCTTATTGCCAAAAAAGATAAAGGAAAAAATAGCCATGTCTTAAATTCTCTAAAGCTGTGTCCATTAGATGGCCATCCAAGAATCTGTCCCCTGAAGCTCTCCATTCAACTAGTAGTCCAGGTCTACCTTGATGGTAACATGTGCCCAGAACCAGGATTTCTGGGCATCCGCCTGTACCAGTTCCAAAGCACCAGAGCACCTACCTGGCTCTGGAAAATGCTGACTCCTCACCTGTGGGTTGGCACACTGGAAGTAAAAAAAAGGAGCAAGTCTAGCCTTGCCACAGAGCCACAGCCAGCCCATCAATTGCCCCTGCAGGGAATGTGGTTGCTTTCCTTAAGAACTCCAACTGCAGATGATATCCTCTGCATATATGCAAAAAGGTACAATACTGGAAGACACTTGGCCAGCAGCACACAGGGGTTTAAGAGCAGAGAGTCTTCTAGGCCCCACTAATGTTCCCTCCTGACCTTTTGGGGGTTGAACTGATTTTCCCCTGGGTGCTGCAGGTGCACCCATACTACTACCCACCCACACGTAAGCCTGAGAGGCTAAGGCAGCATTGGTGCCGAGAGAGATGGGCCAGGGAAAATGGTGAAATGGAAAGGTCATCTTTGGGGCCTCAATTAGCTGTTGGTCCGCTGAGTGCCCAACAGTCTCACGTAAGCTGGGTCCCTCTCACTCCAAAGGCCAAGAGACCAGAGGCTTTTCTTCCCTGTCCTTCCCCACTGTCACAGTGTAACTATGTGCCTGTATGTATCATAAATCCATGGCAATGTGAAATTGGTTTAAGATATTTATGCCCATCATGTCTAAAGTTAACAAAAAACATACTTGAGATCCCAGTGCCTTCCCAAGTGGAATTCTATTTGTTGATCTGACGTAGCTATTCCCCATCAGAAATTCCCTCCCATTTTCACATGTACCTTTATCTTCCATCCTTACCCACAAATGCACAAAAAATAATGATCATGATGCTTGGAGAATAAGAAATAGTCCTTTGCAAGGACCATGCAAAGTTTGTTGATCTTTGTCTAAACCACTTTTTAAAAAGGTAGACCTAAGCACCTACCACACCTGACCCACCCAATAAAAGGGAGATTACAGCCATTCTTGGTAAACATTCTGGATCTTTCTGCTACCTTTTCTCACCTCTCCCTTTGCCATAGTTTTGACACTTGGCAACTTCTTGGATGTATATTCTTTTATTAGTTCTACTTTTATTACCTCTATACAACTGCTTTCTCAATCTCTGGCTCTGGAAAATGTTCCTAGTGTTAGCTCCCTAATTAGGAACAAGCCACATGACCTGCCAAGAACCCCTAGAAAGCAGTGTGCACAATATAACCCAAACATGTTATATCAAGCAAAGGCATAATCCAAAGGGTAAGACATTCTCAGACCTTAGAGTGTCTTTCACATTACACCAATACCAAAACCCATCACAGAATTTATATGTTAAAAATAATGGCCTGCGAATATTCTCACTGTCCTGATTCTGTGATAATCAGGGTGGGCTAAACATTCGCTATATTAGAAACCATACATGTGTCCCCAGACCTCGTTTTCCTCCCTAGGTCTGGTTTTTAGAATGCTGGTGATAAACTAAGCCCGATTTATTATATGACCATCCTGTATGGGAAAAGACTGTAACTCTAGGTATCTCTGGTCAACCTTAAGAGATATAGCAGGGGGCTATATCTGGTTGGCGTCCATCTCCAATATGGAGGGACCTGGGTTCGTTCCCCGGGACCTCCTGATAAAAACTTAAAAAATATATAGAAGGTGCGTGGGCCGCCAGGCCCTGTGCACGGGCGCACCACCAGTTCCCGCGAGCCACACAGCAAGATGATGACATAATAGGAGAGTGACACAAGGGAGAGGCAAGATGAGACGCACCGGAAAACCAGCAACTAAGGTTGCGTGGGCAGGATGCCGCTCTCCTACATCAGAGATTCCAAGGATTAAATCCCAGTGAAGACAGGAGGAGAAGGATGAGAAGAGAGGGCAGAAAATGGACACAGAGTTGCCCAGCGAATGGACACAGAAACAGCAAAAACGGGGGGGGGGAGGGGAAGGGGTGTAAAAATGGATAAAAGTAAATAAATCAATCAATCCTTTAAAAAGAAATTATTAAAAAAAAAAAAAAAAAAAAAAAAATGGCTTTGGATAGACAACCAGCAAGAGGGCGGCAGAGTAAGGAGCTCCTAGAGTCAGCGTGTGCTATAGGGCACTTAGTAATCACCCAGAGCTATCTAAAGCATATGTATGGGGGCTCCAGGGGACCAGAACAGGATGCTACAACACTCTTGAAAGAATGGAAGGAGGAGACTGCCCATCTGCAGAGATGATTCGTGAGTAGAGAACTCTACACTGTGGAGGGCAGTGCCCATCCTCCAATAGTGACACAAGCCACCTCGGGAGGTATTCTGCTGCTGGAATTGGAAGCTCCACTTCCCAAAAATGGGGGAGGAAGAGACAGTTGGGCACCAACTTCAGCTACTGATTAGTAAATTCGGTAGGCTAAAGTATAATCCTAAGAACAGCTAAAGTTTGAACCTGTCCAAGTCAGAAAGAGGCTGGTAGCTGCCATTTTAACTCTGTTCCTGGCACGAGGGGAAGCAGGGCTGACTGAAAACCATAGTGCTGGTAGGGACTGGCTTTTTCCATCCAGATCAGATTACAGTTCTAGCCTAAGCCCCAGCCCCACCTCCAGCAGGGAGTAAGCTGGGGGTCCTACACCAGCCTTTGGGGGAATATACAGGCCACACCACAGAGGGCAGTGATCATCCTACTCTGGAGAGGCAAGCTACCTCAGGAGCTATTTTGTGGCTGAAGTTGGAAGCTCCATTTCCCAAAAATAGGGGAGGAAGAGATGGTTGGCCACTGATTTCAGCTACTGATTAGTAAATTCAGCTGGCTAAAGAATAACCCTAAGAACAGCTAAAGTTTGAACCTGTCCAAGTCAGAAAGAGGCTGGTAGCTGCCATTTTTACTCTGCCCCCAGCATGAGGGGAAGCCAGGCTGACTGAAAATCACAGTGAAGGTAGAGACTGATTTCTTTCATCCAGATGGGCCTGCAGCGCTAGCCTAGGCTTCAGCCCACCTCTAGCAGGGAGGAAGCTGGTGGGCCCTGCACCAGCCTCTCTGGGTAACTGTAGGTACATTCAGCTGGCACAGACTGAATAGTCAGAAGTCATTTTGGACCCACACAGCATAGATTGCTGCCCATATCTGCTGCTACATCCATTCCCCAGGCAGGGGAAAGAGGGGTGTGAAGCTTCATCAGTCTCTCTGGGCAACTACAGTCTAGGCCTGCACAACTTGGATTATTACACATGGCTGTGGCTCTGTCCCCACCCTTGGGAAAGGAGAAAGTTGGGAGAAGGTTCATCAGTCCCTGGGACAATGAGGGCAGCTTGAGCCTCCACATCTAACAGCACCAATTACATCCTTGGCTCCTACTACACAACCAGCAAGGAGAAAGGGCAAGAATGTCCTAAACTAAAGAGAGAAATTGCACACAGAATACTCCAGTAAGGCAGATGCCAAGATACCAACAAAAAATTATAATCCACACCAAGAAACAGGAATATATGGCCCAGTTAAAGGAACAAGACAAGCCTCCAGATGACATAAAGGAGTTGAAACAACTAATCATAGATGTTCAAAGGAATCTCTTTAATAAATTCAATTAGATGGCTAAAGAGATTAAGGATATTAAGAAGGCTTTGGATGAGCACAAAGAAGAATTTGAAAGCATACATAGAAAAATAGCAGATCTTAAGGGAATGAAAAGCACAATAAATAAAATAAAAAATACACTGGAATAATATAATAGCAGATTTGAGGAGGCAGAAGAAAGGATTGGTGAGTTTGAAGAAATGGCCTCTGAAAGCAAACATACAAAAGAACAGATGAAGAAAAGAATCGAAAAAATTGAACAAGGTCTCAGGGAACTAAATAACAGCAAGAGATGTGCAAACATGTGTGTCATGGGTGTCCCAGAAGAAGAGAAGGGAAAAGGGGCAGAAGGAATATTTGAAGAAATAGTGGTAGAAAATTTCCCAACCCTATCGAAGGACACAGATATCCATGTCCAAGAAGCATGACATACTCCCATCTGAATAAATCTGAATAGGCCAATTCCAAGACCATACTAATCGGAATGTCAAATGCCAAAGACAAAGAGAGAATTCTGAGAGCAGCAAGCAAAAAACAATGCATAACATATAAGGGATGCCCAATAAGATTAAGTGCCGATTTCTCATCAGAAACCATGGAGGCAAGAAGACAGTGGTATGATATATTTAAGATACTGCAAGAGAAAAACCTCCAGCCAAGAATCTTATATCCAGCAAGACTGTCTTTCAAAAATGAGTGTGAGTTTAGAATATTCACAGATAAATAAAAACTGAGATAGTTTATAACCAAGAGACCAGCTTTGCAGGAAATACTAAAGGCTGTGCTACAATCTGAAAAGAAAAAACAGGAGAGAGAGGCCTGGAAGAAAGCCCACAAATGAAGATTATATCAACTAAAAGTATCAAGAGAGTGGTGAAAATAAAATATGGCAGATAAAACCCAAATATTCAGGAATAAACCAACAATGTAAAGCATTTGTATTCTGAAAATGACAACTCATTTTTAAAAGAAATAAAAAAAGACCTAAACAATTGGAAGAACATTCCATGCTCATAGATTATAAAACTAAGTGTCATTAAGATGTCAATTCTACTCAAATTGATATATAGATTCGATGCAATGCTGATAAAAATTCCACTAGAAGTTTTTAAATAAATAGAAAACATGATTATCAAATTTACTTGGAAGGGTAAGAGGTCTTGAATAGCCAGAAATATCTTAAAAAGGAAAAGCACAGTTGGAGGACTTTCATTTCCAGATTTTAAAACATATTACCTAGCTACAGTAGTAAAAAACAGCACGGTACTGGCATAAAGACAGACACATAGACCACTGGAACTGAACTGATGGCTCAGAAACAGACCCTCACATCTATGGTCAAGTGATTTTTGACTAGCCTGTCAAACCCACCCAGCTCGGGTAGAACAGTCCATTCAACAAATGGTCTGGGAGAACTGGATATCCATAGCCAAAAGAAAGAGGACCCCTATCTCACACCTTATAAAAAATTAACTCAAAATGGATCAAAAACCTAAATATAAAAGCAAGAACCATAAAGCTTCTAGAAGAAAATGTAGGAAAATCTTCAAGACCTGGTGGTAGGTGGTGGATTCTTAAAAAAGATAAGTGAGAACTGAGATGGACTACTGATGTTTAATGTACATAGAAGTTTTAATTACCTTTACTATAAAAATGTGGAAATGTACAGAGATGATGGTAACACATTATAGTGAGAGTAACAGCTGGTTTATAAATGGGAATGTGGCTGAAAATGGTAGTCTAGAGATGTAAATACCAATTGACAGAAAGCTAGAGAATAATCTAGGGACTGAATAGCACAGTAAACCCAGAGGTGGATGAGAACTGTGGTTAATGGTACTTATGCAAGAATGTCCTTTGTGAGTTAGAGCAGGTGTACACCACTATTGCAGGGTAGTGGGAATGTGGAGAAGCATGGGAAAAATACAAGTGGAGTGATATATGGACTGTGGTTTAACAGTAATAATGTAATATTCTTGCATCTATACCAAAGATGTACTGTGTTGATAATGAGGGGTATGGAAAAAGTGTGCCAAATGTACACTGTGAATTTGGTAATAATCTGATGATATTATCTCATAATCTGTAACAAATGTTCCACCACATTTTGGTGTGTTGATAGAGGGGTGTTGTTTGGGAATTCTGCACATGTGCATGATTGTTTTGTAAGTTTACAACTTCTGTCATAAAAATATATTTAAAAAATAATAATAGGGTGGGTTGGGGGGAAAATTCACCAAATGTAAGATAAGGACTATAATTAGTAGTAAGATTTTGACAATATTCTTTCATAATTTGTAACAAATGTCTCACAATAATGCAAGGTGTTGGTGGTGGGTTGATATATGGGACCCCTGTTTGATGTTACGCATGTTTGCTTTGTAAGTTCACAACTTTTACTATACACTTATTGTTTATGTATGTTC
Source organism: Tolypeutes matacus (assembly GCA_026826555.1). Classification (NCBI taxonomy): domain Eukaryota; kingdom Metazoa; phylum Chordata; class Mammalia; order Cingulata; family Chlamyphoridae; genus Tolypeutes; species Tolypeutes matacus. The sequence continues at coordinate 42,681,635 of JAKSZT010053928.1, forward strand.
ATGTAAAAATGATATAAATAATAATAATAGGGTGGGTTGGAGGAAAATACTTTGAGCAGTAATATTTTGAGGATGTTCTTTAATCATTAGTTAAAAATGTTTCCAACAATGCAAGGTATTGATGGTAGAGTGAGATATGAAATTCCTGTGTGATGTTTGTTTTATAAATTCACAGTTATTACTATACACTTATTATTTATGTATGTTTATGTATGAGTGATTTCCTTCAATAAAAAGAGTTTCATGTAAAAAAAAATAATGGCTTTGGAGATATATATATATATACATAAACACAAATGGAATATTATTTGGCTGTAAAAGGAAATGAAGTTCTTATACATGCCTACAACATGGATGAAACTTGAATACATCATGTTGCATGAAATAAGGCAGACACAAAGGGATCTCACTAATATGAAATAAGCATAATAATCACATTCATGTAATCAGAATCTAGAATACAGGTTCCCAGGGGCCAAGTGGGCAAAGGGAATGGGGAGTTAATGTTTATTGATATGGAGATTCTGTTTGGGGTGATGGAAAATTTTTGGCAATGAATAATGGGGATGGAGGCACAACTTTGCATATGTAATTAACAACACTGAACTGTATTTTAGAAAAGGGGGAAAAAGGGAAATTTGTGGTTGTATGTGTTATCACGCACACACATAACCCCTAGAACTGTACAACACAATGTAAATAGTGTGCTAAAATTGATAGCATAATTATAAAAATATTGTTTCATGAATTGTAACAAAGGTAATACTAATGCAAGGTATTAAAAATAGGGAATACTGTGTGTTTAAGAGTGGGGTATATGGGAACTTTGTACTTCCTGTACGATGTTTCTATAAACCTACAACTGCTCCAATAAAAAATAAATTTTAAAAATTATATGTATACTGACTCTGGACTCAGAGTCCCTCAGTTCAAATTATGGCTTTACAAGGTGATAGCTGTGCAACCCCAGGCAAGTTACTTAACCTCTTTACACTTCACTTCTGCAACTGCAAAATGTGACAAAAATATTATCTTCATAAAAAAGGTTTTTGAGAATTAAAATTGGGATAATGTATTAAAAGCACTTAGCACAATGTCTTCCCCATAAGAGGTGATTAATTAATTATAGTGATAATTATTAGTATAGTACTTCATCAGTATATTTATTATATTATTATCCACTTAATAATTTCCAGGTCTCCTGGATAACTGGTTAGTGATAGCAGTCTAAAGGGATAGAAGCAAGAAGACCAAGATCCATGTGGCCAGAAGAATAAAATCTGCCCTCTTACCCCAAGCACCTCCCAGCTGTCAGGGTACAGTCACAACCCAGAGAAAGGATTAAATTACAGAGCCTGTTTATTTTGCCATTTATTTTCCTATTCTCCTCTTGACTGCTCCTGGAGAAGAAATAGACATTTAATCAGCTACTCAAGGGAAATTTTCCATTGTAACTCTTACAAAACTGAGGCGTATAAGGAATGCGATCATTTACAAAACCAGGTGAAATGGCTCATTTTCCCTTAATTTTCACCACGTTTAGGGTGACATTTTCATAAATGCAACCATAAGAAGAACCAGAAGAACGATCCACTATTTTCTCAAACCGATTTTTGCAGTGAAATTTTTGCAACAAGATAGGAATTATTTCTCAAGGAAAATAAGAGAAAAAAAAAACAACAAAAAAACCCTCATCTTTACCCGCAAACAAAGGAAAGAAAAAACCCAAAGAAGTGACATTTTTCTTCCCTGAAGAATATCCTTCTTTCTATGAGACCTGGCTTTCACCTCTGCAGTCAGCTCCAGGTGTTAATAGAAAATGCTTTGGTGGCTCTAACTCCTGCAAATCATGAATCATTTCCAATCCTCATAGAAATGAGAATTAACATCCTGAGTTTATAAGGTTGGCGTTCATCTACAAAAACCAGGTCTCAGATTTGAATATAAATATTTCGGGCTGAAATGCTTGGAAAAAAGAACCCTAAACTTATTCCGTGCTATTTATCTCAGCTCTTCCTCCTCAACCTTTAAAAAAAAAATGCACACACCAATTTGTGATGGTTCAGAAAAACTACTGGCACCGCAGCAATCAAACAGTGAACAAAGTAATTTGCTCCAACAAATCTCTTTCAAATGGCTAGCTAGAGCAATTCACAGGTGTATCTTTTGCCCTTCCATTTTAATAGCTGTGGCAAAGGAACATGGGCCATAAATAATTATTTGAGGGTGAGGGACAAAGGAGAGTTGCAGGGAAGGGACATTCCAAATAAAGATTTTATGCCACTTCAATATCAGTGGCCACCAAATGAAAATGAATCTGTTGTGTCCTTTGTGGCAAGTTACTGGGCATCCCATTCTTTACCCATGCTGAGGACACCGATATTTTTTCCAACTTAGTGAATGGGGAGGAGATGAAAGCCAGGATAAAGACAAACACCTCTATTTACTCTCAGCATATACAATTACCAAGCCTGGAACCCTGCAGCAGGTAGTGATTTCAGGGACAGCCCGCCCTGATTTAATCCCCAACATCATTTAAAATTATAAAATCTCCAGCTACCTTCCAATGCCTCCTTCACTGACAACTTAACAAGAAGACCAGTGCCTAACTGGCCTTGAGGGCTCCATTTATCTTGCCCTTTAAAATATCTGTGATATTTTCAGAGGCCTCTGTTTATTCTCTGGCAGCAAAGTCAATTGTAGCAAAAGCCTGGTTACTGGAGAAATCAACGTGGTCATGTTTTTGCGTAATCTGATCAATTGTATATTCTTACCGTGATTCTAACCTTGTAAAGAGCGACTGATTCATCTGGAACTAGGGTTGCTAGATAAAATAGATAAAATCTGAATTTATCTTAAATTCAAATTTAACTGGGTGTCCTGTATTTATTTGCTATTTGGAACCCTGCTGTGGTAGACTGGATCACTGTTCAAAAACAGTCACACCCAACCTTCCCCCATTTTCAAGGGGGGAGTTTAAATCCTCACTCCATTGAGTTTGGTCTTAGCCATATAAATTGCTTTGGCCTCATTGTGGATAGAATGAACATCCCGCCTTGATTCAGGTTTGGCTATGTACCTTGATTTGGCCAACAGGATGTTAGCAGATGTGAAATAAGCAGATGCTTGAATTGGGTTTGTATAGTTGGGCTTGAATTCCTGCACTTCTACTATCACTATGTTCCCAGGAAGTAACCTCTGCCCCAGAATGAACACATGTGCAACAGTCCTGAGTCCAACCTATGCCAGAAGCCAAGCCCAGTCAGGCCTATTGCTTGACGCAGAGCTGCCCAGCCAAGCCCAGCCTACATTAGCTAATATCAGCCAACATGTAGACTTGTCAGAGAGAATAAATAATTGTTGTTAAAAGGCACTGAATTTTGGGGTTGTTTGTTTTACAGCACTATTGTGGCAATAGCTAACTAAGCACTCCAAAAATTGTTTTGAAATATATATATATATATATAATTTTTCCTTCCTCAAATGACTTCTCAAAATAATGAAACTTTTCCTTAAATCTTCATCTACCTCTCATGCAGAAATCCCCAAATGCTGAAGTTATTCTCCTAGGACTCTTCTTGTAAAGCACTGGGTGGGGAGTCAGAGTAAGTAGCTTCAAATTCCAACTCTACTATTTACAAACTGTGTAACTGTGAGGAAATATATGAACCTCTCAGAGTACATTTCCCAGCTGTGATATAGGGATAATTTTTGTCCCCATACTCTCTAAAGTTAAAATGAGGAACCAATGAGCCAGTGTGTCGAAAGTGCCATGATTGTAAAGTTCTAAATAATTATGTGTAAAGCATTTAGAAATTTGTCTTGCATATAGTAAGTACTATAGTGCTATCAGAGTGTTTGTTAAATAAACAAGATACATGCACATATATATTGTGTGTATGTGTGTATATATATCTATATATAAAATCTCTCATATATAATCTCTCTATATATAGATATATATATATAAAATCATCATGGTACAATCTCATTCACTCAGCACCATTTTTTTAGCACAAGCATCATGCTAGGCACAGGAGATAATTATAGAGTATGCAGAATGTTAGGGCAACTGAGAGGAAAGTTTCATAACCCCTATTGGAAGGTCAGGAAAAGCTTTCCAGAAGAAGAAAAATAAATAAATTATTATTATTATTACATGCCACATTAAGTTATAGCAATCTCTCTCTCACACACACAGATGCATACCACACAAAGGATATCAGGGAATTTCTTTCATAGGTTCTGAGACATGGTCATTTAGAGAATGACAGCCCCTCATTCATTCCACTGTAGATATTTATATTTTCTCAGCAATAAACATAAATGGGTTGTGTGGAGAGAGAAGGAGAAAGAGCCACAAAAGCGCCTTGGAAACTCTACCACTCAGATTGAATAAAACCATCGTTTTAAAGAAAACCGGATTAAATTTTTTGTTTTGTTTTGTTTGGGTTTGGTTACATGAAACCCAATTTTCATGCAAAAGATGTGAACTTTTCAATGTACATTGTCTTTGATGAAGCCCAAATTAAGGATTTCCCAAAGAAAAGAATCATTAATATATTTTTCAATAAAAATCTATTTATAGAGCTATTGTCATTTTAAAGTGTCCCAGGCTTCATTACAGACACCAACACTGCAGTTCAAAGAGTGGCCTGAGATGCATGTCCTTCAAACACATGGAAATGCAAGCACAATAACATCACCAATGCCATTAATAAAGACAGAATATCAAACAAAAAATAGATTGGACAATAGGTATATGGAGAACCAATCAACAAACACTGAGAAACTATGATATACTAAGTGTTACAAATTCAAACCTAAATAAAATAAGGATGCTGCCCACAAGGACTCACAGTCCCATGTAAAAATGGCTAACTAAATGGGTAATTACAATGCAGTAACAGAAATTTAAAGCACAGTTTGTGGAGCCCAGAGAACAGGGTATTGAGGAACCAGGGAAGTTTTATAGAAAATGATCAATCAGGTGCAACACTGGGTTCTCATGGCAGAACTGTTGGTGATCCACCCACCACCATTACATCTTTTCATTCCAAACAGAATCCTTCCTGTGTGCAGGTATTAAGCAGATTTCTGAGACATGGGTCCAGAAAAGGGAATGAGTCATTTAGTCTGGTCAGTCATGGCCATCTGATATCCCTTTGCCTGGGATTAGCGGAGGAGTACCTATGTGATGCATTTCCGACCAATAAGAAATGAAAAAATCTGCTGGGCAATTTCTGGGGAAGTTCCTACATGATTAATAAAAAAGAGAGGTGTGCAAGGGAAAAGTTGCTCTACTACTTCTGCCTTAACGCATTTTCAAATTTCATGCCTCCCCAACACCATTAAATCTTTTTCTTCTTAACAGAATCTAACATGATGCTTGAACCTACTGCAGCTGTTTTGCAACCACAAAAGGAAAACATCACAAGCCCTCTGAGGTCAGGAGAAGGAAAATTTGAGGGAAAATCATCAAGTCATAAGACTAACTCTGGAACCATCATCTCCAGACTTCCTGTTAAGTGAGATGATAAATTCCTGTACTGTTTAAGCTACTCTTCCAGTATTCGGTGACTTGTAGCTGAAACACTCATACTCACAGAGTGCAGAGATGAATAAGACACTGTCCCTGACCCCATGGCTCAAAGTCAAGTCAAGGAACTTTTGGCCTAGGTACATTTGGTATGGGTCGCGAAGTATAAGTAAGAGTTTATCAGATAGGCTGATAAGGGCGTTGCAGTTCAAGGAAAAAGCAGAGAGCAGGAAAGATAAACAGGTAGCAGAACTTGGGCCTTGCTAGGATATTCAGGCTTTATCTTGCAGGTAAGAAAAGGCCAGGAGGGAGGTTGAGCATTGGAATGACAGGATCAGATTGATTTTTGTAGAGCTCACTCTGTCTGCAGTGTGAGTGCTAAAATAGGAAAAAAGGAGTCCTGCAGAAGGAAGGCCAGTCAGGAGGCTGTCGAATGCTGAATTTAGACCCTTTTTTCTCAAGTGGCCCTTTTTGCTTTGCCAGAAGATAACACTAAATATTCTGATGTGTTAACCCAACTTCCTCTCCTTTTTTTTTCCCCACAAACGTTCAATATACACCACACATGCACCATCTTCCCACTTCCCCATCCCCTAGTAATTTCTCATCTACTTTCTTTCTGCAGTTTTACTATTTCTAGACATCTCTAAGTGATATCATACAATATTTATCCTTATGTGTCTTATTTATTTCACTGAGCATAATGATTTCAAGGTTCTTCCATGTTGCAGCATGTCTCAGAACTTCATTCTTCCTTATGGTCAAATATATTTCATTGTGTATGTACCATATTTCACTTATTCATTCATTTTCTGATGGACGTTTTTTTTCCCACCTTTTGGCTATTATGAATAATGCTATTATAAACAATGTTGTACAGGTATTAATTTGAGACTGTTATCACTTTCTTTGGGTTTATACCCAGAAAAGAAATTGCCAGGTCATATGTTAAATTTACATTTAACATTTTGAGGAACAATCATTTGCTTTCCACAGTGGCTGCACAAATTTATATTCCCACCAACAATGCACTGGATTTCCAATTTCTCCACATCCTCTCCAGCATCCAACACTTCTTATTTTCTGTATTGTTTTTTGTAATAACAGCCATCCTCGTGGGTGTGAAGTGGTATTTCATTGTAGTTTTGATTTGTATTTCCCTAATGGCTAATGATGTTGACCATCTTGTGCTTAATGGCTATTTGCCTATCTTCTTTAGAAAAAATGTCTATTTCAAATCCTTTGCCCATTTTTTAATTGGGTCATTTATCTTTTTGTTACTGCATTATAAAAATTTATATATATATATCTGTATATTAAGCCTTTATTGGAGATATGGTTTACAACTATTAATACTTTCTCACATTCTGTAGGTTTTCTTTTCACTTTCTTGATAATGTCCTTTGGTGCCGAAAGTTAATGTTGATGAAGCTGAATTTACCTGTTGTTTCTTTTGTTGCTCACGATTTTAGTGTCATAGCTAAGAATCCATCACCGAATTCCAGTTCATGAAGATTTGCCCCTATGTCATTTTAAAAGTCTTATAGTTTTAGCTTTTATATTTAGGTCCTTGACACATTTTGAGTTAATTTTTGTATATGGTGTGATGTAGGGGGTTCTAAATTAATTCTCTTTGCATGTGGATATCCAGTTTTCCAAGCACCATTTATTGATGACACAATTCTCTCCCCACTGCATTTACTTTGGACTGTTGTCAAAAATCAATTGGCCAAAGATGTGTAGACCTATTTCTGGACTTTTATTTTGGTTCAAGTGGTCTATTTGCCCATTTTTATGCTAGTACCACATTGTTTTGATTACTGAAGCTTTGTAGTACAATTTGAAATCAAGAAATATGAGTCCTCTAGGTTTGTTCTGCTTTTTTCAAATTGTTTTGGCTATACAGAGGCCCTTGTAGCTTTGTGAATTTGATGTTGGATTTTCCAGTTCTGCAAAAAAAAAAAGAAAAGAAAAGAAAAAGGCTGCTGAAATTTCTATAGGGTTTGCATTAAGTTTATAGATCATTTTGACTAAAATTGACATCTTAACAATATTAAGATTTCCAATCCATGAACACGGGATGACTTGCCACTTAGCTTTTCAGAGGTGTTTTATAATTTACAGTGTACAAATATTTTATATCCTTGAATAAGTTTATCCCTGGATATTTTATTCTTTTATATGCCATTATAAATGAAATTTTATAACCTTGCTAAAGTTGTTTTTTAGCTCTAATAGTTTTATTGGGGATTTCTTTAGTGTGTGTGTGTGTGTGTGTGTGTATAATCATGTCATCTGCAAACAGAGATACGTTCACTACTTTTCTTCCAATTTTTATAACTTTTTCTTTCACTTGCCTAATTTATCTGGATAGAATATTTAATACTGCTAATATTGAAGAGGAGGGGTGAAATTTGGCATCCATGTTTTATTTCTGAACTTAGATGGAAAGTTCTCAGTCTTTCACCATTGAATATGATGTTAGCTGTGGGATTTTCATAACTGGCTTTTATCATATTGAGAAAGGCCCCTTCTATTCATAGTTTTCTGAGTAGTTATTTTAGGAAAGGGTGCTAGATTTTGTCAAATGCCTTTTCTGAATCTATTGAGATAACCATGTGTTTTTCTCCCCCTTCATTCTATTTATGTAGTCTATTACATTGATTGATTTTCCTAAGTTGAACTGTCCTTGAATTCCTGGAATAAATCCTACTTGGCTATAGTTAATAATCGTTTTTAAATTCTGTTGAATTTTGTTTGATGGTAAGGGATTTCTGCATCTATATGTATAAAGGAAATGGGTCTGTAATTTTCTTGTGGTATCTTTATCAGGCTTTAATACCAGGGTAATTTTACCATAATAGAATGAATCAGGAAATGTTCTTTCTCCTTGAATTCTTTGGAAGCATTCAAAGAGGATTGGTGCTAATTCTTCTTCACAAGCAAAGCCATCTGGTCCTGGACTTTTCTTTGGTAGAAAGCTTTTTTAAAATTACTAATTGAATCTCTATATTTGTTATAAGTTTGTTGAGGGTTTCTATTTTAAGTCCATTTAGGTAATTTGTGTTTTCTAGGAATTTTTCATCTAGATTATCTAATTTGTTGGCATACAATTGTTCATAGTATTCTCTCATAAGCCTATTTTTTTCTGTAAGATCAGTAGTAATATCACAATTTTCATTTCTGATTTTCTCTTTTTTCCTTTGTCAGTTTAGCTAAAGGTTTGTCCATTTTATCGATTTTTTTCAAAGAACCAAATTTTGTTTTGTTAATTCTCTCAATTGTTTTCTTTCTTCTGTTTCATTTATCTCCACTCTCATCATAATTATTTCCTTCCCTTCTAATAACTTTGCATTTAATTTTGCTCTTCTTTTCATAGTTCCTCAAGAAGTAAAGCCAGGTTCTGAATTTGATATCGTTCTTCTTTTTTAATATAGGCTTTCATAGCTATAAATTTCCCTTTGAACATTGCTCTCTCTGCATCCCATAAGTTCTGATATGTTGTGTCTTCATTTTCATCTGTCTCCAACTATTTTCTAATTTTCCTTGTAATTTCTTCTTTTTCTTTTTTTAAAGCTTTTTCTTTTTTTTTTTTTTTAATTTCTTCTTTAACCCATTTGTGCACTATTTTCCACATATTTTTTAAATTTCCATTTTCCATATTTCCTTATTTTTTGGTTTTACTTCATTGTGGCCAGAAAAGTTACTTTGTATGATTTCAATATTTTTAAATTTATAGAGACTTCTTTTGTGGCCCTAACATATGGTCTATCTTTCTAAATAATCCATGTGCACTTGAAAAAAAATGTATATTCTGCTGTTGTTGGGTGAAGTTTTCTATATATGGCTGTTGGATTTAGTTGGTTTATAGTGTTGTTCAGATTCTCTATTTCCTTGTTGATATTGGTCTTGATGTTCTATCCGTTATTGGAAGTGGTGTACTGAAATCTCCAACTATTATTGTAGAACTATTTCTCCCTTCAGTTCTATTAATGTTGGCTTCCTATATTTTGAGGCTTTGTTGTTATGTGAATATATATTTATTTTTTTTCTTTTTTAATTGAACCATTTATAAAAATATAATTTCCCTCTTGTAACAGTTTTTGATTTAAAGTTTATTTTGTCTGATATTAGTACAGCTACTCCATTTCTATTTTAATTACTATTTCCATGGAAAATTTCCCTTACCCTTTCACTTTCAACCTCTTGTGTCTCTGGATCTAAGATGAGTCTCTTATAAGGTATATATAGTCTATATGTATATGTATATGTATATGTATATGTATATGTATATGTATATGTATATGTATATGTATATATATTTCTTAATCCATTTTGCCAATCTCTGACTCTTGATTCAAGAATTTAATAATTTAATCCATTTATATTTAGAGTAATTACTGATGATGCAGGATTTTCTTCTGCCTTTTTGCTAATTGCTTTTTAAGTTATACATTTTGTCTCTCCTTTCCTCCATTACTACCTTCCTTTTTGTTTAGTTTAACTTTTAAAATGAGCCATTTTGAATCAGTTCTCATTTCTTTTTGTGTTATATTTTTAGATAATTTCTTTATGGTTACTGTGGCCGTTGGGGAATTTGATGTAATTATGAATTCCAAACATATAATTGGATCATCTTGTAAACTGATCTGTTAATCTGGGCATGATTAGGTTAGGATTAGGGCATTGAGCCCCACTCCTTGGTGGGTGGGGAATCAAATATAAAAGGCAAGGCAAAGGACAGTTGAAGCAGTCTTTTGAGAAGCAGTTTTTTTTGTTGTTGTTTTTTTTAATTTATTTTTATTGTGGGTAAAAATCAAAATTCTCACAATACATACAAACATTTGCAAAATGATATATAAATATATATGCATATATGTGTATTTGCTTACAAAAATGTTATTTATATATATATATACATATATTTTAAGAGGTGCTGAGATTACCCAAAAAAGAGAAGCAGTTTTGATGTTGGAAAGAAGGCCCCAGGAGAAGAGAAGCAAGCCGTTCGCCTGATCGTCTATAGATGACCTTATGGAGGAAACAGGAGCTAAGCCCGGAGAGAAATGCAGCCCCGGGAATAGAGGAACTCCAGAAGCCTGAAGGATGGTAGACGCCGGCAGCTGTCTTGCTCTAACACGTGGCAATGGACTGTGCTGAGAGAAGAAACTTAATGCTTTATGGCCTGGTATCTGTGGACTTCTACCCCAAATAAATACCCTTTATAAAGACCAACCCATTTTTGATATTTTACATTAGCACCCCTTTGGCTGACTAAGACAGAATTTGGTACCGAGGAGTGGGGAAGTACTTTTGTAGTTACCAAAATGTTGGAATGGTTTTATAAATGGGTAGGGGGTATTTTTTGGAGGAATTGTGAAATGCTTGATGGAAAAGGCCTAGATCACTTTGAAGAGACTATTGATAGTAATATGGACGCTAAAGAGACTTTCTATGATGTCTTAGAAGTAAATGATGAAACTATTATTGGAAACTGGAGGAAAGGTGATCCATGTTCTAAAGTTGCAGAGAACTTAGCAAGATTAACTCCTGGTGTTATATGGAAGACAGAATTTGGAAATGGCGAACCGGAGCATTTAGCTGAAGAACTTTCCAAGGTAAACTTGGAGAATGTGGCTTGGCTTCTCCTTTCAGCTTATAGCAAAATACTAGATGAGCAAAATACACTAAGGACTGAACTTTTGGGCACAAAGAAAACAGAAACTGATTCTGGAACTTCCAAGTTTGTGGAAATCAAATTCCTAGATGAAAGTGCTCCATTTGAAGACTTAGCTAAACCTGGAACTTGTAAATCAGAATTGAAGATGCAGTTATCTCAGAAAGACTTGTGGAAAGTCTTACTGTCTGATGGCTTGGACCCCGCTTCCTGCATACTAAATCAACAACGTTTTTGAGAGAGCTGTATGAACAAAACCACTGTCAGCTTGGACAAAAGAGGACATGGAAAAGAGAGATTGAAGGAGAATCAGCTTTAAGAAGAAAACCATGGAAGCAGAGATCTGGACTTGAGATATCTCCTTGGGCCAAGAGAGGAGCCCCACCCATGTGTACAGAGAGGGTGAGTTTGCCCCTGCAGTTGAAGAGGGTGGATGTTCCTACTGAATGTTCTGAGAAAGTTTTGATGCTCCATGGTGCAGAGAGGGTGAGTTTTCCCTACAGTTGAAGAGGGTGGATGTCCCCACTCGAGGTTCTGGGATAGTTTTGCCACCCCAGGGTGCAGGGAGGTTGGAGCACATTCCTCAAAGATTAGGGTGGTTAAGGTCAACAACCCCACAGGTCTGAGAGGGGTGTACCTGTCCCCCATGGATTAGAGAAGGCCAGGTGGTCAACCCATTGCTCTGAGAGGGTTGAACCTGTATGCCAAAGGTTAGGGGGAATGTTGTCTTCACCTCACTGTACTAGGGGGGCTAAGACTAACCCAAAGATTGGGTAAGGTGTGGCAATCATCCCAATACTCTTGGAGGGTGAGGTCTGGAGCTTGGTCAACACCCAGATGCTTGATGAGGGTGGAACCAAGAAAATGGCCGTTAAGCAAGCCTGTGGAAAGGGTGGGTTCCCATGTGGCCCCAAGGAAAAGAAACCATATATCACTATTGCAAAGTGGTGAGAATGTGGACAAGCATGGGGAAAATACAGTTGGTATGACCTATGTCCTGTGATTAACAGCAATACTGTAATATTCTTGCGTCAATGCCAAAGATGTACTATGTTAATAATGGGGGGGTATGGAAAAAGTGTGCCAAATGTACACTATGGACCATGGTTGGTGATAATAGTCTAATGATATTATCTCGTAATCTGTAGCAAATGTTCCACCACGGTGTGGTGTGTTGGTAAAGGGGTGTTGTATGGGGATTCTACACATGTGCACGATTGTTTTATAAGTTCACAACTTTTGTAAGAAAAATATATTTTAAAAATAATAATAATAGGGTGGATTGTGGGAAATATACACCAAAAGTAAGATATGGAGTATATTAGTAGTAATATTTTGACAATATTTTTTCATAATTTGTAACAAATGTTTCAAAAAAAGGAAGGGGTGGTGGTGGGGTGATGTATGGGATCCCTGTATGATGTTATGCATGTTTGTTTTGTAAGTTCACAACTTTAACTATATACTTATTGTTTATGTATATTTATGTATGGATGATATAATTCAATTAAAAAAAAAATTTAATGGAAAAAAAAAAAATACTAAAATACAAAATGAAGGACTCCTTGTAGCATTTCTTGTAAGGCAGGTCTAGTGGTAACGAACTCCCTAAGCGTTTGTTCATCTGAAAATGTCTTAATTTCTCCTTCATTTTTGAAGGACAGTTTTTTCGGACATTTTTTTCTTGAATTTTTTCTTTCATCATTTTAAGTATGTCCTCCCACTATCTTATGGCTTCTATGGTTTCTAATGAGAAATAAGATGTTAACATTTTTAACAACCATTTTCATGTGATGTGCTGCTTTTCTCTTGCTGTTTTCAAGATTCTGTCTTTGTCCTTGGCATTTAACAGCTTGATTATAATGTGTTTCAGCGTTGATCTCTTTGGATTCATTCTGCTTGGCATTTTTTGAGCATCTTGGATTTTTATATTCATATCTTTCAATAGATTTGGGAAGTTTCCACCATTACTTCTTTGAATATAATTTTTTGCCCCTTTATATCCGTCTTCTCCTTCCAAGACTCCCATGATGTGTATATTGGTACACTTGATGGTGTCCCACAGGTTCCTCTTTTTCCCCCATTCTATGGTTTTTCTACTCCTCAGACTGAACAATTGCAATTGTCTTATCTTCAAGTTCATCGACCCTTTCTTCTGCTTCATCTGATCTGTTACTGGATCACTCTTACTGAATTTTTCGCTACAGATGTATTTTTTAGCTCCAGAATTTCCAATTAGTTCTTTATAATTTCTATTTCATTATTGAAATTTTCATCTTATCCATATACTGTTTGATTTCCTTTAGCTCTTTGTCCATGTGTTAAGTTCATTTATCCTATTTAAGAGAGTTGATATAAGATTTTTTTATTAGTAATTACAGAGATTAGTCTTGTTCTGAAATAGTTTGTCAAATTCTTTTTTCCTGTGACTGGGCCATATCTCCCTGTCTTCATGTTTGTTTTGTAATTTTTTGGGGAGAAATGGATATTCTGAGTATTATGTTGTGGTAAGTCTGGAAACCTAGTTCTCACATGTCTCAGGTCTCTAGACCAAGAACAAGGAAAAAAAAATAATAAAGGAAAAGAAAATAAAGAGAGAAAAAAAAGAAAAAACAGAAATACCAGCAAACATGCTTAAAAAAAAAAAAAAAAAAGCACATACTCCAAATCACTTTGTGATGTTGGTGGTAGGCTGGAAGCCACTGCTGCCAAAGAGCTCAAACCAAGGCCAAACCAAGGTACACACTAGGCTCTCTAGGATGCCCATACTCACCTTGACCTTTAACCCAAGTTTTGGAGGACACGGTTTTCTCTGCATGCCCTGACCCCAGCCAACCACTCCTGGAATCCAGGCCATATTTCTGCATCTACTACCTGGGGCAGAGGAATGAGGAGCTGGCCACTGGTTCATGCTCTCACTTACAAAAACTGAACTCTCTGCAGACTTGGACACACCTGGAATTGTTTTAAATGTCCAATCTGGTTCCACAGGTACCACCTAATCCTTTATTTTCAACTCATTAATTTTTCTGGTGGAGGGAGTAATCTGTAAAAATTCCTGCTCTGCCATTTAGCATATGAGCTCTCACCTGTCACTTTTCCTGCACTCAGCAGTCTCCAATATTAAGCAGTATTTGTCATTTAAATTCTTCTCTCAGAATGTAATTTAATTGGCCTTAGCATTATCAGATGTTCTAAGAAATCTTCGCCCCTTTACAGGATTGAGAGGCATAAAAAAGGTCAAAACAAAAATCAAATCAAAGCAAAACAAACAGGAGCAAAGAAAAAAAAGACAATTCAACGCTGGACTCTGAGGAAATAGGGAGGCTTAGCAAAAAGAACACAGATAAAGGATGCAAAATCCAGAGGCTTGGGTTCAAATACATCTCTGCTGCTCCTGAGCTAGGCCCTCTGTCATCATGAGCTGTCATAGTTATGCAACTGAATGGATGGATAAAATACCATCCAGCATTCTCAAATTCCATAACAGAGACAAGTTATTATCAATCGTTAAGCCTTACTTTTTGTCATGTGCTATACTAAACACTTCACATGTATTATTTCATTTAATCTTACCAACAACCCTATGCAATGGACATTATTATACCCACTGTACAAATGAGAAAATTGAAACCAACAAATCCAGATGATCTTGGCCAAAACACAATAGGAAGTATCAGGATCAGAACCCAAGCCTAGCTGACCTCCAAACTGCTGTGTTTTTAATAACTTTTTCCCAGGATATTCTAAAAGTTATGTGATGAGCATATAAATTTTGGAAATAATCAATATAAAGCATCTTACTGTGTTTTCTTATATCTATACCTAGTATTGTAAGGTTATGGTGGTTATTAGTTTCATCTTTATGGCAAGATATAAAAACATTTTATCTTTATTTTACTCTACGCAACTTTTTTACAGTTGGTTTCTAACTTTTAATGCAGTTTTGTACCATTTTCTGTTTACTAATACACTTATGAGAACTTCCTCTATCATTAAAGATCTTTGTAAATATTTTGTGGCTGCACCATATTTTTTAACTACTCCCCTTTATTAGATATTTAGGGTGGGTTTTCATGGGGTTTGCTTTATAACATAAATAACACTGTGTCGAACATCTTTTGGATTTTTGGGAAGATGATTTGCAAAGTATATACAATATTTTCCATGGTCCTGTTCTATGTAACCAATCTGCTTTGCAAAAAAAAAAAAAAAAATTAAGCAATTCACCTCATCGACTTTCTATCAAACTATTGCACTACAGTCTTAATGACACTATTTTCAGTGCTTAAACATTTTAGTCAAAAGAATCTCATTTTACTCTCTATCTTCTTTAAATATTAAAGAGATTGAACATATCTTTTCCATTTATTTGCTATTTTTATTTCCTTTCTGATGAGTAGGTGGTATATTTTTCTATAGAGGTCTTAGGTTTCACTTATTAATTGATATGTTCTTTTCACATATCAATATCTTCAACCTACTGTTTGTCATGTTTAATCAACGATGTCTCTTACAAAACCCCTCAATATAACAATTTCTTGCTCTGGTCTTCCCATTGGCTCTAGAGAACATAAACTTAAGGATGTAAATCTGACAAGCAGGAAACTGTGGCCTGAAAAAATTGACAGAAAAGATTCCTTAAACTTTAGTCAAGGTCACTCAGTTGGCCTGCACCATGGTGACCAGAGGCTGCAAAGTAAGTGATTACATTTTATCATTAAAGTTTCCAGGACTCTCCTGTGATTAAGTCTCCCTGGCCCTGAGAGGGTCACACTGAATATCATTTTTTTAAGATATTTAGATTACATAAATGTTACATAAAAAATACAGGGCCAGGTTCATTTCCCGGGGCCTCCTGGTGAGGGCACATGGGCCTGCATGGAGAGCTGGCCCGTGTGGTGAGCTGGCCCGTACAGAGAGCTGGCGCAACAAGATGACACAATAAAAAAGAGACACAGAGGAAAAAGACAATGAGTGATACATCAGGCCAGGCAGCTCAAGCGATTGAGTCCCTCTCTCCCATGTCGAAAGGTCCCAGGATCGAACACCTGGTGCCTCCTAAAGAGAAGACAAGAAAAGAAGACAAGCAGACACAGAAGAACATGTAGCAAATGGACACAGAGAGCAGACAGTAAGCGCAAGTGGCAAGGGGGGGGGGTAAATTAAAAATAAATAAATTAATTAATTAATTAAATTAATCTTTAAAAAATATATATATGGGATTCCCATAGCCCCTACTCCCACAATGCCCACATTTACCCACATTAACAACATCCTTTGGTACATTCATTGCAATTGATGAACACATTTTGGAGCATTGCCACTAAGCATGGATTGTAGTTTACACTTTCTCCCACACAATTCTGTAGGTTATGGCAAGATATATAATGGCCTGTATCTGTCGTTGCAATGTCATTCAGGACAATTCCCAAGTCCCGAAAATGCCCCTGTATTACACCTGTTTTCCCTTTTCCTGACCTCAGAACATCCAGTGGCCACTGCCTCCACATCAGTGATATAAGTTCTTCTTCATCAATGATGTAAGTTCTTCCATTACTAGAATCACAATAAGTCTATAGTAGAATACCAGTAAGTCCACTCTAGTCTATAGTTCATTTCCCAATCCTGAGGATGCTGGGATGGTGATGCCCACTCCACTTCTAATTGAGAGATTTCAGTCCTATATGGCCAGTGGATGGGACTCACTTGCTTGCACTTGTAGACTCTCTTGGTTCCATCATCACCACCTTGTTAGTTGTCCGGAGTGAGTCCAATGAACTGGAGAGTAGGTGTTGTAACTCTGTTGAGACTCAGGGCCCAGCTGGCACAAGGACAGCCCAAAGATTCAAGTCTCTTGGATGTACACCTACCAACTCCAGCACCATCTATAGGTTCAAATAGAAGGGACCGAAGAGCCACGTGTAGGGAAACCACAACTGAGTCCAATTCTGTCACACTGGGGAGCACAAACCCCAAAGTAGGGCCCACTGGCAAGGCACCAAACTCATGAACTATCTGCCCTGACCATAGTACCTGGGTGTCTCCAGTGCCCTCAGGAGCCCAGCTATTTGGGGTAGTGTCTAATTTGGCAGTCAATGAGATCCTGCTAAGATGTGCATAAGCGTAACCTCTGGAATGACCTCCTGACTCACTTTGAAGACTCTTAGCTCTATAAACTCATTTGCATATCACCTTTAATGACTCCAAGAAGTCTGAAAGCAAGAAGTTGACCACCTTCATAGAAGGAACCTGAATATCTCTACATTACTGCCTCCTGCCCTGATGGCTTGGCCCCAGCTGGCAGAATGACAGAAATTTATTTGCATTTCTCTTGTGCAGTATACTTCATTGGTTTGCCCTGACTTTCATGTTTCTCAGAGCCTTAACTTTTCTCTTTGGGGTCACTGAGATATGACCTGAATGCCATTCATACTTTGGTTCACCATTCATTCAAACAAATATTTAGTGAATGTCAGTTATCTGCCAGGCACTGTTCTTGGCACTGAAGATAAAATGGTAAACAAAAACATCACAATATCTACCTTCATGGATTCTAGTGAGAAGAAAAATTATTAACCATATAATCATACAAATAAAGGTAGCTGGAGCACAATGTCCTAGGAATGCATAGCAGGAAATACCTTTGGAGAGTGTTTTAGTTTCCTAGCTGCTAAAACAAACAATGGATTAGGAAATTTATTGGATCGTGAATACGGAGGCTAGAAGGCTTGCCTCCTCCTAGGATCCTGTATCATCTGTGTGTCTGTCTGTCTGGCAATCTTTGGGGTTCCTTGGCTTTTCCATCATATGGCAATGCACATAGCAGCATCTTCTTTCTCTTCCAGATTCTGTTGACTTCCAGCTTCTGGCTGCTCCCCTGGATTCCCCTTCCATGTCCAATTTCCTTTGCTTATAAGGACTTCTGCCATATTGCATTAAGGCCCACCTTAACTAATAACATCTTCAAAGGTTCTATTTACAAATGGGTTCACACCTAAAAGACCAGGGGTTGGGACCTAAACGTGCCTTTTGTGGGGGACATGATCCAATCCCCAACAGAAAGCTAGATTTGAATGGACCATACAGGGCTTTGAACAACGAGAGGCCACTGAAATACTCTAACCATATTTGGGCTTTGGAAAGGTCACTCTAGCTATGGGGTAGAGGGAAAAAATGAGGGTTTGGAGGGGGCAGTGTAACCTGACATATTTGGAACCTATTGTTGTTGTCCTGGAGAACTAAGGGTGTCTTGGGCTAGGATAGAATAAAGATGGAGCTGGAGTTGAGAGCTTTCTTCCCAGATGTTCATTTGGCCTCTTCATTTCCTCTTTGTTTCTTCCTACTTACCTTCATTATTGAACCAGGTCCCTGACATCAAAATGATAGAGAAAATGAATTTGAAGGGAGAAGGAGAGGAACCCACCATAAGTACATTTTTGGCCACCACATGAAGAACAAAAACAAAATCAAGCTAAAGTGCCCTTTTCCTGGAATGAGTCTGGCAGCAAGAAGCCAGCTATTTAATGCATTAAAGCCCACAAAGTCCAGGAGGAAGAGGCAAGATGGCGTTAGTTTAAAAGGGTGCTCCTCATCTCTCCCGCAAGGGACAGCTGAGTGGGGATAAGATCCTGCCCGAGTGGGCTGTTTTGGGAACCAACAGTGCCGGAGGCTTCTGGGGCATCGATCTGGAGGGAGCTGGAAAGCGTGATAGGTTGTTCAAGGTGAAACTGTGAGTTTCTCTCTCTGTGGCTGAAAACCTCGGAGGGCTAGGCCCCACCCTTGGGGCAGGAAGCTGCTGTGAGCCCAGACTCCTGCTGGCCACCCAGCAGGAGGGAAAGCTCTCCAAGAGTGGGAGGGTTCTGATGAGGGGAGGAGAGGGGTTTCCTTTCTGTGGGTTTGGTTGCCTGGACCCCCTTTGAGCTTTGGGGAGCATACCGGCTGGCTTGAAGTGGCACCGGGAAGAGGGGAGAGATGAATCTGCTAAAGAAGCCTGATTTACCTAACTGCGCTAGGATAGAGAAACTTGGCCTAGGAGGGGGTGGAGTTAGGCAGTTGACTAGTCCATGCTGAAAACGAGCAAAATTTCAACTCCACTAAGGGAGGTAGCAGTAGAAAGTGCTTAATAAGCATCCAAGAGCTTATTTAGAGTCCCCTGGGAGGAGGGAGTGGTCTGGAAGAAGGTTGAGAGTCATTTTTCTGTGATAAGTTCAGTTGCCAGGGTCTCATTTGAATTTCAGAAGAGAACTCAGCCTGACCAGGAAAGGAGAGAAGGTTATCCGCTCACCGCCTTGGGAGAGAAAGTAATAAGAATAGAAAGGGGGCAGAGACAGACAGACTCCTAATCAGCATGAATCTACCCAACTGCAAAGAGTCAAACCTGCCTGAGGGAAAGTGACTGGACAGCTTTCTGAAGAGCTAACAGACTCTATGAGAAAGGTTAGCTAAATGGAGGAGATTCCACCTTGAGTATACGAGGTCTCTAGTTCAATTCCTAGCTCCTCTTAGAGCAGTGATCCACCAGGATATCAAACATCCAGCTGATACTTTAGAACAGAGAGAACACAGACATTATTTTTTTATTATCTTCTCTTGGGTCTCTTATTTTTCCTAAAAATAAAATTACTTTTTTTTTTTTTTAATTTAACTTAGTTTACTCACTAAAACCCGCTTCAAAACCCGCAGAGAGCAGGCTGCTGGGTAACTGATTGATGAAAACTGGCAGCCTAAGAAGCTTCTCAGGGGCCTAAGAGGGAATGCTGTTTTTCCTTAGTTTATGTTTGACTGCTTGCTTGTGTGTTTGTTTTATTTTTTTGGTGTTTTTGTTTTTCTTTCCTCTTTCTTCTCCCACCCTCTTTTTTTCTTAATTAGGTGCTGCTGGCTTGTTTCTTGTTTGCTATGTTTCCTCTTCATAGATTTCCCCCTTTTCTGTGTATACCGATTTTGTCTACCACTATCTCTTTTCCTTCCTTCATCTTTCTATCTTCCACTTTCTGTTGTTGTTCTTAATTTTCACCTCTCTTTGTTTAGTTCTCATTTTTTCTGGTTTTTATTTCTATCCTGCCTATCCTGTTTTCTTTCTTTTATTAACTTTTCTTTTTGTCTTTCTTTTCTCTTTCCCTCTCTCCTCATCATTCTGGCTTTTTCATTCATTTCATATAGTGTTCTCTATTTAGTTTCCCATTTCATTGTTGGTATTCCACCTTTTTATTTCTATTACTCTACACTGCTTACATGAGTTAAATATTCATTTTCCAAGGTCTTCTATGGTTCCTCTTCCAACTTTTACTATTATTATATTATCCTTTTTCTTTTCTTACTTCTTTCGCTTTCTATGGCCCTAATCTTTTTCCTTCAAGGGAATATAGACAACAGCAAGGAAATAGAAAAAGAGGAACAAAGTGTCAAAGAGAAAACTTAACACATACACAAAAACAGCAACTAAATAAAACACTAGAGTAGAGAGAAGCTAATGAACTGAATAAACCCATCAAGATAAAAAGATGACCAGACAGCAACAAAACATTACAAACATTCTAAGAAAGAGGAAGACATGGCCCAGTCCAATGAACAAACTAAAAACCAGGAAGAGATGCAGAACATTGAACAACTAATCAAAGCTGTCCAAACAAATATCATGGACCAACTTAAAAGTGAAGGAAGAGAACAAGGATATTAAGACAACACTGGGAGAACGCACTGAAGAAATTGTAAACATACATAAAAAGATTACAGATATGATGATGATGAATGGCACAACCCATGAAATCAAAAATACACTAGAGGTACATAGCAGCAGATTTGAACAGGCAGAGAAAAGAATTAGTGATGTGGAAGACAGTACATCTGACATCAAACTGATAGTAGGACAGATAGATAAAAATGTAGAAAAAATCCAGCAGGGACTTAGGGATTTGAACAACAACACAAAATGCAAAAACATATGCATTATAGGCATCCCAGAGGGAGAAGAAAAGGGAAAGGGGACAGAAGGAGTGTTGGAGGAAATGAGGGCTGAAAACTTCCCAATCCTATAGAGGGAGATGGATATACATGTCCAGGAAGCACAGCACACCCCAAACAGTATAAGTCCCAACAGGCCTATTCCAAGACATATACTTATCAAACTGTCCAATGCTCAAGACAAAGAGAAAATACTAAAAGCAGCAGGAGAAAAGAGAACTAACATATACAAGGGAAGCTCAATAAGATTAAATGCTGATTTCTCATCTGAAACCGTGGATGCAAGAAGGCAATAGTATGACATAGTTAAGGTACCAAAAGAAAAAGAAATCCAGCCAAAAATTCTCTATCCAGCAAAGCTGACATTCAAAAATGATGGAGAGTTCAAAATATTCACAGATAAACAGAAATTAAGAGAATATGCCAATAAGAAACTTGTCCTTCAAGAAATACTAAAGGTAGTTCTGCAGGTTGAAAGGAAAAAAACAGGAGAAAGAGAGTTGGAGGAGAGTGTAAGAACAACTAAAAGGACAAAAAGAGAAATAAAAACAACATATGACATCAATAAACCCAAAGAAAATATGACTAATGTAAGTAATTCCTTGAGAGTAATAACACTGAATGTTAATGGACTAAACTCACCAGTCAAGAGACACAGATTAACAGAATGGATAAGGAAATATGACCCATCTATATGTTGTCTAAAAGAAACCCACCTTAGACCCAGGGACACAAGGAAGCTGAAAGTGAATGGCTGGAAAACAAACTTATAAGCAAAGAACAACCAAAAAAGGGCAGGAGTAGCTAGCTATACTAATATCAGACAAAAAAGACTTTAAATGCAAACCATTGTAAGAGACAAAGATGGACACTATATATTTGTAAAAGGGGTAATCTTTCAAGAAGAACAATCATAAACATGTATGCACCTAACTGAGTTGCCTCAAAATACATGAGGCAAACACTGGACAAAGAGGAGAAATAAATGCCTCTACAATTATAGTGAGGGACTTTAATACACCATTTTCATTATTATACCGAACATCTTGACAGAGAATCAATAAAGAATCAAAGACTTTGAATAATGAATTAGAAGATCTGGACCTAATAGACATATACAGAACACTACACCCAAATACATTCTTCTCGAGAGCACATGGATCATTCTCCAAGACAGACCACATGCTAGGTCACAGAAAAATGCTCAATGAATTCAGAAATACTGAAATTATACAAAGTAATTTCTCTGACCACAATGGAATGAAGTTGGAAATCAGTAAGGGCCAGAGAACCAGATTAGGCACAAAGATAAGGAAGTTAAACAACATACTCTTCGACTAACAGTGAGTCAGGGAAGAAATCTCAAAAGAAATCAGTAACTACCTTGAAACGAATGAAAATAACAACACAACATATCAAAACCTATGGGATGCAGCAAAAGCTGTACTGAGAAGGCGATAAATTCATATATCAAAAAAGAAGAAAGAGCTAAAATCGAAGACCTAACTGCACACCTGGAGGAATTAGAAAAACAACAACAAACTAACCCCAAAGGAAGTAGAAAGAAGGAAATAACAAAGATTAGAGCAGAACTAAACGAAATAGAAAATAAGAAAAAATAAACAAAACCAAAAGCTGGTTCTTTGAGAAGATTAATAAAATTGACAAACCCTTAGCTATACTAATAGAAAAAAAGAGATAAGATGCAAATACACAAAATAAGAAATGAGGAAGGGGATGTCACCACTGACCCCACAGAAATAAACAGTATCATAAGAGGATACTTTGAAAAATTATATGCCATCAAGAATGATAACTTAAAGGACATGGACAAACTCCTAGAATTTCACAAGCAGCCTACATTGATGAAAAAAGAAATTGATGACTGCAACAGACCAATCACAAGTAAAGAGATAGAATCAGCCATCAAAAACCTCCCAACTAAGAAGAGCCCCGGACCAGAGGGCTTCACGGCTGAATTCTACCAAACATTCCAGAAAGAATTAACATCAATCCTGCTTAAACTCATCCAAAAAACAGAATTAGAAGGAATATTGCCTAACTCATTCTATGATGTCAACATTACCCTAATACCAAAGCCAAACAAAGATGCCACAAGAAAAGAAAATTACAGACCAATCCCTCCAATGAACCTAGATGCTAAAATCCTCAACAAAATACTTGCTAATTGTATTCAACAACACATCAAATGGATTATACACCATGGCCAAGTGGGTTTCATCCCGGGTATGCAAGGATGGTTCAACATAAGAAAATCAATCAATGTAATACACCACATAAACAAATCAAAAGAAAAAAAATCACATGATCATCTTTACAGATGCAGAAAAAACATTTGACAAAATACAGCACCCTTTCCTGATAAAAACTCTGCAAAAGATAGGAATAAAAAGAAACTGTCTGAATATGATAAAGGATATATATGAAAAACCCACAGGTAACATTGTATTCAATAGCGAAATCCTAAAAGCTTTCCCTCTAAGATCAGGAACAAGGCAAGGATACCCACTATCACTACTCCTATTTAATATTGTGTTAGAAGTACCTGCTCAAGCACTGAGGCAAGAAAAAGATATGAAAGACATCCAAATTGGAAAGGAAGACGTAAAAATTTCACTATTTGCAGATGACATGATCCTATACCTCGAAATCCCTGAGAAATCTATAACAAAACTTCTAGAATTTATAAATGAGTTCAGTAATGTCGCAGGTTATAAGAGCAATGTGAAAAAATCAGTTGCATTTCTGTACAGCAATAATGAGCAATCTGGAGAGGAAATCAAGAAAAAAAAATACCATTTGCAATAGTAACTAAAAGAATCAAATACCTAGGAATAAATTTAACTAAAGATGTAAATGACTTATACACAGAAAACTACAAAACATTGTTAAAAGAAATCAAAGACTTAAATAAATGGAAGAATATCCTCTGTTCATGGATAGGAAGACTAAACACCATTAAGATGTCTGTTCTACCCAAACTAATCTACAGATTTAATGAAATCCCAATAAAAATCAACACAGCATTTTTTAATGAACTGGAAAAACTAACTATGAAATTTATTTGGAAGGGCAAGAGGCCCCAAATAGCCAAAGACATATTGAAAAAGAAAAATGAAATTGAAGGAATCACACTACCTGACTTTAAAACATACTACAAAGCTACAGTGGTCAAAAACACATGGTATTTGCACAAGGATAGACATACCGACCAATGGAACCAAATTGAGAGTTCTGATATAGATCCTCGCATATACAGTCATCTGATATTCAACAAAGCCACCAAGCACACTCAATTGGGAAAGAATGGCCTCTTCAACAAATGGTGCTTGGAGAATTGGATATATATATCCAAAAGAATGAGGATCACCATCTCACACCTTATACAAAAATCAACTCAAGATGGATCAAAGAGCTAAACATAAGAGCCAAGACCATAAAGACTCTGGAAGATAATGTAGGGAAATATCTATAGGACCTTGTAATAGGAAATGGTTCATGAACTTCTCACCCAAAGCAGGAACAGCAAAAGAAAAAATAGATAAATGGGATCTACTCAAAATTAAAAACTTTTGCATTTCAAAGGACATTATCAAGAAAGTAAAAAGACAGCCTACCCAATGAGAGAAAATATTTGGCAACCATATATCTGGCAGGAGCCTAATATCCAGCCTATACAAAGAAATCCTACACCTCGAAAATAAAAAGACAAACAACCCATTTAAAAAATGGTCAAGCGACTTGAAAAGACACTTCTCCAAGGAAGAAATACAAATGGCTAAAAAACACATGAAAAGATGCTCAACATCATTAGCTATTAGGAAAATGCAAATCAAAACTACAATGAGATACCATCTTACACCCATTAGACTGGCAGCTAATAAAAAAACAGAGGACTACAAGTGTTGGAGAGGATGTGGAGGAATGGGAACCCTCATTCACTGCTGGTGGGAATGTAGAATGGCGGAGCCATTGTGGAGGCTCCACTATGGCTCCAACAAACTAACTAAAGAACTGCCATATGATCCAGCAATTCCACTGCTTGGTATATACCCAGAAGAATTGAAAGCAAGGACACAAACAGATATATGCACACTAATGTCCATAGTGGCATTGTTGACTATTGCCAAAAGTTGGAATCAATCCAAATGCCCATCAACAGATGAATGGATAAACAAAATGTGGTACATACATACAATGGAATATTACTCAGCTGTAAGAAGGAATACAGTGCTAACACATGGGATAACATGGATGAATCTTGAGGACCTTATGTTGAGTGAGGCAAGCCTGTCATCGAAGGACAAATATTACATGGTCTCATTGATATAAGTTAAGCAAATTGAGCAGACTCAGAGAGCTATTGTCTGGAAGATAGGTTTACAGGAAATAGAAAGGGAGAAGGTTGTGAGCCAATGCCCATATGGGCATAATCTACACACTTCTATGGAAGTGTGTAGTTGGGCATTGAAGAGATATGACAGGAGGGTAGTGATACTATTGGGTTGGGTACAGGTTTGTCACGTGGGTAGAGCAGGGAGGGTGGGTTGGACGGTCCATGGAACTGGGAGGAGGGTTGGGGGAGGGACCAGGTGAACACTGGGAATTGGCGGGTATGTGGTTAAAAGTACAAAATTGGGAACACTCTTATGGCAATATGACAAGGATGGGTTATGGGTTTAGGGTGTTGGACGGAGGCGGGGGACATTCGGGACAGGGCACACCTGGGGCAGGCTTCTAGGGAGTGTGTGAGTGGTTATTTTGCTATAATGTGTTGTATCAGTGGGTGGAGACCCACATAACGAGTGGGAAGGAGCTGGACTCCCAGCCTGGGGAGGCCCAATATGCTCTCAAACAGAGGGGAGAGAGTGTCTCAATAGAATGGGTGGTTCCTAAGAGGGGAGGACAAACCAGTGTGTCAAGACCTCAGTGTTGTTGCAAATAACTATGAATCTTGTCATCCAAGGAGTGAAGCCAGGTGGTCACCATGGGCCCCAAGGGGAGGAGGAGAGAAGAATAGAATAACGGAACAGGGGGTATTTAGTGGGCAATGGAAGTGTTCTACACGATTGTGCAAGGATGGACACAGGCCATGTTAAGTATCATCGAAATTTATAAAAGTGTTCGGTCTAAAACGTAAACCACTATGCAAACCACAATGTAAACATACAAATGTTTCACTATTTGTATATCAGTTGTAACAAATGTACCATCCACATATAAAAAGGTATTAAAACAGGAAGGGGGAAAAGGGTGAGGATGTTGGGTATATGGGAGTCCCATGTATTCGGGACTCCCATACATGTGACTTTACTGTGACCTAAAAGTTCTTTGAAAACAAAATGAAAAAAAAGGAAGATGCTGGGGAATAAATGGAACAAATGTCACTGTACATACAGGGCAACAGATATTACAATGATGAAAGGCAAAATGTCAAATTTTAAAAAAATATTTTCATTATTTTTTAATATCTCAATTTTTAAATTCTATTTTTAGTTTTCTTTAAATTTTTATGTATTTTATTTCTTATATTTTAACCTATCATTATTATTTCATTTTCCTATTAACTGGCTATTTTATTGGCTTCATTTTTGAAGAGGCTTTAGATCACAGAAGAGTTATACCTGGGGCAGGGAAGGATCATTGGTGTGGGATGCCAGTGATGGGGGATACATGGGAGGAAGTTCACCTGGACATACATATAAGGCATATATATGCGTTCAAATGTTCATGGTGCATTGTCACAGTGGGTGGAGATTCACACAATAACTGAGAAAATATTGAATTCCCATCCTGGAGAGCTCTGCCATGTTCTCTAATGGAGTAGCAACTGTCTCCCAAGTGCAGGGGCAATGACTGGTGAAGGAGGATGGTCCATTGATGGGCCCTTGATATTGACTACTATGCTTGTGAGCCTTTGCTCCTGAAATTGAAACTTAGCCTAGTGTTACAGGGTGTCTAAGAGTTACCTCCTGAGAGCCTCCTTGTTACTCAAATGGCTTAGAGAGAGCCTCTCTCTAAGCCAAACTCAGCATATAAATGCATTACATTCCCCCCCGTGTGGGTCATAACTCCAGGGATGAGCCTCCCTGGCACCAAGGGATTGCTTCCAAGCACCAACTAGTAATGCAACTGGAAAAAGGCCTCGAATAAAAGAGGAAAAGGTAAAGACAAATGAGTTTATATGGCTAAGAGACTTCAAAGTAAGTCGGGAGGTCATCCCACAGGTAGCTCTTATGCACATCTCAGCAGGATCTCATTGACTGCCAAAGTGGATACTACCCCAAATAGTGGGGCTCCTGAGGGCTCTGGAGATACCCAGATCCTATTGTCAGGGCAGAAAGCTCTGGATTTTGGTGCCCTGCCAATGGGCCCTACTTTGGTGTTTGTGCTACTGAGAGTGACAGAGTTGGACTCAGTTATGGCTTCCCTACACATGGCTCATCTGTCCCTTCTATTTGAACCTATACTTGGTGCTGGAGTTGGTAGGTGTACGTACAAGAGACTCAGCTGGGCCCTGAGCGTCAGCGGAGTTGCAACACTTACTCTCCAGTTCATTGGACTCACCCAGGAAAACTAACAAGGAAGTGAGGATTGACAGCCACCATACCAAGGAAATGAGAGAGCCTACAACTGCAAGCAAGAGAGTCCCATCCATCAGCCATATGGGATTGAAGCCCCTCTCAATTAGAGACAGAGTGGACATCACCACCCCAGAATCCTCAGGATTGGGGAATTAACTATGGACTAGAGTGAACTTACTGGTATTCTACTATAGACTTGTGATTCTAGCAATGGAAGAAATTACAGGATTGATGCAAAGACAGTAGCCACTGGAGGCTTTGGGGGCAGAAAGACAGGTATAATGTGGGGGCTTTTTCAGGACTTGGGAATCATCCTGAATGGCACTGCAATGACAGATACAGGCCATTATATATCTTCCAATAGCCTGCAGAATTATGTGGGAGAGAGTGTAAACTACAATGTGAACTATGGTCCATGCTCAATGGCAATGCCCCAGGATGCATTTATCAATTGCAATGAAGGTGCCACACTAATGGAGGATGCTGTTTATATGGGAGGGTGTGGGAGTTGCAGGGAGTGGGACATATAGGAATCCCTATATTTTTGTGTGTAACATTTGTGTAATCTAAGTATCTTTAAAAAAATAAAAAAATACATTGAAAAAATTTTAAAAAATTAAAAATGAAAATAAAGCCCACAAAGTCATACTTCTATTCCCAGTACTGGTCATCATTTTAGTCCTTCCTTATTTGTAAGACACAACATTAAAAACAAGTCTTTCCTCTAGATAGAGAAGTAACATCATATCGAATTCATACTGTCATTCTACATTCTCTTTGGGAGTCTTTTGAAATGAACCAAGTCCTGTTCCAAGGGCTTGGAATATAGTGATGAGCAAGACAAACAAGATTCCTGCCCTCATAGAACTTACACTCTAGTGAGGAAGACAATGAGCATACAAACAAATAAATAAATGAACACAGAAGTAGATTTCCAATAGCAGTAAGAACTTAAATGGTAAGAACTGTTGTGAAGAATTTAAATAGGGCAACTGGACCTAAAGTGACAGTGAGAGGAGATACTTTATACAGAGGAGTCAGAGGAAGCCTTTCTGAATAGGAGGTGACATTTGAGTTGCACCCTAGGACTTGAGAGGGGAAAAGCCATACAAAGATTTTGGGAAAGAGAATTCAAGAAGGAAGAGAGTACAAGAGACCTATATTTGTCAGTTGAGGGTAATTGTTGTAACAAACAGTCCCCAAATCTCGGTGACATAACACAATAAAAGTAAATTTCTCACCTATACTAGAGCACAGTCCATGGAAAAGCTTGGAGAAAAGGGGTGCTTTGTTCTACAAAATCATGCAGACTCAGATCCTTCAAAATGTGGACTCACCATCTTTAAGGCCTCATCCTCCTCTGCTTTCAAGTTGTAATGAAGAGAGAATATAAGCTTGTCCATGGAAGGTTTTCCATACCTGGAAATAATATATATTATTATTTTAGTTTCCATCCAGAAATCAGAAACTACCCCTGAAAGAGGTGAATAAAAATGTGTATGGCCCACAGTAAAAGGGAAACAGTTTAGTGAACAACTAGCCAATCTTTGCTACAGGCCCAGAGAGTGAATTAGTCTCTGTCTATGCACAGGGCATGAAAAGAGAATGGATTTTATTCTGACGGTGATTATATATGGCTCACACTTTGAGACGATCACTCTAGGTGCTGCATCGAGAATAAACTAGAGAGATGTAGATAGTGGAAACAAGAACACTGCCTAAGAAATGTTTGTATTGGTTCCAGGTTAAGAGACATATCAGGCTAGCAGGACACATTTTGAAGGTATCCTTGATACAACTTGCTTACAGATAGAATAGGGGGTTTGAAGAAATTAAGGATAATTCCTTACCTTTGGGCCTGAGCCCAAAGGAAGATGGTGACATTTCCTCATATCAAAAGTCTAGGAAAGGATCAGTTCAGAGTGGAAGTAGGGGGATCAAGAGCTCAATGTGGGCTCTGATAAATTTCAAGGTCCTCAGGGCATCCAAGAGGCAATGTCTCAGTAGTGAGTTGAATACAAGAGCTGGGTATTTAGGAGAGAAGTCAGGGCATTTAGGAGTCATTGAGATAAGGATATTATTTAAAGCCATGGGACTAGATGAGTATTTGTATCAGGTGGTTAGACAGAAAATGTAGGGCAGAGATACTCAAAGGCTGGTAGGTTTGGTAAAGGGAAGATGATGTTATTCTTACTGCAATCATTATTTTATTGCAACCATTTACTTATTGCAACCATCATTTTCAATGAAAAACAAGATACTCACCAACTGAGAGACGGACTGGTAGAGATGGGACAGGAGATGTATGTTGAGAAAAGTGTAAAATAGTGAACTCGGAAGGGAAAGGAGATGAACTAAAGAAACGGGAACAGCAGAACAGAGTGCCCATTTGCACGCTGAAGATGTGTTATCTTCAAATGAGACCAGTCTACCCCGCTGTGGGATTCTCTCCAGCAGTGCCCAGCTGCTTGGGTGCAGGTACAGAGTGGAAAGAGAGTTGGATTTCACTAGGCCAGGGTTTAATCAGATGAGTTTAATGGGGGCAGCAGATGAAGAACAGGCATCTAAACGGGATACAGAAAGATGTGATGAGATGTCAGGAGGTGGATAGTACCAAAATAGTAGCGTCAATAGACTGAAGGCCCCAGTATGGTTAAGAACTGCTGTACTTGGAATACTAAAGGGAGTGAGATGGTTGAGTTGGAAATACGAGGGTGAAATGCTTGTAAGAGAGATTCTGGATATGGTGCAGTTACTAGTGATTATAAAGCCTAGCATAAGACCATGGGGAAGGGTGACGATGTGAAATGGAGGAAAACATCATTAGAGGTAAGGTGGTAAAGGAACCAAGAGGTCAAGATGCTGAATGTGATCATCTACATAGATATTGAAGTTCCCTTAAATAATGATGACAGGAGTAGCAGGGAAGAAGGGAGAAGCCAGGTACCACAGTCCTTACCCTGAAAGGGAGCAACTGAAAGGAAGGGATCAGGTAAATGTCTGACGACAAGGTTTCAGTGGAACATAACCATTAACTAAAGGAGAGAAAAAAATGACTTGAAGTGTCAATAGGGAGGGAGCAAGGAAGATTCCCACTGACTGCCTATTCTTAGCACATGGGGAGCCCCGATTTGCACTAAATTATGTATTCATTCAACTGAGCACCTATCCTGTATATTAAGGGTAACCAAAATGCCATTTTCAAAAAGTATCCCAAAACAAAGGTTATTTGGAGACTCCAATCATACTAGACAAATGCAAATAGCACACAGCAGAGTATGATTGTTCCAAAAGAGTGACATGGACAGTTAGGAATTAAGGGTGGGTAGAAAGCATGCGGGAAGGTGGATTTCTCAAACAAAGCTTTTATGAATGGGAAAGAACTTGAGTTATACCCTAAAGAATGACTAGAAATTGGAGGGATGACAAGGTAATGATAAACATCCTTTCATGTTCACAAGACCATATATACCTTGTGTTTCTCAAGTCCCAGTAGCCTAGAACTTAGAAAAAAGTATTGGGGGTGGTGAGGGCTTAACAATACCATCAGCACTTCTCTGGCTCTGTCCCATCCACTCTTATGGGGTCTCTAGCTCCCCCAACTATTGTGGACATCTCCAGGGAGCGTCTTACATGTACAACTTTCATTACCTTCCCATACTTGGATTCTGACTCCCTGAGATGGCATGTTGGTGCCTGTGTAGCCCCAAGAAAGTTCTTTCTTCTACTGCTGTTGCCACCTCTACTGCTGCCTCTACCTGTTCAGGCCCCCAAATGTCCAGGAGAGCCTCACATACCAAGAGCCCACTTGGCCACAAGCATAGCCAGGACCCTCAAGGAGCAATCCAGAACAAGTCTCCCCACCAGGTGGGGAGATTCACTTTCCCCTCCTTGGGATGCACAGGGTCCAAGAGAATCTGTTCTATGACTCTATTTCTCGCAGGCCTTTTCATAAAAATATCTCTCGGCTTTTCTTCCAAAGGACGCAGAACATGTGTGCTCTGGTTATCTGTTGCCACATAATATACCATCCCAAAATGTAGTGCTTGGCTTACTATTTTTCTCATGATTTTGTGTCCAGAATTTGTGAAAGGCTTAGCTGGGTAGTCCATCTCTTACTTACCTGGTGTCAGCTAGGACAGTGGGAACCAGAGCATATACTCAGAGATGGCTTCTTCTCCCACGTGGTTGGCACCTTGGTGCTATGTGGCCTCTCTCTCAAGGAATCTTGTCCTCTAGAGACTCTTCCTGTGGTTTTAGCTTCTCAGAAAATGACTGACTCAAGGTCATCAGACTTCTTACATGGTGGCTGGCTTCCTCTTGAACAGGGGGTCAGTTCACTATGGTCCACAAATACGGTCTTTCTGTTTTTATGAATAAAGTTTTATTGAAACACATACCTACCTATTTGTTTACCTATTGCCTATGGCTGCCTTTGTACTATAATAGCTGAGTTGAGTAGTTGCAGCACATACCATATAGTCCACAACGCCTAAAATATTTACTATCTGGCCCTTTACAGAAGAAGTTTGCCAAGTCCTGCTCTAAGAATGAGCATTTCAAGAGATAGAAAATGGTTTCTTGAGGCCTGGGCACAGAAACAAGTACAGAGTCACTTATGCTACATTCTATTGGTCAAGCAGTCAGAATGCACCCAGATTTAAGAGATGTGTCAGAGACCCACCTTTCAATGGGAGGAGGGTCAAAAATTTCATGGCCATTTTTAATCTACCACAGTGTCTGTGACACGTAGGGTGGGTGTCTGTGTGTCTTTGTGATTTGTTTTATGTGGGCATCAGAAACCAACCTTTGTGACAGGTAAGTGATGCTCTCAAAGCTGTCTCTCCCTTCCAATGGCTAGGGCATTAATGTAGACCTAGCTGTGTGTGGTGACTGTCTTCCCTTAGGAGAAGTTTTTTTCCCAGTTTTGCATGAAAATAAGATTTCTGGCAGGCTTGTACTGCCAGTCTTCCAACAAGCCTAGATACGCCTGAATCTTTAGAGAATCGGTTTAGGCTCAAGCTGAGATGCCTACTGCACATGTTTGTTCTTTTAAAACAGATGTTTGAGGTCCTCACCAATAATAGTACTAGTAATAGGAAATAGCTACAGTGCATCAGGCATATATTATGTGCTAGAGAACATGCTAAGCTATATATATTCAATCTCCACAACCATCCCCATGACATAGATATTGTCTCCATTTTCCAAATTAGAAAACAGAAGCTTGTGAAAGTTAATTGTCTTGCCCATTTGCCCAGAATAAAGAAGAGCTTGGCTTTGAACTCAGGTCTCTGTGACTTGATACAATGCCTTTACAAAACTGATTTAGAAAACTGCTACACAAAGAGGGTACTTTAAAGCTTAATTACCTCTAGAAAAGTACACAACCTGTAAATTCCCCATTATTTTGTTCTATAAGGACCTATCTGTGCCTCAGGGTGATGCATAGTAAGAACATTCCACCAAATGCCATGTGGCCATCCGGGAATCCATCCTTTGCTGGGAAAGACCTACATATGCCTTGGACCATTGAGAATGGGGTTGTCCACATGTAGCAGATGGGGCTCAGCATGTCTCAGGGAAAGAGCAGGTGCCACTTCATGGGCAATGTGCAGGTGCCTTTTGATGGAGTTCCCACATTAGCTATGAGAACAACAGATCACAGGCAATATATACACTAGAAGGGGAGCAGCAGCTATTCGGGCCTTGGCTCAGCCTACCTGCCTTTCCTGAGTGTTGGCCATGGACAGTTCTGGATAGCATACTGATGCTGTCTCCACCTCTCTCCTCACAGTCCTCCTCCCCTGACCCAGGTCCCACTGCCCTTTAATAAGATCACACACCATCACTCTCTCCCCTGTCCCCAACCCCCTGGTCTAGTCTCCCTAGGACCAGGCAGTCTGGGTCAGTTTCCATTCTGTTGTTAGGGTATGATCTCTATGTCCTGCTGCTTTGGGGCTCTTTGCCTTTAAATCCCAAGTGTCTCAACAAAACTTAACTTTTGTAATTCAAAAGCTATTCATTTTTAAATTATTGCTTCAAAGTGGCTGTCAGAACCCAATTTGAATATCAACACCTGAACATTTCTTTGCTTTGTCTCTGCATTCCTGCTACAATAGCACAGACCCTCCTCACTGCACTGGATGCCTCTGACTGAATGTGGGAAGGGTTACATACAAGGATGCGAGGAAGGGGAAGCACAAAATTAAAATTTAAAGATATTTCCTTAAATTTCTTTACCTCATATACTGAGTCCTTACTGTGGAGCAGGCACAGTACTGTAAAGTGAGGCTACAGAGGTGAAACTATTCAGTCCTCATCTTCAAGACATTCATGGCCAAGTCAGGTCTCAGCCATGTCAGCCCAGAAGTTCCACTTGAGGGGGCAGCTATAAGGGACATACCTACAAGGTGCAGTGGGAACAATGGAGAGGAAGCAACTAAGCCTGCTGGGGCCTCAGGGAGGTCTCACCCAGAACAAAACACATGGGCAGAGGCTTGTGAAATCAACAGGGCCAAATGTAAAGGCATGGAAGGTCGTGTTGAGTAATTCTGGAGTCTAAATAAAGGGAAGGGATAATAGGAGACAAGGCTTAAACTAAAGGTGGTGCCAGACCACATTTGTCCTCCTATTTCCACGTGAAAGAGTCTAGATTGTATGCTGTGGAGGAAGGAGGATGAATGAAAGATTTGAAGCAGATTGAAAGTTATAAGGGACATTCCAGCATCTATGGATTAAGTGTGACTCTGAGGCAGAGAAACTAGTGAAGAGGCTGTTTCCATAGTTGAAGGTGAAGGCCTTATCTAAGGTAGGAGCAGTGGAGGGGGAGAACAGGGGAAGAATACAAGAGATGATTTGAAGATAGAACCAATAAGAGTTGAGCATTGCTCAGATGAAGAATAAGAAAAGTAGACTCTACCGCATTGTTCAGAAATACCTGCTGCCTTTTCCTGGGAGGATTATACATTCCGTCTCATTGCCATCAGGCTTTGGCAAATCAGATATGAGGAGTGGCAGGCACCACTTCCCAGCCAAAGCCTTAGGAGCCAGTGTGTGGTTCCCCATCTTCTCTCTTTCTTTTCCTGTAAGACCAGCCATGTTAGATAGAAGCAGCTCCAACTGTCTGGATCCCAGAGTAAGCAAAAATGGAGCAGAGACTGAGCCAGCAGCAAGTGATATGCAGTGTGAGTGAAAAACAAGGTAACGGTTGTTGAAAGCCACAGGGATTTGGGGGTCATTTGTTACTGCTGTATAACCTAGCCAATCCTAACTGATACAGGGGAAAATGCAGGACTACTTGAGGTTTCAAGCCTGGGTAGCTGGGCGAATGGAAATGCCACTCACTAGGTCAGCAAATGCAGGAGAAGGAAGTGATCTCCCTCATGATTCTGTTTCTCCCAGCCTCCATCCAGCCTAGGCTTCCTGACAACCACTTCGACCTTTCCTCCTCCCCTTAGTCATTCCATGAATGAGCTCTGCAGTACCAACCCTCCATGCCTGAAGCAGCCCCAAGATTTTGACCCTTACATTCCACCCTAGAGGCAACCCTCAATACACCTGCAAAGATCGCAGGAAAATGCCTCATTGCTTTCCAGAGTAACTTTCACAATGTCCATGCAACCTTAAAGGACTTTCTCGTAGCTTGACAATACAAAAATAATATTCTGACTTCCTGGAACAAGTTATTTTAAGACATGTATTGTTGAGACTACAAATCCTTGACAATTTTACCTGTTTCTATTACACTTTAATAGTTTATTCCTTCTCAACAGCCATAAAAAAATGTGAACAGAACAATGTCTCATTTCATCTAAGTTATAGCCTCCTTCTTAAGTTTTTCCCAGCAACAATATTCTTGTATCCTTCAGGCAAGAGTTTACTGTGATAACAGCCCTGAAAGCAGAACCCTCGCTCATTTGTAAATTGGCCCTACATCCTTCCCTGAGCTAGGCTGACAGTGACTCTTTCATTAAACTTATCTCCAGAGCACAGGGAGGAGGAACCTGGTAAGCCTGGTCTATTTGTTCTGTCTCTGCTCCCTATACGCCTCCCTTCACTTTGTTCCCTTATCAAATGTCTTCTGCAGGGGCATAAAGTCCAAATTCAATGTGCAATTGCTAACATTAAGTTACTCCATCTTAAGAGTGGAACAGCCATGCAGACATGGAAGTCGGAGGTGGAGGGGTGCAGGACACAGCTCTCCCAAAACTCATCAGGGCCTCAAGAAGCAGCTCCCTGAAACCACTTCAGGACACTTAAGGGCCAAGAAAAGCTCAGAGTAGATTCTGACCATCACTGGCCTGTTTTGTTGCAATGGTCTCCTAAGTGGTCTCTAGTCCCAGTCTCACCCCATTCGGTCAAACCACCATCCACAGTTTAGTGAGAGAGCACTTTCTAGAATGCAAATCCCATCATGCTTCTCTCCTGCTTAAAATCTCCCAACAGATCCCTATTACAGAGAAAATAAAATACCCAGTCCTTAACACTTAAGCACAGCCCCTCACCAGCTCGCCTCAGGCTACTTCCATAACTTTGACCTTCTGCATGCTCTCTCGTGCTCTCTCTGGATATTTTAAGTCTGTTCTACCTAGAAGACTCTTTTTGTATCTTTCGAATCCCAGCTCCAGTTACTTCCTCTGGAGGCTTTCTCTGCATACCCCACCCCATCCCACCTCTCCTAATAGTGGTAGAGAAAAGAGCTTCTTTGTCCTATGAAACAGTGACCACGACTCTCTTACTGCATCATATTCTAGTGTCACTTATTTAATGGTGTCTTTCCCATCTGATTTTTATACTCACAAGAAAACAAACGATCTTACCATAGCACTAGGGTAGTGTCCAATCTATAAGCAGGCTTCTATTCTGGTCTACAAGCATTAATTGTGCTAACTGTTGGGAATAAAAGGTAAGAAAGGCTAAATGTGAGTAGGTAGAATTGGAGGACAAACCAGCACATCTACAAATAATTGTATTATATTGGTAAGGCTGCATCACAAGAAGTTCCTAAATCTTTCTTAAAAGAAAAAAGGTGACAATCAGAGAGCACCTTTTGGTACAACTATTTCTTCTTTCGTTATCCTTCTACATCAAGCCCTAGTAAGGCAATAGTAATAAAGGCATTAGAGTGTTGCTTAATCAAAGCTTGGGCTCTCAAGCTAAGCAGCAAGGGTACAACATGCCAGCCCTGCCATTGACTACGACCTTGAGCAAGTTATTTACTCACTCCATGCCCTGGTTTCTTCCTCTGTAAAATGGGAATAATAGTAGTGGTTCCTACTTCATGGGACTGTTAGGAGGGTAGGGGCAAGTGAGTGAATATGCAAAACGTGCGTATGACAATGTCTGGCACATGGCAAGCAAACACTGAACCCTCGCGGTTAGCATTTTCAGTAGTCTGTATTTATTGTTAACTCAGCTCAAGAAAATGTCACCTTGCCATCTGCTTCATAATACCTGTACTAAGAGGTAGGCTTATTGTTCCCATTTTATAGTGAAGAAAGCCAAGGCAGCATAGCCCAAGGGTTCAGAGCGTGGGTTCTGGAGTCTGACATACTGCCTAAGGGACCCTGAGCATGTTGCAGACACTTCAACTTCCTTATAATAGAATTTGTTTTGTAGGGTTGTTTGGAAGATTGCATAAGATAGAAAAAGCTTACCATCGTGTTGGCACATATTAAGCACTCAACAAATATGTTTTACTGTATTACAGATATGTATTATTTTTACTACTGTTAAGATACTTATAAGAAGGTAAGTCCCCAGTGACATGGGAGCTGGGCCTCTGAGTCACGGTCTGCTCTGCTCTGTCCTCACCTTGCACCGACTCTGCCAACCCTGGGAGCAGAGGCTGAAGGTGGAGCTGCAGAGCCCAAAGCCTGAAGGGGGCCGGGGCCGTGAGACAGACAACAACTCAGAGCTCTCCCACAAAATGAGCAGGATGAACCCTGCCTTTCCCTTTTGCAGTTCTCTGACTAATTAAGACACAACACATTTCCCCCATAGTCCTGCTTCATTTTCACAGTTTTTACTTCACAGTAGAAGTCAGTATAAATGTTTCTTACGTTGTTCCAATTACTTTTCCCCCGTGAGGAAAAAAAAAAAAAGGCAAGGAAAAAACAGCCTACCAAAAATATCCCTCATCCTTTATATTTGTGCCAACTAAATATTTTTTTTCCCTAGCAGCCACTTCTGGGCATGGACAACACTTTCTGAATTTCAGCCTTTACTCTGGAAATACTGTCTCTGGGCATTCCCTGAAGGAGCAGTGGGTGAGTTGGATCTTCTAGAAAACTCCAAGGAATTGGGGTAAGATGGCACATGCACTGTGGGAACACCTAGCTCCCCGTGCTTGCCCTCAACAAGGGTTTTCAAAGTACTTGTTACACATTTATTTTTTAAGGTCTGCTCTCCTCACCCAGAGACATTGCTGACCTTACAGCTTCAAAATGGCAGCTATGAGCTATTTTTATATTAGTGGCGATGGGTTTCAGCTACGGCACAGGCTTGCAAGCTTGTTGTCTTTGCTGGTCTTCTCTGTGACAAGCACAGACCTTGGTGAGACAGCTGAGGTGCAATCGTGGCAGCCAGAGGCCAAGTCTCAGCTTCAGAGGAGAGGC
Organism: Tolypeutes matacus; assembly: GCA_026826555.1. NCBI lineage: Eukaryota > Metazoa > Chordata > Mammalia > Cingulata > Chlamyphoridae > Tolypeutes > Tolypeutes matacus. The sequence continues at coordinate 42,720,038 of JAKSZT010053928.1, forward strand.
CTGGAACCCTGGCCTCATTAGCCCAGCACTCACCACCGCAGCAGGAGCTGCTAGAGGCTGTTTTTGTGACGCTTGTCTTTCCACCTGCGCCCTCTTCCCCAATCTCCTTGCCTCCCATGCTGTCCTTCTGGGCACTCCTCTCCATTTTCCCTTTTCCCAAAGCAGCTTAAGACAGCTTGCAAAGCCACTACCTAGGAGGCTGCCTCAAATAACAGATTGGGTCAGCCTGTCACTATGTGAAGAAGCCTAGATCAGTGGCCTTTAAACATTTTTTTTTTTTTTTTTTTTTTTTGCTAGGGCACTCCCTAAAAGACTTTTTTATTTTTTTTAAGTTATTGTATCCCTTCATACATTTTTAAGTTAAGCTTATATCTAAGATGTTTTTAAGTTTAAGTTTTAAATGATGTGATTTCCAGGCTGTATATTGTGTATGTGCTTTAAATCTGTTTTCATCAAAATCTTGGAATTAGAGACTTGGCTCACTTAATTTCTAGAAAACATCCACCATATAACCTAGTAGGTAAGGTGGTCTTCACTGTCAAACCCATCAGCTAAATGAAGCTTGTGTGCTCACAAAAATAGTATAGTTTCCTTTTTAAAATTCAAACCTGCATGTTAATAAGTACCTTTGTGATATACAACTCATTTCTGAATTCTAAGTTTGAGATGAGATAGATAGATGGATTCATAGATGATAGATAGATAGATAGATAGATAGATAGATAGATAGATAGATAGATAGATAGATAGATAGATACAGTCAGACAGACAGACAGACATATATAGAGGTGACAAGTAGGTAGGTATGTAGATAGGTAGAAAGATGAGATAGATGAGATTAGATAGATAGACAGACATAGATGAGAAACAGAGAGATGATGGATGGATAGATGGATGATGATACATGGAAGGATGGATGGATGGATGGATGGATGGATGGATGGATGGATGGATGGATGGATGG